>OX439045.1:18970413-20170413 GCA_949317995.1 Acholoe squamosa | reverse complement strand
ATTACCTACGCTAATTCACCTCTATGGTAATTAACACGCTTCTATGCATGGCTGAATGGGGTCCAGGGGTCCCTATTAAAGTGGTCATTATTTATCAAAAGGGGGGGTGGTGGGTTTTCGCACGGACGCACGAAAATTTTTTTACACCCCCCCTCGTCAGCAGTCAAATTTTTTACCCCCTGTCTTTGATCTATAGTACCCTGGTAGCGCGCAGGCTTTTTTGGTAAAAAGAGGGTGATTTTTTTTAGCCCTCCCTTCAAGAGGGGTCAAAATTGTTTTAGCCCCACCCTCGGGAGGGGTCTGAAAATTTTACGCTCCCCCCTCAAACCCCCCCCCCCTTGATAAATAATGACCACTCCCTAAGCTTATAAAACTGAATTTTTCCCCTTCCATCTTAGGCAGAGGCATAGGAAGCATTATTTTTTTCTGTAGGGGGTCTCAGATAGGGGCCCCCAACCCCCCACTGCCCCTCCCCCCATCCGACTGCCCCTCCCCCCCCCCCCGAATCCCACTGCCCCTCCCCCACTTCCTATGCACCTGCAGTAACACTAGTGGGAGATCCTAGATCGATGAGAATAGTACATTTTTCATGGGAGTGACCCTCACGCATGTTCACCTCAAGGTGGCAGCACCAGGGCGCCGCCGGCCGGTCGCGAATAAAGTAGCCACCAGTGAGCGCAGGAGGGAATTCCCTCTTTCGTACCCTCGAATCTTCTCTTGCCGTAACCAAATTACTCCAAAACCGTTCAAATAAAGAAAGTATTGAAACTTAGTGATACAGCCATGCTTCCTTGGAAGATTTTTCTCTGTTTTTCAAACAATTTTCTTTTCATGACACCAGTATATCGGAAAAAATTAAAAAGTCTATCTGCCGATACCTATTAAATGTCCACCGATACCTAATGTTCACCGTACACCGATACCTAATGTCCATCCGATACCTAATGTCCACCTATACGTAACGTCCACCGATACCTAATGTCTACCGATACCTAAAGTCCATCCACCGATACCTAATGTGCACCATACACTGATACCTAATGTCCATCCACCTAGGCTATACCTAATGTCCACTGATATCTAATGTCCACCGATACCTAATGTCCATTCACCGATACCTATATGTCCGTCCGCCAATACCTAATGTCCACCGATACCTAATGTCCATCCACAGATACCTAATGTCCACCGATACCTAATGTCCACTAATATCTAATGTCCACCGATACCTAATGTCCATTCACCGATACCTAATGTCCATCCACCGATACCTAATGTCCACTGATATCTAATGTCCACCGATACCTAAAGTCCATTCAACGACACCTAATGTCCGTCTGCCAATACCTAATGTCCACCGATACCTAATGTCCACTGATACCTAATGTCCACCGATACCTAATGTCCACCAATACATACCTAATGTTTACCAATACCAAAAGTCCATCAACCGATACCTAACGTCCACTGATACCTAATGTCTACCGCTACCTAATGTCCATCCACCGATACCTAATGTTCACCGTACACCGATACCTAATGTCCATCCACTGACACCTAATGTCCACTGACATCTAATGTCCACCGAAACCTAATGTCCACCTATACGTAATGTCCACCGATACCTAAGGTCTACCGATACCTAAAGTCCATCCACGATACCTAATGTGCACCGTACACCGATACCTAATGTCCATCCACTGATACCTAATGTCCACTGATATCTAATGTCCACCCATACCTAATGTCCATTCACCGATACCTAATGTCCGTCTGCCAATACTTAATGTCCACCGATACCTAATGTCCATCCACAGATACCTAATGTCCACCAATACGTACCGGGTACCTAATGTTTTCCAATACCTAATGTCCATCGATACCTAATGTCAGCCCACCAATACCTAATGTCAGCCCACCGATACCTAATGTCCACCGATAGCTAACGTCTGTCCACCGCTACCTAATGTTCACCGGCACCTAATGTCCATCCACTGATACTTAAAGGGGCCCTGGCATGGTAAGGGAGTGGTCATTATTTATCAACAGGGGGGGGGTGGTGGGTTTTCGCGCGGACGCGCGAAAATTTTTTACGCCACCCCCTCGACGGCAGTCAAAATTTTTTGCGCCCCCCCCCGCGCCAGAGGCGCGGAGAGTTTTCGCGCCCCTCTTTGATCTATAGTAGCGCACGGGCTTTTTTGCTAAAAAGAGGGTGAATTTTTTTAGCCCCCCCTCGGGAGGGGTCAAAATATTTTTAGCCCCCCCCTCAGGAGGGGTATGAAAATTTTACGCCCCCCCCTCAAACCCACCCTCCCCCCCCTGTTGATAAATAATGACCACTCCCTAATGCATGCCCGCTTAAAATCAGGGCATCGTGATTTTTTTCGGCTGGTTCCCGTGATTTTATGATCGCTGTTTGAATCGGTTCCCATGTTGTTAATTTTCAATGCCAGCCCCCCTTTAATGTCCACCAATACTTAATGTCCATCTACCAACCCCTAATGTCCCAGCGATACTTTATGTCCATATACCGATACTGGTACAGTGCCTAATGTCCATACACCGATACCTAATGTCCATATACCTAATCTCCAGCGATACCTGGAGTGGTCATTTTTTAACAATGGGGGAGGGGTGGTGAATTTTAAGGCGGGCACGTCAAAATATTTTTAGGCGGTAGCGATAGGCTGTCTCCGTCTGGCCTAAATATTTTTGGCCCTCCCCCTCACAGAGGGCAGAAATCTGTTTCCACCCTCCCGGTCTTGATTTCTTTTGCCCCTCTCCCTAAAATCACCACCCCGCCCCTGTTGTGAAAAAATGACCACTCCCTAACTTTGGAATTAGCAATTGGCTATTTAGCAATTGGCATTGGGCCCCCGGCAACATGATATTGCAGATGCGCTATAGTGTTTGGCAATCATGGCGTTCCAAGGTAGTGAGTTGTTTTGGTTTTCCCTTAAAGGGGCCCTGTATGGAAGGCCATCCCCGCCATTAAACGACCAACCGCAATACAATTAATGCATGCCAGCATTAATTGTATTGCGGTTGGTCGTGACCACCCCTTGGCCAATCAGAGCACCACGATTTTTCCGCTGGTTCCCGCGATTTTATGATCACTCTTTGAACCGGTACCCATGTTGTTAGTTTGCGGTGCTAGCCCCCCTTTAATCAAAATGTTGTTTTCAGCACGTACATAGAGAAATTAAGCCTATTAAACATCTCTGTACATGTCTGTGGCAAGTTCCCTGTGACCTAATTTGGTTACGTATTGCTCTAGGTTTTTCCCCTGCAACAGTGTAGACAGTGGACGACATACTAGTTGGATCGGCGCCCAACTCACATAAAACGTAGTGTCATTAGGGGCTCAGATCTCAACTTCTCCGGCGACCTAGTTTGGTGGGCAAACGTAATCGGTAGACTACGAACTGGGGCCAGTGTGGCTCAGATCTGTGACTAAGGACATACTAGCTTTCTGCACTGCAGACGACATCCTAGACCCCCTGCCCGTAGCAGGATACCGATGACGGCGGTCTCCCTAGTCCTGAGGACTAAGGCGTCTGCCGCGTCCGCGCTGGCCCTGTTTGCCGCGTACGCTGCAGCGTCCCTGGGACTATGAATGCCATCCCCAGGGCACCATGACTATTTGCTCCTCTTGGATGATTATGAGCCAGGGTCTAAGTCCCAAGGACTATAATCTAGCCCCTAGGACTGTATCTTTAGTCCCTGGGACTAATGTGTAGTCCCAGGGACAATCCTTGGGATATTAAAGGCCTTACGTTTTATTTTTACGACCACATGGGTACGCGGAACAGCCCTCGGTGCTAGAAAGACATAGTCCCTGGGACTAAAAACTTAGTCCTGAGGACTAAAGATTATAGTCCTCAGGATGATATTTTAGCCCTGAGGACTACACATCTAGTGCTAGTGACCTAGTGCTAGTGACTAGAGACATTCCTGGTGATTGGACGTTAGTCCTGAGGCCTACAACTTTAGTCCTAAGGACTTAATAAGCAAAGGTTCACGAGTTGGAGGAATGTCGGGGGGTTATCGCATGCGCCGATCAGGTGCCGTATCGCACGACGCCTGCAGGGCGGAGTGCGATGCGGCACCTGATGGGCAAGTGCGATAACCCCCCGACATACCTCCAACGAGTGTGCCTTTGCATTTATTTCAATGTTATTTTCATCTAAATCAGATAAATAGAATCAAATTTACCAGAATTACTCGCCATAGGTATTGTTTACATCGCCATCTTGGAGCTATGACGTCATCAAATGGTCACGTGACCTCAGCGTGTGATATTTTCGCGGGTTATCGCACGGGGGGTGTGCGATACGGCCCTCGAGTGCTAGAGCTATGGGCTGTCAGTATCTCGGGCATATCAACATGAAATAAAAGTGTAGTCCTCGGGCTAGAAGAATGGTGCTGAAGGCTAGAAATTGATCAACGCAGCCTTTTCCATATCTATACCCTGGTACAAGGTTCAGTCCCTGGGACTAACTGTTAAGTCCTGAGGGCTAAAGATGTAGCTGCCTGGTCCTCAGGACTAAAGATGTAGTCCTGGGGACTAGAGACATAGTCCCAGGGACTACTATTTCAGTCCAGCCGGTCCTGAGGACTAGGTCTTAGTCCCGAGGACTATGCATATCTGCCAAGTCTCAAGGGGTAGGTGGGATGTAGGGTCTTAGTCCCAAGGACTATGCTCTAGGACCATAGGCCTACCTTCAGTCCTTTAGTCACCATTGGACTACTTGTAGTCCCAGTGACTACTGTGCAGTCCCAGGGACTAAAGATACAGTCCTGGGGACTGCAACATTGTCCTTGGGACTAGAGACACAGTCCTTGGTCCCCAGGACTGTATCTTTAGTCCCTGGGACTATACAGAGCAGTCCTGGGGACTAAGAAGTAGTCCTCAGGACTAAATTTGAAGTCCTGGGGACTACATCCCTAGTCACAATTACATTAGACATCAATGCATGAATTAGTCCTCAGAACCACATGCATTAGTCCTAAGGACTAGGTAAATGTTTTTGTAGTCCTCAGGACTAAACAAGTAGTCCCTGAGTCTACGAATTAGTCCACAGGGGCTAAAAGCTTAGTCCTGGAGACTAACAGCACAATCTTATACAAAATCATGTGGTCTGCAAGGTAATTCATGGGAATGTACAATTAGTACCTAGGACAATATCCTCATATTCTTAGTCCTGGGGACTAGGCTTTAGTCCTTAGGACTATGCTTACTAATTACTAGCTTACTAGCTACTACTAGTACTAGCAGCATTGCAGGATACCGATGACGGCGGTCTAGCTAGTCCTGAGGACTAAGGCATCTGCCGCGTCCGCGCTGACGCAAATACGCGGACTCTACGCGGAGCCTCCCGCGGTGAGCGTAGGTGCGCGGGCGTAGTGGTAGTCCTCAGGACTATAGCTAATAATGCGAAGCTTAAAGGGGGGCTAGCACGGCAAATTTCAACATGGGTACCGATTCAAAGATCGTGTACAAATTCGCGGGTATCAGCTAAAAAATTGAAGCACCCTGATTGGTCAAGGGGTGGTCACGTGACTTGCTAACGCGGGTACGTCTTATCCGTGCTAGCCACCCTTTAAGTCTAATGCTGCTAGTACTAGTAGTAGCTAGTAAGCTAGTAATTAGTAAGCATAGTCCTAAGGACTAAAGCCTAGTCCCCAGGACTAAGAATATGAGGATATTGTCCTAGGTACTAATTGTACATTCCCATGAATTACCTTGCAGACCACATGATTTTGTATAAGATTGTGCTGTTAGTCTCCAGGACTAAGCTTTTAGCCCCTGTGGACTAATTCGTAGACTCAGGGACTACTTGTTTAGTCCTGAGGACTACAAAAACATTTACCTAGTCCTTAGGACTAATGCATGTGGTTCTGAGGACTAATTCATGCATTGATGTCTAATGTAATTGTGACTAGGGATGTAGTCCCCAGGACTTCAAATTTAGTCCTGAGGACTACTTCTTAGTCCCCAGGACTGCTCTGTATAGTCCCAGGGACTAAAGATACAGTCCTGGGGACCAAGGACTGTGTCTCTAGTCCCAAGGACAATGTTGCAGTCCCCAGGACTGTATCTTTAGTCCCTGGGACTGCACAGTAGTCACTGGGACTACAAGTAGTCCAATGGTGACTAAAGGACTGAAGGTAGGCCTATGGTCCTAGAGCATAGTCCTTGGGACTAAGACCCTACATCCCACCTACCCCTTGAGACTTGGCAGATATGCATAGTCCTCGGGACTAAGACCTAGTCCTCAGGACCGGCTGGACTGAAATAGTAGTCCCTGGGACTATGTCTCTAGTCCCCAGGACTACATCTTTAGTCCTGAGGACCAGGCAGCTACATCTTTAGCCCTCAGGACTTAACAGTTAGTCCCAGGGACTGAACCTTGTACCAGGGTATAGATATGGAAAAGGCTGCGTTGATCAATTTCTAGCCTTCAGCACCATTCTTCTAGCCCGAGGACTACACTTTTATTTCATGTTGATATGCCCGAGATACTGACAGCCCATAGCTCTAGCACTCGAGGGCCGTATCGCACACCCCCCGTGCGATAACCCGCGAAAATATCACACGCTGAGGTCACGTGACCATTTGATGACGTCATAGCTCCAAGATGGCGATGTAAACAATACCTATGGCGAGTAATTCTGGTAAATTTGATTCTATTTATCTGATTTAGATGAAAATAACATTGAAATAAATGCAAAGGCACACTCGTTGGAGGTATGTCGGGGGGTTATCGCACTTGCCCATCAGGTGCCGCATCGCACTCCGCCCTGCGGGCGTCGTGCGATACGGCACCTGATCGGCGCGTGCGATAACCCCCCGACATTCCTCCAACTCGTGAACCTTTGCTTATTAAGTCCTTAGGACTAAAGTTGTAGGCCTCAGGACTAACGTCCAATCACCAGGAATGTCTCTAGTCACTAGCACTAGGTCACTAGCACTAGATGTGTAGTCCTCAGGGCTAAAATATCATCCTGAGGACTATAATCTTTAGTCCTCAGGACTAAGTTTTTAGTCCCAGGGACTATGTCTTTCTAGCACCGAGGGCTGTTCCGCGTACCCATGTGGTCGTAAAAATAAAACGTAAGGCCTTTAATATCCCAAGGATTGTCCCTGGGACTACACATTAGTCCCAGGGACTAAAGATACAGTCCTAGGGACTAGATTATAGTCCTTGGGACTTAGACCCTGGCTCATAATCATCCAAGAGGAGCAAATAGTCATGGTGCCCTGGGGATGGCATTCATAGTCCCAGGGACGCTGCAGCGTACGCGGCAAACAGGGCCAGCGCGGACGCGGCAGACGCCTTAGTCCTCAGGACTAGCGAGACCGCCGTCATCGGTATCCTGCAGCAGCATTAGACTTAAAGGGTGGCTAGCACGGATAAGACGTACCCGCGTTAGCAAGTCACGTGACCACCCCTTGACCAATCAGGGTGCTTCAATTTTTTAGCTGATACCCGCGAATTTGTACACGATCTTTGAATCGGTACCCATGTTGAAATTTGCCGTGCTAGCCCCCCTTTAAGCTTCGCATTATTAGCTATAGTCCTGAGGACTACCACTACGCCCGCGCACCTACGCTCACCGCGGGAGGCTCCGCGTAGAGTCCGCGTATTTGCGTCAGCGCGGACGCGGCAGATGCCTTAGTCCTCAGGACTAGCTAGACCGCCGTCATCGGTATCCTGCATAGCGCAATCATCAGATCTACTGATAGATTTGTCAAAAACTCCGGGGGGGGGAGGCACTCTATATATTTTCTATACTAACCATGTGCGTACACCACCCCAAACTTTGGACCCTTTTAGAGGGGCTATTCTCAGTAAAAATAGACGTCTTTAAACGGGAATTAGCACAAAAAAGTACTGTCAGGTTAGGGAGTGGTCATTATTTATCAACAAGGGGGGGTGGTGGGTTTTCGCGCGGACGCGTGGAAATTTTTTACGCCCCCCCCTCGACAGCAGGCAAATTTTTTTTGCGCCACCCGCACCGGAGGCGCGGAGAGTTTGCGCGCCCCTCTTTGATCTATAGTAACGCGCGGGCTTTTTTTGCTAAAAAGAGGGTGAATTTTTTTAGCCCCCTCTCGGGAGGGGTCTGAAAATTTTACGCCCCCCCTCAAACCCACCACCCCCCCTGTTGATAAATAATGACCACTCCCTTAGGCACTGGAGTAACTCCTGTGTGCGGGTCTGCCGTGCGCGGAGGCCAAAAATATGATTAAGCAAAAATGGAGCACCTCAAGTTGACATATCATTTACTTATTGATTCTGAAGCTGTTTACAAGTGGATTTGGACAATTAGGGTATCATTTTAACGGCATTGAATAGGGCTTTAATATGTATGTATTTGTGTAATAAGTTGAGGAAAAAATATCATGTTTCTCTCAGGTGAAGTGGTAGATCTATGAAGTACACATCTCACATAGTTAAAAATGGTACTCACATATTCCCTGGTTAAATAAGGGAGTGGTCATTATTTTTCAACAGCTAGTAACATTGCGGTCATAATGATGTTAAGCCAAAGTCTCTCCGATGAATACAACTGGAATTATGAATATTTGAAAAAAAAGTAGGGAAAATGATTAAAATTGGGGTAAAATAAATAGTTATTACATCCTGCATTAGGTATCGGTGGACAGACGTTAGCTATCGGTGGATCTAATGTCCACCAATACCTAATGTCCATTCACGGTACCTACCGTAAATCCTCACGTATAGGACGCCCCTCGCATATAGGACGCACCCTGAGTTTGACAAAATTATATAGAACGCATCTGGGGTCAAATTTTGACCATTCTAGTACTGTTATATAGTGTAAGATCCTCGCATATAGGACGCACCCTGAGTTGGGATAAGTCCTATAGGATGCACAGGGTGTAATTTTGGTCTAAAAGCCGCGTCTTATATGCGAGGATTTACGGTAATGTCCGTCCGCCAATACCTAATGTACACCGATACCTAATGTTCACCGATACCTAATGTGCACCGTACACCGATACCTAATGTCCATCCTCTGATACCTAATGTCCACTGATATCTAATGTCCACCGATTCCTAAAGGCCCAGTGAGACTGGTCGTAGAATATCTACTACTACGATGGGAAATCCATGACTACGACGCGATTTTCCCACAATTTCCAAAGTTGTGCATACCAAACTTTCATGATTTTAAAATTGTGAGATTTTGGCCGATTTTTGGAGTTTTAGGACTATGCCACATTGTACAATTTTATCCCCGATTTTCCAGCCGAAAAATCGCGTCATACTTCTTATCTTCCTACGACGAGTCTGACCGGCCCTTAATGTCCATTCACCGATACCTAATGTCCGTCCGCCAATAACTAATGTACACCGATACCTAATGTCCGTCCACTGATACCTTATGTCCACCGATAGCTAATGTCCGTACACCGATACCTAATGTCCGTCCACCGATACCTAATGTCCACCGATACCTAATGTCCACCAATACATACCTAATGTTTACCAATACCAAATGTCCATCCACCGATACCTAATGTCCACCGATACTTTATGTCCATCCACCTACCCCTAAAGTCAGCCCACCGATCTCTTTAAAATTTGGTACATAAGGGTTTAGATGATGCTCTTTCTGTCCTATATGTTTTCGTTACTGTCTATAAGTTCCTTCATGTAGCATTTGAGACTTAAAGTGAACCTTACGCTAATTTGGCCTGTAATTAATTAACACATTTGTGGATGTAAAAATTTCAAAATCCAGTTTGTAGGAATTTTTTTTTCTTGCAGATAAAAATTATAGGTACACTGTAATGCCCATATTAACCTTACATATAAAGCTATAACTGAGAGGTACTCCTGCACCAAGCCTCAAAAACAGGCACACTTTTCAGTGACGACGTTGTGCTCAAAGCAGTGTAATTTATGACCGTCGATGGTTCGGAAAGGATCACGAATACGAGGATATCCGGTTTCAAAAGGCAACAAGTCTTTATTCAGTATCCTAAGTTACGGGGAGCTAAATAGATTCCGTATGGTTAAGAGGCTGTTCGGAAAGCTCGGATTTACGACTACCAGGTAAGGATAGGTAAGGCTTCGGAGTCAGTAAAGTTCAGATGGTATTCCTAGGGAATCCAGTAGGATTCTCCTCCTCCTAGGTTCCGACCCGGCTATATAGCCACAGGGGTTGGGTGGCGACCTCTCGTGTTTAACCCACGCAGCCCGGAGGGTGGTGCTGCCACCACCCGCCAGGCGTACCAGGCTCTCAACCCGAAAGGCCGCTCCGCTCGGAACCTAGGCAACCCGTAAGCCATAAACACTACTACTAAACCGTGCCCCTACAGCACCAATGACTTTCACATACCTACCTTTCCCTGTGCAAGATGGGAACTCCTCCTTTGGCACCCTTTCAACCGATATTTTCAGAAAAAAAGTACCCCTTTTCCGGCCAAATTTTCTTGAAAACAGTCTGGAATTCCAAGAAAAAATAATGATCCTGCAATTTAACCTTAACTTTGGTTCTAGTTGGAATATTTCAAAAATTCTTTCACCGTTGGAAAGCCCTTAAACAGAGTACCCCTTTTAGCTTAAATTGGGCCCAAATTGGGCCCTTTTAACGGGTCCGGGCAGATTCGGTCCTTGGGCCCAAAAGGTACCCCCTTTCCTGCCAGTTTGCGTACGCCATGAGTGCCCCCCCCCCGGGTCAAAAACCATATCTATGTCTTGTACGCCCTGTCTCAGACACATTGTCTTTCTTTTGCATGAGCTGTTCCAGACGTTCTCTGCAGACAGTTTTGGAGACACAACCGCCACTGACTTTTGTTGTGGATTACGCCGACCCAGTGGCTCCCAGACCCAGTGTGACAGACACTGTCACTGACAGTGCTTTCAATAACTCATCAAGCCAGCTATGTCGAATTTTCAAAGGTCAGTTGATTTTGTTGATATTTAAAGTAGATGGACATGGTCAATTGCAACAAGATGGGGCAATATTAACCAGAAACACCACGGCATGGGCATATGCATATTTAGCCACACATTTATATCTAAAACGGCGGATTAAATAGCTATTCTGCACTCATCATTGGAAGGGCAGATGTAGTGTAATGAATATAAGAGCCAAGACAAAATGTCACAAAAGGAGAAAGTGCTATTGTGTCCACCACACTGTTGTGAATGTATGGTGGACAATAGGGATGGGGGCTGTAGAAACGGCCGCCACTGCCTATTGTACATCTGGTGTGCCTTTTGTGTATTTATATGTTATTGCATTCCGTTTCTAAGTGTGTATTTTGTGAGAACAATAGAGTAGGAGATAATTATGATATAAAGAAGTGCAGAAACACAACAAAGGACAGGAACGGCCGTCTGGGCAATTACAATGTCTTTTATGTGTATATACTGTGACACTGATGTTAGTTGATGGTTTCTCTAGGTTTAAATTCATTGTACTGTCTGTATTCACTGTATGGTCTATTTTGTGGGGGTATTATAATAAAGATTAGTGACGGACGTCACAAAGGGTTTTGTTGGTATTGCATTCCGTTTTTGTGGACAATAGAGATGGGGGCTGTAGAAACGGCCGCCACTGCCTATTGCACATCTGGTGTGCCTTTTGTGTATTAATATGTTATTGCATTCCGTTTTTAAGTGTGTATAATAGAGTAGGAGGTAATTATGATATAAAGAAATGCAGAAACACAACAAAGGACAGGAACGGCCGTTTGGGCAATTACAATGTCTTTTGTGTGTATATACTGTGACACTGATGTTAGTTGATGGTTTTTGTCTAGGTTTGGGACATTGTACTGTCTGTATTCATTGTATGGTCTATTTTATGGGGGTATTATAGTAAGGATTAGTGACGGACGTCACAAAGGGTTTTGTTGTTATTGCATTCCAATTGTAAGTGTGTATTGTGTTTGGCATTGTTCTGCCTACCTCCACCAGGGGGAGTCACCTACCCCTCAGGTGATTGGTTGATATTGTATGATTTTATGGGAGTATTATAGTAAGGATTAGTGACGGACGTCACAAAGGGTTTTGTTGTTATTGCATTCCAATTGTAAGTGTGTATTGTGTTTGGCATTGTTCTGCCTACCTCCACCAGGGGGAGTCACCTACCCCTCAGGTGATTGGTTGATATTGTATGATTTTATGGGGGTATTATAGTAAGGATTAGTGACGGACGTCACAAAGGGTTTTGTTGTTATTGCATTCCAATTGTAAGTGTGTATTGTGTTTGGCATTGTTCTGCCTACCTCCACCAGGGGGAGTCACCTACCCCTCAGGTGATTGGTTGATATTGTATGATTGACAAGTGGAAGGTGGAGCCCAAGATGAAATTTTGATTTTGGAAATAAAGATGATTCAGTTTGTACCAGACCAGCGAAGTGTGCATTTGGTTCTTCCCCCCAGTTACAAAGTGGAACCACCGGCGGGACTATACTTTGGTTGTAACTGGAGGAGGAAAAAGGTGAACACACTGTACAAGGATTGTGTTGGTCTGGGTACAATATGGGTGAACAACTTCAACTTGAGCAGGAAAGAGTGAGGTTGTTGAAATTGGCAGAACACAGGAAGTTATTGGACAATCATGGCAGGAGTATTGGTTACTGTGATGGCCAAAACAAGGATGGTTTAAGACTGTGGATAGCAGGAGTAGACCATGCAGCCACCCACACCAAGGCTCCTCAGGCTCAATTATTAGAGATGGTGAATTATCTTGTCAAAGGTGACCTTGCGACCTATGTAGGAGCAACATTAGCTGGTGTCCCTGAAGGAACTGAGGCCACATGGACATTGTTAAAGGCAGCAATCACCTCACACTATATTGGAGCTGAGGAGGAGGTGATCCTTAGGAGGAAGGTGGATAAAATGGTGCAACAGCCATTTGAAGTTCCAAGGGAATACTGTACTAGATTCACAAGTGCTGTCGACAGGGCTTATGATGCTGAACATCTAAAACAGGATATGCTGATGGAGAGCCTTATACGGACTTTTATTGATGGTTTGAGCAATGATCAGTTGAAATATCATGTCACAGTTGCTACTCCTAAAACCGTGGCTGAGGCATGTAAAGCCTGTAATACTGGAGCATCAGCTTTGAGGCTGAATGAACCTACAGGATTAATGGATCAAGCAGCCGTTGACCTCCCCCCACCTCCACCTGAAACTTCAGTGGATGATAGCCATTTGAAGAACATTGAAGGAGCTATAAAGTCCTTGGAGAAAGGTATGCAGTCTATGTCCATGTCAATGAAGTCATTGAAAAACACCCACACTGCTGTGCCCATGGCAGCCATTGACACAAACCGTTATGCTGGTACAGCAACTCCTAGTCCTGTGCCTGGCCATAGTAATTCTACCCAGCAGGGTGGGGAGGCATTAGAACATTCTAGAGGTGGACCAACCATTATCTACAACATAGGGAGTAATGGTGGATGGCGAGGCCGTGGACAGGGTAGAGGAGGTCAAGGTAGAGGTGCTGGGCAGGGGACAAGGGTTCCTTATGGATCTTCTAGGTGCTATGCATGTGGTGAGATCATTTTGCCCAAGTCAAACACCTGCTAATCAAGGTGGTACCCATCCCACACTACAAGCTGCCCTTGAAGTCGTTCAGCAAGCAGCCATGGGAAGTTCTGAATACTACCGCCCATCTACTCAACAAAACCAGGGAAACTGGTAGGGCTGCCAGATAACAGGGTGTGTGTAGACATTTTGCATGGAAATACCCCATTACACACACTTGTGGACTCTGGCGCAGCACGCTCAATGATCAGTGAACAGAGGTGGAAGGAGATTTGTGGCTATTCTAACCGCCCACCAGTTACCAAACCAGGACTAGAACTTCGTTCTTTGTCAGGACACTCCATTACAACGAAAGGCATAGCTAGGATCCAGTTACTAGGTGAGAATGTTGAATTATATGTTGTTACTGCCATGAAACATGATTTATTGCTGGGGATCGAGGCTCTGACTACACTAGGCATGCAATTAGATTGTGTGAAGAAGACAGTGAAATTAGGAGGGGTTGTTTTCGGGTGGTGAGGTTGTGAAATGGGCCAGGTTGATGTAGCTGGAGTGCATTCTGATTTAGATCGGTGGAAAGGGGAGTTCCCTGAGATATTTTCTGGAAAGGGAAAGTGTCTTCCTATTGCATCCAATGTTACCATGAGGTTAGAAGTAGAAGATGTCAGGCCAATCCGACAGAGGCCGTACAGGCTACCACTGCATCGAAAAGCAGCAGTAGATAGAGAAATAGACAGATTAATAGAACAAGGGATCATTGTGCCTTCTGCTTCAGAATGGGCATCACCAATGCGAATTGTGGATAAACCTGATGGCTCTATCCGAGTGTGTGTGGATTACAGGAGGTTGAACCTTTTGACCAAAAAGGATGCTCATCCCCTGCCACACATACAGGATATATTTGATTCGTTGTTGGGATCCAATGTATTTTCTGTTATTGATCTAAAATCTGCCTACTGGCAGGTTCCAGTTGCAGAGGATAGTAGAGAGTACACAGCATTTGTTTCACACAGGGGTTTATATGAGTTCACGCGAATGCCCATGGGATTATCCAATTCTGCTCCCATTTGGCAAAGGCATATAAATTCTGTACTAAACAAATTCTTGGGGAAGTTTGTGATAGTCTATCTGGATGATCTGATTGTTTACTCAAAGACTGATGAGGAACATACAGATCATCTAAGGAAAATCATGGAACTTTTAGAGAAACACAGCTTAACTCTGAACTCTGAAAAGTGCACCTTCCGTAAAAAGAGAAGTGAAGCTATTAGGGTATATAGTTGGTTCTGATGGATTGAGGCCTGATCCTGCCAAAGTAGCAGCTGTCAAAGAGATGGCGCCTCCTGATGATGTGAAAGGTGTACAAAGGTTCCTTGGTATGGCAGGTTATTATAGGCAATGTATCCCTGATTTTGCTGAAATTGCAGAGCCTCTGGTAGCACTGACCAGGAAAGGGGTTCTATTTAGTTGGACACACCTTGAAGAGAAAGCATGGGAAAGGCTTAAAGAACAATTGGTGTCAGAAGAGGTCATGGCCTATCCTGACCTGAACAAACCCTATCGGTTGTATACAGATGCTAGTTACCATTCCATTGGGGGGATACTGTGTCAGACATCTGATGACGGTATTGAACGACCAATACAGTACTTTTCAAAGCATCTCAAACCAGCACAAATGAATTGGGCTACCATAGAAAAGGAGGCATTTGCAGTGATATTTGCACTACGAAAACTTAGACCCTACTTGCAAGGTGCTGAGTTTGTAATAGTGACAGACCACAAACCCTTGAAATCACTGTTTGTTTCTGAGATAAAGAATACGAAAATACAGAGATGGGCAGTCTTATTAGCAGAGTATGGTGCTCCTATAGAGTACAGAAGGGGGGCATACAATGTCAGGGCAGACATGCTTTCTTGAATCAGAAGAAGACTTGTAGAAGTGTCTGCCTTGGAAGTAGCCAATCATGAAGAATGGAATGACCCCTATATAGATTGGAGGGAATTGGTACAAGAACAACAAAACATGCCTCAATACCAGGCAGGTCTGAATGAGGAAGACGATTTTGTTGTCATCAATTCTGTGTTGTACTCCTTACAACCTCCACCAGGAGCAAATGCTTACCCTAGGGTCATGATTCCAGCTAAAATGGTACCAGAAATAGTACGAAAGGTACACAAAGATATCGGACATCAAGGAATGGAAAGAACCTTATGCAGGTTACAGGAATCTTACAAATTTGAAAAAATGAGGTTCACTGTATACCAACAAGTACGAGACTGTGAGGTTTGTGTGCTGCATAGACATAGATAGGTTTTTCCTTCTGCCACAGCAATGCCAGTGCCATCAGTACCGGGGGAACTTGTGGGTATAGATATGATCGGCCCATTGCCTCAAACTAGAGAAGGGAACAGGTATGCAATAGTCATAGTAGATCATTGCTCAGGGTGGGCTGAAGTAGTTCCTATACCAGATAAACGGTCTGAACACATTGTTAAATACTTAGAGAGAACATATTTTGCAACTCATTGCCCACCATATGTTCTCCTTAGTGATAGAGGTGGTGAGTTCAGATCACAAATGGTACAGCAACTCTTAAGGAGAGAAAGGGTAGAATATAGATATACCACAGCCTATCATCCACAAACAAATGGGAAGGTAGAAAGGTTTAACAGGACATTGAAAACAATGTTGTCTAAGCTAGTTGAGGCAAAAAGTCATAGGTGGGAAGAAGTGTTGGGGCAAGCATTGTATGCATATAGAGTGGCTACACATGCTGCCACTGGGTTTTCTCCCTTTTACTTGCACTATGGGAGGCAACCTCGAAATCCAGCCAAACTAGCCCATCAAATCCCACCTGGCCAAGACATAAAAGTGTTAGCAGATAGAATAGACAAGTTAGCAGAAGATCATGAAAGAGCTCAGCAAAATGTCTTGAAACAACAGGAAAAGAATCTAGACAGGTTGAATCAAAGACCTAGAGCGCCTGCCCTGGAGGTTGGACAGAAAGTCCTCCTCAAATTACCGAACACAAATGCTTTAGAACCTAAGTATGAACATGGGTTTTTAGTAACACAAGTTAGAGGTGCTGTTGTCACTATTGTTGGACCAAATCTGAAAAAACAAAATGTGAATGCTGAGCGGTTGAAATTAGATGTTCCAAATCGAGTACAACAAAATAAACATCACCTTCTAACCAGAGCTCAAAAGAAAAAAAGGTGGGAATTAGAAGACAGAGGGGATTGGAGAAATCCAGTAGAGTGGGGTGAGACTCTAGGACAAAGTTTTGGACCTATCATACCACAGCATAGAGAGGATTATGAAATTCCTGTACAAAATGTTCAAAATGATCTAGGAGAAACAGAAGAGTTGGGTGAGAATAGAGAGAACCCAGTGAGAGTAGACCACCTAGAAAATAAAACAAAGGGTGGAAGGGGCAAAGGGAGGGTAGTCAGGGATGTGTACATACCAAAACGGTTACTACCAGCAAGAAAGGGAGCAAGAAAAGATTACACAGAAATAGACATAGAAGAATGGGCAAATATTCCAGCTGAGAATTACAAAAACCGTCAAAGTCAAACAAAACAAAGTAAGTCAGTGGTACAAAAAAGTGCTTCAACAGAGCAAGAAACAGACAGGGAAGCTAGAGTGAAATTGACAGAAAGGGAACATGAACAAAGGGCCCCAACAGTCACTGGGGGGATGATAGATGACAATGAGGAAATAGAAGATGAGATTAGGGCCTTAGAAGACATAGGCAACAGAAGTCAGGCAGAGAATGGGGGAAATGAAGGGAGAGGACAACAGTGTGAGACTGAACCGGTTGAACATGCACAAACACAAAGGGATGGGGATAAATGGTCAAGAGAGCTACGTAATCTTCTGACATACAAGGAGCAAACAGAAAAAGGGTGGGACAAGTGGCTTGGTGTTTTGAATGACAGAGCCACAATGGCACCAACAATGGGGTCCATGACTGAAAAGAATGACATACATGCCAGCCTGCAAGGTGAGGGACAGGTGTTCAAAGAGGTAATTACACCTCAGCTTGAAGTAGTACAAGTCAGAGAGGACAATGGGGAGCCAACTGAGAGTGCCCCAGGTGCAGCAGACACAGATGCACCTGTGACACTGGGATAGGGTATATATAGAGTATGGTAGCACAAGACATGTCACTTTGCACTGATAGATAGAGGAGGAAGGAGTAGTGGTAGTTTCAACATGAATTTACCATTCTTACTTGGTTGGAGCCTGACACTGTATGTTGCCTTTGGTTCCTTGTTACAGGACGATGGAGTGCTCATCATGGAACAGGGAGATACCCGTGTGGTGTCTGGTGTTTGGACTCTGATCGTTGTGCTGCAGGCACCAACACCACCAGACATCAAAGTCTTGCAAGCCCAGTTGGAGGAGTATAACATCACACTGCTGAACCACATAACAGAAGCTGATCAGTATGTTTGGAAGATCCGGTTTTCAAATGTGCTGAGTCAGCTCCAGCTTGCTGAGTCTAAAGTCAAGGATGAAGGAGTTCCGAGAGAGACTACCCGCATCAAACGAGGTTTGGTTAATTTCATTGGAACAATTTCTAAAACTTTATTTGGTGTAGCTACTGAAGAAGATGTGGCACAAATCGCAAAATATGTTAAAGATTTGGAGCAGGACACTGTGCGACTTATGATCAACGACAAGAAAATGGTGACAGTAATGAATGCAACTAAGACTCTAGTAGACAATAATCGACACAATATTAGAATGGTACAGGACAAAACCAATGAACTTCTGACATTAACTCAGCATTTGGTAGAAAATGGAAGGTCGCATGGTCAAGCTATTAGACTTTTACAAGTGAAACGTATCATAAACCAAACATTGACTTTGATGGAGACAGCTGCTGCACAATATGTAGCAGCAGCAACTACCTTCCACAATCAGCGCATGCAAATGGAGAGGGGAGCATTGTCTAGGGAGATATTACCCGTTAATAAGTTAAAGAACATATTACATCTGTTGACTGCTAAGGGTCATATCCCACTAGATACGCATTGGTACTATACATATTTACGCATAACACCCATTTGGGAAACATCGGCTGGTCAGTTAACATTTAGGGTGATTATTCCAGCAGTTTCGAGAGAAAAGTATCTCAGTTACAGATTAGAATATTTTCCTATGTTGTATAACGAATTCTATATCAGGAAATTGAGTGGTAACAGTAGAGTTGCACTGTCCACAGAATCAGGCGTATCTTTCACTCCTGATGATGGGATCTGTGCTGGTAAGAAACCTATAATTTGTTACCCAGCGGTGCAGTAAACTAGAAGAAAATGTGAGTCAAATTTAATATTAGGGAAGAACCCAGTAGGATGTAACGTAACGCTGGCCAAGAAAGCAAATGAAAAGTCACTGGTTTATAGATCTGCAGAAGACCTCACTAGAAATACTATTGTTGCCTACAAACCAACTAAAGTTGTACAAAGATGTCCTGGAAATAACCCGAAAGTAATAACCGTTTCAGGCTAAATGACACTACTTTTGGAAAATGAATGCAAATTAGATTCGGAAGATTGGAAAATTGGTGGAATTGATATGGGACATGAAGAATTGGTTATTTCAGCATACACTCCCATGCAGCTCCCAGGGCTAAATATAAGTTGGCCAGAAGAAGTACATCCTGCTGTGGTTAAAGAACTAGAGACACATGATAAGCTCACAGTATCTGTAGATGACGTTTTTAATTGGTACTCTGGTGACATAGAAAAAGGAATCCAAGGCATGGATGGGTGGAAAATATCTAACTCTTTCTTTATTGTATTGGGGCTGGTTCTGGTAGTAGTGGGCATAGTTTATGCTAAATGGTATGTACAGAAGTATTTGGTAAAGAAAGCAACTCCTAAGGTAACTGAGGACAAAGAGAGCACAGAAAGTAAGAGTTTGATGCTGGAAGGAACAAAGTACATTGTACCCACAACAGAAGTGCCTGAACATAATGGTTGTTCAGCAGGGGCCACTAAGTTGAATGCATTATATCCTAACGCTTATCAGGAGATGACTGATTCAGTGAAACTCAGCATAAATGAGTAAGGCTGATGGGGGGAGATAAAGTTTCAAACAAGTTGAAAGCTTAGGGGGGAGGTATGTAATGAATATAAGAGCCAAGACAAAATGTCACAAAAGGAGAAAGTGCTATTGTGTCCACCACACTGTTGTGAATGTATGGTGGACAATAGGGATGGGGGCTGTAGAAACGGCCGCCACTGCCTATTGTACATCTGGTGTGCCTTTTGTGTATTTATATGTTATTGCATTCCGTTTCTAAGTGTGTATTTTGTGAGAACAATAGAGTAGGAGATAATTATGATATAAAGAAGTGCAGAAACACAACAAAGGACAGGAACGGCCTTCTGGGCAATTACAATGTCTTTTATGTGTATATACTGTGACACTGATGTTAGTTGATGGTTTCTCTAGGTTTAAATTCATTGTACTGTCTGTATTCACTGTATGGTCTATTTTGTGGGGGTATTATAATAAGGATTAGTGACGGACGTCACAAAGGGTTTTGTTGGTATTGCATTCCGTTTTTGTGGACAATAGAGATGGGGGCTGTAGAAACGGCCACCACTGCCTATTGTGCCTTTTGTGTATTAATATGTTATTGCATTCCGTTTTTAAGTGTGTATAATAGAGTAGGAGGTAATTATGATATAAAGAAATGCAGAAACACAACAAAGGACAGGAACGGCCGTTTGGGCAATTACAATGTCTTTTGTGTGTATATACTGTGACACTGATGTTAGTTGATGGTTTTTGTCTAGGTTTGAATTCATTGTACTGTCTGTATTCATTGTATGGTCTATTTTATGGGGGTATTATAGTAAGGATTAGTGACAGATGTCACAAAGGGTTTTGTTGTTATTGCATTCCAATTGTAAGTGTGTATTGTGTTTGGCATTGTTCTGCCTACCTCCACCAGGGGGAGTCACCTACCCCTCAGGTGATTGGTTGATATTGTATGATTGACAAGTGGAAGGTGGAGCCCAAGATGAGATTTTGATTTTGGAAATAAAGATGATTCAGTTTGTACCAGACCAGCGAAGTGTGCATTTGGTTCTTCCCCCCAGTTACAGTAGGGCTTTCAACAACTGAACGAATTCTTCATAAATTCCTATTAGAAATAGAGTTATTGAACAAAATATCCGTTGGTATGAAGGTGCATAAATTTTCTCGTACAATAATTCAACTTAATGTGATAGGATCAGATAAAGGAAGGGGTTGCGGCTTATAGGAAAATTGTAACACCTATCCGGTAGGGATATTTTAATGTTTAGGTTAATTAGAACAGACAAATTTGTTAGGTTGCAGAGGCTGCTGGGAAGGGGATCCCTATGCCTTGTCTGGAGTATAGGTGGCTGGAGTAACTATGTTTCATGCAGAGACTAGGCGTCTGCTGCAGAGTTGGAATAAACGTGTTTTGACTCGATGTTTTGACTTGATTTAAAGTGGCTACAGCACACCCGCGGGCGGTTATTTAAAGAAATTGAGAAGCAATTTCTTTACTTCGAAAATTATGAATACTTATATTTTGTTTCCAACACAAACATGCTGTTTTTGGTTACATTTGATTATATGTGCAGTATTTTCATCTTAGACCTGAGGTATTTTCATCATAAGCTGGTTATGTCAGGTTTCTACATAAAATAGTGTGAATTGTTACCCTGGTTCGACAACTACCCCTTGTTTAATTATGAGGCGTACAGTCGTACATGCTTATTTTATTATGGTAACTCATCAAATCACGACTTAGTGTGTGACAATTGGAGAGAGAAAGAGATCACGTTATTCCATAACTGGACATGGAAGATGCCTACAGAGATTTCATAATCGACTTATAACTGTAAGCAAGTTCAAGTCGGATGTAAGTAGTATGCATATTCCACGAGATGATGATGTGATGGTCGCTGATGCGGAGTCATGAGGGTTGTCCGTCTGAGGACAGGAGCATAGATGTGCAAAATGTCCAAATGCTCCACATAGCAGGTAAGTAAAAAAAAGAATTGGAATTGGAATTTGAAGGATTTGCCCATGCGTCATTGATGGAGCGCAGAATGGGCTGGGGATCAGCCAGAAAAGGCCAAATGATCATGAATGGAAAAAGAACACAAGACAAGAAGATTGGCACATCGGCCTTAGTGGTAGTATATGGACGGCAGTGAATAATCACGAATGAGACAGATGTCCCAGAGATCAGGCTTATTGGAAGCTGTCAGAGCGTCAATGTCAGTGAATTAGAATAAGAGTCTTCGAGTACCAACTCATGGCTAGTTGTCCACATCTGGATGTGGTGGAGTGGATAGTACAGTGGAGAAATAGACCCTTTGAAGACGGCTAGGGAAGCCAATTTTGAATTTGAATATTGAATTTTCATTAAAGTGAGGGGGGGGGACAATTTTGAATATCTCTCTTCTCTTTGGTATCAAAGAAACAGTAGTTTGTCACACTTTTTCTAAGTATTATGTTGTCAGACCCTATTCTTACAAAACACCACACATAGTTATCTATACTTCGATAAGATAGTACAAGTTTCTTGCCATTGTTTAGAATACATGTCATTTTGGGCAAGTTTCTATCAACGTCTTTTCCCGAAAACAATTTAGAAGTTACTTTCTTCGTGGTTAGTTCCTATAAGTGTTATTCTTCTCTTATATTCTCATAATCAATGTCCGTTGATTAATGTCTATCATTTTACACCAGTTCATTTGTACTCTCGCTGTGATCGCGCTTGGGCGTCGACGAGTTTTTCATATCAATCAGTACCGGTATACTGCTATATATCACACGTCAGTCCTACATATGTTATATATATTTCTTTTTGTTTTTGTCTCTTTTTCCACGAGAATAAAGAGTTAGGCAGCTGGTGCCAACGAAAGTTTTCTGGTAAAGTTTTTATCAACTTCTGTCTGTGATGCGGCTGTGCGCCACAGAACTTCACGAGGTGCAGCCAATCAGAACACTTCATCCTTCCGTAATGTCATTGTAGATGTTTTCGTTCATCCGACCTGTCCCTACGTCAACGGGGACAGTGGCCGGAGGGGCGCTGGCGTCAGTTGTCCGTCTGTGCATGCGTAGTGCCTGTCTGCCGAGGTCATCAAGCAATCGTTCGTCGGCTAGATCTCCCCCGATGCGGGTCCACCCGGCCTCAGCCAGTCTAGGCATGGAGAATGGAACAGGTGTGGCTAATCCGCTGGTGAAGCGGAGGAGCCGAGTCATTGTCGATGACTTCCCTTCTCCTACGAGGGTGGCCGCCAGTCTTTTTGCCACTTTCAGTGAGTTCGGGAGGGGGATAATCTTAGGCACTTGACCAGGGCGGGTTGCAGCTGCATAGACGCTCATGCCCCAGGTGATGCGGGCTCGTGCACTCAGGAACAGGTGATCGATTGATAGGTCTCTAATCAGTGCCTCTCCCTGGGTGTACAGATGGTCGAATGGCATAGTCAGTTCACCCAGGAAGATGGTTTCCAGGACCAACGGTGCCGAGAACTGTAGGTAGATCCCGTCCGGTGTAGACCTTCAAGCGGCCTGTCGTAGTCTCCACACTAGGTAGAGCGCGAACAGCATCACAATCGTTAGCAGCAGGGCAAGGACGGCGGTAGGTGTCGAGCAAGCCAGCCATTCGGTCGGGCACTCTGGTGGGGGGCCGTAGCACCTGATGGTTTGTGCTGTAGCAGCCGATGTCTGAGACGCCAGGGCTGACGTAGCTAGAGCACGTCTGTGTCTCCAACAGAAAACAATCAGTGCAATAATGAGCACCACCGAGAGAGCCGACGAACCCCATGCTGCATACTGTCCATAGAGTTCATTTTTGTAGGCCACCGGTCTCAGAATGAGCTTCTTCTTGTTAATCCTGTCAACCAAGTCTTTTAATGGCATGTGAAAAGGCTTCCCGTCCGCTTCCTGTTCCATTGATCGCCGTAGTTCTTGTGGGATAGGGTCGTATACAACGTCCAATGTAGTATCATGGACCTCCGTGGTGACCCAATGAGCCATTTGCATTTCCCTTATGATCAGGTCATTGGTAGGATGTGTGATGGGCTCTCGGTCCCTGTGCTTTGCGCATCCTTGAAGACTGTATGGTATCCATGACTTTTCCGTCATGAAGGCACAGTTGCATCCCAGACTTATCACAGCATAGTTACTTATGGTTTTAATTTCAGGTGGTCGATTTCCGCAAATCAGCTGTCCCTCAGTTTCAGATGTTACAATAAGGACGGTTTCAGAGTCCAGTTGCACTGCCATTTCTTCAAAGTGTGGCTTTATGATATAGTCGACGATACACAGTTCATCAATGGCAGATTTGTCATCTCTGATTAGGGCTGCCATGCACTCGTCATGGGTGATTTTCTTCATGTGAGGTACGTCCGAACATAAAGTCACTGTGCTCCCGTAGCAACTAGGCCAGTTGATGATTAGGTTCGGTATGTAGTACCTTTGGCTTATAGACAACGCGATAGCATTTGGTACGTTGCTGACCATCGCACCATCTGCCTTCTGTCCTGCGACTCTGACTGGTACAGGGAATTTCAGGACCTGGTACATCCTGAACAGGTGTTCTTCTGAGACGACTGGAATGCGCAGGGTCACAACTATTGATGAGCCATTGCGAGTGCACTGAGGGCGAGCATTCTCGTAGTAAAATGCTGGTGATTTAAAGGCAGACCTGAACCTTGAGTATTTCTGCCTCAGGTATATGTCCGTCCGTCTCACAGCCTTTATTATGGCTTGAGCTGGAATAATCTTAGGAGATAGTCTATGATGTGTTAGCTGGTGTATTTCAGATGTAAAAGTCTCAAGGTGTCTTAAATCGTTCACGTAGTGTAATATCAGGCCTAGTTTTACCCTATTCAGGTAACCAAGGTATGTGAGATAAGCCCTGTTTGCTTCTATCCTTAGACGATTTCTGACAGAGCGTTTGCTAAGGTTCAACATTTTGAAGTTGGTAGAGTCAGCTACAGCTTTAAGTCCTGATAATTTGAGTTCTATACTTGTCAACATGACGTTTGTTTTCAGCACTAGGTCCTTTGTAATGTCAGTAAGTTCATTATGTGCTTCGGTCAGCACTTCTATATTTTTTGCATTGTATTCAATGTCCGAAGCACGGCCAGTTCCGAACACATGATATCCAAATTCAGATATTAGATTTAGCACAGGTATTCCTGCACGTGTGGTGCGATTAAGTCCGTTGTCTTGAGGTACACTTTCCAATAGCTTAGCTATCATCTGATGACGTTCAATACGGAGCTTGGCAATGACCTCGTCCAGCCATTGTTCAAACACATAAATTTGATTGCACACTGCTTCATACTCTTCTGTTCCATTGCCTATTCTTACTTTTTCACGGTTGAGTCGACTTATGCACATGTTCGTGACGTTTACATCTTGGTTTAATCCAACATCAGGAGGGATGGTGACAGTCAGCTGTTGCACCACGTGGCTGGTGTCTGCTATTGATATCACACGTCTGGGTTTTAGGACGACCCCAAGTTTTTCCCTGTGTATAGTCTCTTGGGTAGTCACGTTATGGAGCGTGTAAACTATCAGCAGTGTTGTCAGGGTTGCAACTTGTGCAACAGGTATCCTGACAATCATTTTGGTGTAGTGAATCGGGCGACGTTGCCCGTTTTAAAGTTTCCTAGATGTTCGTAGGGTGACTAGTATTTCTTAAAGTTCGTATATAGTTATCCAGGTGGCGTCTGGGTGACTGCCAGATTATAGCTCCCAGAATGCGCTGTAGGGGGCCCTGCTGGAGCAGTGGACGTCTAGTTCACACACTCACTGCAGGGGCGCTAGGGTAGGCGCCGGGGCGTTGGTTTCACCACTACTGTGTAGATGGCGCCACCCGCTGGAGTAAGGTGATCAGCTCACTGGTAGCCTTACTGTAGCGTCTGGTCAGCATCTGGTCACCGTGTTTTATTTAAATTCGAGTCACTCAGGCCTACAAGAGATGAGAACATAGGTCCCTGTAGTATATAGGGAAGGGCCTCTAATATAGCTCAGTATTAGGTTTGCTATCAGGGTAATCAGTCACTAGAGTACATCACACCAGTTCAGACACATAACCCTGTTTGGAGTTTTTAAGAGTTTTTGATTGCACGATCATGGAATATATTCCTTGCTCCATCGGCCAATCAGTCGTCCTAGTCAGACAAAAGTATTTTAAGCCAGGCATGGTGTATGTATTGGTTGGAGGGGAGGAGTTAGATGACCCGTCACAGGGTCAACCGTGTATGTTGGTGCAGGCTGGGCCGTATATGCCCCAGGAGCAATACCTGCGGAATCTACTGAGCGGATCATTATTGAGGGCGGGCGCGACACCCAGTCATCTGCAGAATGCTGTATTGTCTCTACAAGCTAGCGCCATTTCACAAAGTCATCGTCCTGTTCATGCAGTGCCGACCGCCGACCGCTCCTCCGATGATGTCGCCCTTTGCAGTGCCGCAGTCCATGGGAGAAGGCGGGTCGGGCTGGCGGCGAGGTGGGCCGTATAACAGATTCGCGGCCGCGACTTCGCCGTCTCGATCCTCTACGACGGTTGTCAATCCCACGGCTGTGCGAACCATTCTTCGAGACAACGTTGCAGCCGGAGCGGGACGCACTAGGTTACATAGTCCACGTCGGGAGTCGCCGTCCCCTGCTCCGTGGTTGTCGCAGTGAGTAAGGTGGTTCGGACTCTTCCGGCGCGCCAGCTGTCGCTGTTGCCAAGGACGCGTGCCATCCCGTTAGTTGAGACGTCCACCCCGGGTCTGACGATTCTTCGGTCCATCAGTACCGAGTTGGACAGTATGCCGCGGTCGTCGTCCGCCTCTCCGTCGAGGAGCTCGTCTCCTGTGCGGAGTTCTGATGGCGGGGGGATGGTCAAGACATCCAGTCCCAGCGAATGCACGTCATCAGCCGCCGCCGGAACATCGCTGCCGTAGGTTCGTCGTCAGACAGCGGTGGACAGGCTCTAGGTTCGAACCCTTCGACCACCCCTGTCAGTAGTTCCACTGTAGGCCGCAAGGGCAGCGGCAACTCTCCTCATTCTGCTGCCTGTCCATCCGACTTAGCGTCGACGGACGGCAGGGACAGCATAGCCTCCAGCCGACCGCGTAAGGATAGCGCAATTTCTAGTCGGTCGGGAGGAGCCGGAAGTCCCGCAGCAATGTCGTCCATGTCGGACCCTGGAGCCTCGGCGTTGGAGGGACCGGTGCAGATACCGGCTGATGATCCTGATTTGGAGTTTGACCTTAGTATATTCCCACCAGGCACGATTATAGACTGTGCCCCGTCCATGTCCACAGGGATCAGGTCTGGCAAGGCTCCGCATCGGCCGGACATACCTAGACCATCCGCTGATCCATCGTTGTCAGACGATGAGTAATGCCATGAGGCAGTGGACGTCGTATTGCAGCAGACATTGCCCATTTCCACAGTTAGGGCTGGACACAGTATACCTCTCTACCAGTGCCTCCACCTGCCGGGTGCTGGCGGGGTTATTCAGGTCTATTGGGCCCAGTGAAGGTGTATAGTGAGTAGATCCTGATGCACTACGCAATGAGCAATATATTTCCTATTTATACATATTAGAGTCTGACAGTTTCCTCAAAATATTGCATAATTTTGATACTAGTAGTTATCCTGTGTAACGTCGTTCTTTTGTGAGGTAGATGCACCTAATTCACACGTGTCCCAATAGGGCGTGGCAGGGGGAGTGGTGGCACTGGCAGAGGCCTATTATCATGCACATACTGTGGTCCCAGGTATACTTTGCGTAGGGGTCTCCTGGTAGTGGAGTACCTGGCGGACCGAGGGCTTAGTTCTACCTTGTGCATCTGTACAGCCGGGGGTGGGCGCGCCCTAGCTCCAAGACAGGCACCCATTGTATTTCCCAAGTTTAATGTGTCTTATTAGAGTGCGCTTCTTGCTCCTACTTCCGATGAACTGAAGGGGGAGGGAAGGACGAGGGCGTTGGTGACGTATTTATCTTTTATTGCAGCTACTCTGTCCCAGCCTTTATGACTTGCTTCAGATGCTGTCTCATTTACGCAGGTAGGGCAGCAGCACAAATTGGTTAATGAATACATCCTTGTCACGTTGTCCAGTCTCCCGATGTAGAATGGGATGGTGATGATGGTGCGGTCTACAGAGTCAAGGGGAAACACATTGAAATAAATACCAGCTGTTTTACATTGTCCATTTCGTACAGCGAAGAAGTATTCCCTTGTTATCACAGGTATATAGCAAATACTCAAACAACTGTCGATATCATAAATGTGAATCCCTGATGCATGTGCACATGGTTCAGCAGTGCCCAATGTAGCAGCCATGTTGGTCGTATTGTTTTTTCAACACAGAATTAACTCAACAGTCTATTGTCTATAATAACATGTGCAAACGATATATGAGCTGTGGCAATATAGCAATTTTATATGAGTCATTCCTCATCGTCGGACTCAATTACTATGACGATTATGGGCATAGCAGGTCCCTCAGCCATATTTACTATCACAATGGCAAAATGACTAGGCACGTGCATTTCTCCTAGATGTGCCCTGGGCCTGGATGAATCTTGCTAGGAGTTCCTGTATTTCCTCAGGGGTGGGGTAATCCTCGTCCCTGATATCGTCATATTCTTCATCAGATAAGTCTTCCATTATCTCCGCGGTAATTGGATCATTTTCGTAAGTGTAATCAAATGTGTCCAATGGCTCGCGTATTGGCTGGCTGTCCTCATTCATCATGACAGTTTCATTACTCATGATTGTATTTCTTCCAATTAGAATATTATTCCGTGACTAGATCAGCGTATCTGCTGCGCATCAAGGCAACGCGGTGTGCGGCGGTGCCGTAGTGGATTTTCAATTTAATGGTAGAAGCATATGTTACATTGCATGTGTCACAGTGTGTACCTAGGTAGGGGTGGCATAACTGAAGATGCCACACGACTTCCTGTCTAATATTAAATATGTCTCCACATACACTGCATATGTGTGAATGTCTTGTTGTGTTGACCGGCGGTGTCATTATAAGTCATTGAGCGCGCCAGTTTTTTTTTTGCATTAAGATTTTCTTAAGTATTTCTATTGTCCACTTATCAGGGTAAGGGGGAGGTGAGGGTTCACCTAAGGGTCCAGCCTTGTATAAGTACTTTTTGCCAATTTCCCTCTTCAAATTAAATGTACTTTTCACTTTGTCCCCAAAGAGCTTTTCCAGGTTATGCAGATATCTTAATTCATATCTTTTAAGACATGTGCGACAATCTCTGCCTGGTTTCTCGTTGCTATGACAATAGAAACACAGATTGTCCCAGGGAAGGTGCGAAGTTAATTTTCCAACAGTGTAGGTGGCGTGATGCTGATTGACTAGAGTCTGTAGTGATGTAGGCAATTTGTAAATCCTCAGGTGAGATTTAGAAACAGCATCTACCGCCAAACCCAGTAAAGTGGCTTTAGTTTTATCAAAAGTTTCTATTTTATAATAGTAGTTTCCCCACCAAGAGTCGGTGGAGTAATCGCTGACACTTTCATCCAATAGTCTCCTGCCACTTCTTGTGTAGATGCTCATATCGCAGCATAGTCACGATTTCTAAACTTACTTGAAAAAATGGTGTGTCAGGCACTAATGTTTTTGTTATCCTGGGTGAGTGTTAGATGCTCTCTGTAGCGGTATTATTTCCTCATGAGCGGCTTGTAACTGTTCAAAAGTGTGTCTGCAGCAGGCAAGCAGACATCCTAGAGTAAGGCCTCCAAAAATTGCAAATAAAATACAATATTCCAGGTATGCAGAGCGTTCTGTCTGCATATTAGCAGAAACTAGACAGAGACAGCTAACTCACAGGTAAGTGCAATATTCTAATGATGGCATGACTCCTGTGTAGAGTAGAGTTATAGTATGGTGCAGAGCAGCTCGCTGAGTAGTGATCTGGCGCAGGGTATGGTACTCCAGTGGTGTCTTCATCAAGACTGCAGGGGGAGGAGTGCCATTGCTGCTATATATACAGGGGGCAGGCGGAAGTTACTCACAAAACAGCCGTCCCACAGTGCATTGCGCGCCTTCCCACAGTTCTCTCTGGCATAAACAAAGTGCTGCTGGTTTCCTGTGCAGCCAGGGAGTCGGTTCCTAGCCCAGCAGGCTCCCTACTCAGCCAATCCTGATCGAGCGGCCCCTATATAAGTAGCGTCCCTAGCAACGATCCCTGCTCATTGTAATACAATCGTTGGATCTGTTACCATTGGGGCGCCGTCCTTATGCACCAAATTGCACTCAGTGTAAGTACTGTCTTCTGTTCCAGGTTATTATGAGTTTCAGAGATTCAAAACAGTTGGGCAGGGCAATTGTATTTGCTGCGAAAAAGAAGGGCCTAGGAGCCAAAATAGAAAAGGATGGGATTGTAGTGCAGGGAAAGCGGTATCTTTACACTAAACTAGATGAAGTACCTGATGACCTGAAATCTGATCTATCGTACGGACCTCAGTCAAAACGACCTCAAAACAATGTGAAAAATGATGACATTCGAATGCAGGAGACAGAGCTCGGTTTAATCTATCAGGGAACCAATTGTTTCATGTCAAATTGGTACAAATGCAAAATCGAATTTGTTTATAAAGACAAGAAATGTGAGTACAGTAGTGTTGAGCAAGGGTACTTTCATATAAGACTACTAGAACTCGATCTGGTGAAGGAGGCTCAAGCTATACTCTTGAAACATGACCCAAGACAGATCAAAATTGAAGGTGATGTGCATAAAATTCCGGAAGGACATCACTTCATCCAATTTGAATCAACCTTGATGGAAAATCTGTTGAAGGCCAAATTTGGTCAGAATAATCATGAGCGTGACTTGTTGTTAAATTCAGCTCCCAAAACCTTGATTGAGGCTACTGGGTCACAGAAGTGGGCGTCAGGGTGGCCTTGGGACTCAAAGAAAAATGGTGATCGATACAAGGCTGGACGTCAGTACCCAGGTGGAAACCTGCATGGGCGCTTGCTGATGAAAGTCAGGGACTATTATGCTGCTGCTGGTAAAAAATGAAGATAAATTAAGGTACTTTGGAAAGTGAACTTACGACATTATAGTACCGGTGATACTGACACTAGTATATCTGACACTAGTATATCTGATATTGACAATGGCGGTCCTCTCAGTAATGGTAGCAGGTGATTCCCGAGCCTGTGGAATGGCTAAGTTAGTTCAGGATGCTCTGAATGATGTGGTAAACTATAGGGTGACTGAATGTGCCCGAGCAAGTAGAAATATATCAGCAATACATCAAAAGGTATTGGAGAAGTTGCACACCGGTCATTTTGACCTTGTTATCTTCCTAGCCGGGGCATGTGATGTTACATCGCTAAGACATGTAGATGGTAGAAGGGATGTGTTCTTTCCTTACTCTGATGCACCAACATGCCGTGCCACTGTTGCGGTAAGGCTTAGCACTATGATACACAAATTGAAACTGAGATTCCCAGGTACCAAATACATACTGTGTACTCTCTTTGGTATGAACCTCCAGTTGTTTAATAAAAAGACAACACCTGACCCAATGCAGGATGCTTTGAACAGGAGTATAAAAATGTTAAAGGGGGATGTACAGTATATAAATCAGTTGAACAATGTACCCACATGCAAGGTACATACCTTGTTCCATAAAAATCATTGGAGCAGGGGCAAAAAGGGACGTAAAGTGGGTAAAGGTCCTAAAATGTCCTGTCAGTATGGGGAATCAAAAATGAGAGATGGCCTACATGCAAATGAAGTAACCAACAAACAAATTGCATTGAGAATGGCTACAACAATTAAGAAGGTGTTACCTCCACCTGATTTGCACCCTGAGAATCTTGTACCACAAGAAGGTGAGAATGATGATGAGAATGATGAAGACGACATTCTCTGGGATGAGGTAACAAACCAAATCATGAAAATTTGTTTGGGATGATATGGTTAGTGACGATAGACTCTGACTGCACACTGGGTAACTGAGTCTGAGGGATCAGTTCGTTGTTGACTGAACCTTCAAGACCTTCGGGACCCTCATGAACATTTTTGATGTTGTTTCTAAAACTTATAAGTAGATTCTCTGAAATGATAGTCGATTAACATATTATTATAATATTATACTAGTATAATTAAGTAAGGATGTATGAAGATGTAAGTGTTAGTTGAGAAATAATATGGAATGTATAAAATAATTGTATGTTTAGAATTTCTTTTGACTTATAAAAGTCATACCATAGGCTTAATAAGAATTGTACTAATGAAAGTGATGTGGGTAGTAATAATCTTATGTTGATAAATGGATCAAATATAACCTTCTTTTCTAAACAGGTAAGATGGTGACTTGGGTGTTGGTGATTTTCTTGGGTGCTTTGGAAGATTTTCAAAAGAGGTGAACTTAAGGGCACCATTGTACAAACAGTCATTTGGTTAATATGTGACAATTTTTGGGACCTTCACTTAGAGGTGAGTAAGAACAGTTTTATTAATCATTAATTTGTTGTTAAATAATATGCCTTGTTGATTTTGTACTGATTAACGTTTTACTTATTTTATGTTGTTTTTGTTGGTTTATGTTTTCTGTTTTCATCCTTTTTAATTGTGGGTAAGTTAAATGGTATGGACTAAATTAATTGTTCTTTGCCCCTATAATAAGGTAGTTATCGATCGGATAAATATGCTTTGATATTTCTAAAAATAATTTTTCTTGAATGTAATTACTATGACTAATTTTTTCTGAAGATGGAGCGGAAATGTTTGCTTGCTTTTTCTTGCCGCTGAAGTTGCTCTCTCTTTTTATTCAATACATTTAATTGGGTAGTCTGTGGGGGGTATTCTGGGATCCCAGTTTGGTAACTCTGGGATCCCTCTATTTATTTGTATATATTTCTTATTATCTTTTTCATTGTATATTTTGTATGTCGACTACCACTAGAGTGAATGATTTTTTGGAGATGAAGGGTTTGAAGATGGTGCATTTAAACACAAGAAGTATGTATAATAAGAGATCTGAAATATTTGATCAATTGAATGGCACTGACATTGTTACAATGAGCGAAACATGGCTGCATGATGACTATAATGATGATATGATACATTGGGAGGGTATGCAACTTTATAGATTAGATCGTAGACGCAAGAAAGGGGGTGGTATTGCTGCCTATGTTAGAGATGATATTATTGTAGATGTAATGATAGATAGGAGCCTGAGTTGCTCAAACAAAGACATTGAATGCCTTGTTTTGGACCTAGATTATAGAGATGGAAATAAGCTTCAAGTGATTATTGTATATCGCCCACCATCTGGTAAAATGGACCCGTTTTTTGTACACATGTTAAAATTAATGAAGCATGCTGAAAACAACAAAAAAGAACAATGGCTTATGGGAGATATAAACATCAATACCTTGAGAGAAAAGCTGCCAAGTGCTGTTAGGCTGTTGGATTTGTGTCGCTTTGAGGGCTATCATAAATTGATACATCAATGTACGAGACCCTATAAGAAAACTATATCATGTTTAGACAATATTCTGACAAACTATAATGATGATGTTACCTCAGGAGTTCTAAATTTTATGGTTAGTGATCACCTGCCTGTATTTAGTGTCAAATGTAAAATGAAAGTTACATATACAAAGAAAATAATGTATATACGTAGGTACAAGGATTTCAATGAGAATCTTTTTAAAGATTGGTTATGTGAACTGGATTTGGACTCGTTTTATTCATGCTCTGATCCTGAAGAAGGCTGGAGGATGATTCAAGCACATATTGAAGACTTCCTAGATACCTACTGTCCATGGGTGAGAGTAGAATATGTTGACAGGAGACATAGGTGGATGACCCCTGAAATAATGAGCCTTATTCATGAAAGAGAAAATAATGTTAGTTTGTTTCTAAAGACTAGAGATGAACATTATCTAATTGTAGCTAGGTCTCTACGTTGTAGAATTAATAGGGCTATAAAGTACTCGAAAGCAGATCAGTCCAAGCTGGCCTTGGAGGATTGTAAAAATAATCCAAAGAAATTTTGGAGAATTGTGAATGGTATATTGAAACCTGAAGTTGATGTTGAACCACCCGAATTAATTGATGATAATGATATAATCATATCACAGCAAGAGTCTGTGGATTACATGAATACATATTTTTCTAGTATTGGTAAGCAGCTATCTAATGATATGACTGTAAAAGGTTATCCTGAACGCGTTGTTTTCAAGGAACCAGAGGATGCATTTGTACCTAAGCTTAGAGTTGAAAAGGAGCTTGTTTCAATCTACATTGACGAGATTAATGCTCATAAAACATCCGGTATAATGGGCATCAGATGTGATATTTTAAAGGTGGCTTTAAAATTTCTTTTAACACCAATGACTTGGCTGTATCAGTTAAGTTTTGATTCAGGGATCTTTCCTGATATCTGGAAAGTTGCTAGGGTAAGTCCTATTCCAAAGGATGGAAACAACAAACTAATCAAAAACTGGAGGCCTATTTCTCTTCTCCCGGTGCCAGGAAAGATTGCTGAAAAAATTATGCATGGTCATATAACAGATGTTACTAATAGAGCTGGTACAATGTCAGTGCGTCAATATGGTTACAGACAAGGTTTAGGAACAGGAGACGCTATATTTGCCTTTTTAAACAAATTTTATGAAAATAGAGATAGAGGACACCTATCTTGTGCCAGTTATATTGACCTTAAAAAGGCATTTGACTCTGTACATCATTTATATCTTATTGAAACTCTGGGGGAATTGAGACTGGATGATTGTAACCTCAATTGGTTAATGAGCTATTTGACGGGAAGAAGTCAATTTACAAAAATGGGAAATTATACATCGCAAGTAATGCCAGTTCGTTTTGGAGTCCCACAAGGGTCCGTGTTAGGACCTCTGTTGTTTATTCTTTTTGTAAATGATATTGGTACTGTGCTACAAAATTGTGATTTCTATATGTATGCTGATGATCTAGTTTTACTAACTTCTGGTTGCAGTGCTGATAGGGCCCAAGGAAAAATGCAGAGTGCTTTAGATAGTATACTGTCCTGGTTTATATCAAAAAGATTAACGATAAATATTGATAAGTCCAAAGTAGTCTGGTATGGTAGTAGTCATAAGTTAAATAGGATGAAAGTACCTTCACTTAAAATTGGTACTACTGAATTAGAGGTGATTGAGAACTATTGTTACCTAGGCCTAAAAATAGATAAGACCTTGAGCTTTAATAGTGCATTGAAGGATCTTAATTCTAAAGTAAGCCATAGACTGTTCAGATTTAGTAAACTGAGGCATAATTTGACTGAAAATGTGGCTCTTACTGTCTATAAAACTACTATTATGTCATTATTTGATTATGCTAGTTTTGTATTTGATGGTGCAAATGAGGACTGTCTTAAAAAATTGGATCGGCTTCAGCTGAGAGGTCTGAAGATTGTATTTAGGGGTAGGAACCTATCTGAGGCTGAGATGTATAAATTAGCTGATATACCAACTTTAAAGAGGAGAAGGGATGTAATGCTATTGTGTTACATGTTTAAACTTGCAAAGAATCCTGAATATCTTGAGAATGAACCAAGGCGGCCTGGTCTAAGATCGGATAACAATGTAAAGTTCAAAGAATACACTGCTCAAAATCATGGTTACAATAAATCACCTATGCTTCGTGGTATAACCTTATGGAATAATTTAGGAAGCTGGTATCAGCACAGTAAAGACAAGATTACATTTAAAAAGAGATTATCTGGCATAACTGACCTGACTAAAGTCAGTAAGAATCCTGTTAACATGGATGATTGATATGTTTTAATGAGGGAGCTGTTGTAATGACTACCCCCTCATGTAAAGTAGGAGCTGTTGTAATGACTACTCTTACTGGACACTGAGTATGTTGCCTAATCTTGTAAATCTAGTAATGGTTGTCGTATGGTTATCGTGTGCTGCAATGTCATTGTTTGTGGGAGCTGTTTTAACGACTACACCCATTGACAATCTTAACTGCTTATTTTGCCAAAGTCACTTAATAACTACATACTTCAAATCTTGTATTGTCTTACTCTCGTATTCTATACTAAATGTAATGAGTAATGAAGCATGTTTTGAGCCCGCTTTACCCTGTTATCTGCTGTCTCACTGTTGTGTGACCGTTAAGTCCTATGGTAGTCTTGTTTTTGTGTACATAATATATATATTCTCTACTTGTTTGACCTCATTTCATCATGTACATTCATATATGTCATAATGTGAAAATAATGGGATTTGTAACAGATGAATTGGATGAGGAATCACCTTTATTGTCATTATCCACTTTTGTTAAATTGTGTCGAACAATAAAATTAATTTTCAATCCTCAAAAAAAAAACAGATTTTTTTTTTTCACAGGTAGCTATTTTCGTGGAAATTTTAGTATGATACTGTCAGTTTAAATTGTGCTTTTCATAGCTATAGTCATATCCATACAACGTGTACTTTTCTGCTAAAAAAATGTTATCAGGGTATCTGTAGTTTGCCCAGCAATATTTTCGTTTTCCTTATGGCATATACATTCCAAAATCGTGTTTTCTAGGCCTTTTCCTCAGTATTGTACCTGCTCATATATATAGATAGATTTCGCCGTGCATTTTGGCATTATAAGTCAGTTGATATCATTCCATTTCTAATGTGTAGTGCATTCTCCAGATTGCACACCTATAACCATATTCTTGGGGTTGAAGATATTATAGTCACAGCTGTTCATTTGTAAGTACGTCGTACTAGATAGCGCGTATGCAGTGCAGTAAGGCTTAGTAGGAGTGGGAGGGCGTTCTCCCTTCCCTATGCAGAGCTGCAGGCTCTAGTCATAATGTTTCACACCAGATGGCGTTGCTGCGCCGTATATCAGTCTTTAGTTCCATTGTTTGCCGTCAGGCGGCGCCACTGCGCCTGTGTCACGTATAGTACCCAATATGCACGTCAGGCGGCGCCACTGCGCTGTCCTGCTGCGTGGTTCCTAATTCGCACACTAGGTGTCAGCCCTGTTCTGCGGTTAGAATAGAGTGGAGTGGTCCACGTTTTAGTCCTGCCTTCTGCTTCCTATATTTCTTTTTAGACTATGCTGGATCCCCTGAGGATAATTATTCATTGCTCTCCTTCAATAATAGCTTGTGTAGTGTCTTAGTGGTGACGTACTATGATAACTGTAGCGCGTTGCTTTCATGTTTAATGTGTAATGGGCTAGTTGTAGCGCGTATTGTGCGAGGCACGTATTTTCCATTGTAGTATTTTATAAGTATCCTTTTCATTCTTTGTTAGTAGTACATATTATCCTTGTTACTTTTCATTGCATTTCCATTATAGTTTCCATTTATCATTCATATAATCATGTGATAAGCCAGGGGTTTCATATACATTTCTCATAACCTCGGAGGTTTTAAATAGTAATAAGTCCTAATAGTTGAAACCTGTGGAACCCGGGACATGGTGTTCCCATACCCGCTGGCCTCTGTACCAACTCCCAGCCGTTGGGATTACCAGGTCAATTCAATATTTATATCACAATAAAATCACATTCATCGTCCTCCCCGTCTGTATCGGTCCAGTGCGTAGGGGGACGGGCTGCGGCCCTGGGGCGACTACTCCTCAGAGAAGGTTTCTTGCAGCTTTCCTGAACGGGGGCGTCGAGGAAGGGGTGCGGGCGTGCGCCGCTGATTGCTTCTTTTTAGTGGCGTCGTCACTGGCAGACCGTCTGTCCAGGCTAGCCTTTTCTTTACTTTTCTTATTCTTTCCCACCAAGCCTAGCGCCCGAAGCGCGTCAGCATTTTCTTTGTCATTTTTGCCCACCTTGCCTAGTGCCCGAAGCACGTCAGCGTCCTGATTCTTTGTCCCAGGAGGGTCCTCTTGTGTCGGGACCTTATTTTCTTCTATAGTTTCTTCATGTATTTCATTTCCTTCTTCCATTTCTTCAGGAATTACTTTATTTCTTTCTTCTTCTTCATAATTTTCGTTTTCTTCATCTACTTCTTCATCAGGATTTTCATTTTCTTCTGCATCGATATCGTCTTCCTCTGCTATCTTTTGGCAGCTGCTTTGAAGTGAGGAGCTCTTTTTCTCAGAGCACAGGTTTCACATTTCCTGACATATTCTGCAATGTCCTCGTGTAGGTTCTTCCAGTAGTACTTGGACGTCACTTTGCTGCATAGAGCAGCTGTGCCTACATGTCCGCCAGTTATTATATCATCATGTAGAATCTTCAGTACCCTTTGCTGTAATTCCTTTGGCACGACGATTTTGCCATTCACCTCAGTGAATTGTCCTCTTTTCTTTCTACGTGGAGCTGAGAATTTTACCAAGAGTCCTGGTTCTATCATTCCCATGAATTCTGATTTAATCATGACAGCTTTGGCTTCTTCCCAATCATCTGGGAATACTTCGTCTTCCAGGTATTCAATCATCTGATTGCAGGTTGGATCGTCGCGCTGAGCTCTCATCATTCTCTCAGTGCTTATCTCCTGGTTGGGTTCAATGTTGAATATTTCACATCCCACGTCTGGTTCGAATTCCTCCTCGTCACTGTTTTCCTCGTCTTCTTGTACACGAGACAGGTAGTCTGGTAGGTAATGAGTAGCTCCTGGCTCATATGTTATTCCCAGATCAAAGTCAGATAATGATAACGCCCATCTTTTCAGACGTTTCGAGGGCGCCTTGTGAGCTTGCATCAGTAATGATACTAATGGCTTGTGGTCTGTTACCACAGTCACTTTTCCTCCTTGCAACATATCTTCATATGTTTTCAGTGCTTTTACTACGGCCAGGGCTTCCTTTTCAGTCACAGTGTAGTTGAGTTCTGCTCCATTCATTGTGTACCCAAAGTACAGGATAGGTCTGTATAGATCGTCGATTTTGTGGCAGATTGCAGCACCACAAGCACGATCTGATGCATCTGTTAGCACTATGAAATGTCCACCTATCTCTGGGTGTATCAGCAATGGTGGTGAAGTCAGTTTTGTCTGGATCTCCTGGAATGATGCTTCACACTTGTCAGTCCATTCAAACGTTGCATATTTTTGTAGCAACTTGTTCAGAGGGACAGCTGCCTTGGCGAATCCCGGGATGAAGGAATGGTAGTAATTGCACCGTCCTAGGAACGATTTGACAGCTTTCACGTTCTTTGGTCTTTTCACTGCCTTGACCTTTTTAATGATCCTAGGTTGGGTTTCAAGACCTTCCTTGCTGATAATATGTCCCAAGTAGTTGATTCTGTCCTTACACCAATCACATTTTCCAGGCTTGATTTTTAAGTCTGCTTTGGCTAGTGCTTTCAGAACAAGTTGAACGTTTTTCAGGTGATCCTCAAATGTCTGGTCATAGATTATTACATCGTCTAGGTATGCCAGACATGTCCTTGGTATGAGGCCATTTAAAGCAGTAGACATTACCTTGGTAAACTGCCATGGCGCTCCACAAAGGCCAAATGCTACACGTCGATATTGGTAGACTCCTGTAGGTGTTTCAAATGCTGTGTACTGTCTTGAATCCTTGTCTATCTCAACTTGATGGTATCCACTGAGAAGATCGAGTGCTGTGAACATAGTGGGTTTCTTGTATGCCATGAAGAGGAATAGAGATCTTGCTGTAGGCATGGGGAACTTGTCCTTGTACGTGATGGAATTAAGCCATCTGTAGTCTGTGCAGAGCCTGGGTTTTCCATTCTTTTTATAAGCCACTACAAGAGGGCTTCGCCATGCTGATTCACTTGGTTCTATCACTCCTATGTCCAGAAGCTGTTTCACTTGCTCATCTATTACTTCCATTTTCTGTGGTGAGTATCTGTAGGGTCTTGTGCAGGCTATTCCTTTAGATTCATCCACTCTAATTTTCATTGGTGAAACTTTGCAATGACCGAGCTCAGACATGTCAAATGCAAGACTGTCTTGATTGTCCAATAGCATCTTTATAAATTCTTCCTTTTGTGTTTCATCCAGACAAGATTCACTTAGGTCGATCTGTTTTATCTTTTCTTCCTTTGGTGTTGTTTTCCTTCGTTCTTCAAACTGGTCAGCTGTCAATGATTTTACAAAATCTATTGCCATTTGACACACTTCGGCTGGTATTCCCATTTTCTGTTGATGGTCTACTCTAAGGAAGTCTGTTAGATCTTCAGGGTCCAGTGCAGGTGCTTCACCTTTACTGGCATATGCTAGGACATCATTCTTTCCCAGAATGATAGGTTTATCTGAGCAATTCATGATTTTTATCCACCATGTTTTTCCTAGTTGGTTGACACTGCTTTCTACACATAGTGGTGCAAGTCCTGATGGTTCACAGAGTACAGTATCTCCTTGTTCTCCTTGTACCTGTCTCCATGGTGAGACTGATATAATTTTCTCCTGCATAGGGAGCAATTTCTCGTTTTCTGTGCTTGATATTGGATTTCCTTTGAAGATTTCCACTTTTCTGTCTCCCATTTTCATATCTGCTTGAAGTGCTTCTAGTAGATTCCTACCAATCATGACATCATGGCAAAGATTTTCCATGACATGGAAGTTGAAATATAGTCGTGCTCCTTCCACCATGAATTTTAATCTTGCAGTTTCTGAAATAATTTTGCTGTTACCATCTGCCATATTTACCTTCAGATTTGCATCAAAAGTTTCTACTATGCACTCTTCTGGTAGTGATTGTTTGTACCTTTTTGAGATGAAGCAGTCACTGGCTCCTGTGTCGAGAAATGCTGATTTCTCTCTTCCACATAAGTTGATGGTCAGAAATAATGGTTCACTGCTAAGTTTGTCATTAGCTGATCCACTCATAGAATGCAGTGTTGTTGTAATAGGCGGCACGGACCAGCCTTTTAGTTTCCCTGCTGATTGTTTCCTGACGGGCCACCTCGTGCTCCAGGTGCTTGTCCTGTCGCTCTCATTTCACCCATCTTATTTTGAAGCCAGCTACAGGCATCAGTACTGTGTCCATACATTTCATGCACTGAGCAATATTTGCGATTATCTTCTCCTATCTCTGCTCTATTACCTGGGCGATATTGATTTCCCTGTCCTGTTTTTCCTACATTCCTTTGTTGATTTGGCTGTTGTGTGGCAGGCTGTTGCATGTAGGGTCTTCCAGATTGAGGGTAAAAACGTGGGCGTTGGAAAGGCTGGTTTCTTGGACCGTTCTGCCATTGTCCTTTATTGGCCCATCCTTGGTACCCAAAGGACTGTTTATTTGGATAAAATGGTCGTGGTCCCTGGTTTCTTGGATTTCTATCTGCATTGTAGTTTCTGTTAGGCTGGTTGTAGTTCTGGTAGTTCTGGCGCATGGGTGCATTTTGCTGTTGCTTGTCACCAGCAGCCTCCAGGGCGGCTAACAGTTGATCAAGGCGATCATCTGGATGTGCCGGTGGAGATGCTTCTATAACAGCAGCTGAGGCTTTTGGTGTTTTCTTATCCAGACATTCAAGCCGTGATGCTACTTTAATTGCATCCTCGATGGTTTTCACGTCTGTTCTGGCCAGTTCTCTTGATATTGCTGGAGAGGTTCCACCAATAAAAACTGCTAACACTAGTTCTGGTGCCACATCGCCAGCTACTTGATGTTTTCTCAATATTCCAGCAAAATCCAATACAGATTGGTCCTTTTCTTGTTTGAGTGAGAAGAAATCCTTATGTTTCTGCCAAGATGTCCGTTTGTCTTCAAAGATGTCTATAACGGCAGCTTTCAAATGTGCATAAGTGTCTTTCTTGTCGTTTGCTAGAGTTTTCACCCAATTAGCAGCTATGCCTTTTAATCCATGCTTTGCCATCAACAACTTTTTATCATCGTTCCATTCATACAGTGTGGCAACTGCATCGAGTTCGTCGAAATAGGTTTCAGGATTTTCTCCACTTGAACCATTGAAAACAGGGGGTTTTATGGGTGGTACTGCCGCCATATTGATTGGTGGGCTGATTGGTTGAGCAGGAGCTGGTGGATGTTGATTCTAAATATTCAACTGACCTTGATTTTGTAGATTTTGTTGATCCTGACTATGATCCTCTGGCTCTTTTTGTTCCTCTATATCTGATAAATCCTGTAGATGTCTGTCCAAATCCTGAGAGACAGATTTATGATATTCCAATTTTCTCCTGGTATTGTGTAAATCCTGAGAGTTTATAGAGTGATCCAATGGTGTTTCATCAAAATCAATAGCAGACCGATCTGCAACCACGGTTAAACTGGTATTTTCAGGGAGAAGGTTTACTTCATCCTGACTGCAATCTTCTCCATTGGTATCACTAGCTACATCGGGGTGTAGTCGTACTGTGAGGGCTGGTTCCGATGTAGCGCCACTGGGGCCCGCGACGTCGGTTGGAGACGCCACGCCAGGCTGGTCAGACCTCTCTGTCAAGGCCGCTGGACGAATTGATTCCTTGCCTGACCTGGCCGATCTTAGAATTCTCGAATTGAGCGCTTGTGGGTCCTCTAAGTCGGTTTCACCTGTGCTTGACTCCTCAAACTGACTAGGTAATATGGAGTCAATGTCGCTGGGGGTGGTAAAATTCCACCTGTATGCACCATGTATCCTTTCGTTAATTATAGGTCTGTTACGATTGTCCAATGCTATAGGGTCAGCTTGCCCACGGGAGCAACTTGATCTGCCAGACTGGCCAAATCTAGTGAGCAAATCGTAGTCCCCGGCGTTTTCTAGTGATCCTTCTACAGCTTGTTGACCCAATGTATCAGTCCTACCTTGCAGCACACGATGGGAGGTATCATCCAACTCATCCGGATTTTCAGATGTCGGCGGTGCCGGAGGAATGGGAAAAGGTACACCACTCATGAACTAAGCAGCATACACCACTGATATTCTCCACCAGGTGAACGGATGTAGGTGAACGGATGTTGTAAAGGGATGTGGAAGTGATGTGATGTTGTAGGTTGTTGTGGGTTAGCTAGCTCAAATGGTTTGATGGTTGTGATGCTTGTTTGCTGGTTACTATGGTATTAATTCAGGGGTTTAATTCGTTGTTCTAAAGGAAGTGGTAGAGGAAGGGCAAGAAGGCGTTCATCTCTCCATGACCTTACAACACTCGCAATCCGCCAATTAAAGTTCCAATATTTATTGTAATATCCACTTCAAATCACAGAAGTCTTGTTCACAGGTAGTTGGTTCAATTGAGCAAGGATGGTAATAGTCACAAGTACAAAGTAGAGTTCCAATCTAACTGGTTACAAGTACAACTCCAATACGATGAGTATGAACCAACCCTAGGTGTGTGCTGCAGCAAGATGTCTAAGTCCAAAGGTTAATACTTACACAGTCCAACCCTGTGTATCCCAGCAGTAAGTATGGTCAGTCCTCACAGGAAGAGCATTACATTCTATCTCCTGCCTGCTTGGTCAGCTCATCTGCTTATATACAACTCAGACGCCTCCAACCACCAGTCCCGTGGCCTTAAAAGGCCACTTCCTGTGGAGCCTTCCCACAGTTCTTTGCACCCTTCCCACAAAGTATTGCAACAGGAACGACCAATCAGAAGGCAGCTTTTCAGCTGCATGATGGGAATGTTTACAATCAGGGTGCACTGTGGGAAGGTTTACTCGCAGAGGCTGCTGGGAAGGGGATCCCTATGCCTTGTCTGGAGTATAGGTGGCTGGAGTAACTATGTTACATGCAGAGACTAGGCGTCTGCTGCACAGTTGGAATAAACGTGTTTTGACTCGATGTTTTGACTTGATTTAAAGTGGCTACAGCACACCCGCGGGCGGTTATTTACATATTTCTTTACTTCGAAAATTATGAATACTTATATTTTGTTTCTAACACAAACATGCTGTTTTTGGTTAAATTTGATTATATCTGCAGTATTTTCATCTTAAACCTGAGGTATTTTCATCATATACTGGTTATGTCAGGTTTCTACCTAAAATAGTGTGAATTGTTACCTGGTTTCGACAACTACCCCTTGTTCAATTATGAGGGCGTAGAGTCGTACATGCTCCTTTCATATGGTAACTTATCAAATCACGACTTCGTATGTGACAATTGGAGAGAGAGAGAGAGATCACGTTATTCCATAACTGGACATGGGAGACATCTACAGAGATTTCATAATCAACTCATAACTGTAAGCAGGTTCACGTCGGAAGTAAGTAGTATGCATATTCCATGAGATGATGATTTGATGGTCGCTAATGCGGAGTCATGAGGGTTGTCCGTCTGAGGACAGAAGCATAGATGTGCAAAATGCCCAAATGCTCCACATAGCAGGTAAGTAAAAAAAAGAATTGGAATTGGAATTTGAAGGATTTGCCCGTGCGTCATTGATGGAGCGCAGAATGGGCTGGGGATCAGCCAGAAAAGGCCAAATGACCATGAATGGAAAAAGAACACAAGACAAGAAGATTGCCACGTCGGCCTTAGTGATAGTATATGGACGGTAGTGAATAATCACGAATGAGACAGACGTCCTAGAGATCAGGCTTATCAGAAGCCGTCAGAGCGTCAATGTCAGTGAATTAGAATAAGAGTTTTCGAGTACCAACTCATGGCTGGTTGTCCACATCTGGATGTGGTGGAGTGGATAGTACAGCGGAGAAATAGACCCTTTGAAGACGGCTAGGGAAGCCAATTTTGAATTTTGAATTTGAATATTGAATTTTCATTAAAGTGGGGGGGGGGACAATTTTGAATATCTCTCTTCTCTTTGGTATCAAAGAAACAGTAGTTTGTCACACTTTTTCTAAGTATTAGGTCGTCAAACCCTATTCTTACAAAACACCACACATAGTTATCTATACTTCGATAACATAGTACAAGTTTCTTGCCATTGTTTAGAATACATGTCATTTTGGGCAAGTTTCTGTCAACGTCTTTTCCCGAAAACAATTTAGAAGTTACTTTCTTCGTGGTTAGTTCCTATAAGTGTTATTCTTCTCTTATATTCTCATCATCAATGTCCGTTGATTAATGTCTATCGGTACAGGTATGCTGCTATATATCACACGTCAGTCCTACATATGTTATATATATCTCTTTTTGTTTTTGTCTCTTTTTCCACGAGAATGAAGAGTTAGGCAGCTGGTGCCAACGAAAATTTTCTGGTAAAGTTTTTATCAACTTCTGTCTGTGATGCGCCTGTGCGCCACAGAACTTCACGAGTTGCAGCCAATCAGAACACTTCATCCTTCCGTAATGTCATTGTAGATGTTTTCGTTCATCCGACCTGTCCCTACTTCAACGGGGACAGTGGCCGGAGGGGCGCTGGCGTCGGTTATTCAGGTCTATTGGGCCCAGTGAAGGTGTCTAGTGAGTAGATCCTGATGCACTACGCAATGAGCAATATATTTCCTATTTATACATATTAGAGTCTGACAGTTTCCTCAAAATATTGCATAATTTTGATACTAGTAGTTGTCCTGTGTTACGTCGTTCTTTTGTGAGGTAGATGCACCTAATTCACACGTGTCCCAATAGGGCGTGGCAGAGGGAGTGGTGGCGCCGGCAGAGGCCTATTATCATGCACATACTGCGGTCCCAGGTATACTTTGCGTAGGGGTCTCCTGGTAGTGGAGTACCTGGCGGACCAAGGGCTTAGTTCTACCTTGTGCATCTGTACGGCCGGGGGCGGGCGCGCCCTAGCTCCAAGACATGCATTCATTGTATTTCCCAAGTTTAATGTGTCTTATTAGAGTGCACTACTTGCTCCTACTTCCGATGAACTGAAGGGGGAGGGAAGGACGAGGGTGTTGGTGACGTTTTTATCTTTTATTGCAGCTACTCTGTCCCAGCCTTTATGACTTGCCTCAGATGCTGTCTCATTTACGCAGGTAGGGCAGCAGCACAAATTGGTTAATGAATACATCCTTGTCACGTTGTCCAGTCTCCCGAAGTAGAATGGGATGGTGATGATGGTGCGGTCTACAGAGTCAAGGGGAAACACATTGAAATAAATACCAGCTGTTTTACATTGTCCATCTTGTACAGCGAAGAAGTATTCCCTTGTTATCACAGGTATATAGCAAATACTCAAACAAGTGTCGATATCATAGATGTGAATCCCTGATGCATGTGCACATGGTTCAGCAGTGCCCAATGTAGCAGCCATGTTGGTCGTATTGTTTTTCCAACACAGAATTAACTCAACAGTCTATTGTCTATAATAACATGTGCAAACGATATATGAGCTGTGGCAATATAGCAATTTTATATGAGTCATTCCTCATCATCGGACTCAATTACTATGACGATTATGGGCATAGCAGGTCCCTCAGCCATATTTACTATCACAATGGCAAAATGACGAGGCACGTGCATTTCTCCTAGATGTGCGCTGCGCCTGGATGAATCTTGCTAGGAGTTCCTGTATTTCCTCAGGGGTGGGGTAATCCTCGTCCCTGATATCATCATATTCTTCATCAGATAAGTCTTCCATTATCTCCGCGGTAATTGGATCATTTTCGTAAGTGTAATCAAATGTGTCCAATGGCTGGCGTGTTGGCCGGCTGTCCTCATTCATCATGACAGTTTCAATACTCATGATTGTATTTCTTCCAATTAGAATATTATTCCGTGACTAGATCAGCGTATCTGCTGCGCATCAAGGCAATGCGGTGTGCGACGGTGCGGTAGTGGATTTTCAATTTAATGGTAGAAGCATATGTTACATTGCATGTGTCACAGTGTGTACCTAGGTAGGGGTGGCATAACTGAAGATGCCACACGACTTTGTCATACTAGTAATTGTGCATGATCAAGTTGTCATATGAGAAATATCATAAGACTAGTGGTATATAGTGTAAATACATTAAGCTCTCATAAAATGGTGTTATTTCCAGTTATCACTGGTTTATTCAGGTTTAGGCAACATGTAAGAAATATCAATCATACAGTAGTTAGTATGTAGGTAATTTGTACATACAGTAAATATACAGTAATTTATAAAGTATAATGTTCTGTTCCACTCCACCTGTGAGGTAATAATAATACAATGTCCAGTATAGTTCTAGGTGGGTTCCCACACCTAGCTCCTGACCTGCTGCTTAGAGGAATAATGTAATAATGAATAACTCCACCCTCTGGTGGATGTCTTGAGGAAGATAGCCTCTGGCCACTAATGATGGAAACCAATGCCTGTCTAGCATAGTTTCACCATAGTGCAGTGGTATAGCAGGTAGCAGGAGATCACTGGAGATGTTACCTCTGGAGCGGTTCTTGGTGTTCTGATTTCTAGGAGGTGCAGCCAGGCTATTTGTAGCAAATCTTGGCAATGCACCTCAGACTGACTGGGGCCAGTGGCATCTGCCTAACTCTGCAATTGTTTGAGGGGAGGCTTTCATGTGTCACTGGGTGCACAAAGGACCCTCATGGACGCCGCTGTGTCCCCCATTGTCTTGGTCGGTTCCTCTCGGAAGTTTACGTCGTTATAACCGCCATTTTGCACATGCGCGGAGTTGAATATGTCAAGTTTATAATGCCCGCTTAATAGGCGCGTAACTCTCGCCGTTTCGTCTGTAGTGCACTCGGAGGTCGAATCAGTCTCCATGGCGTAACTTCTTTTATGGCGTCGTGCTTATGTAACCCATTGTTCAGTTATTAGAGTGCTCAGACACTCATGACGGCGTCTGCGGTGCCCAGGCACCCGTGACGGCCGGTTGCATTCACTTACAACTTATTAGTTTGTGCACTGAACCATGAGGTCGCACACTGAGACCCTCCTTTGATGTCATAAACTCTGTCTAACTGACTTGGCTGGTGTGCAGTGGGGTATGAACGCTCTTATACAAAGTTTGAGCGCTCTTATAGCTCTTAGAACCAACCTATGTATTAATTTCTTAGATATTCTTTGATTAATGGTTAATGTGACTCTTGCGAGGAGCGAGGATTTGAAGTGATGGGGAGTGCTTCAAATGCAATTTTTGTGGTAGTGCTTTGTATAAACAATTTTCTCCTGGGTATAAGTACATTTCCGAGATTCTATATCTTTCTATACCTGGGTGTATTTGCTTATGTGTCATCAATTTTGGGTACTATTTTCCTTTTTTATGTACAATATACAATTTGGCAAATAGCGTGCAATTCTGGCATTTAATGTTCAATTTAGTGTGCAAATTGAACATAAATGACAATTTTAGTGTGCAAATTTACAATTTCACGTCTAATTGCGTTCAATTGACAATTTTAGTATGCAAATATATATTTTTCGCGTTCATTTGGCAATTTATTATCCAAATATATAATTTTCGTGTTCATTTGGCAATTTTAGTGTGCAAATATACAATATCGCGTTCATTTGGCAATTTTTGTATGCAAATATACAATTTCGCATTCAATTCACAATTTTTAGTATGCCAATATACAATTTTGCGTTCAATTGATAATTTTTAGTATGCAAATATATAATTTGGCATTCAATTGATAATTTTTGTATGTACATATACAGTTTTGCGTACAGCTTGGTTACACATGAAAAAGTTGATTTTTTTTAAAAAAAATCCGATTTAGTGTATGAATTGGGTACAGACCTACAGTATAATGTGCAACATACAATTTTGGTGTGCAAATTGGGTACAAACGTACAATCTGGTGTGCAAACATACAATTTCAGTGTGCACATTGGGTACAAACTTACAATCTAGTGTGCAAACGTACAATTTTTGTGTGCAAATTGGGCACAAAAGTACAATCTGGTGTGCAACCATGCAATTTTAGTGTGCAAATTGGGTACAAGCGTACAATCTGGTGTGCAACATACAATTTTAGTGTGCAAATTGGGTACAAACGTACAATCTAGTTTACACTATACAATTTTTAGGATATGAGACAAATTTTTCCGAGGACCGGAAAAACAAAGAACTTCATGTACAATAGGCTTGTTTGTCTCTGAGTTACTCTGTGATTTTGCTATATGGGTGTATTAATTGGCAATTTCGGCAGTGGGCCGCTGCTTAATTGACTTTTCCCTAGCCTTTTTGAGTATGTGTCCCTGAAAGAGATTATTTGGTGAGTGTCTTAAGTAAACATTTTTCATGTCAACAATTTTTCTCAAAAATTTTTTTTTTTTTTCATTCATTTTTCCAACAATTTTCTTGGATACCTAAAGTGTGTTACCTTAAGTAAACCTTGGTATAGTATACAAGTGCTAGTGGGTACAAGAACTGTGTTAGTTATCTACCTGCATTCATGTATATTAATGTTAGATTTGTACAATTTACAATTTCGCAATTTTGCGCGTATATGCGCGCATTAATCATCGATTCTGTGAGAATACCATAGATTTTCATATTATACATCAACAAGTAGCTGTGTATATTTTCTAAAAAAATTTTCTAATACTTTGATAATTTCATTGACAGTGGAGGTGTGTCAGGAATGAGATGTGAGTCTCCTCCCTGATGTGCTCATGCAGTGGTGGCACTTGAGGTGTTAGGTGCCAGATTCTGGCATGTATCTGTGGCAGTGCCTAGCTTGGTGTCAGTGGACAGTTCAGGGTGGGGGGGGGGGTGTGTGTGTCCATTTAAGGAGTGGGTGGCTGGTATTGGAGTATCAGTTCCTCACTGGAAACTTCTGCTGCAACATCATGGCTCACCTTCAAGCTATCCTTGAATTGCCTGTCTCCCAGGTGATGGTGGTGGGGAGTCCGGCTAGGGCCCTGGTGGAGTCCAACCAGACCATACACTATGGCTATATAGTGAAAAATTTCAGAGAGATCAGTGAGCATGGTGATGTGCTGGTTGACATGTACTCCTGCCACTACTTTTTGGGTTCATCCTTGCGTCGGGGGGCCACTGTGGCCCTTTTGGCCAGGGCCTTGAGTAATATAGGGTTTTGGCCCATGGACTCCAACTTCAGGCCGCGGGAGCGAGTGTTGTGGGATTATTTGTTGGCAGTCTCCTTCATTGATCTTGCGGCATCCGGGGACCCATCTATGGCAGCTGAGTACGGACTGGGATCGATGGAGGCCCGACTCGTTGAGTGGGATCGTGACCACGGCCACACGTATGGATCGGACTCCCACTCTCCCGTCAATGTTGAACCCGAGGCTCTGTGGTAGAATCCCGACTGACTGAAACCTAGGGTGTAAAAACCCGCCATCCCAAAGGCCCTTTTCAGGGCCGGCAAATTGTCCGTAAAGTTCTGAATACTGTCTCTGATATGTTGTCTCCTGGTGGTGGACTGGGGGCAGTCTAGGCTGTGGGCAGTCTAGGCTGTTTCCACAGTCACCGGGGAGGGCTGGTGGTTTAGAAAATTAGCAATAGTCTGCATGTTTGACCTTGCGGTCTCCTCCTGTTGTTCGTCAATAATTATATCTGTTGTATTTTCCAGTGCTGTCATGGTCACCGGGCTGGTGCCACAATCATTCTGGAGAAGCATGGAGTAGTACAGTCCTTTGTTTTTAAGGGCTGGTATGGTACTGAACCTAGTGCGCCAAGGTAGGTGTATCACCTGAGGGAGGTGATAAGCAAATTCTCCTCTCTGTGTTGTTATAACTGCTGGTCCATTCCAGGTAAATATAGCCTTAGGTAGTGGGAAGGTTTTAACCACTATATCCTTATAGGTCGGGGCAGCTGCTGATTTAATCTCATCAAATTCATGTGGTATTGGCCTCAAGGGTAGCGCGAAGTTTGAGTCTCCACAATATATTTTAAAATATATTGTGGGATTTGTGCGCTTCGCCACATTCTTCTTGCCACAGTGTGTCTGTGCAAATTTCTTAAGGTACTTCATTATTCTGTAGGCTGAGTAGATGGTCAGGGTGAATAATATAGCAATTATCAGGGCGTGGGTTTCCTGAATTGTGAGGAAAGGGGTGTGGGTTTCCTCTGTAGGGGTTAATTTGGTAGGATTCTTATCTGGGAGCAATTTGTGTAGGGGCAGCTCGGTGACTAGTCTAAATGCTTTGGCTGTAGGCAGGTAGGCTACAGTCCCTCCTAGTCTGTACAGTTTGAGTAGTATGTATACTATAAAAATGTGAGCTGATATCCCTAGGATGAGTCCTAAGCTTTGGAAGATTGGATGCTCTGTAACTCGACTTGGTGTGACTCTACGTAGCGTGTTTCCATTGCCTTATCAAGGTTGGAGGCATCTTTTAATAATGTTTTGGCAAAGGGCTCTAAATTTAGTTGAGTAATATCATCCATGATTGGATTTTCCTGTAGTTTTTCTAAGGTTCTAGAAAGGTTTACTACTGGGAAATTTGGAAGATTCTCTCTTTCATCTGGTTTGGTTTCAGAAATTTGGTTAAGTGCTGCCATGAATGGTAAATTAATTGTCTTGAGAATGTAATGAAATGATAAGGTTGAGTTACAGGGCAATCTTGTGTTTGGAAGAGAAAATTCTCCTACACTGATTGTGCACCCACAGGGTACACCTATGATTGAGTAGGATTGGGCTTTTCGAGTTTCAGACGTTTTACCATGGCAGTTGATAAAGTAATGGGGTTCATTAGTAGTAACCAGATACTCATCTTCAGAAATGGAAATAGCATGGGTAGTAGGTGCTTGCAGTGGTGAAACTGTAAACTTGCAATGTTCCTTAATCTGTTGAGCCTGGTTAGTAAAAATGGCTACAGGGCATGTAGGCCTGTGTTTATAAATTCTACCATTTACATCTCTGCATACCTTTACTGTAGTACCTTCACATGCCTGCATATCTGCTGAGTCCAATTCGATGAATAATGATTCGTCATAAGATACTGCTAGAAACTCAGTTGTGGTTTGCAATTTGGTGACTCCTCTGGTGGGTGTCTCCTGTGTGTCTATAGGCATGGGTGATGTAATCATTTGGTACAGTTTGAAGGTCGAGGTGGTAGATTGAATTATAATGTCCAGATGAATATATATATGGTGAGCTGAGTAAGTGTATGAGGTCAGCTTCTGTGAATAATAGAAATCTAAGTCATTAATTGCGACTTGTGCTCCAGGGTGTGTAATCCTAAGTTTGTTATTAATGTCAATTAAGTATCTAGCAAGGTCTGAGGGTGGTACTTTATCAGGGGTCAGGATTCCTGATGATAGCATCCTCAGGGCTGCATTTGTTCTTTGCAGTGATTGAACTGTATTCATTCTTGCTGCTATGATGATTAATGCATCATTTAATACTTGCATTTTTTCCCTTTGAGTTTTCTTGTGCCTTGAATATGAGTCAAGTGACCTGGACATGTTAGAGGCCCATAGGTTGACGGTGTCGCCTATGGTGTTGATTGTGCTGTCCAGTACCTTCTTATCTTGGATGTATGCTTTAACAAACTTATCTTGTCTGTCTGTGATCTTTTCAATGAGACTAGCTGCTTCCTGATCTTGTTTAGCAAATTTTCTTAGTATTTCATCTATGTTCTTGAGTTGTCCCATTACTTGGTTTACATCTTCTACTGTGGCTAGACCTAGCACACTGCGAAACAGGGGTGCTAGAAAACCCAGTATGGCCTCTCTTTTGGCCTTGTCCAATGTGTTTATGGGGTTGGATAGGAACAATTTGATGGAGGCTAATGTTTCGTTTATCTCCTTGTCTGCAATTTCCAGCAAGGTGTCAAGCTCTTTGGCTTGTTGGATAATTTGACCAGAGGTATGATCTTGTAGAGTAGGAGTGGTCAATTGGAGTATTCTATTCCTTATGGATCCTTGGGTAACGGGTGCCCGAGGTATCTTGTAGGGGATAGCTAACAACAGTGTTGTGGTTGTATGTCCATTGACCAATGGTTGAGGGCTAGGTTTGAATACTACTCCTATGTTTTGTCTCACCACAGGTGTATAACCTGCAGTAAGTGGTTCTATAGTATATAATAACAGCATAGTTAGCAGTATGGGTGAAACTCTCAGTCTCCCCATGGTGCTTGTGTAAAGCAAGTTTGCTGTTTAAAGTCTTGTCAAATTTGTAGTGATTTGGTGCTGGTAAAGTCTAAGTGTATGGTGTAACACTTTAAATGAAGTGGTTCAAACTGTACCTTTGCAAGATTGAGCTGTCTTGGCAATATGTCCGGTGAGTCTATAGAGATTGACCAGTAAATGGTAAGGTCAGGTTGAAGGTGAAGTAGGTGTGTTCTTCATCCTAGTGCAGTCATTCCTAATGGAGAAGTGGGCTGGCTAATTCCCAAGTGGGGTCCTGTAGACTTGTGTTCCAGACTGCAGCTGGATGAAGACTGATGGTGGGCTATGGTCCACAGTGCTTCTTATGTAGCCTACCCTACCCACATCCATTGTGGGCCTGGTATTGTTTCTCTGGAGCAGGTGCACCTAATCTCCAGTGTCTGCTACTGTGGGGGTCTATTGTGTAATCTGTGTACTGGTAATTAGCTCCTCCTGTCATCCAGGACAGCCATTCATGACCGTCTAGACAGTTGTCTGAGGGTAGCTTATAAGGTCAATTAATCTCTATAGACTGCTGTGTTGGCATAGCGCGCTCTTTCATGTGGGGATTAGGCTTTAGACACTCCATTGTGTTACCCTTACTCTTCTTAGACTTCATGTCTGCTTTACTTGGAGGGTCCCAGACTTTGACCATTCAGAGGCAATAACCTACTGATATATTTACAAATTTGATTGGCTTTATATATATAAGTAATTCATTATCAGTCACACATGCCTATGTGTGGATGAAGAGAATTTGTAATAAATTTTGAAAATCTTATGTTCTTTTGGTATCTCAATCTGTTTCTAATTTCTTGAAACTGCACCACACCTAGATGTTTTTCTTAGTATGTGGTGTGCAGGCCTAGGCCTGATAGGGCCTATGCCTGTGGTTTCTCTTGTAAGGGTGATATCATTTTTGTTCCTTACAATTTTGTTGTAGTATTTGGCCTCATGTGGAATAAGCCTGTGTGCAAATTCATTGTTTCTGACAGCCACAACCTTTTTCAGTCTGTCTATGTGCACTGGTCTGGCCATCAATAGATTGGTGTCCAAGTTTTTGAGTTTGGCACTTGTCAAACTAGGTCTATCTACTACAACATATGGTCCCATAAAAAGGGGTTGAAGTTTCTTACACTCTGTGTTGGTCAGGATTCTTGGTATGTTTAGGTACACCATGTCGGTGACCTTGATTTCCTGTGGTGTAAGTTTCTTATCATATCTATCCTTTCTTTCTTTTTGTAGCTTGGCGACCCTTTCTATAGCTTTCCTCCTAGAGGTATCTTGATTTGTTATCATGTTAGCTACATGGTCAGCTACGGTGGATATGTCTTCCTGTATTCCCAGCCCTAAGTCCATTGGGGTGGCTGGGTTTCTTCCATGGAGTAGGAAGAAAGGGGTGAATCCTGTGGTTTGGGATTCAGTGTTGTTTAATGCAAAGGTTATGGGTTCAATAAATGAATCCCAATTGTTTTGGTGCTTTGAGCAGAATGCTCTGAGCGCTGTGCCAATGCTAGCATTGAATCTCTCTACAAGCCCATTTGATTGTGGCCTGTATGGTGAGGAGAATTTATGTTTGATCTTGAGGTGTTTAGTTAACTTTGTGAACTTTGCACCTGTATAACATGTTCCATTGTCTGTTTGAAGAGTGGCTGGTGTTCCATGATATCAAATTATATTCTTGGAGAACTCTGCTGCTGTTGTTTCAGCTTTTAAGTCAGTAGTAGCCCAAGCTGTTGCATATCTGGTAGCATAATCTATGCAGACTTGTATATGTTTGTTCCTCCTGGCCGTTGTGGGAAGTGGTCCCACCGCGTCGAGGTTTAGGAACTTCATTGGTGAAGCCATGTACTCTCTCACTGTCATTGGTGTTTTGTGTGAGTGTACTTGCCTTTTTGCTGTGAGGCATGTGTGGCAGGTGGAAACATATTTTGTTGTGTCTGGTAGCATAGACTTCCAATATGCCCTAGGTCGGAGTGCTGACAGCATTCTACTTGAACCAAGATGGCCGCCAGTAGGTGAGTCATGGAAATACTGTAGTGTACTTGTTACCCATTGCTGTGGTATAACAATTTGAAGTGGTACAGTATTGGTTTTTCTCCAATTTATGGGGCATATATGGACTAATGTACCATTTACCAAGGTGTATGTCTTGTGCTGTAGCCACTTTAAATCAAGTCAAAAAATCGAGTCAAAACACGTTCATCCCAACTCTGCAGCAGACGCCTAGTCTCTGCATGAAACATAGTTACTCCAGCCACCTATACTCCAGACAAGGCATAGGGATCCCCTTCCCAGCAGCCTATGCGAGTAAACCTTCCCACAGTGAACCCTGATTGTAAACATTCCCATCATGCAGCTGAAAAGCTGCGTTCTGATTGGTCTAGAGGTGCTGCAGTTCCTGTTGCAATACTTTGTGGGAAGGGTGCAAAGAACTGTGGGAAGGCTCCACGGGAAGTGGCCTTTTAAGGCCACGGGACTGGTGGTTGGAGGCGTCTGAGTTGTATATAAGCAGATGAGCTGACCAAGCAGGCAGGAGATAGAATGTAACGCTCTTCCTGTGAGGACTGACCATACTTACTGCTGGGATACACAGGGTTGGACTGTGTAAGTATTAACCTTTGGACTTAGTCATCTTGCTGCAGCACACACCTAGGGTTGGTTCATACTCATCATATTGGAGTTGTACTTGTAACCAGTTAGATTGGAACTCTACTTTGCACTTGTGACTATTACCATCCTTGCTCAATTGAACCAACTACCTGTGAACAAGACTTCTGTGATTTGAAGTGGATATTACAATAAATATTGGAACTTTAATCGGCGGATTGCGAGTGTCGTAAGGTCATGGAGAGATGAACGCCTTCTTGCCCTTCCTCTACCACTTCCTTTAGAACAACGAATTAAAACCCCTTAATTAATACCATAGTAACCAGGAAACAAGCATCACAACCATCAAAACATTTGAACTAGCTAACCCACAACAACCTACAAATATCCTTCCTTCCACAACCGTTCACCCACATCCGTTCAGTCTGGCCTTGGTTGATGATTCTATTTCCTTGTGCTTTTGGTGCAGGCAAGGTCCCATCCTCAAGATATTGTATGAGGGGCAATAGTTCCTTGTCCTTCCTTTGTTCCAAGCCAAGGTTTGTACCTGAGATGGATGTTTCGGGAATCTGATCCAGTAATTGATTTATATCTAGCACATGTTGTTTTTCTTTTTCATTGACTATTGGCCTATCTTGTGCCTTTTGTTGGGGTGTGTCACTCTTGTTTTGGTGTGTAGGCTCCTTTGGAGGGCCTATTCTCGCCTTGATGGGAGTGGCAACCTTTTGCTTTTTGTCATTCTTCTTTGTCTCAGAGTTCTTTGACTTAGTAGATGCAGTGTCTTTTGTGACATTTTTCCTGGCAGGTGGGGTTTTGGTAGGTTTGTTTCCTGTGACCTTTTTCTCATTTAGAATAGTTTGTGATTGTGTCGGGGGTTTTGGTGTGCCCTCCTGAATCATTTCTCTAGTCTTTGAGCGTGTGGTCATAGGACACAAATGGTTTGATGTTTCCTCTCCCTGCATTGGTTCAAAGAATCTGACTGATTTGGAAGTTGCTTGAGTAATAGCATATATTGTGTCTTTTGAATCTTCATCATCTGAGTCAGGTGGGGTGAAGGGTGGCTCCTTAGGAGTTGCCTTCAGCATCTGATTGAGTGATGAGAATTCAATAGGCTCGAAGTCATTCTCTGGAAAGAGTTGTGAGTATTCTCTCTCACAATGGCAAAACACATAGTGTGTAGATTGCTTCAAGATACCCCTAATGGGTGTCTCTGGCCTTTCAATGGTGTTGGGTGGATCATCCCTTTTGAATGGTACTTTCTTTGTTACTTTTGTAAACTTGGTTCTACTGGCTGCTCTAACTCTGGGTATTCTCTTCTAGACATAGCATCTGGTGGTGTGTTATCATCACCTTTCACGTGTTGGATGGTGAATGCAAATTGCTGTATGTCTAGAGCCCATCTGGCCCATCTATGTGTGAGTCCTGTATTGGTTAATAGTGGGATTAAGGCTGCATGGTCTGTGTATAATTGGAAGTGTCTAGTCTCTAGATAGTGTCTGAAGTGTAATACTCCATACACTACTCCCAGTAGTTCTCTCTCTGTGGTATTGTAATTTCTCTCATGTTTGGAGAGGGTTCTACCTGCAAAGGCTACTGGTCTGAGCACTCCTTCATTATCTCTCTGTGAGAGTACAGCTCCTAAACTCACATTGGAAGCGTCAGTTGCTAAACTGAACTCTTTCTCATAGTTTGGATATCTGAGAAGAGCATTGGTACAGAGGGCATGCTTTAATGTTTTGAAAGCATTATCTGCATCCTCTGTCCAGACAAATGCTTTGAGATGTGTCTGTAGATCATACAATGGTCTAGCAATTTGGGCATAACCTTTGATAAACTTTTTGAAGTATTGGCATAGGCCTGTGAAAGATCTGCCATTTTTGACTGATTTTGGTGTTGGGAAGGTTTTGATTGATTCCACCTTTGTGGGAGATGGTTGCAGTCCCTTGGGTGTGACTCTCATTCCCAAGAAGTCTATTCTGTCTATGAAGTATTCACATTTTGATTTCTTCAGTTTGAGTTTACCAACTCTTAAGCTGTTTAACACATCTTCCAGGTCATGGAAGTGTTGTTCGATTGATGGTGATAATACCAATATGTCATCTAGGTATGGTAGGGCACATTTGTATTTGAGTTTGTTCAGAATTAATGTGACTAGATGGCAGAATCCTGCAGGTGCGGTCGCTAAACCCATTGGCATCCTTTCGTAGACATATTTTTTGTCATTTGCTATGAATGCGGTTTTATGTTGGTCCTCCTGTCTTATAGGAATTTGAAAAAATCCCTGTTGGGCATCTAGCTTACTGAATACTCTTGGTCTGAGTGACCCTATCATGTCTAGAGTGTCATCGGCTCGGGATGTAGATAAGGCTTGATTTATCGTGTTCTGGTTCAGATAACGAAAATCTGGCTATGGCCTCCCGATGATTTTTGTACTAAAAAGGATCTGGAAGCCCAGGGGCCCTCAGCACATTCTCTCAGAATGCCCTGTTGTACTAGCCTTTCAAACTCTTCCCCTATTGCGGCCTGTTTCTCTGGTGTTTGTCCATATGGTAGGAAATGACATGGTACTGCCTCAGGTTTTACATGTATTGAGTGGGTATACAGGTGTGTGGCACCAATGTCTCCATCTTTTCCTACAAATATATCATTATACTTGGTCAGCAGTGATTCTAATCTATCATGCTGATCTTTGGATGTGAGCACAGATTTTGGTGGAACATCTCTTCCAATTCTGGCTCGAGGTCATGTGCCTCACTATGTATAGCAGCTAGTTCAGAGAGTCTGATTGAGTTGGGTTCAGGGTCAGCATATGTGGACTCACAGTCTGAGTCTGTGTCACTGAATTGAGTTACATCCTCAGGCCGTATGGCTGAGATGGATTGATCAGTGTGTGGGGTAGTGTCTGACACCTGTTGAGGTTTTTCTAAATCAGATTCCTTGACTTCCTGAAATAGAGCTATGATGGCACCCTTTTTGATTTTATGTGGGCGCCTGCTGGTGTTGAGTAACACTAGGGGATGTTTGTTATTTTCCCTGGGGGTTACTGCTGCCCTTTGAACTAGATATGGGGCATTGTTATTTCTTTGGAGGTTATCTACTACTCCAGTTTTGCCTTGCAGTGATTGAGTAGATGTGACCTTACCCAATACTGCAAGTTCAGAGAATGGAGGGATGGTAAAATCCCTCACTGCCCTAATGGGTTTGAGAATTTGTTCAGGATCAACATTAAATTCAATTTGAGATTTTGTAGTGCTTAAGAAATCTGTGCCGAGTACACCGGGCTGTGTGAGGTTGGGTATTACAGCAAATTGGTATTGGAATCTGACACCTTGGATTCTAAAGTTCAGCATAGCTGAATGTCTAACATGACACACCGATCCATCTGCCAAGTGGATGTTGATTTTAGATTTCCTCAGTTGGATATGGAACCTCTTTTGGAGGTCCATGAGGAATGATTGTCTGACACAGGTGATAGTAGCACCTGTATCAACCAAACATTGTACATCTGAAACATCATATAGATTTGCATTGATACAGCCATTTTGAAGAAGTACAATAGAAAGCTTGGTACTCTCACCTGTATCCTTGATGATGAATCTGGTGGGGTGATGTGTATCACTGATGGACGTCTCTGTCTGTTAGATGGTATATTGGCACTAGCAATTGTCTCTGGTTGGATCTTTGTTAATCCTGATTGATTGTTTGTATTTGGGGTGTCACAGCGCACTGGCCCATCGGCACTGTGACATCCTAGTTTTCCTGGTTCTGTGGGGCAGTTAAGATGCTTGCCACCAGGAGCTTGGAGATTTGATCCATTACGTGAGGTGGTATTTGGGGGTTACTGTGTTGGTTCCCCTGGTAACCTCTTGTGTCAGGCTTGTAATCCTCCTGACGTGAGTTGGAACCCTGGTTATATTGACCAGAGTTGCTGTATTGACCAGAGTTGGTGGATCCCTGGGTGTTGTAGGATCCAGAGTTGTTGGATCTCTGGTTGTTGTAGGCACCATTGTTGTTGTAGGATCCACTGTTGTAGTTCCTATGTGGACTATGGCTTCTACTGTTGGATCCTTGATTATAGGATCCAGAGTTGTTTGAACCCTGGCTGTTGTTGTAGGATCCATAGTTGTTGTAGGATCCAGAGTTGTAGTTCCTATGTGGACTATGGCTCCTACTGTTGGATCCTTGATTGTTATAGGATCTGCCATTACTTGGGGTTCTGTCTCTCCTATCACTGTATGAAGAGTTACCATTGTTGGAGTTGGAAGAGCTGCTGTCTTTCCTACTGTTGTGACCCCCCGGTTGTTGTTGTTGCCCCCCCTACCTCTACCTCTATTGGATTGGTAGTTGGGGTCATAGTTATTTCCTCTATATCTACCGGTAGGGTCTTTTGATGTAACCTTAGCCTCCTGTTGCCTTACATGGGCACTAGACATTAGGTTAACATCTTCATCTGCACTAGTGCTGATTTCCTGGACCTTTTTCTTAGTAGGCTGTGGGTTAGACTCTGCCTCCGTTATCTTCCTAGATCTATCTTGGGTCTCAACCTCTAAGGCTAGGTCTAGGGCTTGGTCAAAAGAGTCTATTTTCTTGTTTTCAAGAGCTACAGAGATCCAGGGCCTCATGCCTTGGGTAAATGCCTTGCTTAGGATTTCATCGCTTTGGCGTTGGGCATTACACACTTTCCTGAGATGGCATGCATAGTCTAGGACAGGTTCATCTATCTTTTGTGCACGGAGTGCTGTCCTTGAGATGATATTGTCTCGAGTAGCAAAATACTCTTTTAATTTATTCACTACATTGCTCCATGTCAACATATCAGGTGTGGCACTTTCCCTGAAGGATTCAAACCAAGCTAGTGCTTGTCCTTCAAGGTACTTGGGTAAATATGTTACCATGGTGTCACTGTCTGTTACTTTGTACTTATCCTTAAGATATTCTGGGAATTTGTGATCAATAAATAATGATGTTGACATGAGTGCTGATGGGTGTGAAAAAGTTTTGGGTTTTGTTACCTCATGCAGCCTGATCTTTCTGTCGTCCTGTTGTTTTCTGTCTATGAGTTTGGTCATGTTGGACACCATGGAGATTATGATGTCATCCTTGGATCCAGAGGCAGATGGTGTGACAACAGGTGTGATGGCTGGTGTGGGAGGTTGTGGGGTGTGGGATGATACCATCTTCATGAGATCTGCTATCTGTTGTTGTTGTGTCTCTAGGGACTTCCGCTGGTCTTCCATGGCCTTCTGTTGGGCGTCTATTGCCGCATCTCTCTCTGCCAATTGTTGGTTGAGGATCCTCTCCCTTTCCTCCTGCTGGGACTTGTTGGTCTCTAGGGCAGTAACTGCATCTTGGATGGCCTTCTCATAGGCCCTTATCTTCTCAGCTGTCTGATTTGGTTGGGGGCCTTCATCGGTGTCCATGATGGAGGGTGTGGGACAAGTGTCTCTGGAGGAGTGGCTGTCAAAGGCCGGAGCTGGGGTGGAGGATCTAGATGAGGGTGTGGATCCACCCCCTGAGGCAGATCCTTCTTCCCCTGAGGTAGATAGCGTGAGTTGAGCGTCCTGTAGAGATCCATGGGAAATGTTGGATCCCTGAGAACTGGTTGTTCCCTGAGTAGACAGGGTGGGAGGTGTGGTGTCTATTGAGTGTGGGTCTGTTGTACTGGAGGCTGATTTGCCTCCTGTGGGTCTCCTAGATCTAGGTGGGAGGGAGACCTCTTCAACAGGCCCCTGACTACGTAAGGTCTTTGTGTGTTGTTCTGCCAGCTTGACTGATAAGACCTTGATGTGTGGGGTGGACCTCACTGACAAGTGGGAGACCACACTGACGTGTGGGAGACCTCACTGACGTGTGGGAGACCTCACTGACGTGTGGGAGACCTCACTGACGTGTTGGAGACCTCTCTGACGTGTGGGAGACCTCACTGACGTGTGGGAGACCTCACTGACGTGTGGGAGACCTCACTGACGTGTGGGAGACCTCACTGACGTGTGGGAGACCTCACTGGTCGTGTGGGAGATCTCATCGATGTGTGGGAGATCTCACTGATCGTGTGGGAGATCTCATTGATGTGTGGGAGATCTCACTGATGTGTGGGAGATCTTACTGTTGTGTGAGAGATCTCATTGATGTGTGGGAGATCTCATTGATGTGTGGGAGATCTCATCGATGTGTGGGAGATCTCACTGATATGTGGGAGATCTCACTGATCGTGTGGGAGATCTCACTGATGTGTGGGAGATCTCACTGATGTGTGGGAGATCTTACTGTTGTGTGAGAGATCTCATTGATGTGTGGGAGATCTCATTGATGTGTGGGAGATCTCACCGATGTGTGGGAGATCTTATTGATATGTGGGAGTGTGCTGTAGCCACTTTAAATCAAGTCAAAACATCGAGTCAAAACACGTTTATCCCAACTCTGCAGCAGACGCCTAGTCTCTGCATGAAACATGGTTACTCCAGCCACCTATACTCCAGACAAGGCATAGGGATCCCCTTCCCAGCAGCCTCTGCGAGTAAACCTTCCCACAGTGCACCCTGATTGTAAACATTCCCATCATGCAGCTGAAAAGCTGCGTTCTGATTGGTCTAGAAGTGCTGCAGTTCCTGTTGCAATACTTTGTGGGAAGGGTGCAAAGAACTGTGGGAAGGCTCCACAGGAAGTGGCCTTTTAAGGCCACGGGACTGGTGGTTGGAGGCGTCTGAGTTGTATATAAGCAGATGAGCTGACCAAGCAGGCAGGAGATAGAATGTAACGCTCTTCCTGTGAGGACTGACCATACTTACTGCTGGGATACACAGGGTTGGACTGTGTAAGTATTAACCTTTGGACTTAGTCATCTTGCTGCAGCACACACCTAGGGTTGGTTCATACTCATCATATTGGAGTTGTACTTGTGACCAGTTAGATTGGAACTCTACCTTGTACTTGTGACTATTACCATCCTTGCTCAATTGAACCAACTACCTGTGAACAAGACTTCTGTGATTTGAAGTGGATATTACAATAAATATTGGAACTTTAATCGGCGGACTGCGAGTGTTGTAAGGTCATTTAGAGATGAACGCCTTCTTGCCCTTCCTCTACCACTTCCTTTAGAACAACTAATTAAACCCCTGAATTAATACCATAGTAACCAGCAAACAAGCATCACAACCATCAAAACATTTGAGCTAGCTAACCCACAACAACCTACAACATCCTTCCTTCCACAAACCTTCATCCACATCCATTCACCCCTCATCCGTTCACCTGGTGGAGAATATCAGTGGTGTATGCTGCTTAGTTCATGAGTGGTGTACCTTTTCCCATTCCTCCGGCACCGCCGACATCTGAAAATCCGGATGAGTTGGATGATACCTCCCATCGTGTGCTGCAAGGTAGGACTGATACATCGAGTCAACAAGCTGTAGAAGGATCACTAGAAAACGCCGGGGACTACGATTTGCTCACTAGATTTGGTCAGTCTGGCAGATCAAGTCGCTCCCCTGGGCAAGCTGACCCTATAGCATTGGACAATCGTAACAGACCTATAATTAACGAAAGGATACATGGTGCATACAGGTGGAATTTTACCACCCCCAGCGACATTGACTCCATATTACCTAGTCAGTTTGAGGAGTCAAGCACAAGTGAAACCGACTTAGAGGACCCACGAGCGCTCAATTCGGGAAATCTAAGCTCGGCCAGGTCAGGCAAGGAATCAATCCATCCAGCGGCCTTGACAGAGAGGTCTGACCAGCCTGGTGTGGCGTCTCCAACCGACGTCGCGGGCCCCAGTGGCGCTACATCGGAACCAGCCCTCACAGTACGACTACACCCCGATGTAGCTAGTGATACCAATGGAGAAGATTGCAGTCAGGATGAAGTAAACCTTCTCCCTGAAAATACCAGTTTAACCGCGGTTGCAGATCGGTCTGCTATTGATTTTGATGAAACAACATTGGATCACTCTATAAACTCTCAGGATTTACACAATACCAGGAGAAAATTGGAATATCATAAATCTGTCTCTCAGGATTTGGACAGACATCTACAGGATTTATCAGATATAGAGGAACAAAAAGAGCCAGAGGATCATAGTCAGGATCAACAAAATCTACAAAATCAAGGTCAGTTGAATATTCAGAATCAACATCCACCATCTCCTGCTCAACCAATCAACCCACCAATCAATATGGCGGCAGTACCACCGATAAAGCCCCCTGTTTTCAATGGTTCAAGTGGAGAAAATCCTGAAACCTATTTCGACGAACTAGATGCAGTTGCCACACTGTATGAATGGAACGATGATAAAAAGTTGTTGATGGCAAAGCATGGATTAAAAAGCATAGCTGCTGATTGGGTAAAAACTCTAGCAAACGACAAGAAAGACACTTATGCACATTTGAAAGCTGCCGTTATAGACATCTTTGAAGACAAACGGACATCTTGGCAGAAACATAGGGATTTCTTCTCACTCAAACAAGAAAAGGACCAATCTGTATTGGACTTTGCTGGAATATTGAGAAAACATCAAGTAGCTGGCGATGTGGCACCAGAACTAGTGTTAGCAGTTTTTATTGGTGGAACCTCTCCGGCAATATCAAGAGAACTGGCCAGAACAGACGTGAAAACCATCGAGGATGCAATTAAAGTAGCATCACGGCTTGAATCTCTGGATAAGAAAACACCAAAAGCCTCAGCTGCTGTTATAGAAGCATCTCCACCGGCACATCCAGATGATCATCTCGATCAACTGTTAGACGCCCTGGAGGCTGCTGGCGACAAGCAACAGCAAAATGCACCCATGCGCCAGAACTACCAGAACTACAACCAGCCTAACAGAAACTACAATGCAGATAGAAATCCAAGAAACCAGGGACCACGACCATTTTATCCAAATAAACAGTCCTTTGGGTACCAAGGATGGGCCAATAAAGGACAATGGCAGAACGGTCCAAGAAACCAGCCTTTCCAACGCCCACGTTTTTATCCTCAATCTGGGAGACCCTACATGCAACAGCCCGCCACACAACAGCCAAATCAACAAAGGAATGTAGGAAAAACAGGACAGGGAAATCAATACCGCCCAGGTAATAGAGCAGAGATAGGAGAAGATAATCGCAAATATTGCTCAGTGCATGAAATGTATGGACACAGTACTGATGCCTGTAGCTGGCTTCAAAATAAGATGGGTGAAATGAGAGTGACAGGACAAGCACCTGGAGCACGAGGCGGCCCGTCAGGAAACAATCAGCAGGGAAACTAAAAGGCTGGTCCGTGCCGCCTATTACAACAACACTGCATTCTATGGGCGGATCAGCTAATGACAAACTTAGCAGTGAACCATTATTTCTGACCATCAACTTATGTGGAAAAGAGAAATCAGCATTTCTCGACACAGGAGCCAGTGACTGTTTCATCTCAAAAAGGTACAAACAATCACTACCAGAAGAATGCATAGTAGAAACTTTTGATGCAAATCTGAAGGTAAATATGGCAGATGGTAACAGCAAAATTATTTCAGAAACTGCAAGATTAAAATTCATGGTGGAAGGAGCACGACTATATTTCAACTTCCATGTCATGGAAAATCATTGCCATGATGTCATGATCAGTAGGAATCTACTAGAAGCACTTCAAGCAGATATGAAAATGGGAGACAGAAAAGTGGAAATCTTCAAAGGAAATCCAATATCAAGCACAGAAAACGAGAAATTGCTCCCTATGCAGGAGAAAATTATATCAGTCTCACCATGGAGACAGGTACAAGGAGAACAAGGAGATACTGTACTCTGTGAACCATCAGGACTTGCACCACTATGTGTAGAAAGCAGTGTCAACCAACTAGGAAAAACATGGTGGATAAAATGAATTGCTCAGATAAACCTATCATTCTGGGAAAGAATGATGTCCTAGCATATGCCAGTAAAGGTGAAGCACCTGGACTGGACCCTGAAGATCTAACAGACTTCCTTAGAGTAGACCATCAACAGAAAATGGGAATACCAGCCGAAGTGTGTCAAATGGCAATAGATTTTGTAAAATCACTGACAGCTGACCAGTTTGAAGAATGAAGGAAAACAACACCAAAGGAAGAAAAGATAAAACAGATCGACCTAAGTGAATCTTGTCTAGATGAAACACAAAAGGAAGAATTTGTAAAGATGCCATTGGACAATCAAGACAGTCTTGCATTTGACATGTCTGAGCTCGGTCATTGCAAAATTTCACCAATGAAAATTAGAGTGGATGAATCTAAAGGAATAGCCTGCACAAGACCCTACAGATACTCACCACAGAAAATGGAAGTAATAGATGAGCAAGTGAAACAGCTTCTGGACATAGGAGTGATAGAACCAAGTGAATCAGCATGGCGAAGCCCTCTTGTAGTGGCTTATAAAAAGAATGGAAAACCCAGGCTCTGCACAGACTACAGATGGCTTAATTCCATCACGTATAAGGACAAGTTCCCCATGCCTATAGTAAGATCTCTATTCCTCTTCATGGCATACAAGAAACCCACTATGTTCACAGCACTCGATCTTCTCAGTGGATACCATCAAGTTGAGATAGACAAGGATTCAAGACAGTACACAGCATTTGAAACACCTACAGGAGTCTACCAATATCGACGTGTAGCATTTGGCCTTTGTGGAGCGCCATGGCAGTTTACCAAGGTAATGTCTACTGCTTAAAATGGCCTCATACCAAGGACATGTTTGGCATACCTAGATGATGTAATAATCTACGACCAGACATTTGAGGATCACCTGAAAAACGTTCAACTTGTTCTGAAAGCACTAGCCAAAGCGGACTTAAAAATCAAGCCCGAAAAATGTGATTGGTGTAAGGACAGAATCAACTACTTGGGACATATTATCAGCAAGGAAGGTCTTGAAACCCAACCTAGGATCATTAAAAAGGTCAAGGCAGTGAAAAGACCAATGAACGTGAAAGCTGTCAAATCGTTCCTGGGACTGTGCAATTAATACCGTTCCTTCATCCCGGGATTCGCCAAGGCAGCTGTCCCTCTGAACAAGTTGCTACAAAAATATGCAACGTTTGAATGGACTGACAAGTGTGAAGCATCATTCCAGGAGATCCAGACAAAACTGACTTCACCACCATTGCTAATACACCCAGAGATAGGTGGACATTTCATAGTGCTAACAGATGCATCAGATCGTGCTTGTGGTGCTGCAATCTGCCACAAAATCGACGATCTATACAGACCTATCCTGTACTTTGGGTACACAATGAATGGAGCAGAACTCAACTACACTGTGACTGAAAAGGAAGCCCTGGCCGTAGTAAAAGCACTGAAAACATATGAAGATATGTTGCAAGGAGGAAAAGTGACTGTGGTAACAGACCACAAGCCATTAGTATCATTACTGATGCAAGCTCACAAGGCACCCTCGAAACGTCTGAAAAGATGGGCGTTATCATTATCTGACTTTGATCTGGAAATAACATATGAGCCAGGAGCTACTCATTACCTACCAGACTACCTGTCTCGTGTACAAGAAGACGAGGAAAACAGTGACAAGGAGGAATTCGAACCAGACGTGGGATGTGAAATATTCAACATTGAACCCAACCAGGAGATAAGCACTGAGAGAATGATGAGAGCTCAGCGCAACGATCCAACCTGCAATCAGATGATTGAATACCTGGAAGACGAAGTATTCCCAGATGATTGGGAAGAAGCCAAAGCTGTCATGATTAAATCAGAATTCATGGGAATGATAGAACCAGGACTCTTGGTAAAATTCTCAGCTCCACCTAGAAAGAAAAGAGGACAATTCATTGAGGTGAGTGGCAAAATCGTCGTGCCAAAGGAATTACAGCAAAGGGTACTGAAGATTCTACATGATGATACAATAACTGGCGGACATGTAGGCACAGCTGCTCTATGCAGTAAAGTGATGTCCAAGTACTACTGGAAGAACCTACACGAGGACATTGCAGAATATGTCAGGAAATGTGAAACCTGTGCTCTGAGAAAAAGAGCTCCTCACTTCAAAGCAGCTGCCAAAAGCTGGGATACACTGGATTACCCGTGGCAGCAAGTACAAGTGGACTTCATGGTGAACGAATGTAGTGGACGGATGTTGAAGGAAGGATGTTGTAGGTTGTTGTGGGTAAGCTAGCTCAAATGGTTTGATGCTTGTGATGCTTGTTTACTGGTTACTATGGTATTACTTCAGGGGTTTAATTCGTTGTTCTAAAGGAAGTGGTAGAGGAAGGGCAAGAAGGCGTTCATCACTCCATGACCTTACAACACTCGCAATCTGCCGATTGAAGTTCCAATATTTATTGTAATATCCACTTCAAATCATAGAAGTCTTGTTCACAGGTAGTTGGTTCAATTGAGCAAGGATGGTAATAGTCACAAGTACAAAGTAGAGTTCCAATCTAACTGGTTACAAGTATGATGAGTATGAACCAACCCTAGGTGTGTGCTGCAGCAAGATGACTAAGTCCAAAGGTTAATACTTACACAGTCCAACCCTGTGTATCCCAGCAGTAAGTATGGCCAGTCCTCACAGGAAGAGCATTACATTCTATCTCCTGCCTGCTTGGTCAGCTCATCTGCTTATATACAACTCAGACGCCTCCAACCACCAGTCCCGTGGCCTTAAAAGGCTACTTCCTGTGGGGCCTTCCCACAGTTCTTTGCACCCTTCCCACAAAGTATTGCAACAGGAACTGCAGCACTTCTAGACTGATCAGAATGCAGCTTTTCAGCTGCATGATGGGAATGTTTACAATCAGGGTGCACTGTGGGAAGGTTTACTCGCAGAGGCTGCTGGGAAGGGGATCCCTATGCCTTGTCTGGAGTATAGGTGGCTGGAGTAACTATGTTTCATGCAGAGACTAGGCGTCTGCTGCACAGTTGGAATAAACGTGTTTTTACTCGATGTTTTGACTTGATTTAAAGTGGCTACAGCACAATAGGACCGTTGAAACCAGCAGCAGACAAGTCAAAATATATAAAGACATTCATGCATTTGCTGACAGGATACCCAGAAGCATTTTGCACAGAAGATTCGACAGCAGCAACAGGAGCAGACCTGTTTCTGAAAAACATCATATGCAGATATGGAAAAGTGGAACGCATACACTCAGACAGAGGCCCGAATTTCATATCAAAAATCTTCCATGAAATAACAACTAGACTTAATTGTTGCCACAGCATGACAAGTGCAAGAATGCCTACCGGGAATGCGAGAGTTGAGAGGATGCACAAAAGCCTCGAAAACATTATTGCATGCTACATCGATGACGGACATGATATGTGGCTAGATTTGGTCCCAATAGCCCTATGGACGATCCTATCCACTATCAGTGGTAGAACGGGATTTTCCCCTACAACCTGTTGTTTGGACGTGACACAAATGCCATGGGCCTACCTGACAACCGACCAACGCCTACAAATCTCTCAGAATCAGAATGGTTCCTAAGAACAAAGGACAACATAGAACAATTCAAGAAACTGGCTAAAACGTACACAGACGAATACGAGGAAAATCTTAGGAAAAGATTGGATGCAGGAAAACGACCTGTAGACTTCAATGAAGGAGATCTCGTCTACGTGTATGACCCTACGTGTTCTGCAAACCGAGTCTCCAAATTTTCGGACCGCTACAAAGGGCCCTACCGCATAGAAGAAGTGAAGGATGACCACCTAGTGTGTGTGGCATCTGTAGCAACTGGTGTTGAAATACCACACTTCGTGAACATACAAAAACTCAAAAGGTGTTACACAACTTGGGCACCAGCGATAGCAGAGGAAGACGATATCGATGCAGATGAAAATCCTGATGAAGAAGTAGATGAAGAAAATGAAAATTATGAAGAAGAAGAAAGAAATGAAGAAATTCCTGAAGAAATGGAAGAAGGAAATGAAATACATGAAGAAACTATAGAAAGAAATAAGGTCCCGACACAAGAGGACCCTCCTGGGACAAAGAATCAGGACGCTGACATGCTTCGGGCACTAGGCAAGGTGGGCAAAAATGACAAAGAAAATGCTGACGCGCTTCGGGCGCTAGGCTTGGTGGGAAAGAATAAGAAAAGTAAAGAAAAGGCTAGCCTGGACAGACGGTCTGCCAGTGACGACGCCACTAAAAAGAAGCAATCAGCGGCGCATGCCCGCACCCCTTCCTCGACGCCCCTGGCTCAGGAAAGCTGCAAGAAACCTTCTATGAGGAGTAGTCGCCCCAGGGCCGCAGCCTGTCCCCCTACGCACTGGACCGATACAGACGGGGAGGACGATGAATGTGATTTTATTGTGATATAAATATTGAATTGACCTGGTAATCCCAACGGCTGGGAGTTGGTACAGAGGCCAGCGGGTATGGGAACACCGTGTCCCGGGTTCCACAGGTTTCAACTATTAGGACTTATTACTATTTAAACGCCCGAGGTTATGAAAAATGTATATGAAACCCCTGGCTTATCACATGATTATATGAATGATAAATGGAAACTATAATGGAAATACAATGAAAAGTAACAAGGATAATATGTACTACTAACGAAGAATGAAAAGGATACTTATAAAATACTACAATGGAAAATATGTGCCTCGCACAATACGCGCTACAACTAGCCCATTACACATTAAACATGAAAGCAACGCGCTATAGTTATCATTGCACGTCACCACTAAGATGCTACACAAGCTATTATTGAAGGAGAGCAATGAATAATTATCCTCAGAGGATCTAGCATACTCTAAAAGAAATATAGGAAGCAGAAGGCAGGACTAAAACGTGGACCACTCCACTCTATTCTAACAGCAGAACAGGACTGACACCTAGTGTGCGAATTAGGAACCACGCAGCAGGACGGCGCAGTGGCACCGCCTGATGTGCATATTGGGTACAATATGTGACACAGGCGCAGTGGCGCTGCCTGACGGCAAACAAAGGAACTAAAGACTGATACACGGCGCAGCAAGGCCATCTGGTGTGAAACATTATGACTAGAGCCTGCAGCTCTGCATAGGGAAGGGAGAACGCCCTCCCACTCCTACTAAGCCTTACTGCACTGCATACGCGCTATTTAGTACGACGTACTTACAAATGAACAGCTGTGACTATGATATCTTCAACCCCAAGGATATGGTTATAGGTGTGCAATCTGGAGTATCCACTACACATTAGAAATGGAATGATATGAACTGACTTATGATGCCAAAATGCATGGCGAAATCTATCTATATATATATGAGCAGAAAAGTACACGTTGTATGGATATGACTATAGCTATGAAAAGCACAATTTAAACTGACAGTATCATACTAAAATTTCCACGAAAATAGCTATCTGTGAAAAACCTGTAAGCTCATAATAACCTGGAACAAGAGACAGTACTTACACTGAGTGAAATTTGGTGCATAAGGACAGCGCCCCAAAGGTAACAGATCCAATGATTGTATTACAGTGAGCATGGATCGTTGCTAAGGACGCTACTTATATAGGAGCCGCTCGATCAGGATTGGCTGAGTAAGGAGCCTGCTGGGCTAGGAGCCGACTTCCTGGCTGCACAGGAAGCCAGCAGCGCTCTGTTTATGCCAGAGAGAACTGTGGGAAGGCGCGCAATGCACTGTGGGACGGCTGTTCTGTGAGTAACTTCCGCCCGCCCCCTGTATATATAGCAGCAATGGCGCTCCTCCCCCTGCAGTGTTGATGGAGACACCACTGGAGTACCATACCCTGCGCCAGATCACTACTCAGCGAGCTGCTCTGCACCATACTATAACTCTACTCTACACGGGAGTCATGCCATCATTGGAATATTGCACCTACCTGTGAGTTTGCTGTCTCTGTCTAGTTTCTGCTAATATGCAGACAGAATGCTCTGCATACCTGGAATATTGTATTTTATTTGCAATTTTTGGAGGCCTTACTCTCGGATGTCTGCTTGCCTGCTGCAGACACACTTTTGAACAGTTACAAGCCGCTCGTGAGGAAATAATACCGCTACAGAGAGCTCCTAACACTCACACAGGATAACAAAAACATTAGTGCCTGGCACACACCATTTTTTCAAGTAAGTTTAGAAATCGTGACTATGCTGCGATATGAGCATCTACACAAGAAGTGGCAGGAGACTATTGGATGAAAGTGTCAGCGATTACTCCACCGACTCTTGGTGGGGAAACTACTATTATAAAATAGAAACTTTTGATAAAACTAAAGCCACTTTACTGGGTTTGGCGGTAGATGCTGTTTCTAAATCTCACCTGAGGATTTACAAATTGCCTACATCACTACAGACTCTAGTCAATCAGCATCACGCCACCTACACTGTTGGAAAATTAACTTCGCACCTTCCCTGGGACAATCTGTGTTTCTATTGTCATAGCAACGAGAAACCAGGCAGAGATTGTTGCACGTGTCTTAAAAGATATGAATTAAGATATCTGCATAACCTGGAAAAGCTCTTTGGGGACAAAGTGAAAAGTACATTTAATTTGAAGAGGGAAATTGGCAAAAGGTACTTATACGAGGCTGGACCCTTAGGTGAACCTTCACCTCCCCCTTACCCTGATAAGTGGACAATAGAAATACTTAAGAAAATCTTAATGCAAAAAACTGGTGCGCTCAATGACTTATAATGACACCGCCGATCAACACAACGAGACATTCACACATATGCAGTGTATGTGGAGACATATTTAATATTAGACAGGAAGTCGTGTGGCATCTTCAGTTATGCCACCCTTACCTAGGTACACACTGTGACACATGCAATGTAACATATGCTTCTACCATTAAATTGAAAATCCACTACGGCACCGCCGCACACCGCGTTGCCTTGATGCGCAGCAGATACGCTGATCTAGTCACGGAATAATATTCTAATTGGAAGAAATACAATCATAAGTAATGAAACTTTCATGATGAATGAGGACAGCCGGCCAACACGCGAGCCATTGGACACATTTGATTACACTTACAAAAATGATCCAATTACCGCGGAGATAATGGAAGACTTATCTGATGAAGAATATGACGATATCAGGGACGAGGATTACCCCACCCCTGAGGAAATACAGGAACTCCTAGCAAGATTCATCCAGGCCCAGCGCACATCTAGGAGAAATGCACGTGCCTAGTCATTTTGCCATTGTGATAGTAAATATGGCTGAGGGACCTGCTATGCCCATAATCGTCATAGTAATTGAGTCCGACGATGAGGAATGACTCATATAAAATTGCTATATTGCCACAGCTCATATATCGTTTGCACATGTTATTATAGACAACATACTGTTGAGTTAATTCTGTGTTGGAAAAACAATACGACCAACATGGCTGCTACATTGGGCACTGCTGAACCATGTGCACATGCATCAGGGATTCACATTTATGATATCGACAGTTGTTTGAGTATTTGCTATATACCTGTGATAACAAGGGAATACTTCTTCGCTGTACGAAATGGACAATGTAAAACAGCTGGTATTTATTTCAATGTGTTTCCCCTTGACTCTGTAGACCACACCATCATCACCATCCCATTCTACTTAGGGAGACTGGACAACGTGACAAGGATGTATTCATTAACCAAATTGTGCTGCTGCCCTACCTGCGTAAATGAGACAGCATCTGAGGCAAGTCATAAAGGGTGGGACAGAGTAGCTGCAATAAAAGATAAATACGTCACCAACGCCCTCGTCCTTCCCTCCCCCTTCAGTTCATCGGAAGTAGGAGCAAGTGGCGCACTCTAATAAGACACATTAAACTTGGGAGATACAATGTGTGCCTGTCTTGGAGCTAGGGCGTGCCCGCCCCCGGCCGTACAGATGCACAAGGTAGAACTAAGCCCTTGGTCCGCCAGGTACTCCACTACCAGGAGACCCCTACGCAAAGTATACCTGGGACCGCAGTATGTGCATGATAATAGGCCTCTGCCAGCGCCACCACTCCCCCTGCCACGCCCTATTGGGACATGTGTGAATTAGGTGCATCTACCTCACAAAAGAACGACTTTACACAGGATAACTACTAGTATCAAAATCATGCAATATTTTGAGGAAACTGTCAGTTTCTAATATGTATAAATAGGGGATATATTGCTCATTACGTAGTACATCAGGATCTACTCACTATACACCTTCACTGAGCCCAATAGACCTGAATAACCCCGCCAGCACCCAGCAGATGGAGGCACTGACAGAGAGGTATACTGTGTCCAGCCCTAACTGTGGAAATGGGCAACGTCTGCTGCAATATGACATCCACTGCCTCATGGCATTACTCATCGTCTGACAACGATGGATCAGCGGATGGTTTAGGTATGTCCGGCCGATGCGGAGCCTTGCCAGACCTGATCCCTGTGGATGTGGACGGGGCACAGTCTATAATCGTGCCTGGTGGGAATATACTAAGATCAAACTCCAAATCAGGATCATCAGCCGGTATCTGCACCGGTCCCTCCAATGCCGAGGCTCCAGGATCCGACATGGACAACATTGCTGCGGGACTTCTGGTGCCTCCCGACCGACTAGAAGTCGCGCTATCCCTACGCGGTCGGCTGGAGGCTATGCTGTCCCTGCCGTCCGTCGACGCTAAGTCAGATGGACAGGCAGCAGAACGAGGAGAGTTGCCGCTGCCCTGGCGGCCTACAGTGGAACTACCGACAGGGGTGGTCGAAGGGTTCGAACCTAGAGCCTGTCCACCGCTGTCTGACGACGAATATACGGCAGCTGATGTTCCGGCGGCGGCTGATGCTGTGCAGTCACTGGGACCGAATGTCTTGACCATCCCCCTGCCATCAGAACTCCGCACAGGAGACGAGCTCCTCGATGGAGAGGCGGACGACGACCGCGGCATACTGTCCAACTCGGTACTCATGGACCGAAGAATCGTCAGACCTGGGGTGGACGTCTTAACTAACGGGATGGCACGCGTCCTTGGCGACGGCGACGGCTGGCGCGCTGGAAGAGTCCGAACCACCTTACTCACTGCGACAACCCGCGGAGCAGGGGACGGCGACTCCCGACGTGGACTCTGTAACCTAGTGCGTCCCGCTCCGGCTGCAACGTTGTCTCGAAGAATGGTTCGCACAGCCGTGGGATTGACAACCCTCGTAGAGGATCGAGACGGCGAAGTCGCGGCCGCGAATCTGTTATATGGCCCACCTCGCCGCCAGCCCGACGCGCCTTCTCCCATGGACCGCGGCACTGCAACGGGCGACATCATCGGAGGAGCAGTCGGCACCGCATGAACAGGACGATGACTTTGTGAAATGGCGCTAGCCTGTAGAGACAATACAGCATTCTGCCGATGACTGGGTGTCGCGCCTGCCCTCAATAATGATCCGCTCAGTAGATTCCGCAGGTATTGCTCCTGGGGCATATACCGCCCAGCCTGCACCAACATACACGGTTGACCCTGTGACGGGTCATCTAACTCCTCCCCTCCAACCAATACATACACCATGCCTGGCTTAAAATACTTTCGTCTGACTAGGACGACTGATTGGCCGATGGAGCAAGGAATATATTCCATGATCGTGCAATCAAAACTCTTAAAAACTCCAAACAGAGTTATGTGTCTGAACTGGTGTGATGTACTCTAGTGACTGATTACCCTGATAGCAAACCTAAAACTGAGCTAAATTAGAGGCCCTCCCCTCCCCTAACACATGGAATTGGCTACAATTGTATATACTACAGGGACCTATGTTCTCATCTCTTGTAGGCCTGAGTGACTCGAATTTAAATAAAACATGGTGACCAGATGCTGAACAGACACTACAGTGAGGCTACCAGTGAGCTGATCACCCTACTCCAGCGGGTGGCGCCATCTACACAGTAGTGGTGAAACCAACACCCCGGCGCCTACCCTAGCGCCCCTGCAGTGAGTGTGTGAACTAGACGTCCACTGCTCCAGCAAGGCCCTCTACAGCGCATTCTGGAAGCTATTAATTGGCAGTCAACCAGACGCCACCTGGATAACTATATACGAACTATAAAGGGATACTAGTCACCCTACCAACATCTAGGAAACTTTAAAACGGGCAACGTCGCCCTATTCACTACACCAAAATGATTGTCGGGATACCTTTTGCACAAGTTGCAACCCTGACAATACTGCTGATAGTTTACACGCTCCATCACGTGACTACCCAAGAGACTATACACAGGGAAAAGCTCGGGGTCTTCCTAAAACCCGGACGTGTGATATTAATAGCAGACACCAGCCACGTGGTGCAACAGCTGACTGTCACCATCCCTCCTGATGTTGGATTAAACCAAGATGTAAACGTCACGAACATGTGCATAAATCGACTCAACCGTGAAAAAGTAAGAATAGGCAATGGAACAGAAGAGTATGAAGCAGTGTGCAATCAAATTTATGTGTTTGAACAATGGCTGGACGAGCTCATTGCCAAGCTCCGTATTGAACGTCATCAGATGATAGCTAAGCTATTGGAAAGTGTACCTCAAGACAACGGACTTAATCGCACCATACGTGCAGGAATTCCTGTGCTAAATCTAATATCTGAATTTGGATATCATGTGTTCGGAGCCGGCCGTGCTTCGGACATTGAATACAATGCAAAAAATATAGAAGTGCTGACCGAAGCACATAATGAACTTACTGACATTACAAAGGACCTAGTGCTGAAAACAAACGTCATGTTGACAAGTATAGAACTCAAATTATCAGGACTTAAAGCTGTAGCTGACTCTACCAACTTCAAAATGTTGAACCTTAGCAAACGCTCTGTCAGAAATCGTCTAAGGATAGAAGCAAACAGGGCCTCACATACCTTGGTTACCTGAATAGGGTAAAACTAGGCCTGATATTACACTACGTGAACGATTTAAGACACCTTGAGACTTTTACATCTGAAATACACCAGCTAATCTCCTAAGATTATTCCACCTCAAGCCATAATAAAGGCTGTGAGACGGACGGACGTATACCTGAGGCAGAAATACTCAAGGTTCAGGTCTGCCTTTAAATCACCAGCATTTTACTATGAGAATGCTCGCCCTCAGTGCACTCGCGACGGCTCATCAATAGTTGTGACCCTGCGCATTCCAGTCGTCTCAGAAGAACACCTGTTCAGGATGTACCAGGTCCTGAAATTCCCTGTACCAGTCAGAGTCGCAGGACAGAAGGCAGATGGCGCGATGGTCAGCAACGTACCAAATGCTATCGCGTTGTCTATAAGCCAAAGGTACTACATACCGAACCCAATCATCGACTGGGCTAGTTGCTACGGGAGCACAGTGACTTTATGTTCGGACGTACCTCACATGAAGAAAATCACCGATGACGAGTGTGTGGCAGCCCTAATCAGAGATGACAAATCTGCCATTGATGAACTGTGTATCGTCGACTATATCATAAAGCCACACTTTGAAGAAATGGCAGTGCAACTGGACTCTGAAACCGTCCTTATTGTAACCTCTGAAACTGAGGGACAGCTGATTTGCAGAAATCGACCACCTGAAATTAAAACCATAAGTAACTATGCTGTGATAAGTCTGGGATGCGACTGTGCCTTCATGACGGAAAAGTCATGGATACCATACAGTCTTCAAGGATGCGCAAAGCACAGGGACCGAGAGCCCATCACATATCCTACCAATGACCTGATCGTAAGGGGAATGCAAATGGCTCATTGGGTCACCACGGAGGTCCATGATACTAAATTGGACGTTGTATACGACCCTATCCCACAAGAACTACGGCAATCAATGGAACAGGAAGCGGACGGGAAGCCGTTTCACATGCCATTAAAAGACTTGGTTGACAGGATTAACAAGAAGAAGCTCATTCTGAGACCGGTGGCCTACAAAAATGAACTCTATGGACAATATGTAGCGTGGGGTTCGTCGGCTCTCTCGGTGGTGCTCATTATTGCACTGATTGTTCTCTGTTGGAGACACAGACGTGCTCTAGCTACGTCAGGCCTGGCGTCTCAGACATCGGCTGCTACAGCACAAACCATCAGGTGCTACGGCCCCCCACCAAAGTGCCCGACCGAACGGCTGGCCTGCTCGACACGTACCGCCGTCCTTGCCCTGCTGCTAACGATTGTGATGCTGTTCGCGCTCTACCTAGTGTGGAGACTACGACAGGCCGCTAGAAGGTCTACACCGGACGGGATCTACCTACAGTTCTCGGCACCGTTGGTCCTGGAAACCATCTTCCTGGGTGAACCTACTATGCCATTCGACCATCTGTACACCCAGGGAGAGGCACTGATAAGAGACCTATCAATCGATCACCTGTTCCTGAGTGCACGAGCCCGCATCACCTGGGGCATGAGCGTCTATGCAGCCGCAACCCGCCCTGGTCAAGTGCCTAAGATTATCCCCCTCCCGAACTCGTTGAAAGTGTCGAAAAGACTGGCGGCCACCCTCGTAGGAGAAGGGAAGTCATCGACAATGACTCGGCTCCTCCGTTTCACTGGCGGATTAGCCACACCTGTTCCATTCTCCATGCCTAGACTGGCTGAGGCTGGGTGGACCCGCATTGGGGGAGATCTAGCCGACGAACGATTGCTTGATGACCTCAGCAGACAGGCACTACGCATGCACAGACGGACAACCGATGCCAGCGCCCCTCCGGCCGCTGTCCCCGTTGAAGTAGGGACAGGTCGGATGAACGAAAACATCTACAATGACATTACGGAAGGATGAAGTGTTCTGATTGGCTGCACCTTGTGAAGTTCTGTGGCGCACAGCCGTGGGAAGGCTCCACTGGAAGTGGCCTTTTAAGGCCACGGGACTGGTGGTTGGAGGCGTCTGAGTTGTATATTGAACGGATGTAGGTGTTTCGGATGTTGTAAACGGATGTGGAAGTGATGTGATGTTGTAGGTTGTTGTGGGTAAGCTAGCTCAAATGGTTTGATGGTCGTGATGCTTGTTTGCTGGTTACTATGGTATTAATTCAGGGGTTTAATTCGTTGTTCTAAAGGAAGTGGTAGAGGAAGGGCAAGAAGGCGTTCATCTCTCCATGACCTTACAACACTCGCAATCCGCCGATTAAAGTTCCAATATTTATTGTAATATCCACTTCAAATTACAGAAGTCTTGTTCACAGGTAGTTGGTTCAATTGAGCAAGGATGGTAATAGTCACAAGTACAAAGTAGAGTTCCAATCTATATGGTTACAAGTACAACTCCAATATGATGAGTATGAACCAACCCTAGGTGTGTGCTGCAGCAAGATGTCTAAGTCCAAAGGTTAATACTTACACAGTCCAACCCTGTGTATCCCAGCAGTAAGTATGGTCAGTCCTCACAGGAAGAGCATTACATTCTATCTCCTGCCTGGGTCCGACAACCACCCCTTGTTTAATTATGAGGGCGTAGAGTTGACATTCTCATTTTATTATGGTAACTCATCAAATCTCGACTTAGTGTGTGACAATTGGAGAGAGAGAGATCACGTTATTCCATAACTGGACATGGAAGACGCCTACAGAGATTTCATAATCGACTTATAACTGTAAGCAAGTTCAAGTCTGAGGTAAGTAGTATGCATATTCCATGAGATGATGATGTGATTGTCGCTAATGCGGAGTCATGAGGGTTGTCCGTCTGAGGACAGGAGCATAGATGTGCAAAATGTCCAAATGCTCCACATAGCAGGTAAGTAAAAAAAAAGAATTGGATTTGGAATTTGAAGGATTTGCCCGTGCGTCATTGATGGAGCACAGAATGGGCTGGGGATCAGCCAGAAAAGGCCAAATGATCATGAATGGAAAAAGAACACAAGACAAGAAGATTGGCATGTTGGCCTTAGTGGTAGTATATGGATGGTAGTAAATAATCACGAATGAGACAGACGTCCCAGAGATCAGGCTTACCGGAAGCCATCAGAGCGTCAATGTCAGTGAATTAGAATAAGAGTCTTCGAGTACCAACTCATGGCTGGTTGTCCACATCTGGATGTGGTGGAGTGGATAGTACAGCGGAGAAATAGACCCTTTGAAGACGGCTAGGGAAGCCAATTTTGAATTTTGAATTTGAATATTGAATTTTCATTAAAGTGGGGGGGACAATTTTGAATATCTCTCTTCTCTTTAGTATCAAAGAAACAGTAGTTTGTCACACTTTTTCTAAGTATTATGTTGTCAAACCCTATTCTTACAAAACGCCACACATAGTTATCTATACTTCGATAAGATAGTACAAGTTTCTTGCCATTGTTTAGAATACATGTCATTTTGGGCAAGTTTCTATCAACGTCTTTTCCCGAAAACAATTTAGAAGTTACTTTCTTCGTGGTTAGTTCCTATAAGTGTTATTCTTCTCTTATATTCTCATAATCAATGTCCATTGATTAATGTCTATCATTTTACACCAGTTCATTTGTACTCTCGCTGTGATCGCGCTTGGGCGTCAACGAGTTTTTCATATCAATCAGTACAGGTATACTGCTATATATCACACGTCAGTCCTACATATGTTATATATATTTCTTTTTGTTTTTGTCTCTTTTTCCACGAGAATAAAGAGTTAGGCAGCTGGTGCCAACGAAAGTTTTCTGGTAAAGTTTTTATCAACTTCTGTCTGTGACGCGGCTGTGCGCCACAGAACTTCATGAGGTGCAGCCAATCAGAACACTTCATCCTTCCGTAATGTCATTGTAGATGTTTTCGTTCATCCGACCTGTCCCTACTTCAACGGGGACAGCGGCAAGAGGGGCGCTGGCGTTGGTTGTCCATCTGTGCATGCGTAGTGCCTGTCTGCCGAGGTCATCAAGCAATCTTTCGTCGGCTAGATCTCCCCCGATGCGGGTCCACCTGGCCTCAGCCAGTCTAGGCATAGAGAAAGGAACAGGTGTGGCTAATCCGCCAGTGAAGCGGAGGAGCCGAGTCATTGTCGATGACTTCCCTTCTCCTACGAGGGTGGCCGCCAGTCTTTTCGACACTTTCAGCGAGTTCGGGAGGGGGATAATCTTAGGCACTTGACCAGGGCGGGTTGCAGCAGCATAGACGCTCATGCCCCAGGTGATGCGGGCTCGTGCACTCAGGAACAGGTGATCGATTGATAGGTCTCTTATCAGTGCCTCTCCCTGGGTGTACAGATGGTCGAAAGGCATAGTCAGTTCACCCAGGAAGATGGTTTCCAGGACCAACGGTGCCGAGAACTGTAGGTAGATCCCGTCCGGTGTAGACCTTCGAGCGGCCTGTCGTAGTCTCCACACTAGGTAGAGCGCGAACAGCATCACAATCGTTAGCAGCAGGGCAAGGACGGCGGTAGGTGTCGAGCAAGCCAGCCGTTCGGTCGGGCACTCTGGTGGGGGGCCGTAGCACCTGATGGTTTGTGCTGTAGCAGCCGATGTCTGAGACGCCAGGGCTGACGTAGCTAGAGCACGTCTGTGTCTCCAACAGAGAACAATCAGTGCAATAATGAGCACCACCGAGAGAGCCGACGAACCCCACGCTGCATACTGTCCATAGAGTTGATTTTTGTAGGCCACCGGTCTCAGAATGAGCTTCTTCTTGTTAATCCTGTCAACCAAGTCTTTTAATGGCATGTGAAACGGCTTCCCGTCCGCTTCCTGTTCCATTGATTGCCGTAGTTCTTGTGGGATAGGGTCGTATACAACGTCCAATTTAGTATCATGGACCTCCGTGGTGACCCAATGAGCCATTTGCATTCCCCTTACGATCAGGTCATTGGTAGGATATGTGATGGGCTCTCGGTCCCTGTGCTTCGCACATCCTTGAAGACTGTATGGTATCCATGACTTTTCCATCATGAAGGCACAGTTGCATCCCAGACTTATCACAGCATAGTTATAAGGTTTTAATTTCAGGTGGTGGATTTCCGCAAATCAGCTGTCCCTCAGTTTCAGATGTTACAATAAGGACGGTTTCAGAGTCCAGTTGCACTGCCATTTCTTCGAAGTGTGGCTTTATGATATAGTCGACGATACACAGTTCGTCAATGGCAGATTTGTCATCTCTGATTAGGGCTGCCACGCACTCTTCATCGGTGATTTTCTTCATGTGAGGTACGTCCGAACATAAAGTCACTGTGCTCCCGTAGCAACTAGCCCAGTCGATGATTGGGTTCGGTATGTAGTACCTTTGGCTTATAGACAACGCGATAGCATTTGGTACGTTGCTGACCATCGCGCCATCTGCCTTCTGTCCTGCGACTCTGACTGGTACAGGGAATTTCAGGACCTGGTACATCCTGAACAGGTGTTCTTCGGAGACGACTGGAATGCGCAGGGTCACAACTATTGATGAGCCGTTGCGAGTGCACTGAGGGCGACCATTCTCGTAGTAAAATGCTGGTGATTTAAAGGCAGACCTGAACCTTGAGTATTTCTGCCTCAGGTATACGTCCGTCCGTCTCACAGCCTTTATTATGGCTTGAGGTGGAATAATCTTAGGAGATAGTCTATGACGTGTTAGCTGGTGTATTTCAGATGTAAAAGTCTCAAGGTGTCTTAAATTGTTCACATAGTGTAATATCAGGCCTAGTTTTACCCTATTCAGGTAACCAAGGTATGTGAGATAGGCCCTGTTTTGAAGTTGGTAGAGTCAGCTACAGCTTTAAGTCCTGATAATTTGAGTTCTATACTTGTCAGCATGACGTTTGTTTTCAGCGCTAGGTCCTTTGTAATGTCAGTAAGTTCATTATGTGCTCCAGTCAGGACTTCTATATTTTTTGCATTGTATTCGATGTCCGAAGCACGGCCGGTTCCGAACACATGATATCCAAATTCAGATATTAGATTTAGCACAGGTATTCCTGCACGTATGGTGCGATTAAGTCTGTTGTCTTGAGGTACACTTTCCAATAGCTTAGCTATCATCTGATGACGTTCAATACGGAGCTTGGCAATAAGCTCGTCCAGCCATTGTTCAAACACATAAATTTGATTGCACACTGCTTCATACTCTTCTGTTCCATTGCCTATTCTTACTTTTTCACGGTTGAGTCGATTTATGCACATGTTCGTGACGTTTACATCTTGGTTTAATCCAACATCAGGAGGGATGGTGACAGTCAGCTGTTGCACCACGTGGCTGGTGTCTGCTATTGATATCACACGTCCGGGTTTTAGGACGACCCCAAGCTTTTCCCTGTGTATAGTCTCTTGGTTAGTCACGTGATGGAGCGTGTAAACTATCAGCAGTATTGTCAGGGTTGCAACTTGTGCAACAGGTATCCCGACAATCATTTTGGTGTAGTGAATCGGGCGACGTTGCCCGTTTTAAAGTTTCCTAGATGTTGTTAGGGTGACTAGTATCTCTTTATAGTTCGTATATAGTTATCCAGGTGGCTTCTGGGTGACTGACAGATTATAGCTCCCAGAATGCGCTGTAGGGGGCCCTGCTGGAGCAGTGGACCTCTAGTTCACCCACTCACTGCATGGGCGCTAGGGTAGGCGCCGGGGCGTTGGTTTCACCACTACTGTGTAGATGGCGCCACCCGCTGGAGTAAGGTGATCAGCTCACTGGTAGCCTCACTGTAGCGTCTGGTCAGCATCTGGTCACCTGTTTTATTTAAATTCGAGTCACTCAGGCCTACAAGAGATGAGAACATAGGTCCCTGTAGTATATACAATTGTAGCCAATTCCATGTGTTAGGGGAGGGGAAGGCCTCTAATTTAGCTCAGTTTTATATTTGCTATCAGGGTAATCAGTCACTAGAGTACATCACACCAGTTCAGACACATAACCCTGTTTGGAGTTTTTAAGAGTTTTTGATTGCACAATCATGGAATATATTCCTTGCTCCATCGGCCAATCAGTTGTCCTAGTCAGACGAAAATATTTTAAGCCAGGCATGGTGTATGTATTGGTTGGAGGGGAGTAGTTAGATGACCCGTCACAGGGTCAACCGTGTATGTTGGTGCAGGCTGGGCCGTATATGCCCTAGGAGCAATACCTGCGGAATCTACTGAGCGGATCATTATTGAGGGCGGGCGCGACACCCAGTCATCGGCAGAATGCTGTATTGTCCCTACAAGCTAGCGCCATTTCACAAAGTCATCGTCCTGTTCATGCGGTGCCGACCGCTCCTCTGATGATGTCGCCCGTTGCGATGCAGCGGTCCATGGGAGAAGGCGGGTCGGGCTGGCGGCGAGGCGGGCCGTATAACAGATTCGTGGCCGCGACTTCACCGTCTAGATACTCTACGACGGTTGTCAATCCCACAGCTGCCCGAACCATTCTTCGAGACAACGTTGCAGCCGGAGCGGGACGCACTAGGTTACATAGTCCACGTGGGTGCCTGTCTTGGAGCCGTACAGATGCACAAGGTAGAACTAAGCCCTCGGTCCGCCAGGTACGGATACCGGCTGATGATCCTGATTTGGAGTTTGACCTTAGTATATTCCCACCAGGCACGATTATAGACTGTGCCCCGTCCACGTCCACAGGGATCAGGTCTGGCAAGGCTCCGCATCGGCCGGACATACCTAAACCATCCGCTGATCCATCGTTGTCAGACGATGAGTAATGCCATGAGGCAGTGGACGTCGTATTGCAGCAGACATTGCCCATTTCCACAGTTAGGGTTGGACACAGTATACCTCTCTACCAGTGCCTCCATCTGCCGGGTGCTGGCGGGGTTATTCAGGTCTATTGGGCTCAGTGAAGGTGTATAGTGAGTAGATCCTGATGTACTACGCAATGAGCAATATATCCCCTATTTGTACATAATAGAATCTGACAGTTTCCTCAAAATATTGCATGATTTTGATACTAGTAGTTACCCCGTGTGAAGTCGTTCTTTTGTGAGGTAGATGCACCTAATTCACACATGTCCTAATAGGGCGTGGCAGGGGGAGTGGTGGCGCCGGCAGAGGCCTATTATCATGCACATACTGCGGTCCCAGGTATACTTTGCGTAGGGGTCTCATGGTAGTGGAGTACCTGGCGGACCGAGGGCTTAGTTCTACCTTGTGCATCTGTACGGCTCCAAGACAGGCACCCATTGTATTTCCCATGTTTAATGTGTGTCTTATTACAGTGCGCTACTTGCTCCTACTTCCGATGAACTGAAGGGGGAGGGAAGGACGAGGGCGTTGGTGACGTATTTATCCTTTATTGCAGCTACTCTGTCTCAGCCTTTATGACTTGCTCAAATACTCAAACAACTGTCGATATCATAAATGTGAATCCCTGATGCATGTGCACATGGTTCAGCGGTGCCCAATGTAGCAGCCATGTTGGTCGTATTGCATTTCCAACACAGAATTACCTCAACAGTCTATTGTCTATAATAACATGTACAAACGATATATGAGCTGTGGCAATATAGCAATTTTATATGTGTCATTCCTCATCGTCGGACTCTATTATTATGACGATTATGGGCATAGCAGGTCCCTCAGCCATATTTACTATCACAATGGCAAAATGACTAGGCACGTGCATTTCTCCTAGATGTGCGCTGGGCCTGGATGAATCTTGCTAGGAGTTCCTGTATTTCCTCAGGGGTGGGGTAATCCTCGTCCCTGATATCGTCATATTCTTCATCAGATAAGTCTTCCATTATCTCCGCGGTAATTGGATCATTTTCGTAAGTGTAATCAAATGTGTCCAATGGCTCGCGTGTTGGCCGGCTGTCCTCATTCATCATGACAGTTTCATTACTCATGATAGTATTTCTTCCAATTAGAACATTATTCCGTGACTAGATCAGCGTATCTGCTGCGCATCAAGGCAACGCTGTGTGTGGCGGTGCCGTAGTGGATTTTCAATTTAATGGTAGAAGCATATATTACATTGCATGTGTCACAGTGTGTACCTAGGTAGGGGTGGCATAACTGAAGATGCCACACGACTCCCTGTCTAATATTAAATATGTCTCCACATACACTGCATATGTGTGAATGTCTCGTTGTGTTGACCGGCGGTGTCATTATAGGTCATTGAGCATGCCAGTTTTTTACATTAAGATTTTTCTTAAGTATTTCTATTGTCCACTTATCAGGGTAAGGGGGAGGTGAGGGTTCACCTAAGGGTCCAGCCTTGTATAAGTACTTTTTGCCAATTTCCCTCTTCAAATTAAATGTACTTTTCACTTTGTCCCCAAAGAGCTTTTCCAGGTTATGCAGATATCTTAATTCATATCTTTTAAGACACGTGCGACAATCCCTGCCTGGTTTCTCGTTGCTATGACAATAGAAACACAGATTGTCCCAGGGAAGGTGCGAAGTTAATTTTCCAACAGTGTAGGTGGCTTGATGCTGATTGACTAGTGGCTTTAGTTTTATCAAAAGTTTCTATTTTATAATAGTAGTTTCCCCACCAAGAGTCGGTGGAGTAATCGCTGACACTTTCATCCAATATTCTCCTGCCGCTTCTTGTGTAGATGCTCATATCACAGTATAGTCACGATTTCTAAACTTACTTGAATAAATAATGTGTGCCAGGCACTAATGTTTTTGTTATCCTGGGTGAGTGTTAGATGCTCTCTGTAGCGGTATTATTTCCTCACGAGCGGCTTGTAACTGTTCAAAAGTGTGTCTGCAGCAGGCAAGCAGACATCCTAGAGTAAGGCCTCCAAAGATTGCAAATAAAATACAATATTCCAGGTATGCAGAGCGTTCTGTCTGCATATTAGCAGAAACTAGACAGAGACAGCTAACTCACAGGTAAGTGCAATATTCTAATGATGACATGACTCCTGTGTAGAGTAAAGTTATAGTATGGTGCAGAGCAGCTCGCTGAGTAGTGATCTGGCACAGGGTATGGTACTCCAGTGGTGTCTTCATCAAGACTGCAGGGGGAGGAGCGCCATTGCTGCTATATATACAGGGGGCAGGCGGAAGTTACTCACAAAACAGCCGTCCCACAGTGCATTACGCGCCTTCCCACAGTTCTCTCTGGCATAAACAGAGCGTTGCTGGCTTCCTGTGCAGCCAGGAAGTCGGCTCCTAGCCCAGCAGGCTCCTTACTCAGGCAATCCTGATCGAGCGGCTCCTATATAAGTAGCGTCCCTAGCAACGATCCCTGCTCACTGTAATACAATCATTTGATCTGTTACCATTGGGGCGCCGTCCTTATGCACCAAATTGCACTCCGTGTAAGTACTGTCTTCTGTTCCAGGTCATTATGAGCTTACAGATTTTTCACAGATAGCTATTTTCGTGGAAATTTTAGTATGATACTGCCAGTTTTAAATTGTGCTTTTCATAGCTATAGTCATATCCATACAACGTGTACTTTTCTGCTAAAAATGTTATCTGGGTATCTGTAGTTTGCCCAGTAATGTTTTCGTTTTCCTTATGGCATATACATTCCAAAATCGTGTTTCTAGGCCTTTTCCTCAGTATTGTACCTGCTCATATACATATATAGATAGATTTCGCCGTGCATTTTGGCATTTTAAGTCAGTTCATATCATTCCATTCCTAATGTATAGTGCATACTCCAAATTGCACACCTATAACCATATTATTAGGGTTGAAGATATCATAGTCACAGCTGTTCATTTGTAAGTACGTCATACTAGATAGTGCATATGCAGTGCAGTAAGGCTTAGTAGGAGTGGGAGGGCGTTCTCCCTTCCCTATGCAGAGCTGCAGGTTCTAGTCATAATGTTTCACACCAGATGGCGTTGCTGCGCTGTATATCAGTCTTTAGTTCCTTTGTTTGCCGTCAGGCGGCGCCACTGCGCCTGTGTCACGTATAGTACCCAATATGCACGTCAGGCGGCGCCACTGCGCCATCCTGCTGCGTGGTTCCTAATTCGCACACTAGGTATCAGCCCTGTTCTGCTGTTAGAATAGAGTGGAGTGGTCCACATTTTAGTCCTGCCTTCTGCTTCCTATATTTCTTTTTTTTAGAGTATGCTGGATCCTCTGAGGATAATTATTCATTGCTCTCCTTCAATAATAGCTTGTGTAGTGTCTTAGTGGTGACGTACTATGATAACTGTAGCGCGTTGCTTTCATGTTTAATGTGTAATGGGCTAGTTGTAGCGCGTATTGTGCGAGGCACGTATTTTCCATTGTAGTATTTTATAAGTATCCTTTTCATTCTTTGTTAGTAGTAAATATTATCCTTGTTACTTTTCATTGCATTTCCATTATAGTTTCCATTTATCATTCATATAATCATGTGATAAGCCAGGGGTTTCATATACATTTCTCATAACCTCGGAGGTTTTAAATAGTAATAAGTCCTAATAGTTGAAACCTGTGGAACCCGGGACACGGTGTTCCCATAACCGCTGGCCTCTGTACCAACTCCCAGCCGTTGGGATTACCAGGTCAATTCAATATTTATATCACAATAAAATCACATTCATCATCCTCCCCGTCTGTATCGGTCCAGTGTGTAGGGGGACGGGCTGCGGCCCTGGGGCGACTACTCCTCAGAGAAGGTTTCTTGCAGCTTTCCTGAGCTGGGGGCGTCGAGGAAGGGGTGCGGGCATGCGCCGCTGATTGCTTCTTTTTAGTGGCGTCGTCACTGGCAGACCGTCTGTCCAGGCTAGCCTTTTCTTTATTTTCCTTATTCTTTCCCACCAAGCCCAGCGCCCTAAGCGCGTCAGCATTTTCTTTGTCATTTTTGCCCACCTTGCCTAGTTTTCTTCATCTACTTGTTCATCAGGATTTTCATTTTCTTCTGCATCGATATCGTCTTCCTCTGCTATCGCTGGTGCCCAAGTTGTGTAACACCTTTTGAGTTTTTGTATGTTCACGAAGTGTGGTATTTCAACACCAGTTGCTACAGATGCCACACGCACTAGGTGGTCATCCTTCACTTCTTCTATGCGGTAGGGCCCTTTGTAGCGGTCCGAAAATTTGAAGACTCGGTTTGCAGAACACGTAGGGTCATACATGTAGACGAGATCTCCTTCATTGAAGTCTACAGGTCGTTTTCCTGCATCCAATCTTTTCCTAAGATTTTCCTCGTATTCGTCTGTGTATGTTTTAGCCAGTTTCTTGAATTGTTCTATGTTGTCCTTTGTTCTTAGGAACCATTCTGATTCTGAGAGAGTTGTAGGCGTTGGTCGGTTGTCAGGTAGGCCCATGGCCTTTGTGTCCCATCCAAACAACAGGGTGTAGGGGGAAAATCCCGTCCTACCACTGATAGTGGATCAGATCGTCCATAGGGTTATTGGGACCAAATCTGGCCACATGTCATGTCCGTCATCGATGTAGCATGCAATAATGTTTTCGAGGCTTTTGTGCATCCTCTCAACTCTCGCATTCCCGGTAGGCATTCTTGCACTTGTCATGCTGTGGTGACAATTAAGTCTAGTTGTTATTTCATGGAAGATTTTTGATATGAAAGTCGGGCCTCTGTCCGAGTGTATGCGTTCCACTTTTCCATATCTGCATATGATGTTCTTCAGAAACAGGTCTGCTCCTGTTGCTGCTGTTGAATCTTCTGTGCAAAATGCTTCTGGTTATCCTGTCAGCAAATCCACAAATGTCATTATATATTTTGACTTGTCTGCTGCTGGTTTCAACGGTCCTATGAAGTCCACTTGTACTTGCTGCCACGGGTAATCCGGTGTATCCCAGCTTTTGGCAGCTGCTTTGAAGTGAGGAGCTCTTTTTCTTAGAGCACAGGTTTCACATTTCCTGACATATTCTGCAATGTCCTTGTGTAGGTTCTTCCAGTAGTACTTGGACGTCACTTTGCTGCATAGAGCAGCTGTGCCTACATGTCCGCCAGTTATTATATCGTCATGTAGAATCTTCAGTACCCTTTGCTGTAATTCCTTTGGCACGACGATTTTGCCACTCACCTCAGTGAATTGTCCTCTTTTCTTTCTACGTGGAGCTGAGAATTTTACCAAGAGTCCTGGTTCTATCATTCCCATAAATTCTGATTTAATCATGACAGCTTTGGCTTCTTCCCAATCATCTGGGAATACTTCTTCTTCCAGGTATTCAATCATCTGATTACAGGTTGGATCGTCGCGCTGAGCTCTCATCATTCTCTCAGTGCTTATCTCCTGGTTGGGTTCAATGTTGAATATTTCACATCCCACGTCTGGTTCGAATTCCTCCTCGTCGCTGTTTTCCTCGTCTTCTTGTACACGAGACAGGTAGTCTGGTAGGTAATGAGTAGCTCCTGGCTCATATGTTACTTCCAGATCAAAGTCAGATAGTGATAACGCCCATCTTTTCAGACGTTTCGAGGGCGCCTTGTGAGCTTGCATCAGTAATGATACTAATGGCTTGTGGTCTGTTACCACAGTCACTTTTCCTCCTTGCAACATATCTTCATATGTTTTCAGTGCTTTTACTACGGCCAGGGCTTCCTTTTCAGTCACAGTGTAGTTGAGTTCTGCTCCATTCATTGTGTACCCAAAGTACAGGATAGGTCTGTATAGATCGTCGATTTTGTGGCAGATTGCAGCACCACAAGCACGATCTGATGCATCTGTTAGCACTATGAAATGTCCACCTATCTCTGGGTGTATCAATGGTGGTGAAGTCAGTTTTGTCTGGATCTCCTGGAATGATGCTTCACACTTGTCAGTCCATTCGAACGTTGCATATTTTTGTAGCAGCTTGTTCAGAGGAACAGCTGCCTTGGCGAATCCCGGGATGAAGGAACGGTAGTAATTGCACAGTCCCAGGAACGATTTGACAGCTTTCACGTTCTTTGGTCTTTTTACTGCCTTGACCTTTTTAATGATCCTAGGTTGGGTTTCAAGACCTTCCTTGCTGATAATATGTCCCAAGTAGTTGATTCTGTCCTTACACCAATCACATTTTTCGGGCTTGATTTTTAAGTCCGCTTTGGCTAGTGCTTTCAGAACAAGTTAAACGTTTTTCAGGTGATCCTCAAATGTCTGGTCGTAGATTATTACATCATCTAGGTATGCCAAACATGTCCTTGGTATGAGGCCATTTAAAGCAGTAGACATTACCTTGGTAAACTGCCATGGCGCTCCACAAAGGCCAAATGTCCAGAAGCTGTTTCACTTGCTCATCTATTACTTCAATTTTCTGTGGTGAGTATCTGTAGGGTCTTGTGCAGGCTATTCCTTTAGATTCATCCACTCTAATTTTCATTGGTGAAATTTTGCAATGACCGAGCTCAGACATGTCAAATGCAAGACTGTCTTGATTGTCCAATAGCATCTTTATAAATTCTTCCTTTTGTGTTTCATCCAGACAAGATTCACTTAGGTCGATCTGTTTTATCTTTTCTTCCTTTGGTGTTGTTTTCCTTCGTTCTTCAAACTGGTCAGCTGTCAATGATTTTACAAAATCTATTGCCATTTGACACACTTCGGCTGGTATTCCCATTTTCTGTTGATGGTCTACTCTAAGGAAGTCTGTTAGATCTTCAGGGTCCAGTCTAGGTGCTTCGCCTTTACTGACATATGCTAGGACATCATTCTTTCCCAGAATGATAGGTTTATCTGAGCAATTCATGATTTTTATCCACCATGTTTTTCCTAGTTGGTTGACACTGCTTTCTACACATAGTGGTGCAAGTCCTGATGGTTCACAGAGTACAGTATCTCCTTGTTCTCCTTGTACCTGTCTCCATGGTGAGACTGATATAATTTTCTCCTGCATAGGGAGCAATTTCTCGTTTTCTGTGCTTGATATTGGATTTCCTTTGAAGATTTCCACTTTTCTGTCTCCCATTTTCATATCTGCTTGAAGTGCTTCTAGTAGATTCCTACCAATCATGACATCGTGGCAAAGATTTTCCATGACATGGAAGTTGAAATATAGTCATGCTCCTTCCACCATGAATTTTAATCTTGCAGTTTCTGAAATAATTTTGCTGTTACCATCTGCCATATTTACCTTCAGATTTGCATCAAAAGTTTCTACTATGCATTTTTCTGCTAGTGATTGTTTGGACCTTTTTGAGATGAAGCAGTCACTGGCTCCTGTGTCGAGAAATGCTGATTTTTCTCTTCCACATAAGTTGATGGTCAGAAATAATGGTTCACTGCTAAGTTTGTCATTAGCTGGTCCGCCCATAGAATGCAGTGTCGTTGTAATAGGCGGCACGGACCAGCCTTTTAGTTTCCCTGCTGATTGTTTCCTGACGGGCCGCCTCGTGCTCCAGGTGCTTGTCCTGTCGCTCTCGTTTCACCCATCTTATTTTGAAGCCAGCTACAGGCATCAGTACTGTGTCCATACATTTCATGCACTGAGCAATATTTGCGATAATCTTCTCCTATCTCTGCTCTATTACCTGGGCGATATTGATTTCCCTGTCCTGTTTTTTCTACATTCCTTTGTTGATTTGGCTGTTGTGTGGCAGGCTGTTGCATGTAGGGTCTCCCAGATTGAGGGTAAAAACGTGGGCATTGGAAAGGCTGGTTTCTTGGACCGTTCTGCTATTGTCCTTTATTGGCCCATCCTTGGTACCCAAAGGACTGTTTATTTGGATAAAATGGTCATGGTCCCTGGTTTCTTGGATTTCTATCTGCTTTGTAGTTTCTGTTAGGCTGGTTGTAGTTCTGGTAGTTCTGGTGCATGCGTGCAGTTTGCTGTTGCTTGTCACCAGCAGCCTCCAGGGTGGCTAACAGTTGATCAAGACGATCATCTGGTTGTGCCGGTGGAGATGCCTCTATAACAGCAGCTGAGGCTTTTGGTGTTTTCTTATCCAGAGATTCAAGCCGTGATGCTACTTTAATTGCATCCTTGATGGTTTTCACTTCTGTTCTGGCCAGTTCTCTTGATATTGCTGGAGAGGTCCCACCAATAAAAACTGCTAACACTAGTTCTGGTGCCACATCGCCAGCTACTTGATGTTTTCTCAATATTCCAGCAAAATCCAATATAGATTGGTCCTTTTCTTGTTTGAGTGAGAAGAAATCCCTATGTTTCTGCCAAGATGTCCGTTTGTCTTCAAAGATGTCTATAACGGCAGCTTTCAAATGTACATAAGTGTCTTTCTTGTCGTTTGCTAGAGTTTTTACCCAATCAGCAGCTATGCCTTTTAATCCATGCTTTGCCATCAACAATTTTTTATCATCGTTCCATTCATACAGTGTGGCAACTGCATCTAGTTCGTCGAAATAAGTTTCAGGATTTTCTCCACTTGAACCATTGAAAACAGGGGGTTTTATGGGTGGTACTGCCGCCATATTGATTGGTGGGTTGATTGGTTGAGCAGGAGCTGGTGGATGTTGATTCTGAATATTCAACTGACCTTGATTTTGTAGATTTTGTTGATCCTGACTATAATCCTCTGGCTCTTTTTGTTCCTCTATATCTGATAAATCCTGTAGATGTCTGTCCAAATCCTGAGAGACAGATTTATGATATTCCAATTTTCTCCTGGTATTGTGTAAATCCTGAGAGTTTATAGAGTGATCCAATGGTGTTTCATCAAAATCAATAGCAGACCGATCTGCAACCGCGGTTAAACTGGTATTTTCAGGGAGAAGGTTTACTTCATCCTGACTGCAATCTTCTCCATTGGTATCACTAGCTACATCGGGGTGTAGTCGTACTGTGAGGGCTGGTTCCGATGTAGCGTCACTGGGGCTCGCGACGTCGGTTGGAGACGCCACGCCAGGCTGGTCAGACCTCTCTGTCAAGGCCGCTGGATGGATTGATTCCTTGCCTGAGCTGGCCGAGCTTAGAATTCCCGAATAGAGCGCTCGTGGGTCCTCTAAGTCGGTTTCACCTGTGCTTGACTCCTCAAACTGACTAGGTAATATGGAGTCAATGTCGCTGGGGGTGGTAAAATTCCACCTGTATGCACCATGTATCCTTTCGTTAATTATAGGTCTGTTAAGATTGTCCAATGCTATAGGGTCAGCTTGCCCACGGGAGCGACTTGATCTGCCAGACTGGCCAAATCTAGTGAGCAAATCGTAGTCCCCAGCGTTTTCTAGTGATCCTTCTACAGCTTGTTAACTCAATGTATCAGTCCTACCTTGCAGCACACGATGGGAGGTATCATCCAACTCATCCGGATTTTCAGATGTCGGCGGTGCCGGAGGAATGGGAAAAGGTACACCACTCATGAACTAAGCAGCATACACCACTGATATTCTCCACCAGGTGAACGGATGTAGGTGGACGGATGTTGTAAACAGAGGTGGAAGTGATGTTGTAGGTTGTTGTGGGTTAGCTAGCTCAAATGGTTTGATGGTTGTGATGTTTGTTTGCTGGTTACTATGGTATTAATTCAGGGGTTTAATTCATTGTTCTAAAGAAAGTGGTAGAGGAAGGGCAAGAAGGCGTTCATCTCTCCATGACCTAACAACACTCGCAATCCGCCGATTAAAGTTCCAATATTTATTGTAAAATCCACTTCAAATCACAGAAGTCTTGTTCACAGCGTTACATCTCCTGCCTGCTTGGTCAGCTCATCTGCTTATAAACAACTCAGACGCCTCCAACCACCAGTCCCGTGGCCTTAAAAGGCCACTTCCTGTGGAGCCTTCCCACAGTTCTTTGCACCCTTCCCACAAAGTATTGCAACAGGAACTGCAGCACTTCTAGACCAATCAGAAGGCAGCTTTTCAGCTGCATGATGGGAATGTTTACAATCAGGGTGCACTGTGGGAAGGTTTACTCGCAGAGGCTGCTGGGAAGGGGATCCCTATGCCTTGTCTGGAGTATAGGTGGCTGGAGTAACTATGTTTCATGCAGAGACTAGGCGTCTGCTGCTCAGTTGGAATAAACGTGTTTTGACTCGATGTTTTGACTTTATTTAAAGTGGCTACAGCACACCAGAACTTCACGAGGTGCATCCAATCAGAACACCTCATCCTTCCGTAATGTCATTGTAGATGTTTTCGTTCATCCGACCTGTCCCTACTTCAACGGGGACAGCGGCCGGAGGGGCGCTGGCGTCGGTTGTCCGTCTGTGCATGCGTAGTGCCTGTCTGCCGAGGTCATCAAGCAATCGTTCGTCGGCTAGATCTCCCCCGATGCGGGTCCACCCGGCCTCAGCCAGTCTAGGCATGGAGAATGGAACAGGTGTGGCTAATCCGCCAGTGAAGCGGAGGAGCCAAGTCATTGTCGATGACTTCCCTTCTCCTACGAGGGTGGCCGCCAGTCTTTTCGACACTTTCAGCGAGTTCAGGAGGGGGATAATCTTAGGCACTTGACCAGGGCGGGTTGCGGCTGCATAGATGTGCACAAGCCCCAGGTGATGCGGGCTTGTGCACTCAGGAACAGGTGATCGATTGATAGGTCTCTTATCAGTGCCTCTCCCTGGGTGTACAGATGGTCGAATGGCATAGTCAGTTCACCCAGGAAGATGGTTTCCAGGACCAACGGTGCCGAGAACTGTAGGTAGATCCCGTCCGGTGTAGACCTTCGAGCGGCCTGTCGTAGTCTCCACACTAGGTAGAGCGCGAACAGCATCACAATCGTTAGCAGCAGGGCAAGGACGGCGGTAGGTGTCGAGCAAGCCAGCCGTTCGTCCAATTTAGTATCATGGACCTCCGTGATGACCCAATGAGCCATTTGCATTCCCCTTACGATCAGGTCATTGGTAGGATATGTGATGGGCTCTCGGTCCCTGTGCTTCGCACATCCTTGAAGACTGTATGGTATCCATGACTTTTCCATCATGAAGGCACAGTCGCATCCCAGACTTATCACAGCATAGTTACTTATGGTTTTAATTTCAGGTGGTCGATTTCCTCAAATCAGCTGTCCCTCAGTTTCAGATGTTACAATAAGGACGGTTTCAGAGTCCAGTTGCAATGCCATTTCTTCAAAGTGTGGCTTTATGATATAGTCGACGATACACAGTTCATCAATGGCAGATTTGTCATCTCTGATTAGGGCTGCCACGCACTCGTCATCGGTGATTTTCTTCATGTGAGGTACGTCCGAACATAAAGTCACTGTGCTCCCGTAGCAACTAGCCCAGTCGATGATTGGGTTTGGTATGTAGTACCTTTGGCTTATAGACAAGGCGATAGCATTTGGTACATTGCTGACCATCGCGCCATCTGCCTTCTGTCCTGCGACTCTGACTGGTACAGGGAATTTCAGGACCTGGTACATCCTGAACAGGTGTTCTTCTGAGACGACTGGAATGCGTAGGGTCACAACTATTGATGAGCCATCGCGAGTGCACTGAGGGCGAGCATTCTCATAGTAAAATGCTGGTGATTTAAAGGCAGACCTGAACCTTGAGTATTTCTGCCTCAGGTATACGTCCGTCCGTCTCACAGCCCTTATTATGTCTTGAGGTGGAATAATCTTAGGTGATAGTCTATGACGTGTTAGCTGGTGTATTTCAGATGTAAAAGTCTCAAGGTGTCTTAAATTGTTCACGTAGTGTAATATCAGGCCTAGTTTTACCCTATTCAGGTATCCAAGGTATGTGAGATAGGCCCTGTTTGCTTCTATCCTTAGACGATTTCTGACAGAGCGTTTGCTAAGGTTCAACATTTTGAAGTTGGTAGAGTCAGCTACAGCTTTAAGTCCTGATAATTTGAGTTCTATACTTATTAACATGACGTTTGTTTTCAGCACTAGGTCCTTTGTAATGTCAGTAAGTTCATTATGTGCTTCGGTCAGGACTTCTATATTTTTTGCATTGTATTCAATGTCCGAAGCACGGCCGGTTCCGAACACATGATATCCAAATTCAGATATTAGATTTAGCACAGGTATTCCTGCACGTATGGTACGATTAAGTCTGTTATCTTGAGGTAAACTTTCCACCAGCTTAGCTATCATCTGATGACGTTCAATACGGAGCTTGGCAATGAGCTCGTCCAGCCATTGTTCAAACACATAAATTTGATTGCACACTGCTTCATACTCTTCTGTTCCATTTCCTATTCTTACTTTTTCACGGTTGAGTCGATTTATGCACATGTTCGTGACATTTACATCTTGGTTTAATCCAACATCAGGAGAGATGGTGACAGTCAGCTGTTGCACCACGTGGCTGGTGTCTGCTATTGATATCACACGTCCGGGTTTTAGGACGACCCCAAGCTTTTCCCTGTGTGTAGTCACGTGATGGAGCGTGTAAACTATCAGCAGTATTGTCAGGGTTGCAACCTGTGCAACAGATATCCTGACAATCATTTTGGTGTAGTGAATTGGGCGACATTGCCCTTTTTAAAGTTTCCTAGATGTTTGGTAGGATGACTAGTATTTCTTTATAGTTCGTATATAGTTATCCAGGTGGCGTCTGGGTGACTGCCAGATTATAGCTCCCAGAATGCGCTACAAGGGGCCCTGCTGGAGCAGTGGACGTCTAGTTCACCCGCTCACTGCATGGGCGCTAGGGTAGGCGCCGGGGCGTTGGTTCACCACTACTGTGTAGATGGCGCCACCCACTGGAGTAACGTGATCAGCTCACTGGTAGCCTAACTGTAGAGTCTGGTCAGCATCTGGTCACCGTGTTTTATTTAAATTCGAGTCACTAAGGCCTACAAGAGATGAGAACATAGGTCCCTGTAGTATATACAATTGTAGCCAATTCCATGTGTTAGGGGAGGGGAAGGCCTCTAATTTAGCTCAGTTTTAGATTTGTTATCAGGGTAATCAGTCACTAGAGTACATCACACCAGTTCAGACACATAGCCCTCTTTGGAGTTTTTTAAGAGTTTTTGATTGCACAATCATGGAATATATTCCTTGCTCCATCGGCCAATCAGTCGTCCTAGTCAGACGAAAGTATTTTAAGCCAGGCATGGTGTATGTATTGGTTGGAGGGGAGGAGTTAGATGACCCGTCACAGGGTCAACCGTGTATGTTGGTGCAGGCTGGGCCGTATATGCCCCAGGAGCAATACATGCGGAATCTACTGAGCGGATCATTATTGAGGGCGGGCGCGACACCCAGTCATCGGCAAAATGCTGTATTGTCTCTACAAGCTAGCGCCATTTCACAAAGTGATCGTCCTGTTCATGCGGTGCCGACCGCTCCTACGATGATGTCGCCCGTTGCAGTGCAGCGGTCCATGGGAGAAGGCGGGTCGGGCTGGCGGCGAGGTGGGCCGTATAACAGATTCGCGGCCGCGACTTCGCCGTCTCGATCCTCTACGATGGTTGTCAATCCCAGGGCTGTGCGAACCATTCTTCGAGACAACGTTGCAGCCGGAGCGGGACGCACTAGGTTACATAGTCCACGTCGGGAGTCGCCGTCCCCTGCTCTGCGGGTTGTCGCAGTGAGTAAGGTGGTTCGGACTCTTCCGGCGCGCCAGCCGTCGCCGTCGTCAAGGACGCGTGCCATTCCGTTAGTTAAGACGTCCACCCCGGGTCTGACGATTCTTCGGTCCATCAGTACCGAGTTGGACAGTATGCCGCGGTCGTCGTCCGCCTCTCCGTCGAGGAGCTCGTCTCCTGTGCGGAGTTCTGATGGCGGGGGGATGGTCAAGACATCCGGTCCCAGCGACTGCACGTCATCAGCCGCCGCCGGAACATCAGCTGCCGTAGGTTCGTCGTCAGACAGCGGTGGACAGGCTCTAGGTTCGAACCGTTCGACCACCCCTGTTGGTAGTTCCACTGTAGTCCGCCAGGGCAGCGGCAACTCTCCTCGTTCTGCTGCCTGTCCATCCGACTTAGTGTCGACGGACGGCAGGGACAGCATAGCCTCCAGCCGACCGCGTAGGGATAGCGCGACTTCTAGTCGGTTGGGAGGCGCCGGAAGTCCCACAGCAATGTCGTCCATGTCGGACACTGGAGCCTCGGCTTTGGAGGGACCGGTGCAGATACCGGCTGATGATCCTGATTTGGAGTTTGATCTTAGTATATTCCCACCAGGCACTATTATAGACTGTGCCCCGTCCACGTCCACAGGGATCAGGTCTGGCAAGTCTCCTCATCGGCCGGACATACCTAAACCATCTGCTGATCCATCGTTGTCAGACGATGAGTAATGCCATGAGGCAGTGGATGCCGTATTGCAGCAGACGTTGCCCATTTCCACAGTTAGGGCTGGACACATTATACCTTTCTATCAGTGCTTCCATCTGTCGGGTGCTGGCGGGGTTATTCAGGTCTATTGGGCCCAGTGAAGGTGTATAGTGAGTAAATCCTGATGCACTACGCAATGAGCAATATACTCCCTATTTATACATATTAGAGTCTGACAGTTTCCTCAAAATATTGCATAATTTTGATACTAGTAGTTATCCTGTGTGAAGTCGTTCTTTTGTGAGGTAGATGCACCTAATTCACACATGTCCCAATAGGGTGTGGCAGGGGGAGTGGTGGCGCTGGCAGAGGCCTATTATCATGCACATACTGCGGTCCCAGGTATACTTTGCGTAGGGGTCTCCTGGTAGTGGAGTACCTGGCGGACCGAGGGCTTAGTTCTACCTTGTGCATCTGTACGGCCGGGGGCGGGCGTGCCCTAGCTCCAAGACAGGCACCCATTGTATTTCCCAAGTTTAATGTGTGTCTTATTAGAGTGCGCTACTTGCTCCTACTTCCGATGAACTGAAGGGGGAGGGAAGGACGAGGGCGTTGGTGATGTATTTATCCTTTATTGCAGCTACTCTGTCCCAGCCTTTATGACTTGCCTCAGATGCTGTCTCATTTACGCAGGTAGGGCAGCAGCACAAATTGGTTAATGAATACATCCTTGTCACGTTGTCCAGTCTCCCGAAGTAGAATGGGATGGTGATGATGGTGCGATCTACAGAGTCAAGGGGAAACACATTGAAATAAATACCAACTGTTTTACATTGTCCATTTCGTACAGCGAAGAAGTATTCCCTTGTTATCACAGGTATATAGCAAATACTCAAACAACTGTCGATATCATAAATGCGAATCCCTGATGCATGTGCACATGGTTCAGCAGTGCCCAATGTAGCAGCCATGTTGGTCGTATTGTTTTTCCAACACAGAATTAACTCAACAGTCTATTGTCTATAATAACATGTGCAAACGATATATGAGCTGTGGCAATATAGCAATTTTATATGAGTCATTCCTCATCGTCGGACTCAATTACTATGACGATTATGGGCATAGCAGGTCCCTCAGCCATATTTACTATCATGTAAGGGTTTTTGCGGCCTTACGGACCTGGGGGGTTCGGGTCTTACGATTCGAAAGAAAGAGTAAGACGGTAATTCAAGTGTATGCCAACGGTTAGTTTATTTCTTAGGGTACACTCACGGCTGCCGGATGGTATAGAACAAGCAGCTAAGATGGATGAAGAGATAACCTACATGGTGCGGAGGCCTGGAGGGCCTCTGACGTAGCGGCTGAGCCCCGGGCTTTATATAAGGACCCGGGTGTTCGTCGTCAGATGTCCCCACAGGCCCGGATCGGTGCTGCCACCTATCCGGAACCTGAGGAACGTCCGACGACTCGACTCACCTGCCACGCCAGACGGTACCCAATTCTACGGTTTAATCAATACGTACCTCTACACCACTCCCCAGACATTTAGGAGGGTGTTATAGTTATAGTAATATTACTAGGACAACATATCTATATGTCTTAACCATTAGTAATAGAGGTACAACCATAAATATAACGTTAACACCGGGTTAGAAATCATTTGGATGTCATATACATATATTCGATAGTGTATGTAGTTACAAAATGGCAAGGTTGAATGTTCAAATATGATACTAATTAATTATATGAATAACAGTTATATGTATCGGAACTGTTAATTAGCTTATTATACCATAGGATATCATATCATGTGTATGGTATAAATTATAAGATAAGTATCATAATTCGTATACATGTGATAGTAACAGTTATGTGTAGCGGAACTGTTAACATTAAACACATCATGTAATAACATTCATATGCGTTTGTAGTTATTAATACCACATTTGATTATGTAGTCTTAAAAAAAGACTGTTATAGTAACTACACTATCTAATGGTATATAAACTTGTAACATCATTGTATGACATAAACATATGGATCCGTTAAGGATTCCGTGAGTAGTACAAATAAAACCATTTGTATTATACACTCGAAAAGGAAAAAAAATCACGGTGTAGTAATGAATATAATGATATGTATGATATCACTGTGTAGCGAATAACCTTTATAGCACCAGATTAATATGTTTACGATATAATATGTCTCGCAGGACAATAATAAGTAAGTTCTGGTGTAGTTTATCGGATCTTACATTTTAATATTTAACACTGATCTAAGATCCGTACCAACATACATATATATATATATAAATATACCCGTATTACAATATATAGTACAATGTGACCAATGTAGTCTTATATATACATACAAATAATGTTATAGAAAAATAGACATATGGTAACATTTACAATTTTAGAAAAGATGATAGTTGCTGCTGGGGTCTTCTGCTGTAGTCCTTCGGATGCTCACTGATAGGTGTGGTCAGCTAACCACGGGATGGACGTGCTAGAGTCTATAGTTATTAGGGTGAAACATGGTAGATGAGTTTGGGGCAGCTACCCGCAATCCTCTAGAAGTGCTAAAGTTCATAGGTAAATCCGAATGGTGTAGAATGTAGAATTGAATTGTAGATCCGGTTCTGTCAACTGTATAGAATCGTAATCCGTTTTAAGTTTAGTTGACATAAGTAGAAAATAGTCCAATATAGGCTGGTCCGGAAGTAATAGTAGTATTTGGTATAAGTCCATTCGGGAGTATAGATGAGTTGTACAGGTAAATCGTAAAGTCCATCTTAGTAAGTGGTTAGCACGGGTAACAGCAGGAGTCTGGAACTGGCATCCGGGTACATCTCACAGCAGCAAGTCTACTATCGGATTGTTCATGGGTGAAGTTATAAATCCGAATAGACTATTCAGGGTACAATAAGGGTTATACAGCCTGAATTATACAATAAGCTGGTCATAAGAGGAACCCGGAACACATACTATAGGGGTTCATACACTAGTGAAGAAAAACATTCGCACACCTATAGGGTTCCGCAAAGACTATATCTGGTTATTTGGTGATGGAGAAAAAAATTATGGGAAAAATAACCCGTAGCATGCTTAAACGGATTTCTTAGCATGCTTCTTCTTAAGAAGAGCTAGAGCCGACTCGGGAGTGCCGTCCCATTCGTCCAAGTCGACTCCGAATACCCTCATGAACTTAGTGTTCAGGTTGGTATTCCGGGTAATCTCCTCCTTTACACGTTTCTCCAGCACGTGCACGTCCATAGCTGCCTTTTCTTGGGCAGCTGCGGCAGCCTCCTCCTGGGACTTTACATCGTCCCGAATGAGGGTTTCGAGGCGCTGCTTTTCAGCATCCGCGACCTCCTTCATACACAACAGGGTGTCGTTTAGGAGTCCCTGATGAAATTCTGTGGCCTTCTCTCGGACACGCTTCTCCCAGTGGGTGTAGATGGCCTTCTGGACATCTGCCTCCCCTTGGCGAGATTTCTCAAACCAAATTTCCGCATTACCGGCCTTAATGGTAATAGCGTCCTTTGGTTTCGCAGGTGCAGCGACAGCCTTGGGAGGAGTCGATACAGCCTGTGGGCCACTTCCGGGTTTGGGGCTTCCGGACACGCCTGCTGATGGTACGCAGTAGGCAGGGGGCGCGTTCTGTTTCAATCCCATTTGCAGGTACATGTTCAACTGCTCCTGGGTGAAGGTAACTGGCAAGGCGGCTGGAGCGGATGGAGATCCGGCGGCAGCAGGTGCTGTGGTCTTCTTTGGAACAAGTCGACCATCCTTTCCTACCACCAAGGTCTGGCTCTCAGGTCCAGGTCCCTGGGATAAGGACGGAAAGTTACGAGGATTAACTTTCCCAGGTTTAGATACGGCTCCAGCGTATCCGGCAGGTTCGGGCTTCTTGAACACCGGAGTGCCCTGAGCCTGCTCTGCGGGGTGCCTAGCCAGAGGGGACCTGGAACGGTCCTCTGCTCTGACTTTCGATTTAGCACTGGTGCTCTGACCATTACCGTTGCCGCCACGGTTTTGATCTCTCCTGCTCCTTTCACGAGCTCTCTTTGCATCCTTTCCGGATTCCTCGCATTTCTGCCAGAGAGACTCGTGCATGTCCAGTTTACCCTTTCCAGGAGTCAGGACTATCTTTGCTCGGAGTTTCGAATCCTTGGTCTTCGGAACTTCGCAGAGGACTTGGTCCCCCGGTCGGACCTTAGACCAAGCATCCTCGCTCAGGCTATCGAACTCCTTCATGAGTTCCTGGTGAAGCTCCATGATACGCTTCCGAGCCATGTCCAAACCTTTGGCGTGGCATTTCTTCTGGTGTCTCGCCAGATCACGTCGGCTGTATTGCACCTTAGTAGTACACTTCTTACCCTTCTTGCCATAACTCGGATCACAAATGTAAACCGGGTGATGGTGGAAGTGGGTCTCGACGAGATGTCTTTGGAACCGAGCTGGAGTGCTCCAGGTCCGGACCGAGACATCACTCGCATCCTGGCAGATAGAGAAGGGACAGGACTTCTGGTCGTCACCGTACCACTTCTCTAGAGCCCAACGTAGCTTCCTCCTCTGGGTATAGGTATAATACCCTTCGGTATGGTTAAGCATAAGCCACATCTTTCGATAGGCCTTGCTCGGATTGGGGTCCTCGTCCGAAAGACTCATCCAATCTTCGTCATCTGACTCATTGTTCTTATTGATTGAGTCCGGGCAGGCATAGAGGGTAGAGCCGTCCTTCTTTACTCCGTAGGCACAATCGGAGAAGCACGTCGGAATCTGGGTTTTGAATCCGGATTTGGCGTTAGCCCAATGTTCCGCCTCGGTTTGAGTTGATGGAGTGGCCTTCTCATCGTACTCAACCGAGGACTTGTGCACAGACTCCTCGTCAGACGATTCAACCTCCATGGCGGTACTACCAGTGGTTGAGGTGCTGGGTTTCGGCTCGGCTCTAGCAGAATCCGGGAGATTCTTGAGCTTCCGAGCAGCGGATCGTCGGTTCTTACTGACCTTCCAGTCTTCCTCCGGTTCCTGGGTTCCGGATGTGCTGGAGGTCGTGGCTTCTACTGGGGTAGTAGTACTGCCGGTAGCTTGTGTAGCACTGGCTGAGCTCCTGGTGGCAAGCTTCAGGTCGGGGATAGGAGGTGCGGGTACTTCCGCAGCTCTCTTAGCCTCTTCCTGGGCCTCCTGTTCGGCAGTCATACGGCGGACAATAACCGTCCGAAGGGCTGCAGCTCGGTCCAATCCGATTAGTGAATTGTTCTGGACATCCACCAATTCCTGCTCGGTTATGTAGAAACCGTCGTCCCACTGCTCGAAGTTAGCAGCGGCCTCTCTGAATTCCTTAGTGGTCCGGCATTGCTGCCGGGTAGCACTAGGGCGTGGGTAGGTCTGTCCATCGGTATCCCAGACACAGCCTACCCAGTTGATGTTCGTAGCCTTGACATTCCACAAGGTTTTGTCAGGCTTTGGATACGCTCCGAGCTCGAAGGCTCGGTTGGCTGCATACACGGTTTCACGGAAACCAGCGTCTACCACAAGTCCCCGTTGGAACCACGGCCAGTCTCGAAGCCACTCGGGAGGCATCCTGGTTAGCTGTTCGGAAGACATGACGCCCTCGATAGCCATCCTGACTTTCGGGTCCATCCTGACTGGTGTCCCGTCCGCGTAGGTCACTTGTGCCTGCAGTTCCGGGTGGACATACAGGTAGCGACCATCATAGTTGGCTGGAAAAGGTTCCGCCACTGCTGGCTTCCACTCGTCCTTCTGTCCGTCAACTTGGGTAGTCTCGGACTCAGTTGCTGCGGGTTCAGCACTCGCAGCCCCTCCGGATCCCTCGGCCGGGAGTGGAGATAAAAGTTTCTCTGGCTCATTTAGTGAAAATGAAGCCAGCTTCTCCTCGAACAAGCGATCCGTGGGTTCTTCCACGTCCATCATCTCGCTCTCTTCCTGTGTTACAGGTGACAAAGCTTCCGGAAAAGCTTCTGCGGACGGAGTCAGCTTATCCGGGTCACCGGATAGCTTGGCTGCAGCTACGGATTCCTCAGCCATGACCGGGAAATCGCCTACGGGAGTAAAATACTCCTTTTTTCCGGCTTTTACGGCGCCGGGGCCCACACAAACGGAGTCTGTCTACCAAGAGACAGACTCTGGAGGAGCGGTGAGGGGCTTTGCTAACCGGTAAAATCCAAGAAGGGAGCGCGCTCGACCGTCTTGAACGTTACCGAAAACAAATATGGCGACAGGCCAGCTTTCGTGACGTCATTTCCCCGCATCCCGCGAGGTCACGAGAGGTCAGCCGAGACTGGACACGGTGACGTCATGCGGAAACGCACGTGCTACAGGCGGAACATGAACAAACTGATTGTTTTTAGGTAATTATCGCTCATGCCGATGACTCGTCTGGGGATTTAAGTGGAGATTATGGAAAGCTTAAGCAAATCCACCGGATTATCCGTCCACTACCCATTGGTACATCGTACGGCGGCGACAAATAAGCCTTTCGGGTCAGTTGTCATCCGTTCCTCTAAATGTAAACATTACACTCGTTGTGTATACAGGTTAGGTCACTGCAGTCCTCTGGGCAATTCGGGGGCTGCGGCGAACGTATCTCCCCTTCTCGGATAGTTCTTTATCGGACCTGACAGTCTGAAGAGCTTTTTCTAGGTGTTTCTTAGCCTTGGAGACACCTTTCCTCTTCTTCTTGTCTTCACCTGCCGAGACTTTTTTAACTCCCCCACGCTTAATCGGTGTTGGCGCGGGTGTCACTGATTCGGAACACTTTTTAGGCCTACCACGGCCTCGCTTCACTGTAGTGTTCTTTACCTGGTCTATTATGCGATTCTGGTTCAGGATCTTTCCGGAACCTTCACCATACATTTCCGTGGAGGTCTCCCTCCCAGACCATTTCCTCAGTCTGGCCACATTTGACTTATACAGTCGACCAAGGTCAGATTTAATTATTACGGTACAGTCACTGATAACTTGGGTTACCGTGAAGGGACCGTCCCAATTAGACGCTAATTTTATGTGCCTAAGTGGTTCATGTAGCCTGAGAACTCTATCTCCGGATTGGAATTTCCGATGCTTTAGATCGGTATCATATCCAATTTTCTGCCATTTGGCACTTTTCTCCAAATCGATCCGGACAGACTCATATGCTTTTTTAAATCTGTCTCTTAAACATTCACAAAAACTACATGGCAAGGTAATTCCGGGTCCATCCCTACGACTCCAAATACTAAGTCCGCAGGCATTATTAGATCCTTTCCGAATACCAAAAGGTTTGGAGTACAATTTGTACTTGAATGTACCGTACTGTTATAAGCATGTGTCACAAAATGACATTGCTCATCCCAGTCGTCCATATGTTCATTTACAAGCGACTTTAGAACTTGGATAAGGGTTCTGTTGAACCTTTCTACCAATCCGTCGCTTTGTGGCCTATACGGATTGGTTCTAGTCTTGCAAATAGCTAAGTATTCGCACATACCCTGCCAGAGATTTGATTCGAATTCTCTGCCTTGGTCACTGTGTAACATTAGTGGTACGCCAAAACTTAGTACCCAACCTTTTACAAAGTCTTCAGCACAAGTAACTGCTTTGTGGTCTGGTAGTGGGAATACTTTAGTGTATTTTGTGTAATAATCACACACTACCATCATACAGGTGTTATCATTAGCGGTTGTGTTCAATCCACTGATGATGTCTACCCCGATTCTTGCGAATCTAACTCCGAAAAGTTCTTGGGATAGGGGAAGTTTGCCCATCCCGGGTCCGGGTTTGTTTTTACAACAATCCGGACAGGTGATAACCCATCTTTGCAAGTCTTTGGTCATGCCAGGCCAGTAGTATCTTTTGGAAAGTCCTTCCAAAATGACCACTGGTCCGATGTCCATGACAAAAATACATAATGTCATGTCTCATGGCATGTGGTATTACCACTTGCATGATTTTCTCACCATTATTACATGGCTTCCAACGGTATAACACGCCTTTCCGGACTTCAAGCTCGGTCCATTGAGCAAGAAACCTTCTCATTTCTCGGTTTTCCAGAGAGACCTCAGGCCTAACTGGACGTATACCCTTTGGTACTATTTGCAATAGCTGCGCAGTTATCGAATCAGCTTCCTGGAAACGTCGTATGTGATCCATAGACCAATCCAGTACACTGGCAACTAGGGGTTCGAATGGTCTTCGAATCCCTGCTAGCACTGCCCTATGAGCTCCACAATCAGTACAATCCGGATTATCACATTTCCGGATTGGTATTCGAGACAAGGCATCAGCATTCAAATGCTTCATTCCAGGTCTATGCTGAATCTGGTGATGTTCCAGCCCATATTCTGATAGATGGGCTAACCATCGGCCTAACATTCCTTCAGCATCTCGGAAGTTCAGTAGCCATCTCAAAGAGGAATGATCCGTACGCAATGTAAAGTTCGTTCCCCATAGGAAATGTTTGAACTTCTTGGTGTATACAACTACTGCTAACAGCTCTCTTTTGGTTGTGCAGTAATTGCGCTGAGTCTTACTCAGTGTATTGCTGGCAAAGGCAATTGGTACTTCTCTCCCATTTTGGACTTGCGAGAGAGCTGCACCAATGCTGTCATTACTAGCGTCCGTGTCCAGTATGAAATGATCCGTTTCATTCGGATATTGTAATACTGGAGTACTCCTGAACAGATCCTTTAGCTTTTGAAAAGCAGATTCCTGTTCATGCCCCCAAGGAAATTTTTCCTTGGTACTTCCTGGAGTCCAGTTAGCTATTGCTTGCAATGGATAACTGACTCTAGAATAATTCGGAATAAATTCCCTATAATAGGAACAGAATCCTAAAAAGGACCTCACTTCTTTGGGTGTTTTAGGTCTATTCCAATTCGTAACTGATTCGATCTTCTCCGGATCAGCTTTTATTCCTTCATCACTAATGATGCGGCCCAAATAATTTATGGACTTTCTAAACATGTGGCATTTCTTAGGTTTCAATTTGAGACCATTAGAAATAATACGTTCCAATACCATTTTTAGGTTATTAGAACACTCTTCGAATGTTTTTCCGAAGACTATGACATCGTCAAGATATACAAGACATCTTTTCCACAATAAGTCACTTAGAATTGTTTCCATCATTGCTTCAAATGTTGCTGGTGCATTACACAAACCAAACGGCATTACGTTATATTGGAATAGTCCAATATGACTCGAAAATGCAGTTTTTTCCATATCTGAGGGGTTCATTCCCACTTGCCAATAACCTGATTGCAAGTCTAGGGTACAAAACCAACTGTTTCCTCCTAAGGAGTCAATGGTTTCGTCTATTCTCGGTAGTGGATATGAATTCTTTTTCGTTATCCCATTCAACTTCCTGTAGTCTATGCAAAAACGGATAGTGCCGTCTTTCTTTGTTACCACACACACAGGACCACTCCATGGACTATTGGAAGGGACTATTACATCCTGTTCCAACATCTTGTTTATTTCCTCTTCAGCTACTCTCTTTTTCACTAAAGGTAACCGCCTATACGGAATCTTAAAGGGTTCCGCATCTCCAGTATCTATTTTATGTACTACCTTATTTGTCGTACCTAGTTTTTCACCAGGTTTGGCAAAGGCAGTCCTATACTGACAGAGCAATTCATAGAACACTTTCCGGTATTCCGGATCTTCTAATGAAGTTTCTTTATACAAGTTGAGTAAGTCTTCCGAAATTTCATCATCTCCTGTATTCTTTTGTAAGTTTCTCTTACTATCCGTTACAGTTTCCGAAAGGGTCACGTTTCCAAAAACTTGCCCCTTTTTTAAGTAGATAGTACTGTTTCCGGTATTGGAGACAGGTACTACCGACCATGATGCATTTGCTACAATAGTGTCTGCGGATACTAATCCGATACTTGACAGAGTAGCTACATCCGGTTCTATCACTGCAGGCTTATTGTGCATTGCAGGATCACTTCTTACAAGCACATCACAGGCTACTCCCGGAGGGATTCGCACAGTATGTGCTACGCTAGCCATACTGCTCACTTGTCTCAGTAGACACCTAACCTTTACGGGATACGGGTATTTCACACTCAACACTCCTGATTGAGGTTCCAACACAGCACTATACAGGGATGCGAAATCCAACCCAAGTATCCCCTCATCTGCTATATCTGCAACGGTGGCGCTCATGACATAGTCATGTATACCATCCAACTGTAGTTTCACACAAGTTCTACCATACGTTTGCAAGGTACTGCCATCGGCCGTCTGAGCACTTCCTCCTGATTTGAGAGTATCATGTTCATCCAGTATAAGATCGTAGAACCCCCTGGAGATACAAGAGTGGCTAGCTCCCGTGTCCACAAGGAATTCGGCAGATCTTCCGTTAACAGTGAGGCAAACATACCACCGCCTTCCGTTTAGACGAGAGGGCATGTCCGTGACGATCGGAACGTCATTTTTCACACCAGGAGTCGATCCACATCCTTTCAGGAATTCCAGACAAGGATGACCCGGGGGCAGGTGGGCACCACAGACCTTGGCTAACTCGTAGCCGCCTGCCTCGTTACTGATATTGGGTTTCCCCTGTGCTCCCGTGGCACCTGTTATATCAGCTTCCCTAACCTTCCGGGTGTCTACAACCACCTCGGTGTTAGGCGAGTTTGTTACTACATGCGAACTATCATCACGGATGGTGATATCATGGCAAGAGTTGTCACTGGGATCCCCTTCTTTGCCCCTCGGGAGACCCCTTCCTAGTTTTCCTCTGTACTTATTCCAGAGACACCTTCCTGTTTACGCGGGACAGGTTTCTCAGCCATACATTCTGGAGCATAATGCCCCAGTTTCTGGCATCTGAAACATCTCCTCTGAGATTTATCAACTCTCGGTCTTTTTAGAGCTTCTGTTAGTCCGGCTATTAAGGTTTCCATCACATTAGTCGGAGTAGCAGTGGCTGCCACGGTTGGCTTCGCCGCAGAGGCTATATTCGATCCGGAAGCTGTGTTACCAGCGGCAGATCCTCCCTTTCCTTTCGAATGTATTTTCCTATACCGTTTTTGTCGGTAATACTTTCCAGCTACTTGAACTGAACCAATATATTCTCCGTTTTCATCGGAGACATATTCATCCTCCTCATCAGCATCATGCGAATCAACCGCGGCTAACTGGGAAGTATCATATATCGGAGCAGGTGTACCTCCATATTGAAAAGGTGCTCCTCTTACCGGATTAGGTCCTAGACCTACCAATCGTTTCTTCATGTCATGTCCATCAATTGCTATGAACAGGTCACTGAAGGAAGTGTCATCTTTCCAAGAATCCCAAACAACTTGTTTGTGATCCGGATCCCGCAATCCATTATAGAATTGTATGAACAATTCCTGTAGATAACAGTCATCATCATGAGCCCAATTTGGACGTGCTTTTGATAGCAAGTCCTGTAGCTCCAAACCAAAGACCTTGTGAGATTCTTTTGGTTTCTGCGTTCTTTTCTTGAAGCTTACCCATGGATCTTCTCTAACGATTGATCCGAATAGGTATGCGGCACATTCGACCAATTGATCATAGGTGCCGTATAATCCGTAAGCTGCTCTCCATTGATTGAGGGCTACTTTTCCACCTTTATTCAACCAACAGATCAAATACGGCAGAGCTTCTTCTTTTGTCCAGCCACTGCAATTGACTTCGTCGACAAAAGCTTGATACCTATCCTTCCATGGGTCATTAGAATCGTATGGAGGGGGTATCCGTGCCTGTCTACGTGCCGGATTATTACATCCGCGTAGTCTATCTGCTTCTCGCATGCTCCAGTTCATGACTTTCATGCCATCCGCTCCCTTTCGGTAGCAGTCAATGCCCAGGTTTTGGATACATTGGCTCCTCTCAAAGATGGTTTGCATCCCTGCGGGCATGGAAGTTCTCCTATTTGGCTTCCTGCCATCTCCTCCTGATCCTGATCCTCCCGATCCGGATCCACCTGGGCCACCTGGGGGGTTACCTCCTGGTGGACCATTATAGTTTCCGGATGAACCGCCAGGGCATCCACCATTATAACTGGTGTTTCCAGAAGGCGCATACCTAGGGTAAGAATTATTTTGATTCCATCCCTGGTTATAGTTATTACCATTTTGATAATTACCACTTCCTGATGGATTATAATTATATCTATATCCATAGGAAGATGCTCTCGGTTGATACATTCCGCCATTAAAGTTGTTTTGTGGCGGGTTCGGTCTTGGAAAACGTCCATCAGTAGGACCATTACCTGGACCCGAAGATGGGTTCGGTAATCTTAGACCTGCTGGTGTACTATGGCCAGGTTGGGGGAAATATGAAGGTGGTGTCAACATATGCCTCATTGGACCCGGTACTCTTGGTTGTGCTACGGGTGTATTATTGTTGGTTCCGGCAGCACTATCGTGAGTCTTTTTAGTTTTGTGACTCAGGTCTGGTATTGGTGGTGCCGGACCTATTGTATCCAGCACTGGAGTTGCTGGTGTAGGTGCGGTTCCACTATCTGCGGCATTATCCGGTTTCTTATAGACTCCGGATACTACATTCTTAGTAGCCCCATCTTTAACGAAAGGGTTGTATCCAGTTGGAGTTGTCTTTCCCAACATTTTAGACACCACAGCTGGATCTATATTACCTATAGTCAACTGGGCGGCTTCTACGTACTTATCTAAGGTTATTGCAGTAGTCTGCAATTCCTGAAGCTCATTTGTGAGTTTCTGTCTATCTTCTTCCAGTTGTTTATTGTAAGCTATAATGCCTACCCGGATAGCTTCATTGTCTTCAGCTTGTTTAGTACACTGAAGTTTCAATTCCTCCAACTCGTTTTGATAGTGGGATATTTCGGATTCGAATTTTGCCTTATCATGACTTAGTTGGTCGTTCGTATCTATGTATGTTTGGATACGAATGTGTCTATTGTCATACTCCTTATTGATTGACTCTCTCATTTCCTGGAGTTTTCGTTCCTCATTCTCGAGTTCTTTCATGTACTCGCTCCTTCTGGCTTCGAATTCTTTCCGGATGCCAGTTAGGTCTTCTTCTAACTGAAGTTTTTCGTGGAATACTTCATCTTTAGCTCTGACCAAGGTATTTAGATTCTCGTTCAGAGTTACCTAAGTTTCGTTTAACAACTGGACGTCCGGTTGTTTAAATTCTTCACCTTCCGGTACCGCATAGGTTAAGTCGCCATCTATAGCGCTATAATCTAATATGGGTAATCCGGGCCTGGGCAATCAGTTGCCCTACTGGGTTAGCTTCCCTAAGGTTATCTAACCCATGTACCAGCCGTTCGGACGTTATGCCTTCTGCTTCCTATATTTCTTTTTAGAGTATGCTGGATCCCCTGAGGATAATTATTCATTGCTCTCCTTCAATAATAGCTTGTGTAGCGTCTTAGTGGTGACGTTCAATGATAACTATAGCGCGTTGCTTTCATGTTTAATGTGTAATGGGCTAGTTGTAGCGCGTATTGTGCAAGGCACATATTTTCCATTGTAGTATTTTATAAGTATCCTTTTCATTCTTCGTTAGTAGTACATATTATCCTTGTTACTTTTCATTGTATTTCCATTATAGTTTCCATTTATCATTCATATAATCATGTGATAAGCCAGGGGTTTCATATACATTTTTCATAACCTCGGAGGTTTAAATAGTAATAAGTCCTAATAGCTGAAACCTGTGGAACCTGGGACACAGTGTTCCCATACCCGCTGGCCTCTGTACCAACTCCCAGCCGTTGGGATTACCAGGTCAATTCAATATTTATATCACAATAAAATCACATTCATCGTCCTCCCCGTCTGTATCGGTCCAGTGCGTAGGGGGACGGGCTGCGGCCCTGGGGCGACTACTCCTCAGAGAAGGTTTCTTGCAGCTTTCCTGAGCCGGGGGTGTCGAGGGAGGGGTGCGGGCGTGCGCCGCTGATTGCTTCTTTTTAGTGGCGTCGTCACTGGCAGACCGTCTGTCCAGGCTAGCCTTTTCTTTACTTTTCTCATTCTTTCCCACCAAGCCTAGCGCCCGAAGCGCGTCAGCATTTTCTTTGTCACTTTTGCCCACCTTGCCTAGTGCCTGAAGCACGTCAGCGTCCTGATTCTTTGTCCCAGGAGGGTCCTCTTGTGGTGGGACCTTATTTTCTTCCATAGTTTCTTCATGTATTTCATTTTCTTCTTCCATTTCTTCAGGAGTTTCTTCATTTCTTTCTTCTTCATAATCTTCGTTTTCTTCATCTACTTCTTCATCAGGATTTTCATTTTCTTCTGCATCGATATCGTCTTCCTCTGCTATCACTGGTGCCCAAGTTGTGTAACACCTTTTGAGTTTTTGTATGTTCACGAAGTGTGGTATTTCAACACCAGTTGCTACAGATGTCACACGCACTAGGTGGTCATCCTTCACTTCTTCTATGCGGTAGGGCCCTTTGTAGCGGTCCGAAAATTTCGAGACTCGGTTTGCAGAACACGTAGGGTCATACACGTAGACGAGATCTCCTTCATTGAAGTCTACAGGTCGTTTTCCTGCATCCAATCTTTTCCTAAGATTTTCCTCGTATTCGTCTGTGTATGTTTTAGCCAGTTTCTTGAATTGTTCTATGTTGTCCTTTGGTCTTAGGAACCATTCTGATTCTGAGAGAGTTGTAGGCGTTGGTCGGTTGTCAGGTAGGCCCATGGCCTTTGTGTCCCGTCCAAACAACAGGGTGTAGGGGGAAAATCCCGTCCTACCACTGATAGTGGATCGGATCGTCCATAGGGCTATTGGGACCAAATCTGGCCACATGTCATGTCATCGATGTAGCATGCAATAATGTTTTAGAGGCTTTTGTGCATCCTCTCAACTCTCGCATTCCCGGTAGGCATTCTTGCACTTGTCATGCTGTGGCGACAATTAAGTCTAGTTGTTATTTCATGGAAGATTTTTGATATGAAAGTCGGGCCTCTGTCCGAGTGTATGCGTTCCACTTTTCCATATCTGCATATGATATTCTTCAGAAACAGGTCTGCTCCTGTTGCTGCTGTCGAATCTTCTGTGCAAAATGCTTCTGGGTATCCTGTCAGCAAATCCACAAATGTCATTATATATTTTGACTTGTCTGCTGCTGGTTTCAACGGTCCTATGAAGTCCACTTGTACTTGCTGCCACGGGTAATCCGGTGTATCCCAGCTTTTGGCAGCTGCTTTGAAGTGAGGAGCTCTTTTTCTTAGAGCACAGGTTTCACATTTCCTGACATATTCTGCAATGTCCTCGTGTAGGTTCTTCCAGTAGTACTTGGACGTCACTTTGCTGCATAGAGCAGCTGTGCCTACATGTCCGCCAGTTATTATATCGTCATGTAGAATCTTCAGTACCCTTTGCTGTAATTCCTTTGGCACGACGATTTTGCCACTCACCTCAGTGAATTGTCCTCTTTTCTTTCTATGTGGAGCTGAGAATTTTACCAAGAGTCCTGGTTCTATCATTCCCATAAATTCTGATTTAATCATGACAGCTTTGGCTTCTTCCCAATCATCTGGGAATACTTCGTCTTCCAGGTATTCAATCATCTGATTGCAGGTTGGATCGTCGCGCTGAGCTCTCATCATTCTCTCAGTGCTTATGTCCTGGTTGGGTTCAATGTTGAATATTTCACATCCCACGTCTGGTTCGAATTCCTCCTCGTCACTGTTTTCCTCGTCTTCTTGTACATGAGACAGGTAGTCTGGTAGGTAATGGGTAGCTCCAGGCTCATACGTTATTTCCAGATCAAAGTCAGATAGTGATAACGCCCATCTTTTCAGACGTTTCGAGGGCGCCTTGTGAGCTTGCATCACTAATGATACTAATGGCTTGTGGTCTGTTACCACAGTCACTTTTCCTCCTTGCAACATATCTTCATATGTTTTCAGTGCTTTTACTATGGCCAGGGCTTCCTTTTCAGTCACAGTGTAGTTGAGTTCTGCTCCATTCATTGTGTACCCAAAGTACAGGATAGGTCTGTATAGATCGTCGATTTTGTGGCAGATTGCAGCGCCACAAGCACGATCTGATGCATCTGTTAGCACTATGAAATGTCCACCTATCTCTGGGTGTATCAGCAATGGTGGTGAAGTCAGTTTTGTCTGGATCTCCTGGAATGATGCTTCACACGTCTCAGTCCATTCAAACGTTGCATATTTTTGTAGCAACTTTCATATCTGCTTGAAGTGCTTCTAGTAGATTCCTACCAATCATGACATCATGGCAAAGATTTTCCATGACATGGAAGTTGAAATATAGTCGTGCTCCTTCCACCATGAATTTTAATCTTGCAGTTTCTGAAATAATTTTGCTGTTACCATCTGCCATGTTTACCTTCAGATTTGCATCAAAAGTTTCTACTATGCATTCTTCTGGTAGTGATTGTTTGTACCTTTTTGAGATGAAGCAGTCACTGGCTCCTGTGTCGAGAAATGCTGATTTCTCTCTTCCACATAAGTTGATGGTCAGAAATAATGGTTCACTGCTAAGTTTGTCATTAGCTGATCCGCCCATAGAATGCAGTGTTGTTGTAATAGGCGGCACGGACCAGCCTTTTAGTTTCCCTGCTGATTGTTTCCTGACGGGCCACCTCGTGCTGCAGGTGCTTGTCCTGTCGCTCTCATTTCACCCATCTTATTTTGAAGCCAGCTACAGGCATCAGTACTGTGTCCATACATTTCATGCACTGAGCAATATTTGCGATTATCTTCTCCTATCTCTGCTCTATTACCTGGGCGATATTGATTTCCCTGTCCTGTTTTTCCTACATTCCTTTGTTGATTTGACTGTGGCAGGCTGTTGCATGTAGGGTCTCCCAGATTGAGGGTAAAAACGTGGGCGTTGGAAAGGCTGGTTTCTTGGACCATTCTGCCATTGTCCTTTATTGGCCCATCCTTGGTACCCAAAGGACTTTTTATTTGGATAAAATGGTCGTGGTCCCTGGTTTCTTGGATTTCTATCTGCATTGTAGTTTCTGTTAGGCTGGTTGTAGTTCTGGTAGTTCTGGCGCATGGGTGCATTTTGCTGTTGCTTGTCACCAGCAGCCTCCAGGGCGGCTAACAGTTGATCGAGACGATCATCTGGATGTGCCGGTGGAGATGCTTCTATAACAGCAGCTGAGGCTTTTGGTGTTTTCTTATCCAGAGATTCAAGCCGTGATGCTACTTTAATTGCATCCTCGATGGTTTTCACGTCTGTTCTGGCCAGTTCTCTTGATATTCCTGGAGAGGTTCCACCAATAAAAACTGCTAACACTAGTTCTGGTGCCGCATCGCCAGCTACTTGATGTTTTCTCAATATTCCATCAAAATCCAATACAGATTGGTCCTTTTCTTGTTTGAGTGAGAAGAAATCCCTATGTTTCTGCCAAGATGTCCGTTTGTCTTCAAAGATGTCTATAACAGCAGCTTTCAAATGTGCATAAGTGTCTTTCTTGTTGTTTGCTAGAGTTTTTACCCAATCAGCAGCTATGCCTTTTAATCCATGCTTTGCCATCAACAACTTTTTATCATCGTTCCATTCATACAGCGTGGCAACTGCATCTAGTTCGTCGAAATAGGTTTCAGGATTTTCTCCACTTGAACCATTGAAAACAGGGGGTTTTATGGGTGGTACTGCCGCCATATTGATTGGTGGGTTGATTGGTTGAGCAGGAGATGGTGGATGTTGATTCTGAATATTCAACTGACCTTGATTTTGTAGATTTTGTTGATCCTGACTATGATCCTCTGGCTCTTTTTGTTCCTCTATATCTGATAAATCCTGTAGATGTCTGTCCAAATCCTGAGAGACAGATTTATGATATTCCAATTTTCTCCTGGTATTGTGTAAATCCTGAGAGTTTATAGAGTGATCCAATGGTGTTTCATCAAAATCAATAGCAGACCGATCTGCAACCGCGGTTAAACTGGTATTTTCAGGGAGAAGGTTTACTTCATCCTGACTGCAATCTTCTTCATTGGTATCACTAGCTACATCGGGGTGTAGTCGTACTGTGAGGGCTGGTTCCGATGTAGCGCCACTGGGGCCCGCGACGTCGGTTGGAGATGCCACACCAGGCTGGTCAGACCTCTCTGTCAAGGCCGCTGGATGGATTGATTCCTTGCCTGAGCTGGCCGAGCTTAGAATTCCCGAATTGAGCGCTCATGGGTCCTCTAAGTCGGTTTCACCTGTGCTTGACTCCTCAAACTGACTAGGTAATATGGAGTCAATGTCGTTGGGGGTGGTAAAATTCCACCTGTATGTACCATGTATCCTTGCGTTAATTATAGGTCTGTTACGATTGTCCAATGCTATAGGGTCAGCTTGCCCACGGGAGCGACTTGATCTGCCAGACTGGCCAAATCTAGTGAGCAAATCGTAGTCCCCGGCGTTTTCTAGTGATCCTTCTACAGCTTGTTGACTCGATGTATCAGTCCTACCTTGCAGCACACGATGGGAGGTATCATCCAACTCATCCGGATTTTCAGATGTCGGCGGTGCCAGAGGAATGGGAAAAGGTACACCACTCATGAACTAAGCAGCATACACCACTGATATTCTCCACCAGGTGAACGGATGTTGGTAAACGGTTGTGGAAGGAAGGATGTTGTAGGTTGTTGTGGGTTAGCTAGCTCAAATGGTTTGATGGTTGTGATGCTTGTTTGCTGGTTACTAGGGTATTAATTCAGGGGTTCAATCCACAGATTAAAGTTCCAATATTTATTGTAATATCCACTTCAAATCACAGAAGTCTTGTTCACAGGTAGTTGGTTCAATTGAGCAAGGATGGTAATAGTCACAAGTACAAAGTAGAGTTCCAATCTAACTGGGAACAAGTACAACTCCAATATGATGAGTATGAACCATCCTAGGTGTGTGCTGCAGCAAGATGACTAAGTCCAAAGGTTAATACTTACACAGTCCAACCCTGTGTATCCCAGCAGTAAGTAAGGTCAGTCCTCACAGGAAGAGCATTACATTCTATCTCCTGCCTGCTTGGCCAGCTCATCTGCTTATATACAACTCAGACGCCTCCAACCACCAGTCCCGTGGCCTTAAAAGGCCACTTCCTGTGGAGCCTTCCCACAGTTCTTTGCACCCTTCCCACAAAGTATTGCAACAGGAACTGCAGCACTTCTAGACCAATTATATCATAATAATCTCCTACTCTATTATTCTTACAAAATACACACTTAGAAACGGAATGCAGTAACATATAAATACACAAAAGGCACACCAGATGTACAATAGGCAGTGGCGGCCGTTTCTACAGCCCCCATCCCTGTTGTCCACCATACATTCACAACAGTGTGGCGGACACAATAGCACTTTCTCCTTCTGTGACATTTTGTCTTGGCTCTTATATTCATTACATACCTCCCCCCCTAAGCTTTCAACTCGTTTGAAACTTTATCTCCCCCCATCAGCCTTACTCATTTATGCTGAGTTTCACTGAATCAGTCATCTCCTGATAAGCATTAGGATATAATGCATTCAACTTAGTGGCCCCTGCTGAACAACCATTATGTTCAGGCACTTCTGTTGTGGGTACAATGTACTTTGTTCCTTCCAGCATCAAACTCTTAATTTCTGTGCTCTCTTTGTCCTCAGTTACCTTAGGAGTTGCTTTCTTTACCAAATACTTCTGTACATACCATTTAGCATAAACTATGCCCACTACTACCAGAATCAGCCCCAATACAATAAAGAAAGAGTTAGATATTTTCCACCCATCCATGCCTTGGATTCCTTTTTCTATGTCACCAGAGTACCAATTAAAAACGACATCTACAGATACTGTGAGCTCATCATGTGTCTCTAGTTCTTTAACCACAGCAGTTAATGTCACAAGTTCATTGGTTTTGTCCTGTACCATTCTAATATTGTGTTCATTATTGTCTACTAGAGTCTTAGTTGCATTCATTACTGTCACCATTTTCTTGTTGTTGATCATAAGTCGCACAGTGTCCTGCTCCAAATCTTTAACATATTTTGCGATTTGTGCCACATCTTCTTCAGTAGCTACACCAAATAAAGTTTTAGAAATTGTTCCAATGAAATTAACCAAACCTCGTTTGATGCGGGTAGTCTCTCTCAGAACTCCTTCATCCTTGACTTTAGACTCAGCAAGCTGGAGCTGACTCAGCACATTTGAAAACCGGATCTTCCAAACATACTGATCAGCTTCTGTTATGTGGTTCAGCAGTGTGATGTTATACTCCTCCAACTGGGCTTGCAAGACTTTGATGTCTGGTGGTGTTGGTGCCTGCAGCACAACGATCAGAGTCCAAACACCAGACACCACACGGGTATCTCCCTGTTCCATGATGAGCATTCCATCGTCCTGTAACAAGGAACCAAAGGCAACATACAGTGTCAGGCTCCAACCAAGTAAGAATGGTAAATTCATGTTGAAACTGCCACTACTCCTTCCTCCTCTATCTATCACTGCAAAGTGACATGTCTTGTGCTACCATACTCTATATATACCCTATCCCAGTGTCACAGGTGCATCTGTGTCTGCTGCACCTGGGGCACTCTCAGTTGGCTCCCCTTTGTCCCCTCTGACTTGTACTACTTCAAGCTGAGGTGTAATTACCTCTTTGAACACCTCATGTAAGTCATTCTTTTCAGTCGTGGGCCCCATTGTTGGTGCCATTGTGGCTCTGTCATTCAAAACACCAAGCCACTTGTCCCACCCTTTTTCTGTTTGCTCCTTGTATGTCAGAAGATTATGTAGCTCTCTTGACCCTTTATGTTTGTGCATGTTCAACCGGTTCAGTCTCACACTGTTGTCCTCTCCCTTCATTTCCCCCATTCTCTGCCTGACTTCTGTCTTCTAAGCCCCTAATCTCATCTTCTATTTCATCATTGTCATCTATCATCCCCCCAGTGACTGTTGGGGCCCTTTGTTCATGTTCCCTTTCTGTCAATTTCACTGGATTTCTCCAATCCCCTCTGTCTTCTAATTCCCACCTTTTTTTCTTTTGAGCTTTCCCTGTCTGTTTCTTGCTCTGTTGAAGCACTTTTTTGTACCACTGACTTACTTTGTTTTGTTTGACTTTGACGGTTTTTGTAATTCTCAGCTGGAATATTTGCCCATTCTTCTATGTCTATTTCTGTGTAATCTTTTCTTGCTCCCTTTCTTGCTGGTAGTAACCGTTTTGGTATGTACACATCCCTGACTACCCTCCCTTTGCCCCTTCCACCCTTTGTTTTATTTTCTAGGTGGTCTACTCTCACTGGGTTCTCTCTATTCTCTGTTTCTCCTAGATCATTTTGAACATTTTGTACAGGAATTTCATAATCCTCTCTATGCTGTGGTATGATAGGTCCAAAACTTTGTCCTAGAGTCTCACCCCACTCTACTGGATTTCTCCAATCCCTTCTGTCTTCTAATTCCCACCTTTTTTTCTTTTGAGCTCTGGTTAGGTGATGTTTATTTTGTTGTACTCGATTTGGAACATCTAATTTCAACCGCTCAGCATTCACATTTTGTTTTTTCAGATTGGTCCAACAATAGTGACAACAGCACCTCTAACTTGTGTTACTAAAAACCCATGTTCATACTTAGGTTCTAAAAGCATTTGTGTTCGATAATTTGAGGAGGACTTTCTGTCCAACCTCCAGGGCAGGCACTCTAGGTCTTTGATTCAACCTGTCTAGATTCTTTTCCTGTTGTTTCAAGACATTTTGCTGAGCTCTTTCATGATCTTCTGCTAACTTGTCTATTCTATCTGCTAACACTTTTATGTCTTGGCCAGGTGGAATTTGATAGGCTAGTTTGGCTGGATTACGAGGTTGCCTCCCATAGTGCAAGTAAATGGGAGAAAACCCAGTGGCAGCATGTGTAGCCACTCTATATGCATACAATGCTTGCCCCAACACTTCTTCCCACCTATGACTTTTTGCCTCAACTAGCCTAGACAACATTGTTTTCAATGTCCTGTTAAACCTTTCTACCTTCCCATTTGTTTGTGGATGATAGGCTGTGGTATATCTATATTCTACCCTTTCTCTCCTTAAGAGTTGCTGTACCATTTGTGATCTGAACTCACCACCTCTATCACTAAGGAGAACATATGGTGGGCAATGAGTTGCGAAATATGTCCTCTCTAAGTATTTAACAATGTGTTCAGACCGTTTATCTGGTATAGGAACTACTTCAGCCCACCCTGAGCAATGATCTACTATGACTATTGCATACCTGTTCCCTTCTCTAGTTTGAGGCAATGAGCCGATCAGATCTATACCCACAAGTTCCCCCGGTACTGATGGACCTGGCATTGCTGTGGCAGAAGGAAAAACCTTTCTATGTCTATGCAGCACACAAACCTCACAGTCTCGTACTGTTGGTATACAGTGAACCTCATTTTTTCAAATTTGTAAGATTCCTGTAACCTGCATAAGGTTCTTTCCATTCCTTGATGTCCGATATCTTTGTGTACCTTTCGTACTATTTCTGGTACCATTTTAGCTGGAATCATGACCCTAGGGTAAGCATTTGCTCCTGGTGGAGGTTGTAAGGAGTACAACACAATTGATGACAACAAAATCGTCTTCCTCATTCAGACCTGCCTGGTATTGAGGCATGTTTTGTTGTTCTTGTACCAATTCCCTCCAATCTATATAGGGGTCATTCCATTCTTCATGATTGGCTACTTCCAAGGCAGACACTTCTACAGGTCTTCTTCTGATTCGAGAAAGCATGTCTGCCCTGACTTTGTATGCCCCCCTTCTGTACTCTATAGGAGCACCATACTCTGCTAATAAGACTGCCCATCTCTGTATTTTCGTATTCTTTATCTCAGAAACAAACAGTGATTTCAAGGGTTTGTGGTCTGTCACTATTACAAACTCAGCACCTTGCAAGTAGGGTCTAAGTTTTCGTAGTGCAAATATCACTGCAAATGCCTCCTTTTCTATGTTAGCCCAATTCATTTGTGCTGGTTTGAGATGCTTTGAAAAGTACTGTATTGGTCGTTCGATACCATCATCAGATGTCTGACACAGTATCCCCCCAATGGAATGGTAACTAGCATCTGTATACAAACGATAGGGTTTGTTCAGGTCAGGATAGGCCATGACCTCTTCTGACACCAATTGTTCTTTAAGCCTTTCCCATGCTTTCTCTTCAAGGTGTGTCCAACTAAATAGAACCCCTTTCCTGGTCAGTGCTACCAGAGGCTCTGCAATTTCAGCAAAATCAGGGATACATTGCCATACCAAGGAACCTTTGTACACCTTTCACATCATCAGGAGGCGCCATCTCTTTGACAGCTGCTACTTTGGCAGGATCAGGCCTCAATCCATCAGAACCAACTATATACCCTAATAGCTTCACTTCTTTTTTACAGAAGGTGCACTTTTCAGAGTTCAGAGTTAAGCTTTGTTTCTCTAACAGTTCCATGATTTTCCTTAGATGATCTGTATGTTCCTCATCAGTCTTTGAGTAAACAATCAGATCATCCAGATAGACCATCACAAACTTACCCAAGAATTTGTTTAGTACAGAATTTATATGCCTTTGCCAAATGGGAGCAGAATTGGATAATCCCATGGGCATTCACGTGAACTCATATAAACCCCTGTGTGAAACAAATGCTGTGTACTCTCTACTATCCTCCGCAACTGGAACCTGCCGGTAGGCAGATTTTAGATCAATAACAGAAAATACATTGGATCCCAACAACGAATCAAATATATCCTGTATGTGTGGCAGGGGATGAGCATCCTTTTTGGTGAAAAGGTTCAACCTCCTGTAATCCACACACACTCGGATAGAGCCATCAGGGTTATCCACAATTCACATTGGTGATGCCCATTCTGAAGCAGAAGGCACAATGATCCCTTGTTCTATTAATCTGTCTATTGCATGAAAACTAACAGAAACCGCTCAGGTAGAGTTCTGAAACTTAGATGATTGTCTTGGGCCTAAAAATGCATTTTCACATTATTGTTTAGCTGAAAAGCAACAGGAACTTTGTCTATTTGATAGAAACTAAAAGCACCGTTGAAAAGTTTTGAAATATTCTCAAATGACACATTTGGGCCTAGAAATGGATTTGGCCAAAAAACACAAAATATTGAAACCATTGGTTCTAGGTATTTGAAGCATTGCCATATGGCTGATTGCGGTCTAAAACGATTCAACACTGCTAAGTATTCTTGTTAGATTTCAGGAAAAATTCCTAAAATGACAAAGCCTGACAGTTTGTCCTAGATATTTGAAATAGTACATTTGGGCCTAAGAATGCATTTTCACAAAAGAAATGAATTTTAACATTGATCTCCGGCCGAAAACTAACAGGAACAGGGTCAAAATGAAACAGACTAAATGCGCTAGAGATTGATTTTTGAAATATTGTCAGATGACAAATATTTGCCTAGAAATGCATTTTTACATTGATATTTGCATGAAAACAAACAGGAACAAGGTCAGCGAAGAAAAAGACTGAAACCGCTAAGGTAGAGTTCTTAAACTGTCAGATAATTGTCTTGGGCCTAAAAATGCATTTTCACATTATTGTTCAGCTGAAAAGCATCAGGAACATTGTCTATTTGATAGAAACTAAAAGCACTGTTGAAAAAGTTTTGAAACATTCTCAAATGACAGATTTGGCCATAGAAATGGATTTGGCCAAAAAACACAAAATATTGAAACCATTGGTTCTAGGTATTTGAAGCATTGCCATATGGCTGATTGCGGTCTAAAACGATTCAACACTGCTAAGTATTTTTGTTAGATTTCAGGAAAAATTCCTAAAATGACAAAGCCTGACAGTTTGTCCTAGATATTTGAAACAGTACATTTGGGCATAAGAATGCTTTTTCACAAAAGAAATGAATTTTAACATTGATCTCCGGCCGAAAACTAACAGGAACAGGGTCAAAATGAAACAGACTAAATGCGCTAGAGATTGATTTTTGAAATATTGTCAGATGACAAATATTTGCCTAGAAATGCATTTTTACATTGATATTTGCATGAAAACAAACAGGAACAAGGTCAGCGAAGAAAAAGACTGAATCCGCTAAGGTAGAGTTCTTAAACTGTCAGATAATTGTCTTGGGCCTAAAAATGCATTTTCACATTATTGTTCAGCTGAAAAGCATCAGGAACATTGTCTATTTGATAGAAACTAAAAGCACCGTTGAAAAAGTTTTGAAACATTCTCAAATGACAGATTTGGCCATAGAAATGGATTTGGCCAAAAAACAAAATATTGAATTATTGGTTCTAGGTATTTGAAGCATTGCCATTTGGCTGATCGCGGTCTAAAACGATTCAACACTGCTAAGTATTCTTGTTAGATTTCAGGAAAAATTCCTAAAATGACAAAGCCTGACAGTTTGTCCTAGATATTTGAAACGGTACATTTGGGCCTAAGAATGCATTTTCACATTGATGTCTGGCCGAAAACTAACAGGAACAGGCTCAGCGATGAAAAGGCTTAAAACTGCTGAGGTAGAGTTCTTAAACTTCATCAGGTGATTGTTTTGGAAACGAAATGGATTTTAACATTGATCTCCGGCCGAAAACTATCAGGCACAGGGTCAAAATGGAACAGACTAAATCCGCTAGAGTTTGAAAATTCCTAAAATGACAAAACCTGACAGTTTGTCCTAGATATTTGAAACGGTACATTTTGGCCTAAGAATGCCTTTTCACATTGATCTCTGGCCGAAAACTAACAGGAACAGGCTCAGCGATGAAAAGGACTAAAACTTCTGAGGCAGAGTTCTTAAACTTCATCAGGTGATTGTGAACGGATGTGGCAAAAAGGGATGTAGGTTGTTGTGGGTTAGCTAGCTCAAATGGTTTGATGGTTGTGATGCTTGTTTGCTGGTTACGATGGTATTAATTTGGGGGTTTAATTCATTGTTCTAAAGGAAGTGGTAGAGGAAGGGCAAGAAGGCGTGACCTTACAACACTCGAAATCCGCCGATTAAAGTTCCAATATTTATTGTAATATCCACTTCAAATCACAGAAGTCTTGTACACAGGTAGTGGTGAACGGATGTGGTTAACGGATGTGGAAGGATGTGGGTTAGCTAGCTCAAATGGTTTGATGGTTGTGATGCTTGTTTGCTGGTTACTATGGTATTAATTCGGGGGTTTAATTCATTGTTCTAAAGGAAGTGGTAGAGGAAGGCGTTCATCTCTCCATGACCTTACAACACTCGCAATCCGCCGATTAAAGTTCCAATATTTGTTGTAATATCCACTTCAAATCACAGAAGTCTTGATCACAGGTAGTTGGTTCAATTGAGCGAGGATGGTAATAGTCACAAGTACAGAGTAGAGTTCCAATCTAACTGGTTACAAGTACAACTCCAATATGATGAGTATGAACCAACCCTAGGTGTGTGCTGCAGCAAGATGACTAAGTCCAAAGGTTAATACTCAACAGTCCAACCCTGTGTATCCCAGCAGTAAGTATGGTCAGTCCTCACAGGAAGAGCATTACATTCTATCTCCTGCCTGCTTGGTCAGCTCATCTGCTTATATACAACTCAGACGCCTCCAACCACCAGTCCCGTGGCCTTAAAAGGCCACTTCCTGTGGAGCCTTCCCACAGTTCTTTGCACCCTTCCCACAAAGTATTGCAACAGGAACTGCAGCACTTCTAGACCAATCAGAAGGCAGCTTTTCAGCTGCATGATGGGAATGTTTACAATCAGGGTGCACTGTGGGAAGGTTTACTCGCAGAGGCTGCTGGGAAGGGGATCCCTATGCCTTGTCTGGAGTATAGGTGGCTGGAGTAACTATGTTTCATGCAGAGACTAGGCATCTGTTGCAGAGTTGGAATAAACATGTTTTGATTCGATGTTTTGACTTGATTTAAAGTGGCTACAGCACACCCGCGGGCGGTTATTTAAAGAAATTGAGAAGCAATTTCTTTACTTCGAAAATTATGAATACTTATATTTTGTTTCCAACACAAACATGCTGTTTTTGGTTACATTTGATTATATGTGCAGTATTTTCATCTTAAACCTGAGGTATTTTCATCATAAACTGGTTATGTCAGGTTTCTACATAAAATAGTGTGAATTGTTACCCGGGTTCGACAACTACCCCTTTTTTTGATTATGAGGGCATAGAGTCGTACATGCTCATTTTATTATGGTAACACATCAAATCACGACTTAGTGTGTGACAATTGGAGAGAGAGAGAGATCAGGTTATTCCATAACTGGAAATGGAAGACGCCTACAGAGATTTCATAAACGACTTATAACTGTAAGCAAGTTCAAGTCGGAGGTAAGTAGTATGCATATTCCATGAGATGATGATGTGATGGTTGCTAATGCGGAGTCATGATGGTTGTCCATCTGAGGACAGGAGCATAGATGTGCAAAATGTCCAAATGCTCCACATAGCAGGTAAGCAAAAAAAAAAGAATTGGAATTGGAATTTGAAGGATTTGCCCGTGTGTCATTGATTGGAGCGCAGAATGGGCTGGGGATCAGCCAGAAAAGGCCAAATGATCATGAATGGAAAAAGAACACAAGAAAAGAAGATTGGCACGTCGGCCTTAGTGGTAGTATATAGACGGTAGTGAATAATCACGAATGAGACAGACGTTCCAGAGATCAGGCTTACCGGAAGCCGTCAGAGCGTCAATGTCAGTGAATTAGAATAAGAGTCTTCGAGTCCCAACTCATGGCTGGTTGTCCACATCTGGATGTGGTGGAGTGGATAGTACAGCGGAGAAATAGACCCTTTGAAGACGGCTAGGGAAGCCAATTTTGAATTTGAATATTGAATTTTCATTAAAGTGGGGGGGACAATTTTGAATATCTCTCTTCTCTTTGGTATCAAAGAAACAGGAGTTTGTCACACTTTTTCTAAGTATTATGTTGTCAAACCCTATTCTTACAAAATACCACACATAGTTATCTATACTTCGATAAGATAGTACAACATATGCCATTGTTTAGAATACATGTCATTTTGGGCAAGTTTCTATCAACGTCTTTTCCTGAAAACAATTTAGAAGTTACTTTCTTTGTGGTTGGTTCCTATAAGTGTTATTCTTCTCTTATATTCTCATAATCAATGTCCGTTGATTAATGTCTATCATTTTGCATCAGTTCATTTGTACTCTTGCTGTGAGCGCGCTTGGACGTCGATGAGTTTTTCATATCAATCAGTACGGGTATACTGCTATATATCACACATCAGTCCTACATATGTTATATATATTTCTTTTTGTTTTTGTCTCTTTTTCCACAAGAATAAAGAGTTAGGCAGCTGGTGCCAACGAAAGTTTTCTGGTAAAGTTTTTATCAACTTCTGTCTGTGATGCAGCTGTGCGCCACAGAACTTCATGAGGTGCAGCCAATCAGAACACTTCATCCTTCCGTAATGTCATTGTAGATGTTTTCGTTCATCCGACCTGTCCCTACTTCAACGGGGACAGCGGCCGGAGGGGCGCTGGCGTCGGTTGTCCGTCTGTGCATGCGTAGTGCCTGTCTGTCGAGGTTATCAAGCAATTGTTAGTCTGCTAGATCTCCCCTGATGCGGGTCCACCCAGCCTCAGCCAGTCTAGGCATGGAGAATGGAACAGGTGTGGCTAATCCGCCAGTGAAGCGGAGGAGCCGAGTCATTGTCGATAACTTCCCTTCTCCTACGAGGGTGGCCGCCCGTCTTTTCGACACTTTCAGCGAGTTCGGGAGGGGGATAACCTTAGGCACTTGACCAGGGCGGGTTGCGGCTGCATAGACGCTCATGCCCCAGGTGATGCGGGCTCGTGCACTCAGGAACAGGTGATCGATTGATAGGTCTCTCATCAGTGCCTCTCCCTGGGTGTACAGATGGTCGAATGGCATAGTCAGTTCACCCAGGAAGATGGTTTCCAGGACCAACGGTGCCGAGAACTGTAGGTAGATCCCGTCCGGTGTAGACCGTCGAGCGGCCTGTCGTAGTCTCCACACTAGGTAGAGCGCAAACAGCATCACAATCGTTAGCAGCAGGGCAAGGACGGCGGTAGGTGTCGAGCAAGCCAGCCGTTCAGTCGGGCACTCTGGTGGGGGGCCGTAGCACCTGATGGTTTGTGCTGTAGCGGCCGATGTCTGAGACGCCAGGGCTGATGTAGCTAGAGCACATCTGTGTCTCTAACAGAGAACAATCAGTGCAATAATGAGTACCACCGAGAGAGCCGACGAACCCCACGCTGCATACTGTCCATAGAGTTCATTTTTGTAGGCCACCGGTCTCAGAATGAGCTTCTTCTTGTTAATCCTGTCAACCAAGTCTTTTAATGGCATGTGAAACGGCTTCCCGTCCGCTTCCTGTTCCATTGATAGCCGTAGTTCTTGTGGGATAGGGTCGTATACAACGTCCAATTTAGTATCATGGACCTCTGTGGTGACCCAATGAGCCATTTGCATTCCCCTTACGATCAGGTCATTGGTAGGATATGTGATGGGCTCTCGGTCCCTGTGCTTTGCGCATCCTTGAAGACTGTATGGTATCCATGACTTTTCCGTCATGAAGGCACAGTCGCATCCCAGACTTAACACAGCATAGTTACTTATGGTTTTAATTTCAGGTGGTCGATTTCCGCAAATCAGCTGTCCCTCAGTTTCAGATGTTACAATAAGGACGGTTTCAGAGTCTAGTTGCACTGCCATTTCTTCAAAGTGTGGCTTTATGATATAGTCGACGATACACAGTTCATCAATGGCAGATTTGTCATCTCTGATAAGGGCTGCCACGCACTCGTCATCAGTGATTTTCTTCATGTGAGGTACGTCCGAACATAAAGTCACTGTGCTCCCGTAGCAACTAGCCCAGTCGATGATTGGGTTTGGTATGTAGTACCTTTGGCTTATAGACAAGGCGATAGCATTTGGTACGTTGCTGACCATCGCGCCATCTGCCTTCTGTCCTGCGACTCTGACTGGTACAGGGAATTTCAGGACCTGGTACATCCTGAACAGGTGTTCTTCTGAGACGACTGGAATGCGCAGGGTCACAACTATTGATGAGCCATCGCGAGTGCACTGAGGGCGAGCATTCTCGTAGTAAAATGCTGTTGATTTAAAGGCAGACCTGAACCTCAGGTATACGTCCGTCCGTCTCACAGCCTTTATTATGGCTTGAGGTGGAATAATCTTAGGAGATAGTCTATGACGTGTTAGCTGGTGTATTTCAGATGTAAAAGTCTCAAGGTGTCTTAAATTGTTCACGTAGTGTAATATCAGGCCTAGTTTTACCCTATTTAGGTATCCAAGGTATGTAAGATAGGCCCTGTTTGCTTCTATCTTTAGACGATTACTGACAGAGCGTTTGCTAAGGTTCAACATTTTGAAGTTGGTAGAGTCAGCTACAGCTTTAAGTCCTGATAATTTGAGTTCTATACTTGTCAGCATGACGTTTGTTTTCAGCACTTGGTCCTTTGTAATGTCAGTAAGTTCATTATGTGCTTCGGTCAGGACTTCTACATTCTTTGCATTGTATTCAATGTCCGAAGCACGGCCGGTTCCGAACACATGATATCCAAATTCAGATATTAGATTTAGCACAGGTATTCCTGCACGTATGGTGCAAGATTATAGCTCCCAGAATGCGCTGTAGGGGGCCCTGCTGGAGCAGCGGATGTCTAGTTCACACGCTCACTGCAGGGGCGCTAGGGTAGGCGCTGGGGCGTTGGTTTCACCACTACTGTGTAGATGGCGTCACCCGCTGGAGTAAGGTGATCAGCTCACTGGTAGCCTCACTGTAGCGTCTGGTCAGCATCTGGTCACCATGTTTTATTTAAATTCGAGTCACTCAGGCCTACAAGAGATGAGAACATAGGTCCCTGTAGTATATACAATTGTAGCCAATTCCATGTGTTAGGGGAGGGGAAGGCCTCTAACTTAGCTCAGTTTTAGATTTCTTATCAGGGTAATCAGTCACTAGAGTACATCACACCAGTTCAGACACATAACGCTGATTGGCGTTTTTAAGAGTTTTTGATTGCACGATCATGGAATATATTCCTTGCTCCATCGGCCAATCAGTCGTCCTAGTCAGACGAAAGTATTTTAAGCCAGGCATGGTGTATGTATTGGTTGGAGGGGAGGAGTTAGATGACCCGCCACAGGGTCAATCGTGTATGTTGGTGCAGGCTGGGCCGTATATGCCCCAGGAGCCCCTGGCGGCAAGGCGGGCCGTATAACAGATTCGCGGTCGCGACTTCGCCGTCTTGATCCTCTACGACGGTTGTCAATCCCATGGCTGCGCGAACCATTCTTCGAGACAACGTTGCAGCCGGAGCTGGACGCACTAGGTTACATAGTCCACGTCGGGAGTCGCCGTCCCCTGCTTTGTGGGTTGTCGCAGTCAGTAAGGTGGTTCGGACTCTTACAGCGTGCCAGCCGGCGCCGTCATCAAGGACGCGTGTTATCCCATCAGTTAAGACGTCCACCCCGGGTCTGACGATTCTTCGGTCCATCAGTAACGAGTTGGACAGTATGCTGCGGTCGTCGTCCGCCTCTCCGTCAAGGAGCTCGTCTCCTGTGCGGAGTTCTTATGGCAGTGGGATAGTGAAGACATCCGGTCCCAGCGACTGCACGTCATCAGCCGTCGCCGGAACACCAGCTGCCGTAGGTTCGTCGTCCGACAGCGGTGGACAGGCTCTAGGTTCAAACCCTTCGACCACCCCTGTCGGTAGTTCCTCTGTAGGCCGCCAGGACAGCGGCAACTCTCCTCGTTCTGCTGCCTGTCCGTCCGACTTAGCGTCGACGGGCGGCAGGGACAACATAGCCTCCAGCTGACCGCGTAGGGATAGCGCGACTTCTAGTCGGTCGGGAGGCACCGGAAGTCCCGCAGCAATGTCGTCCATGTCGGCCACTGGAGCCTCGGTGTTGGAGGGACCGGTGCAGATACCGGCTGATGATCCTGATTTGGAGTTCGACCTTAGTATATTCCCACCAGGCACGATTATAGACTGTGTCCCGTCAACGTCCACAGGGATCAGGTCTGGCAAGGCTCCGCATCGGCCGGACATACCTAAACCATCCGCTGATCCATCGTTGTCAGACGATGAGTAATGCCATGAGGCAGTGGATGTCGTATTGCAGCAGACATTGCCCATTTCCACAGTTAGGGCTGGACACAGTATACCTCTCTACCAGTGCCTCAGGTATACGTCCGTCCGTCTCACAGCCTTTGTTATGGCTTGAGGTGGAATAATCTTAGGTGATAGTCTATGACGTGTCAGCTGGTGTATTTCAGAAGTAAAAGTCTCATTCAGGTCTATTGGGCCCAGTGAAGGTGTATAGTGAGGAGATCCTGATGCACTACGCAATGAGCAATATATTCCCTATTTATACATATTAGAGTCTGACAGTTTCCTCAAAATATCGCATAATTTTGATACTAGTAGTTATCCTGTGTAAAGTCGTTCTTTTGTGAGGTAGATGCACCTAATTCATACGTGTCCCAATAGGGCGTGGCAGGGGGAGTGGTGGCTCCGGCAGAGGCCTATTATCATGCACATACTGCGGTCCCAGGTATACTTTGCGTAGGGGTCTCCTGGTAGTGGAGTACCTGGCGGACCGAGGACTTAGTTCTACCTTGTGCATCAGTACGGCCTGGGGCGGGAGCGCCCTAGCTCCAAGACAGGCACCCATTGTATTTCCCATGTTTAATGTGTGTCTTATTAGAGTGCGCTAATTGCTCCTACTTCCGATGAACTGAAGGGGGAGGGAAGGACGAGGGCGTTGGTGGCGTATTTATCCTTTATTGCAGCTACTCTGTCCCAGCCTTTATGACTTGCCTCAGATGCTGTCTCATTTAAGCAGGTAGGGCAGCAGCACAAATTGGTTAATGAATACATCCTTGTCACTTTGTCCAGTCTCCCGAAGTAGAATGGGATGGTGATGATGGTGCGATCTACAGAGTCAAGGGGAAACACATTGAAATAAATACCAGCTGTTTTACATTGTCCATTTCGTACAGCGAAGAAGTATTCCCTTGTTATCACAGGTATATAGCAAATACTCAAACAACTGTCGATATCATAAATGTGAATCCCTGATGCATGTGCACATGGTTCAGCAGTGCCCAATGTAGTAGCCATGTTGGTTGTATTGTATTTCCAACACAGAATTAACTCAACAGTCTATTGTCTATAATAACATGTGCAAACGATATATGAGCTGTGGCAATATAGCAATTTTATATGAGTCATTCCTCATCGTTGGACTCAATTACTATGACGATTATGGGCATAGCAGGTCCCTTAGCCATATTTACTGTCACAATGGCAAAATGACTAGGCACGTGCATTTCTCCTGGATGAATCTTGCTAGGAGTTCCTGTATTTCCTCAGGGGTGGGGTAATCCTCGTCCCTGATATTGTCATATTCTACATTAGATAAGTCTTCCATTATCTCAGCGGTAATTGGATCATTTTCGCAAGTGTAATCAAATGTGTCCAATGGCTCGCGCATTGGCCGGCTGTCCTCATTCATCATGACAGTTTCGTTACTCATCATTGTATTTCTTCCAATTAGAATATTATTCTGTGACTAGATCAGCGTATCTGCTGCGCATCAAGGCAACGCGGTGTGCGGCGGTGCCGTAGTGAATTTTTTAATTTAATGGTAGAAGCATACGTTACATTGCACGTGTCACAGTGTGTACCTAGGTAGGGCTGGCATAACTGAAGATGCCACACGACTTCCTGTCTAATATTAAATATGTCTCCACATACACTGCATACGTGTGAATGTCTCGTTGTGTTGACTGGCGGTGTCATTATAAGTCATTGAGCGTGCCAGTTTTTTGCATTAAGACTTTCTTAAGTATTTCTATTGTCCACTTATCAGGGTAAGGGGGAGGTGAAGGTTCACCTAAGGGTCCAGCAACGTATAAGTACTTTTGCCAATTTCTCTTTTTAAATTAAATGTACTTTTCAGTTTGCCCCCAAAAGAGCTTTTCCAGGTTATGCAGATATCTTAATTCATATCTTTTAAGACACGTGCGACAATCTCTGCCTGGCTTCTTGTTGCCATGACAATAGAAACACAGATTGTCCCAGGGAAGGCGCGAAGTTAATTTTCCAACAGTGTAGGTGGCGTGATGCCGATTGACTAGAGTCTGTAGTGATGTAGGCAATTTGTAAATCCTCAAGTGAGATTTAGAAACAGCATCTACCACCAAACCCAGTAAAGTGGCTTTAGTTTTATCAAAAGTTTCTATTTTATAATGGTAGTTTCCCCACCAAGAGTCAGTGGAGTAATCGCTGACACTTTCATCCAATATTCTCCTAACGCTTCTTGTGTAGATGCTCATATCACAGCATAGTCACGATTTCTAAACTTACTTGAAAAAATGGTGTGTGCCAGGCACTTATGTTTTTGTTATCCTGTGTGAGTGTTAGGAGCTCTCTGTAGCGGTATTATTTCCTCACGAGCGGCTTGTAACTGTTCAAAAGTGTGTCTGCAGCAGGCAAGCAGATATCCTAGAGTGAGACCTCCAAAAATTGCAAATAAAATACAATATTCCAGGTATGCAGAGTGTTCCGTCTGCATATTAGCAGAAACTAGACAGAGACAGCAAACTCACAGGTAGGTGCAATATTCCAATGATTGCATGACTCCTGTGTAGAGTAGAGTTATAGTATGGTGCAGAGCAGCTCGCTGAGTAGTGATCTGGCGCAGGGTATGGTACTCCAGTGGTGTCTTCATCAACACTGCAGGGGGAGGAGCGCCATTGCTGCTATATATACAGGGGGCGGGCGGAAGTTACTCACAGAACAGCCGTCCCGCAGTGCATTGCGCGCCTTCCCACAGTTCTCTCTGGCATAAACAGAGTGCTGCTGGCTTCCTGTGCAGCCAGGAAGTCGGCTCCTAGCCCAGCAGGCTCCTTACTCAGCCAATCCTGATCGAGCGGCTCCTATATAAGTAGCGTCCCTAGCAACGATCCCTGCTCACTGTAATACAATCATTGGATCTGTTACCATTGGGGTGCCGTCCTTATGCACCAAACTGCACCCAGTGTAAGTACTGTCTTCTGTTCCAGGTTATTATGAGCTTACAGATTTTCTCAGATAGCTATTTTCGTGGAAATTTTAGTATGATACTGTCAGTTTAAATTGTGCTTTTCATAGCTATAGTCGTATCCATACAACGTGTACTTTTCTGTTAAAAATGTTATCTGGGTATCTGTAGTTTGCCCAGCAATTTTTTCGTTTTCCTTATGGCATATACATCCCTAAATCGTTTTTCTAGGCCTTTTCCTCAGTAAAGTACCTGCTCATATATATATATATAGATAGATTTCGCCATGCATTTTGGCATTATAAGCCAGTTCATATCATTCCATTTCTAATGTGTAGTGCATACTCCAGATTGCACACCTATAACCATATTCTTGGGGTTGAAGATATCATAGTGACAGCTGTTCACTGGTAAGTACGTCGTACTAGATAGTGCGTATGCAGTGCAGTAAGGCTTAGTAGGAGTGGGAGGGCGTTCTCCCTTCTCTATGCAGAGCTGCAGGCTCTAGTCATAATATTTCACACCAGATGGCGTTGCTGCGCCGTGTATCAGTCTTTAGTTCGCCGTCAGGCGGCGCCACTGCGCCTGTGTCACGTATAGTACCCAATATGCACGTCAGGCGGCGCCACTGCACCGTCCTGCTGCGTGGTTCCTAATCCGCACACTAGGTGTCAGCCTTGTTTTACTGTTAGTGTAAAGTGGAGTGGTCCACATTTTAGTCCTGCCTTCTGCTTCCTATATTTCTTTTAGAGTATGCTAGATCCTCTGAGGATAATTATTCATTGCTCTCCTTCAATAATAGCTTGTGTAGCATCTTAGTGGTGACGTTCAATGATAACTATAGCGCGTTGCTTTCATGTTTTATGTGTAACTAGCTGTAGCGCGTTTTGTGCGAGGCATGTAATTTCCATTTTCATTCTTCGTTAATAGTACATATTATCCTTGTTACTTTTCATTGCATTTTCATTATAGTTTCCATTTATCATTCATATAATCATGTGACAAGCCAGGGGTTTCATATACATTTTTCATAACCTCGGAGGTTTTAAACAGTAATAAGTCCTAATAGCTGAAACCTGTGGAACCTGGGACACGGTGTTCCCATACCCGCTGGCCTCTGTACCAACTCCCAGCCGTTGGGATTACCAGGTCAATTCAATATTTATATCACAATAAAATCACATTCATCGTCCTCCCCGTCTGTATCGGTCCAGTGCGTAGGGGGACGGGCTGTGGCCCTAGGGCGACTACTCCTCAGAGAAGGTTTCTTGCAGCTTTCCTGAGCCGGGGGCGTCGAGGAAGAGGTGCGGGCGTGTGCCGCTGATTGCTTCTTTTTAGTGGCATCGTCACTGGCAGACCGACTGTCCAGGCTAGACTTTTCTTTACTTTTCTTATTCTTTCCCACCAAGCCTAGCGCCCGAAGCGCGTCAGCATTTTCTTTGTCATTTTTGCCCACCTTGCCTAGTGCCCGAAGCACGTCAGCGTCCTGATTCTTTGTCCCAGGAGGGTCCTCTTGAGTCTGGACCTTATTTTCTTCTATAGTTCCTTCATGTATTTCATTTTCTTCTTCCATTTCTTCAGGAATTTCTTCATTTCTTTCTTCTTCATAATTTTTGTTTTCTTCATCTACTTCTTCTTCAGGATTTTCATTTTCCTCTTCATCTACATCGTCTTCCTCTGCTATTGCTGGTGCCCAAGTTGAGTTTCTGTATGTTCACGAAGTGTGGTATTTTAACACCAGATGCTACAGATGCCACACGCACTAGGTGGTCATCCTTCACTTCTTCTATGCGGTAGGGCCGTTTGTAGCGGTCCGAGAATTTCGAGACTCAGTTTGCAGAACACATAGGGTCATACACGTAGACGAGATCTCCTTCATGGAAGTCTACAGGTCGTTTTCCTGTGTCCAATCTTTTCCAAGATTTTCCTCATATTCGTCTGTGTATGTTTTAGCCAGTTTCTTGATTTGTTCTATGTTGTCCTTTGTTCTTAGGAACCATTCTGGTTTCTTGGACTGTTCTGCCATTGTCCTTTATTGGCCCATCCTTGGTACCCAAAGGACTGTTTATTTGGATAAAATGGTCGTGGTCCCTGGTTTCTTGGATTTCTATCTGCATTGTAGTTTCTGTTAGGCTGGTTGTAGTTCTGGCGCATGGGTGCATTTTGCTGTTGCTTGTCACCAGCAGCCTCCAGGGCGGCTACGAGTTAATCGAGACGATCATCTAGTTGTGCCGGTGGAGATGCTTCTAAAACAGCAGCTGAGGCTTTTGGTGTTTTCTTATCCAGAGATTCAAGCCGTGATGCTACTTTAATTGCATCCTCGATGGTTTTCACGTCTGTTCTGGCCAGTTCTCTTGATATTGCTGGAGAGGTTCCACCAATAAAAACTGCTAACACTAGTTCTGGTGCCACATCGCCAGCTACTTGATGTTTTCTTAATATTCCAGCAAAATCCAATACAGATTGGTCCTTTTCTTGTTTGAGTGAGAAGAAATCCCTATGTTTCTGCCAAGATGTCCGTTTGTCTTCAAAGATGTCTATGACGGCAGCTTTCAAATGTGCATAAGTGTCTTTTTTGTCGTTTGCTAGAGTTTTTACCCAATCAGCAGCTATGCCTTTTAATCCATGCTTTGCCATCAACAACTTTTTATCATCGTTCTATTCATACAGTGTGGCAACTGCATCTAGTTCGTCAAAATAGGTTTCAGGATTTTCTCCATTTGAACCATTGAAAACAGGGGGTTTTATAGGTGGTACTGCCGCCATATTGATTGGTGGATTGATTGGTTGAGCAGGAGCTTGTGGGTTGATTGGTTGAGCAGGAGCTGGTGGATGTTGATTCTGAATATTCAACTGACCTTGATTTTGTAGATTTTGTTGATCCTGACTATGATCTTCTGGCTCTTTTTGTTCCTCTATATCTGATAAATCCTGTAGATGTCTGTCCAAATCCTGAGAGACAGATTTATGATATTCCAATTTTCTCCTGGTATTGTGTAAATCCTGAGAGTTTATAGAGTGATCCAATGGTGTTTCATCAAAATCAATAGCAGACCGATCTGCAACCGCGGTTAAACTGGTATTTTCAGGGAGAAGGTTTACTTCATCCTGACTGCAATCTTCTTCATTGGTATCACTAGCTACATCGGGGTGTAGTCGTACTGTGAGGGCTGGTTCCGATGTAGCTGCAGCAAGATGACTAAGTCCAAAGGTTAATACTTACACAGTCCAACCCTGTGTATCCCAGCAGTAAGTATGGTCAGTCCTCACAGGAAGAGCATTACATTCTATCTCCTGCCTGCTTGGCCAGCTCATCTGCTTATATACAACTCAGACGCCTCCAACCACCAGTCCCGTGGCCTTAAAAGGACACTTCCTGTGGAGCCTTCCCACAGTTCTTTGCACCCTTCCCACAAAGTATTGCAACAGGAACTGCAGCATTTCTAGACCAATCAGAAGGCAGCTTTTCAGCTGCATGATGGGAATGTTTACAATCAGGGTGCACAGTGGGAAGGTTTACTCGCAGAGGCTGCTGGGAAGGGGATCCCTATGCCTTGTCTGGAGTATAGGTGGCTGGAGTAACTATGTTTCATGCAGAGACTAGGTGTCTGCTGCAGAGTTGGAATAAACATGTTTTGACTCGATGTTTTGACTTGATTTAAAGTGGCTACAGCACACCAGTACTGATGCCTGTAGCTGGCTTCAAAATAAGATGGGTGAAATGAGAGCGACAGGACAAGCACCTGGAGCACGAGGAGGCCCGTCAGGGAACAATCAGCAGGGAAACTAAAAGGCTGGTCCGTGCCGCCTATTACAACAACACTGCATTCTATGGGAAGACCAGCTAATGACAAACTTAGCAGTGAACCATTATTTCTGACCATCAACTTATGTGGAAGAGAGAAATCAGCATTTCTCAATACAGGAACCAGTGACTGCTTCATCTCAAAAATGTACAAACAATCACTACCAGAAGAATGCATAGTAGAAACTTTTGATGCAAATCTGAAGGTAAATATGGCAGATGGTAACAGCAAAATTATTTCAGAAACTGCAAGATTAAAATTCATGGTGGAAGGAGCACGACTATATTTCAACTTCCATGTCATGGAAAATCTTTGCCACGATGTCATGATTGGTAGGAATCTACTAGAAGCACTTCAAGCAGATATGAAAATGGGAGACAGAAAAGTGGAAATCTTCAAAGGTAATCCAATATCAAGCACAGACAACGAGACATTGCTCCCTATGCAGGAGAAAATTATATCAGTCTCATCATGGAGACAGGTACAAGGAGAACAAGGAGATACAGTACTCTGTGAACCATCAGGACTTGCACCACTATGTGTAGAAAGCAGTGTCAACCAACTAGGGAAAACATGGTGGATGAAAATCATGAATTGCTCAGACAAACCTATCATTCTGGGGAAGAATGATGTCCTAGCATACGCCAGGAAAGGTTAAGCACCTGGACTGGACCCTGAAGATCTGACAGACTTCCTGAGAGTAGACCATCAACAGAAAATGGGAATACCAGCCGAAGTGTGTCAAATGGCAATAGATTTTGTAAAATCATTGACAGCTGACCAGTTTGAAGAACGAAGGAAAACAACACCAAAGGAAGAAAAGATAAAACAGATCGACCTAAGTGAATCTTGTCTGGATGAAACACAAAACGAAGAATTTGTAAAGATGCTATTGGACAATCAAGACAGTCTTGCATTTGACATGTCTGAGCTCGGTCATTGCAAAATTTCACCAATGAAAATTAGAGTGGATGAATCTAAAGGAATAGCCTGCACAAGACCCTACAGATACTCACCACAGAAAATGGAAGTAATAGATGAGCAAGTGAAACAGCTTCTGGACATGGGAGTGATAGAACCAAGTGAATCAGCATGGCGAAGCCCTCTTGTAGTGGCTTATAAAAAGAATGGAAAACCCAGGCTCTGCACAGACTACAGATGGCTTAATTCCATCATGTACAAGGACAAGTTCCCCATGCCTACAGCAAGATCTCTATTTCTCTTCATGGCATACAAGAAAACCAATATGTTCACAGCACTTGATCTTCTCAGTGGATACTATCAAGTTGAGATAGACAAGGATTCAAGACAGTACACAGCATTTGAAACACCTACAGGAGTCTACCAGTATCGATGTGTAGCATTTGGCCTTTGTGGGGCGCCATGGGAATTTACCAAGGTAATGTCTACTGCTTTAAATGGCCTCATACCAAGGACATGTTTGGCATACCTAGATGATGTAATAATCAACGACCAGAGGATCACCTGAAAAACGTTCAACTTGTTCTGAAAGCACTAGCCAAAGCGGACTTAAAAATCAAGACAGAAAAATGTGATTAGTGTAAGGACAGAATCAACTACTTGGGACATATTATCAGCAAGGAAGGTCTTGAAATCCAACCTAGGATCATTAAAAAGGTCAAGGCAGTGAAAAGACCAAAGAACGTGAAAGCTGTCAAATCGTTCCTGGGACTGTGCAATTACTACCGTTCCTTCATCCCGGGATTCGCCAAGGCAGCTGTTCCTCTGAACAAGTTGCTACAAAAATATGCAATGTTCGAATGGACTGACAAGTGTGAAGCATCATTCCAGGAGATCCAAACAAAACTGACTTCACCATCATTGCTGATACACCCAGAGATAGGTGGACATTTCATAGTGCTAACAGATGCATCAGATCGTGCTTGTGGTGCTGCAATCTGCCACAAAATCGACGATCTATACAGACCTATCCTGTACTTTGGGTACACAATGAATGGAGCAGAACTCAACTACACTGTGACTGAAAAGGAAGCCCTGGCCGTAGTAAAAGCACTGAAAACATATGAAGATATGTTGCAAGGAGGAAAAGTGACTGTGGTAACAGACCACAAGCCATTAGTATCATTACTGATGCAAGCTCACAAGGCGCCCTCGAAACCTCTGAAAAGATGGGCGTTATCATTATCTGACTTTGATCTGGAAATAACGTATGAGCCAGGAGCTACCCATTACCTACCAGACTACCTGTCTCATGTACAAGAAGACGAGGAAAACAGTGACGAGGAAGAATTCGAACCAGACGTGAGATGTGAAGTATTCAGCATTCAGAAAGAAAAGAGGACAATTCACTGAGGTGAGTGGCAAAATCGTCGTGCCAAAGGAATTACAGCAAAGGGTACTGAAGATTCTACATGATGATATAATAACTGGCGGACATGTAGGCACAGCTGCTCTATGCAGCAAAGTGACGTCCAAGTACTACTGGAAGAACCTACACGAGGACATTGCAGGATATGTCAGGAAATGTGAAACTCTCTGAGAAAAAGAGCTCCTCACTTCAAAGCAGCTGCCAAAAGCTGGGTTACACCGGATTACCCATGGCAGCAAGTACAAGTGGACTTCATAGGACCGTTGAAACCAGCAGCAGACAAGTCAAAATATATAATGACATACGTGGATTTGCTGACAGGATACCCAGAAGCATTCTGCACAGAAGATTCGACAGCAGCAACAGGAGCAGACCTGTTTCTGAAGAACATTGTATGCAGATATGGAAAAGTGGAACGCATACACTCGGACAGAGGCCCGACTTTCATATAAAAAATCTTCCATGAAATAACGACAAGACTTAATTGTTGCCACAGCATGACAAGTGCAAGAATGCCTACCGGAAATGCGAGAGTTGAGAGAATGCACAAAAGCCTCGAAAACATTATTGCATGCTACATCGATGATGGACATGACATGTGGCCAGATTTGGTCCCAATAGCCCTATGGACGATCCAATCCACTATCAGTGGTAGAACGGGATTTTCCCCCTACACCCTGTTGTTTGGACGTGACACAAAAGCCATGGGCCTACCTGACAACCGACCAACGCCTACAACTCTCTCAGAATCAGAATGGTTCCTAAGAACAAAGGACAACATAGAACAATTCAAGAAACTGGCTAAAACATACACAGACGAATATGAGGAAAATCTTAGAAAAAGATTGGACGCAGGAAAACGACCTGTAGACTACAATGAAGGAGATCTCATCTACGTGTATGACCCTACGTGTTCTGCAAACCGAGTCTCGAAATTCTCGGACCGCTACAAAGGGACCTACCACATAGAAGAAGTGAAGGATGACCACCTAGTGCGTGTGTCATCTGTAGTGTAATGGTTCGTATTGACTTATATGTTGGGTGGCTCTTTGGCTCGCTTACCACTAGAAATACCAACACAACACGAGTAGTTCGGGTTGGGCAAAGCCCCAGAAACCCCTACCTCTCGGGTAGGACTTTATTGCACTCTAGTCTACAGGTTAAACTGCGCGTCTGGACTGGACTAGATCCAGTCACCTTCTGCCGCTCGTCCGGCTCCTTAGTAGGAGCTGGACGCGAGGCATGGTGCCGCCCCCTCTTGTACCAACGGGGTATCACAAAGCGACACCTAGCTGGCATAGAAGGAACAGGCACCACACGAACACGTCTCTCGGATGAACGGCACTAATATATATACGACGATACCGTCCCCTACACCACCCCCACTAGACTATACCTAGGGTTAGGTGTGATTAACAAATACCTATTGTTTAGCTTTATACAGTAATATCATACACAAATAGGTAAGTCTATATATACAGTTCGTATAGGATATAGAATATCTAGGGGCATTATAAATAATATGTACATAATGAGGCATCGTCGCATATAACTCGAAGTAATGATAATTAATAATAACGAATAGGAAGTGGCGCCTTATGCACCATCGACCTATGGTGATATGTAGTAACAGTGTTACAATAGTGTTATTATTATAAACGAGACGCATTAAAAAGTGGTAGACGAGTAATCAGGTGATATGAATAAAATTTTACAGTATTAACTAACCGACCCGAGGTGGGGTAGATAACCCGAGAAAAAATTTTGTTTGTTTTAATTACAAGAATATAGATTTGGTATGAAAATATATTTATACAAAAATAATAATACTGATAAATATAGGTGTCCTACCAGGGTAGCAGGATCACCCTTACAATATACCGGACTTCCGGTGAATCTGGAACGACTGGTTTCTGCAGCTCCATCCGGCGACATATGTGTGGTGGCAAGCCACGTTGCTGTTGTGATGTGCCCTGATGAAGATGGGAAGATGGAGCCCCGGGTAGGTGTAGTAATCCCTTTTGGCGTGTCGGGTTTAGCGTCCATCTTCGCTGCAGGTTACGTTCCAGATATTAGGAGTCCAGCGTAAGGAACAGTGCCTCTGGCATGTTAAATGCTTTTACCCTCGGGTACAAAGGAGACACCGTCAGATGGACACTTAAAGATCTTCCGGATCCGTGTCCATCTTCTCAGCCGACTCCACTGAGGCAGATGGAGCCGAGCTGCTACAGCTGCTCACAGAGAGCGCCGCGGAAGCCTCGCTGGGCGTATCGCTCTCCAAGCTCAAGGCCCTCATCACCGCGGATGGACTGTCCATTGCCTCGGATGCTGGTGGAGCAACCGTGGCAGTTGGAACAGTCCGGGTGACAGTAGGGGGCGGGAGCAGGAGAGCTGCCGGAACTGGCGGAGCAGCCGGGACCGGTGGGGCATCCGGGGGTATATCCGGTATGAAGATAAGGGACGATGGTAAGCCGTCCCACTCCTCCAGATGTTTCCCGAATGCCAGGAAAAACTTGAGGTCAGCCTCCTTGAACCTATGGATGTATCTGGCATTTTCAGCTTGGTGAAACTCCTTAAGCTTTTCAGCTTCCTTCTGCTGACGCCGGCAGGATTCGAGAGCCTCTTGGACTCTGTCCTTCTCCAGCTGCCTGATCTTGTCTTCCTCCCTCTTCTGGATTTCGTATACCAGATTGAGGGTGTCTTCAGTCATCGCCCGCCAGTAGTCGACTGACTTCTGGCGGTGCAATGCCTGCCACTCCGCCATCAGTTCGTTCTGGATGTGAACCGTTTGGACATCTCGGTGGTCAACAAACGTGTTCGGATCCTGAAGACCTGACAGCGTATCCGAAATTAGCTCCATCAGGGGTACCCGAGAACTATGACTGGTGGAGGCGCGGTGGCTTCCACTGAGGCAGGCGGAGTACCTGCTGGAGGAGCAGACGGGCCCTCAACCGTTAGACCGCCCCGGCCTCGGCCACCACCCGGGGAAGCTCGGGTGGACTCCAGCCCACCACGGCCTCTACCACGGGGTTTGGTCCGACCCAGGGAGGTAAGGACCTGCGACTCGAGTCCAGCTGGTCCCACGGCGGGGAACTTCGCCGCGTACTCACTATATGTGGGGCGCTTGCCGGAAGATCCCTCTCCGGCCCACCAAGACGAATACCCGGATGGGGGAGCGAAGATTTCGCCCCCATCATCCTGGCTGCCAGAGGCTTCGCCCGGGCGTTGTTCCACGGGTGCAGGTGTAGAGGTGGTGGCTGGAGTCTCCGGTGTGGCTGCCTGGCTAACCGCCCTACGGGCCTGGTTGCTGGGCATATCCAGAGCCGAGACTTGTTGTCCCGACTCGCGACGATCAGCTGGGTTAGCTGGTCTTGGCTGGTCCTTGCCACCCGAAGGGCTCACGGACCGGTCTGCTCGGGTCCTCTTGGAAGCACCGGTAGCTGTTGTTGTGCCTCCGCCGGGACCCTTCGAGCGGGCCTTGGCCTTTTCTCGCTTATCATCCCCTCGCCACTTTTTCACCTTCAGGTGCACCTCACTGGGCATCCCGAATTTCGTGGACGAGAAGTTGATTTGGAAGAAGGTCAACAAGTTGCCGCTCTTCCACGAGCAGAATCCGGTTTCGAATGCCTGCTCCTTGACGTCTTTAGCGCTCAACGAGGCCCAGTTAGCTAGGAGCTCGTTGAAGCACTTGATGGCTCGTTTCCTGGTTTTCTCCAGGCCGATGCCATGGGCCTTCTGCAAGTGCAGAGCCATGTCTCGGCGCCGGTGAGTGCTGAACGAGCCATCACAATGTTTGCTCGGGCGGTCCCCAAGCACACACATCATCACAGGCTTGTGGTGCATGTGATGTTCAACAATGTGGCGAGCGAAGCGAGGCTTCGTCTCGAACATCTTCTCACCCATGAGAGCCAGCTGGCATGACTCGAATGGGCACCGTCGGCGGCTGCCGGTTGGTCCCCATTGGGTCATTGCCCACTGAACTTTCGTCCGGGCCTCATAGCTGTAAATCGACCCCAATTTGGATTTCAGCTGATCAATCCAAATGAGGTAGAATTTACCTACAGGCGTATCCGAGCGGCCGGATTTCATCCACTCCTCGTCATCGCTGTCACCGTCCTTATTGACGGCGCCGGGACACATGTAGTGGACTGTGTCATAGGCACAGTCCGCGAAGCAGCGAGGAGTCCGTTCTTTGAACCCTTCGGCTGCATTCTTCCACATCCATTTCTGATTGTCGTCCTTCGGGACATCCGTGGTCATCTCTTCCCACGTTGTCACGGACTCCAAATCAGATTTGGCCGACTCGGGCAGTTCTGGATCGCTGTTGCTATCCTCACTGTCCGTGTAGATACCAGCTCCCCTACTGCTCGCTCGGCTGGTGGTGGTGGTACCAGCCGAAGCCTTGGCAGAGGATTTGGCGCCTTTTCCGCTGGTGCTGGCAGTGGAAGCTACAGCCGAGGTGGCTACTGTGGTGGTTGAGGGTGTGGTGGTGGAAGCGGGCGCCTTCGGCTGACCCTTACCCCTCGGCTTGGTGGGGGGCGTGGGCTCTGCCGGAGACGCTTTCGCTCCGCTCTTCTTCTTCCGGCGCTGAACCTTGGTGGGCTGCGCCGGCATCTCAGGACTGGAATCCGACTCCCGTGGATTCCTGTCCTCTGTACGAGGGCTCCTCCTTCCGCTGACCGGGGAGTCAGAGTCGGAAGAGACCTTGGCTTTCTGTTGGGCCTGCTGTTTGCGGTGGGCCCGGCGAGCTGCGGTGAGCTCCTTCTGCTGCTTGGCAAGCTCGGCTCGCTTTGCCTCCACAGCAGCCTGCTGGCGCGAGATGTCCTCTTCCGAGATCTCGCCAGGTGCCTCCGGGATGTCGGCAGCTGGGTCGGTCTTGGTTGTGGACCTCTCGACGGCGATGCGGACATCCTCAGCCTCCAGATCACTCTCAGTGAGAGGACCCTTAGGCGCAGGTTTACGGGTCAATCGCTTGACCCGGTCGGTTTCCACCGACGACAAGGTGACTGTGGAGTCTGTATCCATGTCAGATTCAGACTCCCTTAACTCCGAGGCCTTTCGGGTGATGCCCTCGGAGATCAACACAGCTCGGGCCAGACTCTCGTTGACCGCCATCTTCTCCGCTAACTTCAGGTAGTTGCGAAGCCAAGAGACTGGCATATTGTCAGCCAACTCGTCACTGCACGAGTCCATTACCAGAGTCTTGAAATCATCTGGTATGGGCTCGGGCACGCCCTGCTCCACCGCCAATGGTCCGCATCCGAACATGGAGGCGTGCATGGGGATGTAGGTCCCCCAGGAAGTGTACACAACACCGGCCTCGCGATCGACGTGTGCCATACGTTCGATCCGAGTCTTGAATCCCGGAGGATACATTGGAATGTCCAGGACATCCACTTTGCTACCCGAAGCGGCTGCTGCAGACGAGCGCTCCGGGCGTGGTGGTGGTGGAGGTGGCATCCTCTCCCGGTCGGTGGCCTCGGCCATAGCCGAGAGCGTCCGGGCGGCCTCCTCTGTCGAAGAATCCATAGATTCCTCGACCCGAGACGGGACCTTCGGGTCCTCGCCTAGCTCCAACAGAACGTTGGCAGTCTGACGCGCGGCGTCAATCGTCCCCTGTGCCATGGCACTGAGGGCGACTTCCAAATGAATTGGCGTCTGTGTTGGACTCCTCCCGAAGGATTCGTCCAACAAAAGGTTGATGTTAGGCAAGCTAACCGACAGCTAGGGGCCTGTAAACTGCCAACATTAAGTAGAGCAAAAACGGGTGGCGTCTAACCACCACGAGTCCGCTCTAGTTATGACCAGTATGACGTCACGCATCTCGCCTTGCGAGATCCCGCCGTGGCTATCCGGTGACCTAGTTCCGAGTTTTCCCGCCGCACCCGCGGCGCCACCTAGGGAACTAGATCCGAACTAACATTCGACTCGACATGCGAGACGTGGCCTACCACCCGAGTGCTATCTGCTGGAGTTTGGCGGTGTATACAACGCTTCAAAGCGAATGTACCGGTTAATCCGACCGCCGCTCACGGGATACAGCTCCCCGGGGAGGGCACGTTCGACATCTCCAGCCGTGGAACGTATGTTACCCGCCTATGGCGGACAACACGCAGCAGCTCGTTGTGTACTGAGTTAGGTTACGGCAGACCTCAACCGGGGACTGCGTCTAACGCCTTCGGTTAGCCTTTTATTTTTCCCGGCTTTACGTACGGCCCTTTCCGGATTCCGCTTAGCCACTGCGGGCACCTTCCCATACGTAATGCCTTCACTCAGCGAGACATTTTTCCTTTTCTTACGATTAGGTCGTTTCCTGGCCTTCGTCTTCTTTTTCACCATACCCTCGTCTCCCGGCGTCTTTCTCGGCCGGCCTCTAGGGCGTTTCGTCGGTACTACCACGCTCGGTCCACTAGGGACAGATACAGGTGGTTTGTAGCCGAACTCCCTCTCCGCCTCTTCGCGTCCCTTCCAGGGCCGAAGTTTTCCGACATTTGTCTTCCATTTCCTACCAGTTAGGCAGTCCTCCATCATCACCGTGGATTCGGAGATGACACGAATTATTTTAAACGGACCTTCCCAAGGCGTTACGAGCTTCAGCTTCTCCAGCGGCTCATAATACCTTAGGACTTTGTCCCCTACATTAAAACGAATTCGTTTAGCATTGGTGTCATAACCCACCTTCTGCCACTTCGCACTCTTCAGCAGTTCTTTACGAACGGCCTCGTATGCCTGTTTGAACCTGTCCCTTAATGACTCCACAAACAACACAGTGCAGGGCGCCTCCGGGTCTATACCAACCACTCCATACACTAAGTCGGCGGGCATTATGATGTCCTCGCCGAACACTAGCAGGTTGGGAGTGCAATTAGTGGATGAATGGACAGTGTTGTTGTAGGCATGTACCACAAACTCACACTGTTCATCCCAGTCGTCCTGGTGGGTATTGACCAGGGGCTTTAGCACTTGTATGAGGGTTCTGTTGAAACGCTCTACCTGCCCATCCGACTGTGGTCGGTATGGGTTTGTTCGGGTCTTGCAAATGGCTAGGTAATGGCACATTTCCTGCCATAGCTCCGACTCGAACTCCCTTCCTTGGTCGCTGTGCATCATAAGGGGAACACCCAAATGTAGCACCCAGCCTTTCACAAATGCCTCCGCACACGTGGCGGCTTTGTGGTTAGGAAGGGGGAACACCCGAGTGTACTTGGTATAATAGTCGGTTACGACCATCATACAAGTATTATCTCGGGGCGTCGTTTTAATTCCACTGATGATATCTATCGCCACTCGAGCGAATCTGATACCAAACAATTCCTGGGATAGGGGTTGCTTACCCAGGCCGGGTCCCGGCTTGTTTTTACAGCAATCCGGGCAAGTGGCGATCCACCGAAGCAGGTCGCCTCTCATACCGGGCCAGTAGTAACGCCTTTGTAGGCGCTCTATTGACCTTTTCTTACCGAAATGGCCACTTGTTTGATGGCCATGGCAATAATACATGATATCCCTCCTCATCGGGGTGGGTATCACTATTTGCAACAGCCTACCATTGGTGGGAGTTGTCTTCCACCTGCACAGTATGCCGTCTCGGATCTCTAGCTCGGTCCATTGGGCTAGCAACCGCCTCGCCTCCCTATCTTCTAGGGATACTAGCGGCCTTGCCGGTTTAATACCTGACCGTAGGTATTCCATTATGCGCGCAGTGGTGGGATCCGACTGTTGGAACTTCTTGATGGTCTCCGGGGACCAATCAAGATAGCTACACACAGCCTCCTCCCAGGGGATACGGGGGGTGGTATGATTAAATACCAACCCGGCTACCACAGCATTGTGGGCCCCGCAGTCATCACAAGTGGCATTTTGGCACCTTCGGATGGGTCGTCTCGACAGGGCATCCGCATTGATATGTTTAGTACCGGGTCGGTGCTCTATTTGCTTATGCTCTAATCCGAATTCGGATAGGTGAGCTAACCATCGTCCTATCATCCCCTCGGCGTCCTTAAAATTAAGGAGCCACCTAAGAGACGAATGGTCGGTTCTTAAGGTAAAGTCACTTCCCCAAAGGAAATGCTTGAACTTCTTCGTATACACCACCACAGCGAGGAGTTCTCGCTTGGTGGTACAATAATTTCGCTGTGTCTTGCTTAACGTGTTGCTAGCAAATGCTATTGGCACTTCGACTCCCCCTTGGACCTGAGAGAGAGCTGCCCCAATTGCATCATTGCTCGCATCGGTGTCTAAGATGAAATGTCCCTCGGGAGTGGGATATTTCAACACGGGTGTATTCCTAAACAAATCTTTTATTTTATTAAAAGATTCTTCTTGCTCGCTGGTCCATGGGAAGGGGTCCCGTGCCCTACCCGGAGTCCAGTGAGCTAAACACTGCATGGGGAAGCTCACACGAGAGTAATTTGGTATGAAATCACGATAATAGGAACAGAATCCTAAAAATGATCTCACCTCCTTAGCACTCGTAGGTCTTTCCCAATTTTCTACAGCTTCCAATTTTTCCGGATCCGCACTCACCCCGTTAGGAGTAATGATCCTTCCCAAGTATGTAATGGTTTTCTTAAACAAATTACACTTCTTGGGTTTAAGTTTAAGACCGTTTGATAGTATCCGGTCGAGGACTAATTGCAGATTCGCCAGGCATTGCTTGAACGACTTGCCGAACACGACCACATCATCCAAGTAAACCAGGCATTCTTCCACAAAAGATCACTCAGTAAGGATTCCATCATAGCCTCGAATGTAGCGGGGGCGTTACACAATCCGAAGGGTAAGACATTATACTCGAATAGCCCCATATGACTGGAGAATGCTGTCTTCTCCTTGTCATCGGGGTGCATCGGTATTTGCCAATACCCGGACTGTAAATCCAAGGTACAGAACCATTGGTTTCCGCCCAAGCTATCTAAAGTCTCGTCTATCCTTGGTAAAGGATACGAGTTCTTCTTTGTTATACCATTCAGTTTCCGGTAGTCGACACAAAAGCGGATTGTACCGTCTTTCTTAGTGGTCATACAAACAGGACTGGACCAGGGACTCGAGCTGGGTACGATTACCCCTAGGTCTAACTGTTTTTGTATTTCCTCTTCGCAAATTAACTTCTTCTTTAGAGGAAGTCTACGATACGGAATTTTAAAAGGTTTCTCGTTGCCCACATCTATGGTGTGAAACACCTTATCGGATCTACCCACCGGTCCTCCCTCCCTACCGAAAGCACTCTCGTACTTCTGCAGGAGTTTCGCCAGGCAATCCTTATCCTCCGTATTTTCTAAATCAGACTGATCAATCAGCTTTTGGAATTCTTCATCCAAAGGATGCTTACTAACAGGGTTCAGTGGTTTATTGAATTTGGCCTCGGCGACATGTTCTACCGAGCTCATCCTCCCAATACAGTCGCCTCGCCTCAAATAGACTACTGAACCACTTCGGTTAGTCATGGGTAATACAGTCCAAGCTGCATTAGCCACTAATGTATCCACTGAGTCTAACCCGACGCTCGACAAGTACTCCGTATCGGGTTCATAGACTCCAGTTTCATCCCTTTGAGCCATGGACCCGCCACAAAGGACATCGCAAGTGGTACCCGGTGGGATCTTCACCGTATGTATCACTGATGCGACCGAAGACACTTGTCTCAATACGCATTGGACATGCAAGCCATACGGGTTCCGTATACTCATCATACCGTCCCTCGGGTCCAAGACGGCCCCGTATAAGCTTGCAAAATCCAGTCCGAGGATTCCGTCATCACTAACCTCTGCTATAGTTGGCGAAAGAACAAATTCTTTGCCTCCTATACGGATAGGCATAAACGTCCTACCAAATGTATGCATGCTGCTTCCGTCGGCCGTGCAAGCATTTACCCCCGTTTTGAGGTTCTCATGGCTGCTGGCCACCGAGTCGAAGAACCTTTTGGACACACAGGAGTGGCTAGCTCCGGTATCCACCAAGAATTCTCCTACCCGGCCTTCCACAGATATGGGTACATACCACCGTCTCCCCCCTAAGGGTGAGGGGTTACTGGTAAACTGGCGAAAGTCTCCCGAATCACCAAGATTCAATCCGAGTCCTCTCAGGAATTCCAGACACGGATGACTTGGGGGAAGGCGTGTCCCACACACTCGGATCAACTCTTTGATCCATCCTTCCTCTCCCCTAGTGTGGCCACTCGCCTCCATATATTCACTCTCATACATACAAACACTAGGGTCCCCGGCCCCGGCCAAGGTGCAGGGGTGCGCACCCCCGGTCACCCGGCCTCCAGGTGTAATTGATTCGAAATCTTCCACCGGGTCACCCCCGGTAGCATTTTGGCATTCGTTCTTCCTTGGGGTCGTATCAGATGCCGTTGGTACAACCCCCACTAGTTTTCCACGTCAGTGGAATCCGTAGTGTTCTCCCTTCCTTCGCCATTGTCTTCGGCTTCATAGAAGGCAGCCATTACCGGTTTAGCAGCGGTACACTCAGATGAATAGTGTCCCATGCGCTGGCACCTGAAACACTTTACAGTTCGGCGATCCACTCGGGGTCTCTGCCGACTGGCTTGGATGGCATCTGTAATTTTCTTACACATGTCCTCCATGAGTTTGGTCATGTCTGGGGACTGACCCTTCACTTTATCGGCGCTTACGAAAGGTTTGGATGCCTTCTCACTGGTCACTCTTGACCTCGGGTGGTGGTCTAGAGTCCCTTGGCTTATTGAGAGCTTTCCTTGGAATATACTTCCTACCCGTAGTATTCTTCCTTAATTGAACCGAACAGAAGGTTCCGTCCTCCTGTTCGATTTCAATCAATTCGAAATCGTCTGAGGGGACTTGCGCCCCAGACTGCTGGACTACTGACACCAGGGGAGCCGAGCTGCTGGCATTCGGTATGTCTCCGGCTAACATCGTTCGCTTCTTCACGGCCATATCTATACCATTAAATATGTCGTGAAGCGTTACGCCTTCTTTCCAGGCATCCCTGGCAGCAATCTGCTCATCTCGGTCTCTCAGACCCTTGACGAATTGTGTGATCAAATCGTCCATATACCAGTCCTGGTTTTCAGTACCGGGTCTGGCCTTGCTTAGCAGGGCATGGAGCTCCATACCGTATGCTCGGAAAGCTTCGTTAGGCTTCTGTGTAAGTTTCTTGAAACGGACCATCGGGTCCTCCTTGACCATGTTGCATAACAGTCCACTAGCAGATTCTACCAACTGCTCAAAACTTCCAACGAGACCATACCAGGTCCGCCATTGCTCTACAGCCATGCGACCCGGGCCGCCCTTCAAACATCTGACCAGATGTGGCTTGGCCTCGTATGGGGTCCACCCATTACAATTCATCACATCGATGAAGTCTTCAAACCACTCTTTCCAAGGTCGAGTACCGTCATATTCTTTTGGAATAACGGCTACCCTTCGGGCAGAATTATGAGCATACATCAATCTAGTGCATTGCTGTTTGCTCCATTCAACCGCCTTTGTTTCATTCAAGGTTCGGTTGCCCCCTATACCACCGAAGCTTGTATTGCCCGGTGGAGGTGGTGGTGGTGGCTGGGTATACGTCCACTGTGGCACACTGTGGTTCGTATAACCCGCGCCACCCTGGTTAGGGCCGGGACCCGAGGTACCACTGTAGCCTGTGGTACCCGGGGTACCGCCCCCTCCTTGTGCGCTTTGATAACCGCCGCTTAAAGGCTGGTTACCCGTCGGATGACTGCCATCGTTTGATGGATTGGGTTGGTTGCTGTCATTACCAGCTCCCAACCCCACACTGTCACTCGGATCCACATGTATGTGGAATCCGTTAGTCTCTGCACTACTGTCAGAGGCCTCCCGTGGTACATAGTCCGGGTCCAAATTGTGGACTATGGGGACTTCACTTATCCGGACTCTACTAGTTCGGCCATGTTTATCTTGCGTTCTGATATAAACTCCCCCTTGATCTACATTCCGCGTCGCATTATCATTGACAAAAGGATTATACGGCGGATGCTTCGGCGTAGAACAGGAGACTGGGTCGCCCTGTTTAATGAAAGTCGAGTTCGGGTTTGTGTCCTTACTCGCCGGAGGGGCATTCGCTTGCTCCTGCTTCGGGCACTAGGCAAGGTGGGCAAAAATGACAAAGAAAATGCTGACGCGCTTCGGGCGCTAGGCTTGGTGGGAAAGAATGAGAAAAGTAAAGAAAAGGCTAGCCTGGACAGACGGTCTGCCAGTGACGTAGCCACTAAAAAGAAGCAATCAGCGGCGCACGCCCGCACCCCTTCCTCGACGCCCCCGGCTCAGGAAAGCTGCAAGAAACCTTCTCTGAGGAGTAGTCGCCCCAGGGCCGCAGCCCGTCCCCCTACGCACTGGACCGATACAGACGGGGAGGACGATGAATGTGATTTTATTGTGATATAAATAGTGAATTGACCTGGTAATCCCAACGGCCCGTCCCCCTACGCACTGGACCGATACAGACGGGGAGGACGATGAATGTGATTTTATTGTGATATAAATAGTGAATTGACCTGGTAATCCCAACGGCTGGGAGTTGGTACAGAGGCCAGCGGGTATGGGAACACCGTGTCCCGGGTTCCACAGGTTTCAACTATTAGGACTTATTACTATTTAAAACCTCTGAGGTTATGAAAAATGTAAATGAAACCCCTGGCTTATCACATGATTATATGAATGATAAATGGAAACTATAATGGAAATACAATGAAAAGTAACAAAGATAATATGTACTACTAACGAAGAATGAAAAGGATACTTATAAAATACTACAATGGAAAATACGTGCCTCGCACAATACGCACTACAACTAGCCCATTACACATTAAACATGAAAGCAACACACTATAGTTATCATTGAACGTCACCACTAAGACGCTACACAAGCTATTATTGAAGGAGAGCAATGAATAATTATCCTCAGAGGATCTAGCATACTCTGAAAGAAATATAGGAAGCAGAAGGCAGGACTAAAACGTGGACCACTCCACTCTACACTAACAGTAAAACAAGGCTGACACCTAGTGTGCGAATTAGGAACCATGCAGCAGGACGGCGCATTGGCACCGCCTGACATGCATATTGGGTACTATACGTGACACAGGTGCAGTGTCGCCGCCTGATGGCAAACAAAGGAACTAAAGACTGATACACGGTGCAGCAACGCCATCTGGTGTGAAATATTATGACTAGAGCCTGCAGCTCTGCATAGAGAAGGGAGAACGCCCTCCCACTCCTACTAAGCCTTACTGCACTGCATACGCGGTATCTAGTACGACGTACTTACCAATGAACAGCTGTGACTATGATATCTTCAACCCCAAGAATATGGTTATAGGTGTGCAATCTGGAGTATGCACTACACATTAGAAATGGAATGATATGAAATGACTTATAATGCCAAAATGCACGGCGAAATCTATCTATATATATATGAGCAGGTACAATACTGAGAAAAAGGCCTAGAAACAAGATTTTGGAATGTGTATACCATAAGGAAAACGAAAATATTGCTGGGCAAACTACAGATACCCAGATAACATTTTTTAGCAGAAAAGTACACATTGTATGGATATGACTATAGCTATGAAAAGCACAATTTAAATTGATAGTATCATACTAAAATTTCCACGAAAATAACTATCTGTGAAAATCTGTAAGCTCATAATAACCTGGAACAGAAGACAGTACTTACACTGAGTGCAGTTTGGTGCATAATGACGGCGCCCCAAATGGTAACAGATCCAATGATTGTATTACAGTGAGCAGGGATCGTTGCTAGGGATGCTACTTATATAGGAGCCGTTCGATCAGGATTGGCTGAGTAAGGAGCCTGCTGGGCTAGGAGCCGACTTCCTGGCTGCACAGGAAGCCAGCAGCACTCTGTTTATGCCAGAGAGAACTGTGGGATGGCGCGCAATGCACTGTGGGACGGCTGTTTTGTGAGTAACTTCCACCTGCCCCCTGTATATATAGCAGCAATGGCGCTCCTCCCCCTGCAGTCTTGATGAAGACACCACTGGAGTACCATACCCTGCGCCAGATCACATTTGGCACTGCTGAACCATGGGCACATGCATCAGGGATTCACATTTATGATATCGACAGTTGTTTGAGTATTTGTTATATACCTGTGATAACAAGGGAATACTTCTTCGCTGTACGAAATGGACAATGTAAAACAGCTGGTATTTATTTCAATGTGTTTCCCCTTGACTCTGTGCACCATCATCACCATCCCATTCTACTTCGGGAGACTGGACAACGTGACAAGGATGCATTCATTAACCAATTTGTGCTGCTGCCCTACCTGCGTAAATGAGACAGCATCTGAGGCAAGTCATAAAGGCTGGGACAGAGTAGCTGCAATAAAGGATAAATACGTCACCAACGCCCTCGTCCTTCCCTCCCCCTTCAGTTCATCGGAAGTAGGAGCAAGTAGCGCACTCTAATAAGACACACATTAAACATGGGAAATACAATGGGTGCCTGTCTTGGAGCTAGGGCGCGCCCGCCCCCGGCCGTACAGATGCACAAGGTAGAACTAAGCCCTCGGTCCGCCAGGTACTCCACTACCAGGAGTCCCCTACGCAAAGTATACCTGGGACCGCAGTATGTGCATGACAATAGGCCTCTGCCGGCACCACCGCTCCCCCTGCCACGCCCTATTGGGACATGTGTGAATTAGGTGCATCTACCTCACAACAGAACGACTTTACACAGGATAACTACTAGTATCAAAATCATGCAATATTTTGAGGAAACTGTCAGACTCTAATATGTATAAATAGGAAATATATTGCTCATTGCGTAGTGCATCAGGATCTACTCACTATACACCTTCACTGAGCCCAATAGACCTGAATGACCCCGCCAGCACCCGGCAGATGGAGGCACTGATAGAGAGGTATACTGTGTCCAGCCCTAACTGTGGAAATGGGCAACGTCTGCTATACGACATCCACTGCCTCATGGCATTACTCATCGTCTGACAAAGATGGATCAGCGGATGGTTTAGGTATGTCCGGCCGATGCGGAGCCTTGCCAGACCTGATCCCTGTGGACGTGGACGGGGCACAGTCTATAATTGTGCCTGGTGGGAATATACTAAGATCAAACTCCAAATCAGGATCATCAGCTGGTATCTGCACCGGTCCCTCCAACTCCGAGGCTCCAGTGGCCGACATGGACGACATTGCTGCGGGACTTCCGCCCCCTCCCGACCGACTAGAAGTCGCACTATCCCTACGCGGTCGGCTGGAGGCTATGCTGTCCCTGCCGCCTGTCGACACTAAGTCGGACGCACAGGCAGCAGAACGAGGAGAGTTGCCGCTGTCCTGGCGGCCTACAGTGGAACTACCGACAGGAGTGGTCGAAGGGTTTGAGCCTAGAGCCTGTCCACCGCTGTCTGGCGACGAACCTACGGCAGCTGATGTTCCGGCGGCGGCTGATGACGTGCAGTCGCTGGGACCGGATGTCTTGACCATCCCCTCGCCATCAGAACTCTGCACAGGAGACGAGCTCCTCGACGAAGAGGCGGACGACGACTGTGACATACTGTCCAACTCGGTACTGATGGACCGAAGAATCGTCAGACCCGGGGTGGACGTCCTAACTAAAGGGATGGCAGGCGTCCTTGACGACGGCGACGGCTGGTGCGCTGGAAGAGTCCGAACCACCTTACTCACTGCGACAACCCGCCGAGCAGGGGACGGCGATTCCCGACGTGGACTATGTAACCTAGTGCGTCCCGCTCCGGCTGCAACGTTGTCTCGAAGAATGGTTCTCGCAGCCGTGGGATTGACAACCGTCGTAGAGGATCGAGACGGCGAAGTCACGGCCGCGAAGCCCGACCCGCCTTCTCCCATGGACCGCTGCATCGCAACGGGCGACATCATCGGAGGAGCGGTCACCACCGCATGAACAGGACGATTACTTTGTGAAATGGCGCTAGCCTGTAGAGACAATACAGCATTCTGCCGATGACTGGGTGTCGCGCCTGCCCTCAATAATGATCCGCTCCGTAGATTCCGCAGGTATTGCTCCTGGGGCATATACGTTCCAGCCTGCACCAACATACACGGTTGACCCTGTGACGGGTCATCTAACTCCTCCCCTCCAACCAATACATACACCATGCCTGGCTTAAAATACTTTCGTCTGACTAGGACGACTGATTGGCCAATGGAGCAAGGAATATATTCCATGATCGTGCAATCAAAAACTCTTAAAAACTCCAAACAGGGTTATGTGTCTGAACTGGTGTGATGTACTCTAGTGACTGATTACCCTAACAGCAAATGTAAAACTGAGCTAAATTAGAGGCCTTCCCCTCCCCTAACACATGGAATTGGCTACAATTGTATATACTACAGGGACCTATGTTCTCATCTCTTGTAGGCCTGAGTGACTCGAATTTAAATAAAACACAGTGACCAGATGCTGACCAGATGCTACAGTGAGGCTACCAGTGAGTTGATCACTTTACTCCAGCGGGTGGCGCCATCTACACAGTAGTGGTGAAACCAACGGCCCGGCGCCTACCCTAGCGCCCCTGCGGTGAGGGGGTGAACTAGACGTCCACTGCTCCAGCAGGGCCCCCTACAGCGCATTCTGGGAGCTATAATCTGGCAGTCACCCAGAAGCCAGATAACTATATACGAACTATAAAGAAATACTAGTGACCCTACCAACATCTAGGAAACTTTAAAATGGGCAACGTCGCCCGATTCACTACACCAAAATGATTATCGGGATATCTGTTGCACAAGTTGCAACCCTGACAATACTGCTGATAGTTTGCACGCTCCATCACGTGACTACCCAAGAGACTATACACAGGGAAAAGCTCGGGGTCGTCCTAAAACCGGGACGTGTGATATCAATAGCAGACACCAGCCACGTGGTGCAACAGCTGACTGTCACCATCCCTCCTGATGTTGGATTAAACCAAGATGTAAACGTCACAAACATGTGCATAAGTCGACTCAACCGTGAAAAAGTAAAAATAGGCAATGGAACAGAAGAGTATGAAGCAGTGTGCAATCAAATTTATGTATTTGAACAATGGCTGGACGAGCTTATTGCCAAGCTCCGTATTGAACGTCATCAGATGATAGCTAAGCTATTGGAAAGTGTAGCTCAAGATAACGGACTTAATCGCACCATACGTGCAGGAATACCTGTGCTAAATCTAATATCTGAAATTGGATATCATGTGTTCGGAACCGGCCGTGCTTCAGACATTGAATACAATGCAAAAAATATAGAAGTCCTGACCGAAGCACATAATGAACTTACTGACATTACAAAGGACCTAGTGCTGAAAACAAACGTCATGCTGACAAGTATAGAACTCAAATTATCAGGACTTAAAGCTGTAGCTGACTCTACCAACTTCAAAATGTTGAACCTTAGCAAACGCTCTGTCAGAAATCGTCTAAAGATAGAAGTAAACAGGGCCTATCTCACATACCTTGGTTACCTAAATAGGGTAAAACTAGGCCTGATATTACACTACGTGAACAATTTAAGATACCTTGAGACTTTTACATCTGAAATACACCAGCTAACACTCCTAAGATTATTCCACCTCAAGCCATAATAAAGGCTGTGAGACGGACGGACGTATACCTGAGGCAGAAATACTCAAGGTTCAGGTCTGCCTTTAAATCACCAGCATTTTACTATGAGAATGCTCGCCCTCAGTGCACTCGCGACGGCTCATCAATAGTTGTGACCCTGCGCATTCCAGTTGTCTCAGAAGAACACCTGTTCAGGATGTACCAGGTCCTGAAATTCCCTGTACCAGTCAGAGTCACAGGACAGAAGGCAGATGGCGCGATGGTCAGCAACGTACCAAATGCTATCGCATTGTCTATAAGCCAAAGGTACTACATACCGAACCCAATCATCGATTGGGCTAGTTGCTACGGGAGCACAGTGACTTTATGTTCGGACGTACCTCACATGAAGAAAATCACCGATGATGAGTGTGTGGCAGCCCTAATCAGAGATGACAAATCTGCCATTGATGAACTGTGTATCGTCGACTATATCATAAAGCCACACTTTGAAGAAATGGCAGTGCAACTGGACTCTGAAACCGTCCTTATTGTAACATCTGAAACTGAGGGACAGCTGATTTGCGGAAATTGACCACCTGAAATTAAAACCATAAGTAACTATGCTGTGATAAGTCTGGGATGCGACTGTGCCTTCATGACGAAAAAGTCATGGATACCATACAGTCTTCAAGGATGTGCAAAGCACAGGGACCGAGAGCCCATCACATATCCTACCAATGACCTGATCGTAAGGGGAATGCAAATGGCTCATTGGGTCACCACGGAGGTCCATGATACTAAATTGGACGTTGTATACGACCCTATCCCACAAGAACTATGGCAATCAATGGAACAGGAAGCGGACGGGAAGCCGTTTCACATGCCATTAAAAGACTTGGTTGACAGGATTAACAAGAAGAAGCTCATTCTGAGACCGGTGGCCTACAAAAATGAACTCTATGGACAGTATGCAGCGTGCGGTTCGTCAGCTCTCTCGGTGGTACTCATTATTGCACTGATCGTTCTCTGTTGGAGACACATACGTGCTCTAGCTACGTCAGCCCTGGCGTCTCAGACATCGGCTGCTACAGCACAAACCATCAGGTGCTACGGCCCCCCATCAGAGTGCCCGACTGAACAGCTGGCTTGCTCGACACCTACCGCCGTTCTTGCCCTGCTGCTAACGATTGTGATGCTGTTCGCACTCTACCTAGTGTGGAGACTACGACAGGCCGCTTGACGGTCTACACTGGACGGGATCTACCTACAGTTCTTGGCACCATTGGTCCTGGAAACCATCTTCCTGGGTGAACTGACTATGCCATTCTGAACGGATGTGGAAGGAAGGAGGTTGTAGGTTGTTGTGGGTTAGCTAGCTCAAATGGTTGATTGTTGTGATGCTCAATTCGAGGGTTTAATTCACTGTTCTAAATGAAGTGGTAGAGGAAGGGCAAGAAGGCGTTCATCTCTCCATGACCTTACAACACTCGAAATCCGCCGATTAAAGTTCCAATATTTATTGTAATATCCATTTCAAATCACAGAAGTCTTGTTCACAGGTAGTTGGTTCAATTGAGCAAGGATGGTAATAGTCACAAGTACAAAGTAGAGTCCCAATCTAACTGGTTACAAGTACGACTCCAATATGATGAGTATGAACCAACCCTAGGTGTGTGCTGCAGCAAGATGACTAAGTCCAAAGGTTAATACTTACACAGTCCAACCTTGTGTATCCCAGCACTAAGTATGGTCAGTCCTCACAGGAAGAGCATCTCCTGCCTGCTTGGCCAGCTCATCTGCTTATATACAACTCAGAAGCCTCCAACCACCAGTCCCGTGGCCTTAAAAGGCCATTTACTGTGGAGCCTTCCCACAGTTCTTTGCACCCTTCCCACAAAGTATTGCAACAGGAACTGCAGCATTTCTAGACCAATCAGAAGGCAGCTTTTCAGCTGCATGATGGGAATGTTTACAATCAGGGTGCACTGTGGGAAGGTTTACTCGCAGAGGCTGCTGGGAAGGGGATCCCTATGCCTTGTCTGGAGTATAGGTGGCTGGAGTAACTATGTTTCATGCAGAGACTAGGCGTCTGCTGCAGAGTTGGAATAAACGTGTTTTGACTCGATGTTTTGACTTGATTTAAAGTGGCCACAGCACACCCACGGGCGGTTATTTAAAGAAATTGAGAAGCAATTTCTTTACTTCGAAAGTTATGAATACTTATATTTTGTTTCCAACACAAACATGCTGTTTTTGGTTACATTTGATTATATCTACAGTATTTTCATCTTAAACCTGAGGTATTTTCATCATAAACTGGTTGTGTCAGGTTTCTACATAAAATAGTGTGAATTGTTACCCGGGTTCGACAACTACCCTTTGTTGAATTATGAGGGCGTAGTCGTACATGCTCATTTTATTATGGTAACTTATCAAATCACGACTTAGTGTGTGACAATTGGAGAGAGAGAAAGATCACATTATTCCATAACTGGAGATGGAAGATGCCTACAGAGATTTCATAATCGTCTTATAACTGTAGGCAAGTTCAAGTCGGAGGTAAGTAGTATGCATATTCCATGAGATTGTAGAGGTACACTTTACTAAACCATAGGAGTTGGGTACCGTCTGACGTGGCGGGTGAGTCGAGTCGTCGGACGTTCCTCAGGTTCCGGATAGGTGGCAGCACCGATCCGGGTCTGTGGGGACATCTGACGACGAACACCTGGGTCCGTATATAAAGCCCAGGGCTCAGCCGCTACGTCAGAGGCCCTTCTGGCCTCCACACTATGTAAACCACTGTCTTTTAATATTAGCTGCCTCTTTGATATCATTCGGCAGCCGTGAGTGTGCATTAAGTAATAAACCTAACCGTTGGCATACACTTGGAATACTGTCTTACTCTTTCTTTCCGAATCGTAAGACCCGAACCCCCCAGGTCCGTAAGGCCACAAACCCTTACACTGGTGCCATGACCAGTTAATTCTGGTGTATAGCCCGGACGTTATAACGTCCGAACGGCTAGTACATGGGTTAGACACCCTTAGGGAAGCTAACCCAGCAGGGCAATCACTTGCCCAAGAGAATGGAAATGGATCGCTAATGCTCCAAGCCCATTCGGACTCACAAGATGCAGAATCAGCATCTTGGAGAGATCCCGGACCCCACTATAATGATAGTGAAGAGAATCTGCCAGACTCTGTACGACGCGAACAGTCCATACAGAGACGTAGTAACTTAATAGGCCAGCATTCAATTGTTGACGAATTATGTGATTCGATGTTCGAAGTCGGTGGTAGTACTAACCCAGAACATCCGGCACCAATGCGAAAAAGGGTAACATTCGGAGAACTACCTTATAGGTTACCCAGGCCCGAATTACCAATATTAGATTATAGCGCTATAGATGGCGACTTAACCTATGCGGTACCGGAAGGTGAAGAATTAAAACGACCGGATGTCCTGTTGTTGAATGAAACTTATGTAACTTTGAACGAGAATTTAAATACCTTGGTCAAAGCTAAGGATGAAGTATTGCATGAAAAACTTCAAATGGAAGAGGACCTAACTGGCATGCGAAAGGAATTCGAAGCCAGAAGGAGCGAGTACATGAAAGAACTCGAGAGTGAAGAACTAAAACTTCAATCTATGAGAGATTCATTCAATAAAGAATATGATAATAGGCACATTCGTATCCAAACATACATAGATACGAACGACCAACTAAACCTTGATAAGACAAAATTCGAATCCGAAATTCGCCATTATCAGGAGGAGTTGGATAAATTGAAACTTCAGTGCAGTAAACAAGCTGAAGATAATGAAACCATCCGGGTAGGCATCATAGCTTACAACAAACAACTGGAGGAGGATAGACAGAAACTCACGAATGAGCTTCAGGAATTGCAGGCCACTGCAATAACTCTAGATAAATATGTAGAAGCAGCCCAGTTAACTATAGGTAATATAGACCCAGCTGTGGTATCTACAATGTTGGGAAAGACATCTAAAGATGCAACCCCAATTAGATACAGCCCATTCGTTGATGATGGGGCTGACAAGAATGTGGTATCCGGAATCTATAAGAAACCGGATAATGCTGCAGTAAATGGAACCGCATCTAAACCAGTAGTTCCAATGCTGGATACGATAGGACCAGCACCACCCATACCAGATTTGAGTCACAAAATCAAAGCGACTCACGATGGTGCTACAGGGAATAATAATAATTCACCAGTGGCACAACCAAGAGCACCCGGACCAATGAGACATATGTTGACACCACCTTCATATTTCCCCCAACCCGGCCACAGTACACCAGCAGTACCAAGATTACCGAATCCACCCCCAGGTTCTGGTAATGGTCCTACTGATGGACGTTTTCCGAGACCAAATCCGCCACAAAACAATATCAACGGCGGTACGTACCAACCGAGAACATCTTCCTATGGATATAGAAATAATTATAATCCATCGGGAAGTGGCAATTATCAGAATGGTAATAGCTATAACCAGGGATGGAATCAAAATGATTCTTACCCTAGATATGCTTCTTCTGGAAACACCGGTCACAATAGTGGACACCCTGGTGGTTCATCTGGAGGCTATAATAATAATGGTCCACCAGGAGGAAACCCTCCAGGCGGCCCAGGAGGATCCGGATTCGGAGGATCAGGATCAGGAGGAGATGGCAGGAAACCTAACAGGATAACTTCTATGCCTGCAGGGATGCAAACCATCTTTGATAGAAGCCAATGTATACAAAACCTTGGCATTGACTGCTACCGAAAGGGAGCAGACGGCATGGAAGTCATGAACTGGAGCATGCGAGAAGCAGATAGACTACGCGGATGTAATAATCCGGCACGTAGGCAGGCACGGATACCCCCTCCATATGATTCTAATGATCCATGGAAGGACAGGTATCAAGCTTTTGTTGACGAAGTCAATTGTAGTGGCTGGACAAAAGAAGAAGCTCTGCCATATTTGATTTGTTGGTTAAATAAAGGCGGAAAAGTAGCTCTCAACCAATGGAGAGCAGCTTACGGAATATACGGTACTTATGATCAATTGGTCGAATGTGCCGCATACCTGTTTGGATCAATCGTTAGAGAAGATCCGTGGGTAAGCTTCAAGAAGAGGACACAAAAACCTAAAGAATCACACAAAGTCTTTGGTTTGGAGCTACAGGACTTGCTTTCAAAAGCACGTCCAAATTGGGCTCATGATGATGATTGTTATCTACAAGAATTGTTTATACAATTCTACAGTGGATTGCGTGATCCGGATCACAAGCAAGTGGTCTGGGACTCTTGGAAAGATGACACTTCCTTCAGTGATCTGTTCATAGCAATCGATGGACATGACATGAAGAAACGTCTGGTAGGTCTCGGACCTAATCCAATAAGAGCAGCTCCATTCCAATACGGAGGTACACCTGCTCCGGTATACGATACTTCCCAATTAGCTTCGGTTGAATCGAATGAAGTTGATGAGAAAGATGAATATGTCTCCGATGAAAACGGAGATTATATTGGTTCAGTGCATGTAGCTGGAAAATATTACCGACAAAAGCGGTATAGGAAAGTACATTCGAGAGGGAGAGGAGGATCAGTTGCTGGTAAAACAGCTTCCGGATCAACTCAACCTGGCAGTGTAGCCTCTACAGCGAACCCAACTGTAGCAGCCACTGTTGCTCCGACTAACATGATGGAAACATTATTAGCCGGATTAACAGAAGCTCTAAAGAGACCGAGAGTTGACAAATCCCAGAGGAGATGTTTCAGATGCCAGAAACTGGGGCATTATGCTCCAGAATGTATGGCTGAAAAACCTGTCCCTCGTAGACAGGAGAGTGTCTCTGGAGTAAGTACAGAGGAAAACTAAGGAGGGGTCTCCCGAGGGGCAAAGAAGGGGATCCCAGTGACAAATCTTGCCATGATATCACCATCCGTGATGATAGTTCACATGAAGTAACAAGATCGCCTAACACCGAGGTGGTTGTAGACACCCGGAAGGTTAGGGAAGCTGATATAACAGGTGCTATGGGAGCACAGGGGAAACCCAATATCAGTAACGAGGCAGGCGGCTATTCGTTAGCCAAGGTCTGTGGTGCCCACCTGCCCCCGGGTCATCCTTGTCTGGAATTCTTAAAAGGATGTGGATTGACTCCTGGTGTGAAAAATGACGTTCCGATTGTCACGGACATGCCCTCTGTTCTAAACGGAAGGCGGTGGTATGTTTGCCTTACTGTTAACGGAAGGTCTGCCGAATTCCTTGTGGATACGGGAGCTAGCCACTCTTGTATCTCCAAGGGGTTCTACGACCTTATACCGGATGAACATGATACTCTCAAATCGGGAGGAAGTGCTCAGACGGCCGACGGCAGTACCTTGCAAACGTATGGTAGAACTTGTGTGAGACTACAGTTAGATGGTATACATGACTATGTCATGAGCGCCACCGTTGCGGATATAGCAGATGAGGGGATACTCGGGTTGGATTTCGCATCCCTGTATGGTGCTGTATTGGAACCCCAAACAGGAGTGTTGAGTGTGAGATACCCGTACCCCGTAAAGGTTAGATGTGCACTGAGACAAGTGAGCAGTATGGCTAGTGTGGCACACACTGTGCGAATCCCTCCGGGAGTAGCCTGTGATGTGCTTGTAAGAAGTGATCCTGCAATGCGTAACAAACCTGCAGTGATAGAACCGGATGTAGTTACTTTGTCAGGTATTGGATTAAATTCTGTAGACACGATAGTAGCGAATGCATCCTGGTCGGTAGTACCTGTCTCCAATACTGGAAACACTACTATCTACTTGAAAAAGGGACAAGTTTTTGGAAACGTGACCCTTTCGGAAACTGTAACGGATAGTAAGCTAAGCTTACAGAAGGTAACAGGAGATGATGAAATTTCGGAAGACTTACTTAAGTTGTATGAAGAAACTTCATTAGAAGATCCGGAACACCGGAAAGAGTTCTATGATATGCTCTGTCAGTATCATACTGCCTTTGCCAAACCTGGTGAAAAACTAGGTACGACAAATAAGGTATTACATAAAATAGATACTGGAGATGCCGAACCCTTTAAGATACCGTATAGACGGTTACCCTTAGCAAAAAAGAGAGTAGCTGAGGATGAAATAAATAAGATGCTGGAACAGGATGTAATAGTCCCTTCCAATAGTCCATGGAGTAGTCCTGTGTGTATGGTAACAAAAAAAGACGGTACTATCCGTTTCTGCATAGACTACAGGAAGTTGAATGGAATAACGAAAAAGAATTCGTATCCATTACCGAGAATAGATGAAACCATTGACTCCTTAGGAGGAAACAGTTGGTTTTGTACCCTAGACTTGCAATCAGGCTATTGGCAAGTGGGAATGAACCCTTCAGATATGGAGAAAACTGCATTTTCAAGTCATATTGGATTATTCCAATATAATGTAATGCCGTTTGGATTGTGCAATGCACCTGCAACATTTGAAGCAATGATGGAAACAATTCTAAGTGATTTATTGTGGAAAAGATGTCTTGTATATCTAGACGATGTCATTGTCTTCGGAAAAACATTCGAAGAATGTTCTAATAACCTAAAAATGGTACTAGAACGTATTATCTCTAATGGTCTCAAATTGAAACCTAAGAAATGCCACATGTTTAGAAAGTCCATAAATTATTTGGGCCGCATCATCAGTGATGAAGGAATAAAGGCTGATCCGGAAAAAATCGAATCAGTTACGAATTGGAATAGACCTAAAACACCCAAGGAAGTGAGGTCCTTTTTAGGATTCTGTTCCTATTACAGGGAATTTATTCCGAATTATTCTAGAGTCAGTTACCCATTACAAGCAATAGCTAACTGGACTCCAGGAAGTACCAGGGAAAAATTTCCTTGGACACATGAACAGGAAAACGCTTTTCGAAAGCTAAAAGACCTGTTCACGAGTACTCCCGTATTGCAATATCCGAATGAGACGGATCATTTCATACTGGATACTGATGCTAGTAATGATAGCATTGGTGCAGCTCTCTCGCAAGTCCAAAATGGGAGAGAAGTACCAATTGCCTTTGCCAGCAACACACTGAGCAAGACTCAGCGCAATTACTGCACAACCAAAAGAGAATTGTTGGCAGTAGTCGTATATACCAAGAAGTTCAAACATTTTCTATGGGGAACGAACTTTACTTTGCGTACGGATCATTCCTCTTTAAGGTGGCTACTGAACTTCCGAGATGCTGAAGGCATGTTAGGCCGATGGCTAGCCCATTTATCCGAATATGGGCTTGAACATCAACAGATTCAGCATAGACCCGGAGTTAAGCATTTAAATGCTGATGCTTTGTCTCGAATACCAATCCGGAAATGTGACAATCCGGATTGTACTGATTGTGGAGCTCATAAGGCAGTGTTAGCAGGGATTCGAAGACCATTCGTACCCCTAGTTGCCAGTATACTGGATTGGTCTATGGATCACATACGACATTTCCAGGAAGCTGACTCGATAACTGCACAGCTACTGCAATTAGTACCAAAGGGTATACGTCCAGTTAGACCAGAGGTCTCTCTGGAAAATCGAGAAATGAGAAGGTTTCTTGCTCAATGGACAGAGCTTGAAGTCCGGAAAGGCGTGTTATACCGTTGGAAGCCATGTAATAATGGTGATAGAATCATGCAAGTGGTGATACCACATGCCATGAGACATGACATTATGTACTTTTGTCATGGACATCGGACCAGTGGTCATTTCGGAAGGAAACGCTCGCTAGCACGACTTTCCAAGAAATACTATTGGCCTGGCATGACACGGGACTTGCAAAGATGGATAACCACCTGTCCGGATTGTTGTAAAAACAAACCCGGACCCGGGATGGGCAAACTTCCCCTATCCCAAGAACTTTTCGGAGTTAGATTCGCAAGAATCGGGGTAGATATTATTAGTGGATTTAATACAACCGCTAATGATAATACCTGTATGATGGTAGTGTGTGATTATTATACGAAATACACTAAAGTATTTCCACTACCGGACCACAAAGCAATTACTTGTGCCGAAGCTTTTGTAAAAGGTTGGGTACTAAGCTTCGGTGTACCATTAATGTTACACAGTGACCAAGGCAGAGAGTTCGAATCAAATCTCTGGCAGGGTATGTGCGAATACTTGGCTATTTGCAAGACTAGAACCAATCCGTATAGACCACAAAGCGACGGATTAGTGGAAAGGTTCAATAGAACCCTCATCCAAGTCCTAAAGTCACTCGTTAATGAACATATGGATGACTGGGATGAGCAATGTCATTTTGTGACACATGCTTATAATAGTACAGTACATTCAAGTACAAATTGTTCTCCGAACCTTTTAGTATTCGGAGAGGATTTGATAATGCCTGCTGACCTAGTTTTTGGAGTCGTAGGAATGGACCCTGAACTACCTTGCCATGTAGTTTTTGTGGAATGTTTAAGAGACAGATTTAGAAAAGCATATGAGTCTGTCCGAATTGATTTGGAGAAAAGTGCCAAATGGCAGAAAGTAGGATACGATACCGATCTAAAACATCGGAAATTCCAATCCGGAGACAAAGTCCTTAGATTACATGAACCACTTAGACACATAAAATTAGCGTCTAATTGGGACGGTCCCTTTACTATAACACAAATTATCAGTGATTGTACCGTAATTATTAAATCTGACCTTGGTCGACTCTATAAGTCAAATGTGGCTAGATTAAGGAGATGGTCTGGGAGGGAGACCTCCACAGAAATGTATGGTGAAGGTTCCGAAAGGATCCTGAATCAGAATCGCATAATAGACCAGGTAAAGAACACTACAGTGAAGCGTGGTCAGGGTAGACCCAAAAAGTGTTCCGAATCAGTGACACCCACGCCAACACCGATTAAGCATGGGGGAGTTAAAAAAGTCTCGGCAGGTGAAGACAAAAAGAAGAGGAAAGGTGTTTCTAAGGCTAAGAAGCACCTAGAGAAAGCTCTTCAGACTGTCAGGTCCGATAAAGAACTATCCGAGAAGGGGAGATACGTTCGCCGCAGCCCCCGAATTGCCCAGAGGACTGCAGTGACCTAACCTGTATACACAACGAGTGTAATGTTTACATTTAGAGGAACGGATGACAACTGACCCTAAAGGCTTATTTGTCGCCCCCGCATGATGTACCAATGGGTAGTGGACGGATAATCCGGTGGATTTGCTTAAGCTTTCCATAATCTCCACTTAAATCCCCAGTCGAGTCATCGGGGTGAGCGATAATTACCTAAAAACAATCAGTTTGTTGATGTACCGCCTGTAGCACGTGCGTTTCCGCATGACGTCACCGTGTCCAGTCTCGGCTGACCTCTCGTGACCTCGCGGACCGCGGGGAAATGACGTCACGAAAGCTGGCCTGCCGCCATATTTGTTTTCGGTAACGTTCAAGACGGTCGAGCTCGCTCCCTTCTTGGATTTCACCGGCTAAGCAAACCCCCCGCTGCTCCTCCAGAGTCTGTCTCCTGGTAGACAGACTCCGTTTGTGCCGGCCCCGGCGCCGTAAAAGCCGGAAAAAGGAGTAGTTTACTCCCGTGGTCGATTCCCCAGTCATGGCTGAGGAATCCGTAGCTGCAGCCAAGCTATCCGGTGACCCGGATAAGCTGACTCCGTCCGCAGAAGCTTTTCCGGAAGCTTTGTCGCCTGTTACACAGGAAGAGAGCGAGATGATGGACGTGGAGGAACCCACGGATCGCTCGTTCGAGGAGAAGCTGGCTTCATTCTCACTCAATGAGCCAGAGAAACTGCTATCTCCACTCCCAGCAGAGGGATCCGGAGCGACTGCGAGTGCTGAACCCGCAGCGACAGAGTCCTAAACTACCCAAGTTGACGGACAGAAGGATGAGTGGAAGCCAGCAGTGGCGGAGCCTTTTCCAGCTAGCTATGATGGTCGCTACCTGTATGTCCACCCGGAACTGCAGGCACAAGTGACCTACGCGGACGGGACACCAGTCAGGATGGACCCGAAAGTCAGGATAGCTATCGAGGGCGTCATGGCTCCCGAACAGCTGACCAGGATGCCTCCCGAGTGGCTTCGAGACTGGCCGTGGTTCCAACGGGGACTTATGGTGGACGCCGGTTTCCGTGAAACCGTGTACGCAGCTAACCGAGCCTTTGAGCTCGGAGCGTATCCAAAGCCTGACAAGTCCCTGTGGAACGTCAAGGCTACGAACATTAACTGGGTAGGCTGTGTCTGGGATACCGATGGCCAGACCTACCCACGCCCTAGTGCTATCCGGACGCCGTGCCGGACCACTAAGGAATTCCGGGAGGCCGCTGCTAACTTCGAGCAGTGGGACGACGGTTACTACATAACCGAACAGGAATTGGTGGATGTCCAGAACAATTCACTAATCGGATTGGACCGAGCTGCAGCCCTTCGGACGGTTATTGTCCGCCGCATGACTGCCGAACAGGAGGCACAGGAAGAGGCTAAGAGGGCCGCGGAAGCACCCGCACCTCCTATCCCCGACCTGAAGCTCGCCACCAGAAGCTCCGCCAGTGCTACATCAGCTACCGGCAGCACTACTACTCCAGTAGAAGCCACGACCTCCAGCACATCCGGAACCCAGGAACCGGAGGAAGACTGGAAGGTCAGTAAGAACCGACGATCCGCTGCTCGGAAGCTCAAGAATCTCCCGGATTCTGCGAGAGCCGAGCCGAAACCCAGCACCTCAACCACTGGTAGTACTGCCATGGAGGTTGAGTCGTCTGACGAGGAGTCGGTGGAAAGTAAATGATGGCAAAAGCTGTGCTAATGGACATGATATGGCTATTGTAAGATTTTTTTATGTAAACTGGCTATTATAAGATTTTATGTAAACAAAGGTTATGTATAATACAAGTATCACATAATTATATGGTAAGCTATGTGTATGAGTATTGTAATACAAATATCAAACACTATGAGCATGAGATATTAGGGAGTTTGTATGTACACCAAGGGAGTGAGATATTTTTAAATAGAAGGCTCGTATATGGAATGAGGGTGTGGTTGCGATGCTGTGTGCGTTCGAAATACACATATATATGTACATGTAAAAAAAAAAAAAGGAAAAATATGACATGAGTAACTATATGTGTAAAAAAAGTGGGACCAAATGGAAAATAGAGCAATAAGTACTGTATGTCGCATTCTGTTTCAAAAGGGGGGGAAGACAAGTTAGGTGAAGGAACCCGGGTATTGGAAAAACAACTGTGTAAGGAAGAGTGAGTGTGTGTATTAAAAAAAAAAAAAAGGGGGCCGAAACTGAAGGACGCTACAACCAGGTCCGAAAGAGGACCTTGATTGTAATTGCGGGGGGCCTTGTGAGTTATAGGGAATCGAGAAGAGCGACAAATCGGTCGCTATTGTTTGGGGAGTTACAATAGTAATCCTGGAAATAATATAAAGACGCGAGGTTCCTTCACACTGTCTATATCCCAGTAGCATACAGGAATGGTTATTGTATAAAGCATAATGGTTATTATATAAAGCCTAATCTATAGGCAGGAAACTTTTGAATGCGACATGGCACCGGGAACAAGCAAAGAATGTTACTATAATGTTACTATAAGTCCTCAGTAACATGCTATAATGTTACTATAAGTCCTCAGTCACATAAAGTCTAGAGTGGGCGCGATGTGTTATAGCCCTATAGGATACAGGAGGTGGCTGTGGGGGGCTGAGTCATTGTTTTGGACTGGAGCCAAGTAGTTCCTGGGGGTCCCGGTGGCCACAGTAGAGGTGAAGTCCTTATAAGTGGGTATGTGTGTGTGTGTGTCCTCTGGCATGGCAGTCAATGGCCACAGGGTGTCGGGTGACGAAAGACCAAAACCACCGGTGGTCTGGTAGTATAAAAGGCTGGCACTGCAGAGGTGGGGTGCAGACTGTGTACCAAAGGAAGGGATTCACGGTCTGTCCTGGAATCATAGGGGAAGAAATTTATATTTGGCAGTTCACCAGTAGGAATCAATTGAAATTCTGAATAGTATTTACTGAAGCTTTGACCATTGCTTTGGAGTGCTTTCTGGGTCTTCAACAATTTCATTCAACTGGGACCACAACTTCATTCAATGGGGTCCACAACTTTATTCAATTGAGGATTATACTTGTATCCTATTGAGTCTTGACTTCATTTAATGAGGTTTTGACTTGGTGTACTTTAGAATACACCAACTGAGAGATCTGCTTATTACATACATAGAGGAGACACACACATCTGAAGGACTTAGATTTGTTTAGCTTTCATTGGTTCTCACTACACATTATGGTATTCTCAATGCTCACTTGAAACATCTCACCATGGAGTTATTGATTTGATTTGAGGTTATGCCATGCTGGAGTTCTAATGCCTCAACAGTTTGTGATTGTGATATTCATTTGTGATTATTTATTCAACCTGGAGTTATGCCATGATGGACTATCAAAAGTTCATGTTATTTGTGATGACATGTGAGGATCGATATTTATGAAAAGTTCATGTTATTTGTGATGACATGTGGAGATCGATATTTGTGTTCATGCTATTTATGATGACATGTGGAGATCAATATTTGTAAGAAAGTTTAGGCATTTCAAATCATTATTGAATTTGCGATTGGAAACCAACCTCATCTTTGGACTTGGTCATGAGGATTGAAACTTGTAAAGGTTTGTAATTGAGTGCCTGCGCGCACCCGTACCTACGATGTAAGTGTTTCCACCCCGGATTGGGTGTATGAAACCATTTATGAAATGTGGTGCAATTACTACCTGATGATTTTAGATATGGACAATGCGGAATTGGAATTGATCATTGATTTGATTTAATTGAAATCCTTCCTGTTTAAAAGGCGTATGTTTAGGACTTCCAAATTGAAATGTGAAATCAACGTTGGATTCTGAATTGTATTGGACTTTGAATTGGCACACATATTTCGATTCAATAAAAACCCTTGGAGATGAAGTACCCAATTGTGTTTTCTTTCCATGTGGGCATAGGAATTTAGACACAAAGCTCTACCCTTGATGCTAGCACTAGATTATTCCCCCAGAATATGGTAAATATCGCGAGTGGAGATGGACTGGTGGAGAAATTTAAGCTGCGAGTGGAGATTGGAGTGAGGTGAAAACATAACTGGTGGAAATCCTGAGTTCGATCATTGTATTATAAGCTACCCCATTTTGGAATGCGAGTTTACACCCCATTATAAAGGTTCACCCCATTTCAAGGGTGTACTATACTTCCGGACTAACCCCTTCTAAATTATCAAAAACACAACTTCACCTCCAGTCTCCTCCCCAGAACTATAACAAGGTGGCTCCCCACAAAGTAAAATAGAAACCCCACTGTCCATCTTCCCTCCGCCTGCCATAGACCAGAGCGAAGGGGACTCCGGCTGTGCCCGTGCCTTCTTCTACAAAGAAGGACAAGAGCAAGCCGAAGGCTCCAGCTCCTACCACTACAGGAGTCACCGTGGCCACCACGGTTACTGTAGCACCCACCGTCACCACCAGCGGGTCGCCCACTGTCACCTTGGTTGTGACTTCACCTGGTACCACTACCTCCAGTCGGGTCCAGGCCAAGGAGGCAGGCATCTACACGAGCAGGGAGTCGGAGAGCAAAAGCGATCCGGAGCTGCCCGAGTCAGCCAGATCTGAGTTGGAGTCAGTGACAACGTGGGAAGACATGACCACAGACGTCCCAAAAGACGACAACCAGAAATGGACGTGAAGGAAAATGTAGCCGAGGGATTTAAAGAGAGCATGCCTCGCTGCTTCGCGGATTGTGCATATGACACGATCCACTACATGTGCCCGGGCGCAGTCAATATGGATGGTGATAGTGATGATGAGGAGTAGATGAAGTCTGGACCTCAGGATACACCAGTTGGTAAATTCTACCTAATTTGGATTGACCAACTGAAGTCCATGTTAAGGATGGTGTACAATTATGAGTCCAGAACAAAGGTTCAGTGGGCTATGACCCAATGGGGACCCAGCAGCAACCGCCGCAAGTGCCCATTCGAGTCGTGTCAGCTCTCACTCACTGGAGAGAAGGTATTTGATACCAAGCCTCGGTTCGCCAGGCATATCGTGGAGCATCACATGCACCATAAGCCCTTGATGAGGTGTGTCCCTGGTGACTGCCCCAGCAAGTTGTGGGATGGCACTTTCGTGACCAACCGGCACCAAGGCATGGCTTTGCATTTGCAAAAGGCCCATGGTACTGGCCTGGAAAAGACACGAAAGTGTGCAGTGAGGTGCTTCAACAAGCTCCTGGCGAACTGGGCTGCGCTCCCAGCTAGTGAGGTGAGTGAGTAAGTGAGTAATAGATGTTTAACGTCATTTGGACAGCTAAGGTCATATTCTACATTACCATTTCACAGAGGAATGTGTCAGTGCTCGCGCATATGTGCACCACACACATCCTGAGGGGATAGAAAAGAGGAGAAATAGACCCTTTTAAGTGGGCTAGGGAAGCCCAACTAGTGAGGTGAGAAAGCTGTCGTTTGAACCCAGAGTTCTGCACTTGGAGGAGTGGCAACATCACCACTTACTTTGCTGTCAACCCCTCCGGTTCTAAGTTCCAGTTGCACAATGAAAGCCATCTGAAACTGAAGAAGTGGCGGGGCGACGACAAATGTGAGAGGGACAAGCAGGCTCGTTTGAAGGGAGCAGCTGGGGCGCAATCCTCAGTCACACCCGTCAAACTAACCCAAGCAGACCGATCCGTAAGCCCTTCTGGGGGTAAGGATCAGTCCAGACCAGCCAACCCAGCTGATCGTTGCCAGTCTGGACAGCAGGTTTCGGCACTGGACATGCCTGGCCACCAGACCCATCGGGTGGCTAGCCAGGCAGAACCCCCACCGCCACCCCCTGGCTTCACTGCTGGAGCTCAGCACCCCCCGGGTGTTGACACCAGAAGCCAGGAGGACTGGTCTACGTTCTTCGGCTCCCACACCGGCCACAGTGCATGGTGGGCCGGGGAGTCGAACGAGAAGCAGCGCCAAGCTTACGAGGAGTACATGGCGAAGTTCCCTGCCATGGGACCCGCAGGACCTGAATCCCAAGTCCTGACCTCCTCGTGTCAACCTAAGGCTAGTGGCTAGTAGCAAGTACCTTGGCTGGTCTTCAGGACCTGGAGACGTTCGTCGACCACCGTGACGAACGCACTTGTAAGATTCAAAACGATCTTATGAGCGAATGGCAGTTCCTGCATCACCAGAGGTCAATCAACTACTGGCGAGACATGACTGAGGCCACCTTCAATCTGGTTTACGAAATCCAGAGGAGGGAAGAAAACAAAATTAAGGAGCAGGAAATAAAGCAGGTCGAGGAGGCCTATAAGTCCTGCATTGAGAAAAAGAGGGAAGCCGAGAAGCTTAAAGAGTTCCACGCCACTGAGAACTTAAAGTACATCAATAGGTACAAGGAGGCGGACCTTAAGTTCTTCCTCTGCTTCGGCAAGCATTTGGATGACTGGGATGGCACTATGTCGTCCTTGGCCATCCCTTCGCATGCCAACGCCGGGGCAGTGGGAGGCAGCCCGTCCAAGGGCGTGGATGCTCTGAGTCTACTTGACGTGGACCCGAGCACCGGTACCCTTACGCTTCTCACTGGAGAAAGCAGCAGCTCGGCCCCCAACCCCAACCCGGAGCCAGCTGAGAAGATGGACACTGACGACGAGTCCGAGGACTTGTAAGTGTCCATCTGCTGGTTTCCTTATAATTTTTAGTACCCCTGGGCCTTATATGCCAGAGATTTATTCTCAGAAGACTACCCAGATCCGACGGACTCGAATGACAATCTGCAGCTAAGATGGACACTACCCGAACCACTCATGAATTACCATCCGAAAGGGGGCTCCATCTTCACTTCCTCACCAGGGCACTACACACAGCAATGTGGCTTGCCACCACACGTATGTCGCCAAATGGAGCTGCAGAAACCAGTCATTCCAGGTTCACCGGAAGTTTAGTTTTATTGTAAGGGTAATCCTACTACCCCGGTAGGACACCGCTTAAATTCATATAATATTGTCTCTATATGTATATTATTATTCATTCATAATTAAAAACAAAATTTTTTGTTAGGGTTACTCCACCTCTTGGGTGTATATTTAATATAATGTGTCTACGTTACACTACTACATGTTTAACTGTAAAATTTAATATATACATTGTTTATAACTATAATAACTATGTAACACTGTTACCATTACCACTTTACCATAGGCTGATGGTGCATAAGGCGCCACCTCCTATTTTTTGTTATTAATAGTTACTTCGGTTTATATATGACGATGCCTATTATTATGTACATATTATTTATAATGCCCCTTTAATGTCATATTGGTTTTATAAAATATTACATAAATAGACTTACCTTTGTACATACTGTTATATACATATCATATTATCAGGTTAACAATAGGTCTATTGTGACACCTACCCTAGGTTAAGGGGCCGGAATCGTCGTGTATATATTAGTGCGGCTCGTGTGGTGCTCGTTCCATCTATGCCAACCAGGTGCCGCTTCGCGATACCCGTTTGGTACAAGAGGGGGCAGCACCACGCCTCGCATCCAGCTCCTACTAAGGAGCCGGACGACCCGCAGAAGGGAACTGGACCTGGTTCAGTCCAGACGTAGTTAACTTCTCAATAAAAGCCTACCCGAACAAGTGGGAAGTATAAAGGGCTTTGCCCAACCCGAACTACTCGTGTTGTGTGATACATCTAGTATTAAGCGAGCCTAAGAGCCACCCAACATAAACTTATAATACGAACCGTTACAATATCATTCATATTCTCAAAAATAATGATTTGATCAAAATTAAAAACATGCATATTTTAGGAACCCCTTTATCAATTGAGATTGTATCCTATTGAGTCGTGACTTCATTTAATGAGGTTTTGACTTGGTGTACTTTAGAATACACCAACTGAGAGATCTGCTTATTACATACATAGAGGAGACACACACATCTGAAGGACTTAGATTTGTTTAGCTTTCATTGGTTCTCACTACACATTATGGTATTCTCAATGCTCACTTGAAACATCTCACCATGGAGTTATTGATTTGATTTGAGGTTATGCCATGCTGGAGTTCTAATGCCTCAACAGTTTGTGATTGTGATATTCATTTGTGATTATTTATTCAACCTGGAGTTATGCCATGATGGACTATCAAAAGTTCATGTTATTTGTGATGACATGTGAGGATCGATATTTATGAAAAGTTCATGTTATTTGTGATGACATGTGGAGATCGATATTTGTGTTCATGCTATTTATGATGACATGTGGAGATCGATATTTGTAAGAAAGTTTAGGCATTTCAAATCATTATTGAATTTGCGATTGGAAACCAACCTCATCTTTGGACTTGGTCATGAGGATTGAAACTTGTAAAGGTTTGTAATTGAGTGCCTGCGCGCACCCGTACCTACGATGGAAGTGTTTCCACCCCGGATTGGGTGTATGAAACCATTTATGAAATGTGGTGCAATTACTACCTGATGATTTTAGATATGGACAATGCGGAATTGGAATTGATCATTGATTTGATTTAATTGAAATCCTTCCTGTTTAAAAGGCATATGTTTAGGACTTCCAAATTGAAATGTGAAATCAACGTTGGATTCTGAATTGTATTGGACTTTGAATTGGCACACATATTTCGATTCAATAAAAACCCTTGGAGATGAAGTACCCAATTGTGTTTTCTTTCCATGTGGGCATAGGAATTTAGACACAAAGCTCTACCCTTGATGCTAGCACTAGATTATTCCCCCAGAATATGGTAAATATCGCGAGTGGAGATGGACTGGTGGAGAAATTTAAGCTGCGAGTGGAGATTGGAGTGAGGTGAAAACATAACTGGTGGAAATCCTGAGTTCGATCATTGTATTATAAGCTACCCCATTTTGGAATGCGAGTTTACACCCCATTATAAAGGTTCACCCCATTTCAAGGGTGTACTATACTTCCGGACTAACCCCTTCTAAATTATCAAAAACACAACTTCACCTCCAGTCTCCTCCCCAGAACTATAACAAGGTGGCTCCCCACAAAGTAAAATAGAAACCCCACTGTCCATCTTCCCTCCGCCTGCCATAGACCAGAGCGAAGGGGACTCCGGCTGTGCCCGTGCCTTCTTCTACAAAGAAGGACAAGAGCAAGCCGAAGGCTCCAGCTCCTACCACTACAGCAGTCACCGTGGCCACCACGGTTACTGTAGCACCCACCGTCACCACCAGCGGGTCGCCCACTGTCACCTTGGTTGTGACTTCACCTGGTACCACTACCTCCAGTCGGGTCCAGGCCAAGGAGGCAGGCATCTACACGAGCAAGGAGTCGGAGAGCAAAAGCGATCCGGAGCTGCCCGAGTCAGCCAGATCTGAGTTGGAGTCAGTGACAACATGGGAAGACATGACCACGGACGTCCCAAAAGACGACAACCAGAAATGGACGTGAAGGAAAATGTAGCCGAGGGATTTAAAGAGCGCATGCCTCGCTGCTTCGCGGATTGTGCATATGACACGATCCACTACATGTGCCCGGGCGCAGTCAATATGGATGGTGATAGTGATGATGAGGAGTAGATGAAGTCTGGCCCTCAGGATACACCAGTTGGTAAATTCTACCTAATTTGGATTGACCAACTGAAGTCCATGTTAGGGATGGTGTACAATTATGAGTCCAGAACAAAGGTTCAGTGGGCTATGACCCAATGGGGACCCAGCAGCAACCGCCGCAAGTGCCCATTCGAGTCGTGTCAGCTCTCACTCACTGGAGAGAAGGTATTTGATACCAAGCCTCGGTTCGCCAGGCATATCGTGGAGCATCACATGCACCATAAGCCCTTGATGAGGTGTGTCCCTGGTGACTGCCCCAGCAAGTTGTGGGATGGCACTTTCGTGACCAACCGGCACCAAGACATGGCTTTGCATTTGCAAAATGCCCATGGTACTGGCCTGGAAAAGACACGAAAGTGTGCAGTGAGGTGCTTCAACAAGCTCCTGGCGAACTGGGCTGCGCTCCCAGCTAGTGAGGTGAGTGAGTAAGTGAGTAATAGATGTTTAACGTCATTTGGACAGCTAAGGTCATATTCATGGCGAGAACTACATTACCATTTCACAGAGGAATGTGTCAGTGCTCGCGCATATGTGCACCACACACATCCTGAGGGGATAGAAAAGAGGAGAAATAGGCCCTTTAAAGTGGGCTAGGGAAGCCCAATTAGTGAGGTGAGAAAGCTGTCGTTTGAACCCGAGTTCTGCACTTGGAGGAGTGGCAACATCACCACTTACTTTGCTGTCAACCCCTCCGGTTCTAAGTTCCAGTTGCACAATGAAGGCCATCTGAAACTGAAGAAGTGGCGGGGCGACGACAAATGTGAGAAGGACAAGCAGGCTCGTTTGAAGGGAGCAGCTGGGGCGCAATCCTCAGTCACACCCGTCAAACTAACCCGAGCAGACCGATCCGTAAGCCCTTCTGGGGGTAAGGATCAGTCCAGACCAGCCAACCCAGCTGATCGTCGCCAGTCCGGACAGCAGGTTTCGGCACTGGACATGCCTGGCCACCAGACCCATCGGGTGGCTAGCCAGGCAGAACCCCCACCGCCACCACCTGGCTTCACTGCTGGAGCTCAGCACCCCCCGGGTGTTGACACCAGAAGCCAGGAGGACTGGTCTACGTTCTTCGGCTCCCACACCGGCCACAGTGCATGGTGGGCCGGGGAGTCGAACGAGAAGCAGCGCCAAGCTTACGAGGAGTACATGGCGAAGTTCCCTGCCATGGGACCCGCAGGACCTGAATCCCAAGTCCTGACCTCCTCGTGTCAACCTAAGGCTAGGGGCTAGTAGCAAGTACCTTGGCTGGTCTTCAGGACCTGGAGACGTTCGTCGACCACCGTGACGAACGCACTTGTAAGATTCAAAAAGATCTTATGAGCGAATGGCAGTTCCTGCATCGCCAGAGGTCAATCAACTACTGGCGATACATGACTGAGGCCACCTTCAATCTGGTTTACGAAATCCAGAGGAGGGAAGAAAACAAAATTAAGGAGCAGGAAATAAAGCAGGTCGAGGAGGCCTATAAGTCCTGCATTGAGAAAAAGAGGGAAGCCGAGAAGCTTAAAGAGTTCCACGCCACTGAGAACTTAAAGTACATCAATAGGTACAAGGAGGCGGACCTTAAGTTCTTCCTCTGCTTCGGCAAGCATTTGGATGACTGGGATGGCACTATGTCGTCCTTGGCCATCCCTTCGCATGCCAACGCCGGGGCAGTGGGAGGCAGCCCGTCCAAGGGCGTGGATGCTCTGAGTCTACTTGACGTGGACCCGAGCACCGGTACCCTTACGCTTCTCACTGGAGAAAGCAGCAGCTCGGCCCCCAACCCCAACCCGGAGCCAGCTGAGAAGATGGACACTGACGACGAGTCCGAGGACTTGTAAGTGTCCATCTGCTGGTTTCCTTATAATTTTTAGTACCCCTGGGCCTTATATGCCAGAGATTTATTCTCAGAAGACTACCCAGATCCGACGGACTCGAATGACAATCTGCAGCTAAGATGGACACTACCCGAACCACTCGTGAATTACCATCCGAAAGGGGGCTCCATCTTCACTTCCTCACCAGGGCACTACACACAGCAATGTGGCTTGCCACCACACGTATGTCGCCAAATGGAGCTGCAGAAACCAGTCATTCCAGGTTCACCGGAAGTTTAGTTTTATTGTAAGGGTAATCCTACTACCCCGGTAGGACACCGCTTAAATTCATATAATATTGTCTCTATATGTATATTATTATTCATTCATAATTAAAAACAAAATTTTTTGTTAGGGTTACTCCACCTCTTGGGTGTATATTTAATATAATGTGTCTACGTTACACTACTACATGTTTAACTGTAAAATTTAATATATACATTGTTTATAACTATAATAACTATGTAACACTGTTACCATTACCACTTTACCATAGGCTGATGGTGCATAAGGCGCCACCTCCTATATTTTGTTATTAATAGTTACTTCGGTTTATATATGACGATGCCTATTATTATGTACATATTATTTATAATGCCCCTTTAATGTCATATTAGTTTTATAAAATATTACATAAGTAGACTTACCTGTGTACATACTGTTATATACATATCATATTATCAGGTTAACAATAGGTCTATTGTGACACCTACCCTAGGTTAAGGGGCCGGCATCGTCGTGTATATATTAGTGCGGCTCATCCGAGAGATGTACTCTTGTGGTGCTCGTTCCATCTATGCCAACCAGGTGCCGCTTCGCGATACCCGTTTGGTACAAGAGGGGGCAGCACCACGCCTCGCATCCAGCTCCTACTAAGGAGCCGGACGACCTGCAGAAGGGAACTGGACCTGGTCCAGTCCAGACGTAGTTAACTTCTCAATAAAAGCCTACCCGAACAAGTGGGAAGTATAAAGGGCTTTGCCCAACCCGAACTACTCGTGTTGTGTGATACATCTAGTATTAAGCGAGCCTAAGAGCCACCCAACATAAACTTATAATACGAACCGTTTTAATATCATTCATATTCTCAAAAATAATGATTTGATCAAAATTAAAACATGCATACTTTAGGAACCTCTTTATCAATTGAGATGAAATAAAGTGCACATTGTAGCAGTTCTTTTTAATTATCAAATTCTGAAAATAGAATGATCCACAAGGTCACATGGTACCATTTCAATTTGGTTAAATTCATGCAGAATCACTAATTTTAGAACTTTGGTTCCCATGGCAACGAGTATATCTGTTGAAAATGGACCAAATATACAGAAAATTCTTATGCCCTATTTTTTTTTTGCATGGAAAAATCTCAAAAATAGGTTCTCACTGAAAAAATAACATTATTTTACATTTTTTATGATTTTTTGGATTAAATATTGTTTAAATTGGGATGGCATTTCTTGTACTTTCCCTCATGTTTGGAAGCTCACCATATCTAAGAAATTAAAGATAGACTCCAAAAATTCAGCTTCCCCAAGAGACCACCTCCCATATGTCAGACTCAGAAAAAATGGTAAAGTTTGACTTATTCTTGAAGCAGTGTGAGGATTCTGAAATTAGGCCAAAAATAGGCCTTCATGTTGACTTAGGCCTGAACGAGTTAAGGAGATCTCTGATAGGTTAAGTTACTTCTGCGAAATTTCTTTAGGCTCAGGCAAGTCAATGATTGCTTTGACCTTCGCTGGATCTTTCTTGATCTGCATCTATCACTTGGCCAAGGTAGTGTAGTTTGTTTGAGGCGAAGACACACTTGTCCCTGTTCAACGTGATCCCGCTGTCTTGCAGTAGGTTCAGCACTTTAGTAAGGTGCTCATCGTGATCTTGTTTGTCTTTGCCGATCATGAGGATATCGTCCATGTGACATAACACTCCTTGTAGACCTGTCAGTTCTTTGTCCATTCGCTTTGGTAAGTGCTCAGGTGCAGATGAGATTCTGTATGGTAAGCGCCTGAACATATATACCTACCAAAAGGTAATATGAACGTAGTTAGTTTGGCACTTTCATCAGTCAGTAACACTTGGTGGAAGCCAGAATTAGCATCTACCTTGGAGGACACAGTTCCACTTGATATACTCCCGAGAGTCTCCTCTACCTTTTTCATTACATAGAGTTCTTGTCGGACTCCTTCGTTGAGCTTGATGAGTGCACCAATTTCTTCCTCTACCTTCTTTATAAGAGGCAATGGTACCCTTCGCGGATTATAGAGACAGAAAGGTTTTGCGTCAACTTTAAGTCAAATAGTTTTTTCGCCTTTAAGCTTAGCGAGTCCTTTGAAGAGCTTTGGGTAGGCCTTGATGACATTATCCTTTGTGTCCAATTTAGGACTATCACTGTTCACAGCTCTGATCCTATATGCACCAGGTATGTTAGGTATTAGTCCTAATTTCTCGATGGCGGGTTGTCCGAGGAGTAGCGACTTAACACCTTTTACTATATATACATCTTCGAGGAAGGTAACATCTCCAGGTTTCAACTCTATACGATCACATCCTATAGTCTGTAGTTGATGCTCACCGGTAGCAAACAGTGTGCGTCTGGTTCACTGAATATTACCGTATGACTTCTTGTAGAGCATGTCGGGCATTACCGATATTTCTGCTCCTGAGTCTATGTACCATGATAGGATATCTGGATCTGTCTTGAGCTTTATGTACCAGCCTTTACTTAAATCTGTCGATTTGTCTTTCTGAGTGGGTTTCGATGACATCACATTTACATGTCTAGTCATCACACTGCCGATGAATATGTGCGATTCGTTGTCATCGGGACTATCATCCTTCTCCCCCTCGATGATTTGAGAAATAGGATATTTAGATGTACGGCAAACCTTGGAGTAATGCCCTTTTAAGTTGCACTTCTCACAAGTATGACCCGCTGCAGGACAGTTCTTTTTGCCTTTCGCATGCTCACTTCCACAATAACCACATTTGATTTTGTCGCCTGTTTTTGCCTTTTTATCCACTGGCTTGCTCGGGCTGCTTTTCTTCTTGGATTTGCTGTGCACTACATCGATGTTTGCACTCTTTGACACTTGGAGTTCGTATCGTGAAGTCTCCTTCTGGTACAGGATTTTGACAGTTCTGCCCAATGTATGTCCAAAGCTTCGATTCTGACGACTCTTCAGTACATGAAAATGTTAACTTGTCTCGGACTGCCTGTTCTAAATAGTCTTTCGGAAACTTACATTCTGCCGCAAACTTTTTCACTGCAAGCACCCATGTTTGGGAGGCCCCCCTCTTGAGATGAAACCATAATTGTTCCCTGAGTAACATTTGAGGATCCCTTTTACCAAAATACTCAGTGTACTTTTCAATGACTGTGTCATAATTATTAGGGTCCTCTGCTGGGATAGGTGGTTGTCCATCTACGGGATTATCAGTTTGGGGCTTGAATACAAAACTGTATATATCTGCGATGACTCACAATTACTAGTTGCTTTATTCAATAACAAGGTGGCATTTGCTTAAACTATTATCTTAGCTGTTTGTCTCTATCCAAAAAGTAACGAGTCTAGTTGCAAAGTCACTTGCCCATGATTCCCAGCACCATAAACACAAAGCATCTAAGGGCAGCAGTTTGTAAGTGTCTGTACATTATATCCCCTGTGTGGTAGGTCCTGGTGGCTACATCCTGATGGCTACATCATTCCTCCCAAGTGATCACCCTAAATCCCCAATTGATCAGCTCATGTCATCACCCCTGTCATCAGCTCATGTCATCACCCAATGTCATCACCTCATGTCATCATCTCTAGTCATCCATGTCATCACCTCTAGTCATCCATGTCATCAACTCTTGTCATCACCTCATGTCATCCATGTCATCACCCCATGACATGAGGGGATAACATGTCACCCGAATCCAAATCATCTAATGGCATCACCTCCCATGGATACCATCCAAAAGGTGGGTCAATGCCTTTCAAGTGTTGCAATGAACAACCTCACAGACAATCAGTGTTGCCAATGTGATGTGACCTTGTTACTGTTAATTGTTACAGTCTACTTTCTCTCCCATGGGAAACTGGCTCTTAAAGGGGCCCGGGATATCACTGCTGATAGTTGGTTCACATTCAATAGTCATAGAGGGACACCAATATGGCCTCTATGTTATTACCCATAATGAAAAATAACAGTAACTTTGCCATCATGTTACTCATTTCTCTGACTAGTAACATAAAAAAATAAACATGGCATGAAGTGAGCCTATCTTTCTAGCATACTCTAAGTGTAAAATAAACCACTGGCAGTACACAGTCTTCACACAATTATGTGCACAATACATACTATGCACACAATAAAGTACGTCAGTACCCAGACCATTGAAAATTTTTGAAAACATTCATGAAAAAATATAATGTCCATGAAAACAGTTTTGAAATATGCCTACATTGTGTAATGGTTTGGTATTACGATTTGGTTGGTTCGGGCCTTACTGATCAGGAAAGAAGGAGTAAGGCGGTAATTCAAGTGTATGCCAACGGATGTTTTATTATATAAGACACTCACGGCTACTCGGAAGATGGTAAAGGGCAGCTAATATTAATCACAGATGTTATATGGTCAGAGGCCAGGAGGGCCTCTGACGTAGCGGCTGAGCCCCGGTCTTTATATATGGACCTAGGTGTTCGTCGTCAGATGTCCCCACAGGCCCGGATCGGTGCTGCCACCTATCCGGAACCTGAGGAACACCCAACGACTGGACTCACCCGCCACGCCAGACAGTACCCATTACTATGGCTATAACGACATACCTCTACACTACTCCCCCAGACATTAGGAAGGAGTTATAACTATTATATTATTATATAGGGATAACATTACAATATGTCTTTACCCTAATAATAGAGGTATAACCATAGATATAACATTAACATTATTTAAAATATCATATGAAAGGTATTTAACATAATCGGTAGTAATAATAGTTACGAATGAACAAATAGGAAAGTCGATACAGTTCGTCAATGTGGAAAGATAACAGATGTTTGTAGCGAATCTGTTAAGTACTGAATTAAACCACATAATAATATCCTAATGAGTTTGTTATTGTTATTAACATAGTAACTCTATAGTCTTGATAAAGACTTTTAACGTAACTATACTATCTAATGATACACTTTGATTTATAAACGCTTAATCCGTTAGAGGTTCTATATTAGAAACCTTAAGATATGTAACCGTTATAACTTATACACTTGAAAAAAATGAATACAGTAACATATATCACATCGTCATGCATTTAAATAACCACCATAGTATCAGATAATTACTATTATACAAAAATATGTCACGTATGATAACTATGACAATCTGATGTTTATGTAATATATATATTGGATCATGTCAATTAATATGACTAGTAACTAGAGATCCGTATTACTAAACTGTATGAAGTATGCAATATCATATCGTATTACTATAAATATACATTTAGATCTTGCATTCATAAGAATAGTGAGGTTATAAACATGACAATATATATACAAAATAGTATTGATGTCTTGTGCTGAAGTCTTCCGGATGCCTTGTAGGTAGGTGGTGTGGTCAGCTAACCATGGGATGGACGTGCTAGAGTCTATTGTTATCCAGTTGATATTATATATAAACACGGTAGTTGAAATAGCTACCCACAATCCTCTAGAAGTGCTATTGTTCATTATTAAATCCGAATGGTGTGAAGTAAGTAATCCGGTGGTCAACATGTAGTAATAATAGTCCTTTTCTGTGTAGTTGACATAGTTGTAGTCCAAAATAGTTGATCCGGAAGTAAATTAACAGGGTAAATAAGTCCATTCGGTACATCAGCAGATTATGTCGTATAAGTCCATCCAGTATAGTGATCAGGAACAGGTAACAGCAGGCATCAGGGTAACGTATCAGCATCCGGAGGTAACTTTCAGCAACACTACTACTATCGGATTTTTATAAATATAGTTCTTAATCTGAATAGAACTTTCAGGATATAATAATAAATATATGTCCTGAATTAGACTATTTTCTGGTTATAAAGGAACCCGGAACACATAGAATAATCATAAGTGTTAATTAGCATAGGGAACATTCGCAGATAGATAATAATTTCTGCAAAAACTAAGTCTGGTTATCAAGGTCTAGGAGAAAAAAAAAAATTTCCAAGTAACCCGGAACACACTTAGGTTGATTTCTTCGTGTGTTTCTTCCTAAGAAGATCTAAGGCCGACTCGGGAGTGCCATCCCATTCGTCTATGTCGACCCCGAATACTCTCATGAACTTAGTGTTCAGATTTGTATTCCGGGTAATTTCTTCCTTAACACGTTTCTCTAATACGTGTACGTCCATAGCCGCCTGTTCCTTGGCAGCTATGGCATTGTCCTCCCGAGCCTTTACTTCATCTCGGATGACAGTTTCGAGGCGTTCCTTTTCAGCATCGCCTACCTGCTTCATACACAACAGGGTATCGTTCAGAAGACCCTGATGGAATTCCGTAGCTCGATCCCTGACACATTTCTCCCAGTGGGTGTAGATGGCCTTTTGGACATCCGCTTCCACCTGGCGAGACTTTTCGAACCAAATTTCTGCGTTACCAGTCTTAATGGTAATCACATCTTTTGGTTTCGCGGGCGGTGCAACAGCTTTAGGAGGTGTTGACACTGCCTGAGGGGTAGTTCCGGATATGGGGCTTCCGGACGTTCCTGCTGTTGCCATTGGAACACAGTAGGTAGGTGGCTGGTTCTGTCTCAACCCCATTTCCATGTACATTTGTACTTGTTCAGGGGTGAACAATACCTGCTGAGCGGCTGCAGTACTTGCAGATCCGGCAGCGGCAGGTGCGGAGGTCTTTTTAGGCCAAGGTCTGGCACTCGGGTCCAGGTCCTTGTGTCATGGACGGAAAGTTATGTGAGTTCACTTTCCCTGGTTTAGATACAGCGCCTGCGTATCCGGCAGGTCCGGGTGTCTTGAAAACAGGAGTACCCTTGGACTGCTCATGCGGGTGACGCGCCAGGGGGGATCTAGAACGATCATCCGCCCTGGTTTGAGATACGGTAGTAGACTGACCATTGCCGTTGCCACCTCGGTTCTGGTCTCTCCAAACTCTCTCCCGTGCTCTTTTACCTTCCTTTCCGGACTCTTCGCATTTCTGCCAAAGAGACTTGTGCATGTCAAGTTTGCCCTTACAAGGAGTTAGGACAATCTTGGCGCATAGTTTCGAATCCTTGGTCTTCGGAACCTCGCAGAGGACTTGGTCCCCTGGTCGGATCTTTGACCAAGCATCCTCACTCAGACTATCGAACTCCTTCATGAGTTCCTGATGCATGTCCATAATTCATTTACGGGCTGTATCTAGACCTTCGGTATGGGCCTTCTTCTGGTGTCTTGCCAGATCACTATGCCGGTTGTATTGGACCTTCATTTCTTCCCCTTCTTGCCATAACTCGGGTCACAAATGTAAACCAGGTGATGGTGGAAGTGGGCTTCTACCAGACGCCTCTGGAACTGGGCTGAAGTACTCCAGGTCCGGACCGAGACATTGCTAGCATCCTGGCAGATGGAGAAGGGACAAGACTTTTGATCGTCTATGTACCACTTCTCAAGTGCCCAACATAATTTGCGCCTCTGGGTATAGGTGTAGTACCCTTCGTTGTGGTTTAGCATAAGCCACATCTTTCGATAGGCTTTGCTCGGATTGGGATCCTCGTCTGAAAGACGCATCCAATCCTCATCGTCGGACTCCCCGTTCTTGTTGGCAGTATCGGGACAGGCATACAGAGTAGAACCGTCCTTCTTTACTCCGTATGCACAGTCTGTGAAGCACGTTAGGATCTGGGTCTTATATCCAGATTTGGCGTTAGCCCAACGCTCGGCCTCAGTTTGAGTAGATGGAGTGACCTTCTCATCATACTCTACCGAGGACTCATGTACTGATTCCTCGTACGAGGAAACCACATCCATGGCGGTGCTCGAACCGCTGGTAGCTGAGGTGCTTGCTTTCAGGTCGGCTCTAGCAGAATCCGGCAGATTCTTGAGTCGCCGAGAAGCAGACCTCCTGTTTTTAGTGACCTTCCAGTCTTCCGGTTCTTTAGTTCCGGATTCGCTGGAAGTACTCGCTTCTACCGGATCTGCAGTTTTACCGGTAGTACTGCTAGAGGTTGATTTAGAAGCGTCCAAACCTCTAGCACCTAGTTTCAGGTCGGGAATTGGAGGTGCGGGTGCCTCCGCTTCCCTGCGAGCTTGCTCCAGGGCTTCCAGAGAATCGTCCGTAAGGCTCCTGTCCAGTCCTGTGAGAGAGGAGTTCTGGACTTCTGTAAGTTCAGCTTCGGCTATGTAATAGCCATCGTCCCACTGCTCGAAGTTGGCAGCGGCTTCCCGGTACTTCCTCATGGTTCGGTACTCCGGCCGGACAGCACTAGGGCGTGGGTAGGTCTGGCCTTCGGGTTCCGAAATGCAGCCTACCCAGTCAATGTTTGACTTGGTCACATTCCACAGAGACCTATCAGGCTTGGGATAAGCTCCTAGCAAGAAGGCTCTGTTAGCTTCATACACTACCTGTCGAAAGGCAATGTCTACCATGAGTCCGCGTTGGAACCATGGCCAGTCTCGGAGCCATTCTGGTGGCGTCCTCTCGCGCTGTTCTGGGTGCATAACACCCTCGATAGCCATCCTCACCTTCGGGTCCAGTTTAACTGGAGTACCGTCCGGGTTTACGACCTGTGCCTGTAAGTCCGGGTGGACATACAAGTACCGACCATCATAGGCCGCTGGAAACGGGTCGTCCATGGCCGGTTTCCATTGATCCTTAGATCCATCTACTTGAGTAGTATCGGATCCGGTTGCTCCAAGCAGTACTTCGGGGTTCGAAGCGTCTTCAGATCCGTCAGTAGGAAGTGGTGATTTTTTTTTTTTTTTTTGGACTCGCTCATTGCATCAATGAACTGTTATATTCATTTAAGTGAAGCTATAGAGCAGACCAAGTTTTATTAGATTTTTCAACAACAAAATAAGGAACAGCAACTACAAAACACAAAACATGACAATAGTCAATTTGTACAAGATCAGCAACATTGGAGAGTTCAGGAGCTGGTCGACTGATCTTAGTAACATACACACATGCATTTTTGTTATAAGATAGTATAAGATATAATGTACTGGTATAGCAGCTAAGGTTTACATAACATTTGACATTCATGTTAGTGTATTAGGCAGTAACATAATGGTAATTAGGGTTCAGCACAATTATCTGGAAGCGGCGCGGTAACTACACCTGCTTCATATACTAGTTGTAACCAATTTTCAATTTCTGCCTCAAATTATCTATCTTCAGTATTTCAGTTTTAAATTTGACTTTAGTGGTGGCTTTCTGGATGTTCTCAGGTAGGACATTCCAGAGCGCCACCCCTCTATACCATGGAGATCTCTTGTAATGCCTGGAAATTTTTTTTGGTAATTCAAAAACAATTTTATTTTGTGACCGTGTATTATGTGCATGTGGCCTTTGCTCTATATCTTTAGATTTTTTGTACATCAGACACAATAGAAGCATAGCAAACCTTTTTTCCAATAGAGTTATATCACACAGCATATGTAATTCTTTAACATTGTATTTTCTAATGTTGCATTTTAGACATATCCTTAAGGCTCTATTTTGTAAGCGTTGTAAAGCTTTCAAACCTTCCTCATTACAGCTAGTTGAAATGAAGGAACAATATTCTATAATTGGTCTTATTGTACAACAATATATCTTTACACTCTGATCTTGAGTCAGAAATTTTCTTAATTTGGCAAAATGAAATAATTTATTACATACATTTCTTTTAACTATTTTAATTTGCTTGTCAAAGCTCAGTTTGCTATCAATGTGGACTCCCAAATAAGGGAAGAAGGTCACTGTTTGAACAGTACTCTCATTGAATTCTATTTTTGGATCAGGATAGTACTATAATTTAAATGCACTACATAACCACATAAATTTGGTCTTATTTGGATTTACTGTTAGTCTGTTTTCTAGAACCCATGCTTTGAAATGCTGAACATCATTATACATCATATTCTTAATGGTCTCCGAGTCCTTTGCAGCACAATAGATTATTATATCATCAGCATACAATTTTATCTTACACGATTGCAACACATTTACAACATCATCTATATATAAAACAAACAACAGGGGGCCCAAAACTGAGCCTTGTCGTACACCATACTTTATACATTTCTTTTTAGATATTTTATTACCATAACTCGTTCTCTGTTGCCTGTTTTCTAAATAACTTTTGAACCACATAAAATTTGTCCTACTTAGCCCAAGCTTACTAAGTTTGACCAGCAATTTTGAGTGAATTACACTATCAACGGCTTTAGTGAAATCAATGAAAAGGGCCCCTGTTATGTACCCATTATTTCTATTCTCAAACAATTCATTTACGAGATCAAAGGTAGCGTCACCTGTTTCAGTACCTTTTTTATAAAAATATTGATTGTCACAAAAGGTGTTATTTCTTTTCATACTTTCACTTAAATGATAATACATAATTTTTTCAATAATCTTTGATGGCATTGGTAGGAGGGAAATAGGCCTCCAGTTTTTGACCTGTGATAAATCTCCATCCTTAGGTAATGGTTTTACTAGGGCAGAGGCCCAGTCTCTTGGAAAAATACCTTTATCTAAACTAGTCTGAATCAGGTGGGTAGATTGATGTATTGGGCATAGCAATGCACATTGTAATATATCACCCCTTATGCCTTCAATCCCAGATGATTTATTTTTGTCTATTTCTTTTATAGTGTCAATGGACTATTCTATGTATTATAATTATGAACGACATACTCAAACCAAACTGGCCAAGCTACCCCCTAGTTCAAACCAAGGTCAACCTATTTTTAGCTTGGCAGGGTGAAGAGTTCACACCTGCCCTCCTCCAGTGGGAAATCCCCAGGCTCCCTCCTGTGGATCCCCCACTGGAGAACTCAACTATATTTAGATTCACCTAGCCAATAGGAGCAGCTCACCCCTCCTACCACAGATTGGGACTGAGCAGAACCACCGACTCAGCATATTTGAGTCGCTCCCTATACTAAAAATAGAAAGTACAGAAATAGACACGACGTCATCTGGGCTTGCTCCTGACTATATAACCTAGCCAGGATCAAGCCTCAGCATCTTATTCTTCTCCAACCTAGACCCTACGACACTCAGGTGCCTTGGCTTAGGATATAGCTTGGTCAGACTGGCGAGTACTATATTGTACACTGTATCAGTTACTCATCATGCCAATCTTACAATAAAGCTGGATCATCAACTGAATTGTCTGGACTCCTGTTACCTCACTTCATGACATGTAACGAGACATTGACAATGGTGGAGAACCCTATTTGTAACGTCCCATTGTTTTCACCTCTCATGAGCCATGAATCAAAGTGAGACAACAACCAAAGAGCCATTTACAGAAGATGCCGTTACATCCCCAGGGCTAGATGCACCCCCACCAGCAGCAGCAGCAGCAGCAGCAGCACCAGCAGCAGCCCCAGACCAGCAGCAGACTGTTCTGTCATCTGACTCGTCACCTGACGCCTTTCTGTTGGATCCCATCCTACCACCATCATTTCTAACACCCAAGCCAACACCTGTGAGTAGAAACAAAACTTTTTCATCAAAAATTGATGACAATAATACCGGTACACAGACCAGCACCCCAATCACATCACATGCACCAGGACTTAATCTGACTTTACCTGGTTTTTCAAGTGCTGAATCCCCAGCCCTAAGACTTGCTGGTCTACCAGGTGAACCATCATCTACACCTGTAACTTCACCAAGTCACTTAGACCTAGACTCACACCTAGAGCCCAGGTCACCACGATTACAGACCGCCTTAGAAAGCATACCTACATCACCTCGGCAGCCTGCTACCGGTACAGACACCACTTCACCCCCAGCTGGTTTTACGCACCCCAGCCCTTCTGAACTCACCTGGGACAGTTATATTGCCCCTGACCCTACATTACCACCTGAATCTGATCTCTGGAGACAAAGGATAAGATCAGCTATCAATAGGTGGAGATCAGTAAAGACAAATAGAGCTCAGGAGGCACCAGCCCCCAACACTCACAGTACACAGTGTGGTGAAAGTCCCTCAGCATTTTTAGGTCGCATTAATAGAATACTAGAGGAGCAGTGGCCTGACGCCACCACCTTTAGTGACCCCTTCAGGTCATATCTAAATACCTCGACCCCTGAGGCTACCCCAACACCACCCAACACTCTCAATACCCCAAGCCCGGATACAGAAGCCACCTCTTCAGACTACACACCCCTACTTAGCCCCAGGAGGAGGAGGGCACAGTCTGCCTCACCTCTTAGAAGGCAGACACCCCCCTACTATAGGGTATTGAGGAGCATAGACTCAGCAGTAGCAGGTGCTATAGGAGCCACCTCCCAGATCTTCAGGAGAAGAGCCACCCCATACTGCACTTCAGAAGACAGCCTAACCTCTGAGGACGATCCCGAAATCACCTTTCCTCACCTACGCAGAGGCAGGATGGACAGCAGGACACCCACTGCACATCCTCCCAGGTATGATCAGGACGACCTGGCCAGGAACCTGGTACGAGAATGTACACAGGCAGTCAGTGATTCTTTAAGCAATTTACTGACTGGCCAGATTAATCTCCTATCAGCTGAAATCCAAAGGGTAGGCCAGGAGCACACCAGCCATCTAAACAGAGTCAACGACAGGTTAGACAACATGGACACCTGGAGGGCTCAGATGGAGCGCGACTTGATACAGTCACACAGGAGAGCTGCTGAAGATAATGCAGATGTCCTGAGGTCTGAAATGATGGCAGCAGATATCTCTGAGCGCATCAATAGAAACATGGATGATGTTAGAAGAGAGAATTGCTCAGTTTATGGCCACAGGCCCCCACTCCAGCCCCCTTCTGCCCACTCCTCACCGGCAAACTTGGGCATACCTCACGCCTCACAGACCCTCAGTGCACCTACCATGCCAGGCTACCATCATGTTGGCAATGACGTAAGGTTAAGCCCACCCAGCGCCTTCCAGAACAGCAATCCAGCTGGCTTATTGGGTGCCACGCCCACCTCACACAGATCAACCCGAGACGAAATTCCTAGTGTCACCGCCACTCACCAGATGGCAGCTCCAGCCACCACCCCGGTGCAGGCCAATGCTAACACATTAGGTACAGTGGCAGGTAGTATCTACATCCCTGCTCATGCTCGTACACCCAGCAACATGCCTATAACCATGCAAACCCTGTATTCTCAAAGTACAGGTGCACATCCAACAGGGCACCGCCAGGCATACGACCACTCCACCCCTATGATACCAATGATAGTCCAATCTCACATCGCCAGTGGTTTGGGTCAAATGACTTTGAGTGATGATAAACTCTCCTCAGCCCAACTCAGCTCTTTTAATAAACCTGAGACATTTGACAAACCAACTGAGTACAGGTCTGCAGCCAAATTCATCACAGAATTTAAGTTCTGGATCAGGAATGTATACCCCCGCCACCAACACTTACATGCCTCCTGCCTATACACCTTCCTAAAGGGCAGGGCAGCTCAATGGTTCTTCGCCAATATTTTTGAGAAGCCCATCATGTATGATAATGAGGCAGTATATGCAGCTTTCCTGAAGCGTTTTGGCACCCCTGACCCTGCAACCATCAGCAAAGGTTATAGAAACAGAACACAACAGCCAGATGAGACAGTGGAGCAGTACTTAGAAGACATGACCCTGCTCTTGGCAAATAGCAACCTGGAGGAGTCAGTTCAAGTGGATTACCTGATTAATGGACTTAAGCCTCAAATTAAATCAGTGATCCTCCCCGACATGCCCAAAACCATAGCTGATGCAGAAAAAATGGCCCTTACACAGGAATTGCGCATAGAAGCACATAAGATGGCCATGGCTGCGACCCAACAAGCCGACCTCTGTGCCATGAACAGCAACAAAATCAATAGTGGCACACCCAGAAAGGAGAACCAATACTCCAACAACAAAAAGTATGACAGGTACCCCAGTGGCAACTACAACAAGCAGTATGAGACCAGGACCCAAAGCGGCTCCAACAACCAATCTGACCCCAATTACAGAAGGTTCAGAAGATCAAGGTCTCAGGATGCTTCTGGAGGGAGAAATAAACCACCTCAGCAAAGAGCTAGGTCACAGAGCGCCCCCAGGAATCCCACCTCCAGAGATGACAACAAAATAGTCATCACAGTGGCCACAGCCCCAGCAAACAATAAACAGGTTTCCTTTAAAAAGGTCACACATGAGGCTGATATCATAAACAGCAATAGTCCCCCTTACCAGAATAGGAGGACCCCACACCCAGCAGATTCCCCAGGAATAACAATGAAAATGATCCGACGGAACCTGAGGGCAATGCTGACCTACATAACATTGATGAAGACAATCATGATCAAAACGATGGTGATGAAGACTTCATTGATGAAGACACAGACTATGATGACGAAGAATAGGTTTCAGGGGAAGGATGCAAAGCACCAAACCACCCCGCCCCCACCACAGTGGATATGAAATCTGGAACGCCCCCCGCCAGCCACCAACCAACTGATGTTCAAAGTGATGCAGAAATCAACTCCCTACAGCAGCCAAAAATGGATTTATCCAAGGACAACAACCTGGATTTTGGTGACAGCTCCTCTTCAGACAGCGAAGACTGTTCACGTATGAATGTCCTCCTGGCAGACAGATCCACAGTTCAGGTAAACCATGCCATAACACTCAGCTTCCTAATTGAAGGTAAAGAATTTGTTACAAGACTACATGTAGTACCATAATTAAATCACCCCATCATTCTTGGAGTAAATTTTATGACCAAGTACAAAGCCAAGCTCAGCTTTGGTCCCAAACTTCCCTCCATAAACACAATCAGGCCTGCTGAAAATATTACAATACCACCAAACTCTGAAACCACCCTCAATGCTATTGTCAATGGTTCAGAAAAATTAAATAAGTTGACAGGCATCACTGAAAATATCAAACCAGCCCTACCTTTCTTGATCAAGCGCGCCTTGGTTAAACCCAAGACAAGTGCAAAATTGATACCGGTAACTGTGGCAAATCCAAATGATTTTCCTTTGCATTTAAAGAAGAAACACAGACCTCTAGGTATTTTCAAACCTTTCAACATGAAAAAGGCTATACCAATAGGCCCCCTGGACACTCATCATTCACTGAACCATGTCTCACCTGCCAGCGAGCTCTTTCCAATTAATTGTGGTGAAGACCCCCTGGAACAATTTCCTAAGGGTAATGAACCCCTACAATACAAAATATGTGAGCAGCTCACTGATACTCAAAAAATGCAGGTACGTAAAATTGTTGAACAAAATAGGCAAGCTTTTGTGATTGATGATAGCGCCATTGGCTCCAACACTGAAAACGAGGTCAAGCTGGAATTAATTCCACATCATAAGCCCTGCAACAGGCCCTCATACAGAATGTCCCCTCATAAAGAAATTTTCCAAAGAGAGCTCCTAAATAAACATTTAAGGCAGGGAATCATTGAGGAATGTACCAAGCCCTGTGAATGGAATTCACCAGCTTTCTTGGTACCCAAACCTCAGGGAGACAGATCTGTAGCCTCAGGCTGGAGAGTGGTAGTGGATTACAGATGGGTTAATCAAAACTTCAAATCTTTTTCCTATCAATTCCCCAGAGCAGACGACCTCATGCAACAAGTTGGCAGAACAGGTGCAAAATATTTCTCAAAATTAGATGTGTATAGCGCCTACCATCAAATTCCCCTGGCGGAAGAATATAGGCCTATTACCACCTTTTCAGCCAATGGAACCAGATACATGGCCAAAGTTCTCCCAATGGGACTCAAAACCTCAGGTTTGTCTTTCATGAATGTCATGGAGCAATTGCTCATGAAATGCAAATATAGAAATGCAGTGGCATATGTTGACGATGTGGCTATTTATAGCCCCACCTGGGAAAGACACCTGCAGGACCTAGATGAGGTACTCAAACTTTTAATCAAAGGAAATATCAAACTGAAATCAGGAAAATGTGAATTTGGCACAACTAAGATGGATTTCTTCGGATTTTCTCTAGATCAACACGGTGTGTCACCTTCCCAAGACAAAATCTGGCCAGTCAAAACCTTCCCTCAACCTAAAAAAATCCACGACCTTAGATGTTTCAATGGCATGGCACAATTCTACAAAAGGTTTATTAAAGGTTTCGCCCATATAATGGCACCTCTATATGAAGCCACCAAAGGGACCTTTAAATGGACCACAAGTTGCCAGCGCGCCTTTGTAAAAAATCAAAGCTTCAATTTGCACTGAAGCTGTCCTCAAATTCCCTGACTACAGCAAGCCTTTTGTCATGTTTACAGACTCAAGCAACTACAGCTTGGGAGCTGTGATCACGCAGGTAGATGGGAATGGCTTCTATAGACCAACTGAATTTGCAGGTAGAGGTTTGACACCACAAGAGACCAGATATGGGATAACAGACAAAGAACTTCTAGGCATCGTCTTTGCAGTTAAAAAGTTCCACCATTATGTGGATGGAACCCACTTCAAACTGTACTCAGACCACACTGCCCTGGTCTCCCTATTTACTAAAAAAGAGAACATTACTAATGGGAGACTGGCCAGGTGGGTAGACACAGTCATGTCTTATGATTTTGAGGTGAAATATCTGCAGGGCAGAGCAAATTTTGTGGCAGATTTCCTATCCAGGAGATCCTACCCACCCAGCTCTGATGACCCAGTACCAATTAGATCCCAGGGGAAAATCATTCTTCCCCCCAAGAAATTAACTTTCTCTGATATCTCCATGACCAAAGTCTTTAGGTCCAACGAGCGCGTACCCAAGAACCCAATCCAGATGGGACCCTCTAGATCAATTCTAAAAGGAGGTAAAATCTGGGGAAGTACAGGCAAACCACCCAAGGGTGTAATTGCAAAGAAAAATAGCTCTGAAAGAAATCACTTAGCTTCAATAGCAGCACCAACAGAGCTGTGCGTCTTGACCAGGGCACAGTCACAGAACTCCCAGGAAGACACACCCCCAGCAACCAGCCAATCACGGTCCAGAACCGCTGTAAACAAACAAGGCCGACCCACAAAGGTCAAGCCAGCTGGTTCAAGGCCAAGAGGTCGACCTCCCAAGTCTAGGTCACCCAGGGTATCAGTCAAGGCAGCCAACGCCAGACGCGCCAAGCTGTCACATAAAGTGTTACCTTTGGCTGAAAGGGCTATCACCAAAATTTGCACCCCTCACTTACACCCTCTAGAGAAGTATTGATAAAAGCACAAAAAGAAGATCTTTTTGCTTCATCAATGCTAAATTACATTCAAGATGGGAATTTGCTACCAGATCAAGGCTTGACAAATCAGATTTTAGCCAATCATGATCAGTTCATCATACTAGATGAGGTACTTTTCAGAATCACTGACACAGTCATGGGTAAATCCCTAGACCCCTCCCTTCAAATTGTGATTCCAGAAAAGTGGGCAGAATCATTAATTGAATCCACACACTGCTCCCCATTAGGAGGACACTTGGGTTCAATGAAAACATAACAGCTATCAGGTCACGGTACTATTGGCGCTCAATGTTCAAACAGGTGTTTGATTACTGTGGCACATGTCACACATGCCTTACCACCAAAAAGAGGCCGAAAAACCTAAAATCACCAATGACGCTCCGTGAACCTGTACTCACAGCCTACTCTCACGTCACCATGGACACAATAGGACCATTTAACAAAGCTGTTAATGGATCCCACCACATACACGTGGTCACAGATCATGCCACTAGACATGTAACAGCATGGTGCACAGAAGACAACACAAGCGCTGAGGTAGCCCTTGGTTTCTTTCAGAGAGTGATCTGCATTCATGGCACTCCCTCAGTTTTAAACACCGACAATGCTAAACAATACACCTCAAAATTCTTTGCCCTCTTCTGCAATAAATTTGGTATTAAGCATGTCACAGGGAGCGCACACTGGTCCAGATCTCAAGGTCTATGCGAACGCCAACACCAGACAATAGAATCATCCCTCAGAGCCTTTGTGTCTAAATCACAAAAACATTGGTCAACCTTCCTCCAAGCTGTGATTTTTAGCATGAACAACACAGTCTCCAGCGCCTTGGGTTACTCACCCAATCTCTTGGTATCCGGAAAAGAAACCCACCTACCCACAGAGCCTGCATTAGCACTGATCACAGCAACAGAAGATGTTGACCCTGAACAAAAAGAAAATGTAGCCACTCATTTATTAAATCTCAGGGACGAAATTCAAATGAAGGCAGCAGAAAACATGATAAAGGCCCACAAAAAGATAAAGGCCAAGCATGACGCCTCTGCAGAGGTAGCCACCTTCAATACTGGTCAGTTGGTGTACCTACATATACCCAACCTCCTGGTGAAACACACCACCAAAAAGCTGCAACCCACATACTCTGAGAAGACCAATTACAATTCCCTAAACATCCTATCTGATTTCCAAAATGATACTGATGACGCACTGTCCCTGCTGGCCCAAAATCTAAAAACATTAGATTCCAATTTCTCAAACATTATTTTAAATTTAGAATCCCAAGCCAGACAGGACACCTTTTATTCCATATTATTTTCTGTAGCAAACTCACAGATTGAATCACTAATCGACCTTCAGGAAGATCTAGATATTTTATTAAGTGCCATCAACAGCTTAATGGAGGGCGAGCTCCCTCCCAACTTAATTCCCCATGACACCCTCAGGTCAGGCCTAAACAACCTCTCCAGCGCCTTGAGTAGCGCCCACTAAGGTATATCAATCCTTGACATACCCATAGGTCATTACTATAAAAGGAGAGTAAGTGCCCAGTGGAATGACCCCCCCACCCTCCTCATCACACTACCCATACCCATAGGACTAGGGGATAATGTTTACACCCTATTCAGAACTGAAACCTTCCCAGTCCCCTTTGACACATCAGATGTTAACTCCACAGGTTACACCCTAGTACAGCCCCTACCCCCCTACATAGCCATGTCCCCCAGCCACGCCCACTTCATGGAGCTCCAGCAGGCAGACTTGGACCTATGTACACAAGACGCCTTTATCAGCTGTAACCTACCCCTCCCCCTGCTATCACCTCTACAGCCCACCTGCACTCTGTCCCTACTCCTGGACCTACCTGATGCAGTGCACCACACATGCAGTTTCACTGCACACATGGCTGCACCCATACCCAACCTAATCAAACCCATTTCTAGGTCAACATATCTCATGATTACTAGTAGGTCGCCATCTTACTTACAGTGTCACAATGCGGGACAAATTCCTATCATCAATGCAGCTTTTTCAGTTATGTCAGTACCATGCCTATGCTCTATTAAAAATGCAGGCATGGTTATGATCAATTCAAATATGACCTGTGTACAAAATATAACACTGGAACCCATAGCCATGAGCCCCATAAACTTACCCCTATGGCGACATTTTGATTCACCTTCAGCTAACATATCAGGCGTTACCATGACAACCATGCCACGGTCCCTGGAACTACCTAACTTCCAGCGTCTCAAATCCTTACACAACCAAAAAATAGTACCCTTAATTAAAAGCGTACTCACCCTCAGACAAGCAGCCGAAGGTTTGTCAGATGAATCTTCTCTTCTGTCAGCAAGTTCACTAACACACCTTGGTTATCACTTGGAATATTCAATCTGGTTCCACTTGGTGACCCCTCTGATTGCCGTCCTCTGTTGTGCAATCACATGCCAGATCCAGATACGTGTATCACGCCTGGCTCAGTTGGTGACAGTCTATCTAGCACTCAACACACCCAGAATGGCGGATGCGGCTACTTGGCAGAATCTTAAGGATCTGATCAACAAGGCCAACAACAACTGGCCCTCAGCACCCACACAACAGCCCGTGGAACAGAGCCTGGAATTTATCCAGACTCTTGGACGTTACGACGCGATGTGGGCAATTGGCTCCGTCCTGATCATCTTGTACCTGGCCCGCCTCTTCATCTCCAGATGCTGCAGGCACTGGCCACACTGTAGACAAGATGAATCCGATGGCCTGCCCCAGTTTGTCCTCCGCATCCACTCCCAGGGAAGAACATACGAGTTTGTTGTGGGAACCATGATTTTCGGCTCCAACCTATGGCCACCCTTCATTAAGGCCCCTAAAATTGGAAAGCCCCGCCTCACTATGCCCTTTGGCCGTCACCTGGATCTCCACTGGAAGGCCAAGGTCAGCTTCATAATTGGCGCCCAATTGAGAGTGGTGCAGCTCGAGAGATACCCTCGCTGCCCTCTTTTCTGGAGACTACCCCTCTACAGGATCCTAAATGGGAGGCCACATGTTATGACCCTGCTCAGCAAGAGCAGTCTTAGTGTTTTCAGCATCTATTTTTGTTGTGTTCAAGCCAGATTATTATTTTTTTTGAGTTAGTTCATATAGTTTGCCTCAATTCAGAGGATGCAAATTTTAAGTATTTTTAGCAAAGAAAAACATCAGTTGTTATCCAAGCTCCATGTTTTGTACCAACTACTACCGGTAGAACCAAATATTGTACCCTTTTTCACAAGAAACTTGGTAATATCAATTTTTATCCAGTGCTGAACATCTCTTCAGTGTAAGGGTTTGTGGCCTTACGGATCTGGGGGGTTCGGGTCTTACGATTCGAAAGAAAGAGTAAGACGGTAATTCAAGTGTATGCCAACGGTTAGTTTATTTCTTAGTGTACACTCACGGCTGCCGGATGGTATAGAATAAGCAGCTAAGATGGATGGAGAACTGATCTGCATGGTGCGGAGGCCTGGAGGGCCTCTGACGTAGCGACTGAGCCCTGGGCTTTATATAAGGACCCAGGTGTTCGTCGTCAGATGTCCCCACAGACCCGGATCGGTGCTGCCACCTATCCGGAACCTGAGGAACGTCCGACGACTCGACTCACCCGCCACGTCAGACGGTACCCAACTATATGGTTAGATAATACGTACCTCTACACCACTCCCCCAGACATTTAGGAGGGTGTTATAGTTATAGTAATATTACTAGGACAACATATCTATATGTCTTAACCCTAAGTAATAGAGGTACAACCATAGATATAACGTTAACACCAGGTTAGATATCATTTGAATGTCATATACATATATTCGATAGTGTATGTAGTTACAAAATGGCAAAGTTGAATGTTTGAATATGATATGAATTAATTATATGAATAACAGTTATATGTATCGGAACTGTTAATTAGCTTATTATACCATAGGATATCATATCATATGTACGGTATAAATAATAAGATAAGTATCATAATTCGTATACATGTGATAGTAACAGTTATGTGTAACGGAACTGTTAACATTAAATACATCATGTAATAACATTCATATGCGTTTGTAGTTATTAATACCACATTTGATTATGTAGTCTTAAAAAAGACTGTTATAGTAACTACACTATCTAATGACATATAATATTGTAACATCATTGTATGACATAACCATATGGATCCGTTAAGGATTCCGTGAGTAGTACGAATAGAACCATTTGTATTATACACTTGAAAAAAAAATCACGGTGTAGTAATGAATATAATGATATATATGATATCACCGTGTACCGAATAACCTTTATAACACCAGATTAATATATTTATGATACAATATGTCTCGCAGGACAATAATAAGTAAGTTCTGGTGTAGTTTATCGGATCTTATATTATAATAATTGACAGTGACTTGAGATCCGTACCAACATACATATATAGATATACCCGTATTATAATATATAGTACGATGTGACCAGTGTAGTCCTATATGTACATACAACTAACATTATAGAAAAATAGACATATGATAACATTTACAATTTTAGAAAAGATGATAGCTGCTGCTGGGGTCTTCTGCTGTAGCCCTTCGGATGCTCACTGATAGGTGTGGTCAGCTAACCACGGGATGGACGTGCTAGAGTCTATAGTTATTAAGGTGAACACGGTAGATGAGTTTGGGGCAGCTACCCACAATCCTCTAGAAGTGCTAAAGTTCATAGGTAAATCCGAATGGTGTAGAATGTAGAAGTGAATTGTAGATCCGGTTTTGTCAACTGTATAGAATCGTAATCCGTTTTAAGTTTAGTTGACATAAGTAGAAATAGTCCAATATAGGCTGGTCCGGAAGTAATAGTAGTATATGGTATAAGTCCATTCGGGAGTATAGATGAGTTGTAGAGGTAAATCGTAAAGTCCATCCTAGTAAGTGGTTAGCACGGGTAACAGCAGGAGTCTGGAACTGGCATCCGGATACGTCTGACAGCAGCAAGTCTACTATCGGATTGTCCATAGGTGAAGTTATAAATCCGAATAGACTATTCAGGGTACAATAAGGGTTATACAGCCTGAATTATACAATAAGCTGGTCATAAGAGGAACCCGGAACACATACAACAGGTGTTCATATACTAGTGAAGAAAACATTCGCAGACCTGTAAGGTTCGGCAAAGACTATATCTGGTTATTTGGTGGTGGAGAAAAAAATTATGGGAAATAACCCGTAGCATGCTTAGGCAGATTTCTTAGCATGCTTCTTCTTAAGAAGAGCTAGAGCCGACTCGGGAGTGCCGTCCCACTCATCCAGGTCGACTCCGAATACCCTCATGAACTTAGTGTTCAAGTTGGTATTCCGGGTAATCTCCTCCTTTACACGTTTCTCCAGCACGTGCACGTCCATAGCTGCCTTTTCTTGGGCAGCTGCGGCAGCCTCCTCCTGGGCCTTCACATCGTCCCGAATGAGGGTCTCGAGGCGCTGCTTTTCAGCATCCGCGACCTCCTTCATACACAACAGGGTGTCGTTTAGGAGTCCCTGATGAAATTCTGTGGCCTTCTCCCGGACACACTTCTCCCAGTGGGTGTAGATGGCCTTCTGGACATCTGCCTCCCCTTGGCGAGATTTCTCAAACCAAATTTCCGCATTACCGGCCTTAATGGTAATAGCGTCCTTTGGTTTCGCAGGTGCAGCGACAGCCTTGGGAGGAGTCGATGCGGCCTGTGGACCACTTCCGGGTTTGGGGCTTCCGGACACGCCTGCTGATGGTACACAGTAGGCAGGGGGCGCGTTCTGCTTCAATCCCATTTGCAGGTACATGTTCAACTGCTCCTGGGTGAAGCTAACTGGCAGGGCGGCTGGAGCGGATGCGGATCCAGCGGCAGCAGGTGCTGTGGTCCTCTTTGGGACAAGACGACCATCCTTTCCTACCACCAAGGTCTGGCTCTCAGGTCCAGGTCCCTGGGTTAAGGACGGAAAGTTACGAGGATTAACTTTCCCAGGCTTAGATACGGCTCCAGCGTATCCGGCAGGTTCGGGCTTCTTGAACACCGGAGTGCCCTGAGCCTGCTCTGCGGGGTGCCTAGCCAGAGGAGACCTGGAACGGTCCTCTGCTCTGACTTTCGGTTTAGCAGTGGTGCTCTGACCATTACCGTTGCCACCACGGTTCTGATCTCTTCTGCTCCTTTCACGAGCTCTCTTTGCATCCTTTCCGGATTCCTCGCATTTCTGCCAGAGAGACTCGTGCATGTCCAGTTGACCCTTTCCAGGAGTCAGGACTATCTTCGCGCGGAGTTTCGAATCCTTGGTCTTCGGAACCTCGCAGAGGACTTGGTCCCCTGGTCGGATCTTAGACCAAGCATCCTCGCTCAGGCTATCGAACTCCTTCATGAGTTCCTGGTGAAGCTCCATGATACGCTTCCGTGCCATGTCCAAACCTTCGGCGTGGCATTTTTTCTGGTGTCTCGCCAGATCACTACGTCGGCTGTATTGCACCTTCGTAGTACACTTCTTACCCTTCTTGCCATAACTCGGATCACAAATGTAAACCGGGTGATGGTGGAAGTGGGTCTCGACGAGATGTCTTTGGAACCGAGCTGGAGTGCTCCAGGTCCGGACCGAGACATCACTCGCATCCTGGCAGATAGAGAAGGGACAGGACTTCTGGTCGTCACCGTACCACTTCTCTAGAGCCCAACGTAGCTTCCTCCTCTGGGTATAGGTATAGTACCCTTCGGTATGGTTAAGCATAAGCCACATCTTTCGATAGGCCTTGCTCGGATTGGGGTCCTCGTCCGAAAGACGCATCCAATCTTCGTCATCTGACTCATTGTTCTTGTTGATTGAGTCCGGGCAGGCATAGAGGGTAGAGCCGTCCTTCTTTACTCCGTAGGCACAATCGGAGAAGCACGTCGGAATCCGGGTTTTGAATCCGGATTTGGCGTTAGCCCAACGTTCGGCCTCGGTTTGAGTTGATGGAGTGGCCTTCTCATCATACTCAACCGAGGACTCGTGCACCGACTCCTCGTCAGACGACTCAACCTCCATGGCGGTACTACCAGTGGTTGAGGTGCTGGGTTTCGGCTCGGCTCTAGCAGAATCCGGGAGATTCTTGAGCTTCCGAGCAGCGGATCGTCGGTTCTTACTGACCTTCCAGTCTTCCTCCGGTTCCTGGGTTCCGGATGTGCTGGAGGTCGTGGCTTCTACTGGGGTAGTAGTACTGCCGGTAGCTTGTGTAGCACTGGCTGAGCTCCTGGTGGCAAGCTTCAGGTCGGGGATAGGAGGTGCGGGTGCTTCCGCAGCTCTCTTAGCCTCTTCCTGGGCCTCCTGTTCGGCAGTCATACGGCGGACAATAACCGTCCGAAGGGCTGCAGCTCGGTCCAATCCGATTAGTGAATTGTTCTGGACATCCACCAATTCCTGCTCGGTTATGTAGAAACCGTCATCCCACTGCTCGAAGTTAGCAGCGGCCTCCCTGAATTCCTTAGTGGTCCGGCACGGCGGCCGGGTAGCACTAGGGCGTGGGTAGGTCTGTCCATCGGTATCCCAGACACAGCCTACCCAGTTGATGTTCGTAGCCTTGACGTTCCACAGGGATTTGTCAGGCTTCGGATACGCTCCGAGCTCGAAGGCTCGGTTAGCTGCATACACGGTTTCACGGAAACCAGCGTCTACCATAAGTCCCTGTTGGAACCACGGCCAGTCTCGAAGCCACTCGGGAGGCGTCCTGGTCAGCTGTTCGGGAGCCATGACGCCCTCGATAGCTATCCTGACTTTCGGGTCCATCCTGACTGGTGTCCCGTCCGCGTAGGTCACTTGTGCCTGCAGTTCCGGGTGGACATACAGGTAGCGACCATCGTAGCTAGCTGGAAAAGGTTCCGCCACTGCTGGCTTCCACTCATCCTTCTGTCTGTCAACTTGGGTAGTTTCGGACTCAGTTGCTGCGGGTTCAGCACTCGCAGCCCCTCCGGATCCCTCGGCCGGGAGTGGAGATAAAGGTTTCTCTGGCTCATTTAGTGAGAATGAAGCCAGCTTCTCCTCGAACGAGCGATCCGTGGGTTCCTCCACGTCCATCATCTCGCTCTCTTCCTGTGTAACAGGTGACAAAGCTTCCGGAAAAGCTTCTGCGGATGGAGTCAGCTTATCCGGGTCACCGGATAGCTTGGCTGCAGCTACGGATTCCTCAGCCATGACCGGGGAATCACCTACGGGAGTAAAATACTCCTTTTTCCGGCTTTTACGGCGCCGGGGCCGACACAGACGGAGTCTGCCTACCAGGAGACAGACTCTGGAGGAGCGAGGAGGGCTTTGCTAACCGGTAAAATCCAAGAAGGGAGCGCGCTCGACTGTCTTGAACGTTACCGAAAACAAATATGGCGACAGGCCAGCTTTTGTGACGTCATTTCCCCGCATCCCGCGAGGTCACGAGAGGTCAGCCGAGACTGGACACGGTGACGTCATGCGGAAACGCACAGGCTACAAGCGGAACATAAACAAACTGAATGTTTTTAGGTAATTATCGCTCATGCCGATGACTCGTCTGGGGATTTAAGTGGAGATTATGGAAAGCTTAAGCAAATCCACCGGATTATCCGTCCACTACCCATTGGTACATCATGCGACGGCGACAAATAAGCCTTTCGGGTCAGTTGTTATCCGTTCCTCTAAATGTAAACATTACACTCGTTGTGTATACAGGTTAGGTCACTGCAGTCCTCTGGGCAATTCGAGGGCTGCGACGAACGTATCTCCCCTTATCGGATAGTTCTCTATCGGACCTGACAGTCTGAAGAGCTTTTTCTAAGTGTTTCTTAGCCTTAGAGACACTTTTCCTCTTCTTCTTGTCTTCACCTGCCGAGACTTTTTTAACTCCCCCACGCTTAATCGGTGTTGGCGCGGGTGTCACTGATTCGGAACACTTTTTAGGCCTACCACGGCCTCGCTTCACTGTAGTGTTCTTTACCTGGTCTATTATGCGATTCTGGTTCAGGATCTTTCCGGAACCTTCACCATACATTTCCGTGGAGGTCTCCCTCCCAGACCATTTCCTCAGTCTGGCCACATTTGACTTATACAGTCGACCAAGGTCAGATTTAATTATTACGGTACAGTCACTGATAACTTGGGTTACCGTGAAGGGACCATCCCAATTAGACGCTAATTTTATGTGCCTAAGTGGTTCATGTAGCCTGAGAACTCTATCTCCGGATTGGAATTTCCGATGCTTTAGATCGGTATCATATCCAACTTTCTGCCATTTGGCACTTTTCTCCAAATCGATCCTGACAGACTCATATGCTTTTTTAAATCTGTCTCTTAAACATTCCACAAAAACTACATGGCAAGGTAGTTCCGGGTCCATCCCTACGACTCCAAATACTAAGTCGGCAGGCATTATTAGATCTTCTCCGAATACCAAAAGGTTCGGAGTACAATTTGTACTTGAATGTACCGTACTGTTATCTAACTCCGAAAAGTTCTTGGGATAAGGGAAGTTTGCCCATCCCGGGTCCGGGTTTGTTTTTACAACAATCCGGACAGGTGATTACCCATCTTTGCAAATCTCTGGTCATGCCAGGCCAGTAGTATCTTTTGGAAAGTCGTGCCAACGAACGTTTCCTTCCAAAATGACCACTGGTCCGATGTCCATGACAGAAGTACATAATGTCATGTCTCATGGCATGTGGTATTACCACTTGCATGATTTTCTCACCATTTTTACATGGCTTCCAACGGTATAACACGCCTTTCCGGACTTCAAGCTCGGTCCATTGAGCAAGAAACCTTCTCATTTCTCGGTTTTCCAGAGAGACCTCAGGTCTAACTGGACGTATTCCCTTTGGTACTAATTGCAATAGCTGCGCAGTTATCGAGTCAGCTTCCTGGAAACGTCGTATGTGATCCATAGACCAATCCAGTACACTGGCAACTAGGGGTTCGAATGGTCTTCGAATCCCTGCTAGCACTGCCCTATGAGCTCCACAATCAGTACAATCTGGATTATCACATTTCCGGATTGGTATTCGAGACAAGGCATCAGCATTCAAATGCTTCACTCCAGGTCTATGCTGAATCTGGTGATGTTCAAGCCCATATTCTGATAGATGGGCTAACCATCGGCCTAACATTCCTTCAGCATCTCGGAAGTTCAGTAGCCATCTCAAAGAGGAATGATCTGTACGCAATGTAAAGTTCGTTCCCCATAGGAAATGTTTGAACTTCTTGGTATATACAACTACTGCTAACAGCTCTCTTTTGGTTGTGCAGTAATTGCGCTGAGTCTTACTCAGTGTATTGCTGGCAAAGGCAATTGGTACTTCTCTCCCATTTTGGACTTGCGAGAGAGCTGCACCAATGCTATCATTACTAGCGTCCGTATCCAGTATGAAATGATCCGTTTCATTCAGATATTGTAATACTGGAGTACTCGTGAACAGTTCCTTTAGCTTTTGAAAAGCAGATTCCTGTTCATGCCCCCAAGGAAATTTTTCCTTGGTACTTCCTGGAGTCCAGTTAGCTATTGCTTGCAATGGATAACTGATTCTAGAATAATTCGGAATAAATTCCCTATAATAGGAACAGAATCCTAAAAAGGACCTCACTTCTTTGGGTGTTTTAGGTCTATTCCAATTCGTAACTGATTCGATTTTCTCCGGATCAGCTTTTATTCCTTCATCACTAATGATGCGGCCCAAATAATTTATGGACTTTCTAAACATATGACATTTCTTAGGTTTCAATTTGAGACCATTAGAAATAATACGTTCCAATACCATTTTTAGGTTATTAGAACACTCTTCGAATGTTTTTCCGAAGACTATGACATCGTCAAGATATACAAGACATCTTTTCCACAATAAGTCACTTAGAATTGTTTCCATCATTGCTTCAAATGTTGCTGGTGCATTGCACAAACCAAACGGCATTACGTTATATTGGAATAGTCCAATATGACTCGAAAATGCAGTTTTTTCCATATCTGAAGGGTTCATTCCCACTTGCCAATAACCTGATTGCAAGTCTAGGGTACAAAACCAACTGTTTCCTCCTAAGGAGTCAATGGTTTCGTCTATTCTCGGTAGTGGATACGAATTCTTTTTCGTTATTCCATTCAACTTCCTGTAGTCTATGCAAAAACGGATAGTGCCGTCTTTCTTTGTTACCATACACACAGGACTACTCCATGGACTATTGGAAGGGACTATTACATCCTGTTCCAACATCTTGTTTATTTCTTCTTCAGCTACTCTCTTTTTCACTAAAGGTAACCGCCTATACGGTATCTTAAAGGGTTCTGCATCTCCAGTATCTATTTTATGTACTACCTTATTTGTCGTACCTAGTTTTTCACCAGGTTTGGCAAAGGCAGTCCTATACTGACAGAGCAATTCATAGAACACTTTCCGGTATTCCGGATCTTCTAATGAAGTTTCTTCATACAACTTGAGTAAGTCTTCCGAAATTTCATCATCTCCTGTACCCTTTTGTAAGTTCCTCTTACTATCCGTTACAGTTTCCGAAAGGGTCATGTTTCCGAAAACTTGTCCCTTTTTCAAGTAGATAGTACTGTTTCCGGTATTGGAGACAGGTACTACCGACCATGATGCATTTGCTACAATAGTGTCTGCGGATACTAATCCGATACTTGACAGAGTAGCTACATCCGGTTCTATTACTGCAGGCTTATTGCGCATTGCAGGATCACTTCTTACAAGCACATCACAGGCTACTCCCGGAGGGATTCGCACAGTGTGTGCTACACTAGCCATACTGCTCACTTGTCTCAGTACACACCTAACCTTTACGGGATATGGGTATTTCACACTCAACACTCCTGATTGAGGTTCCAACACAGCACCATACAGGGATGCGAAATCCAACCCAAGTATCCCCTCATCTGCTATATCCGCAACGGTGGCGCTCATGACATAGTCATGTATACCATCCAACTGTAGTTTCACACAAGTGCACACAAGTACCGTACGTCTGCAAGGTACTGCCATCGGCCGTCTGAGCACTTCCTCCCGATTTGAGAGTATCATGTTCATCCGGTATAAGATCATAGAATCCCCTGGAGATACAAGAGTGGCTAGCTCCCGTATCTACAAGGAATTCGGCAGATCTTCCATTAACAGTGAGGCAAACATACCACCGCCTTCCGTTTAGAACAGAGGGCATGTCCGTGAGGATCGGAACGTCATTTTTCACACCAGGAGTCGATCCACATCCTTTCAGGAATTCCAGACAAGGATGACCCGGGGGCAGGTGGGCACCACAAACCTTGGCTAACTCGTAGCCGCCTGCCTCGTTACTGATATTGGGTTTCCCCTGTGCTCCCGCGGCACCTGCTATATCAGCTTCCCTAGCCTTCCGGGTGTCTACAACCACCTCGGTGCTAGGCGAGTTTGTTACTACATGCGAACTATCATCACGGATGGTGATATCATGGCAAGATTTGTCACTGGGATCCCCTTCTTTGCCCCTCGGGAGACCCCTTCCTAGTTTTCCTCTGTACTTATTCCAGAGACACCTTCCTGTTTACGCGGGACAGGTTTCTCAGCCATACATTCTGGAGCATAATGCCCCAGTTTCTGGCATCTGAAACATCTCCTCTGAGATTTATCAACTCTCGGCCTCTTTAGAGCTTCTGTTAGTCCGGCTATTAAGGTTTCCATCACATTAGTCGGAGTAGAAGTGGCCGCCACAGTCGGCTTCGCCGCAGAGACTACATTGCTAGATTGGTTTGATCCGGAAGCTGTGTTACCAGCGGCAGATCCTCCCTTTCCTCTCGAATGTACTTTCCTATACCGTTTTTGTCGGTAATACTTTCCAGCTACTTGAACTGAACCAATATACTCTCCGTTTTCATCGGAGACATATTCATCCTCCTCATCAGCATCATGCGAATCAACCGCGGCTAATTGGGAAGTATCATATATCGGAGCAGGTGTACCTCCATATTGAAAAGGTGCTGCTCTTACTGGATTAGGTCCTAGACCTACCAATCGTTTCTTCATGTCATGTCCATCGATTGCTATGAACAGGTCACTGAAGGAAGTGTCATCTTTCCAAGAATCCCAAACAACTTGTTTGTGATCTGGATCCCGCAATCCATTATAGAATTGTATGAACAATTCCTGTAGATAACAGTTATCGTCATGAGCCCAATTTGGACGTGCTTTTGATAGCAAGTCCTGTAGCTCCAAACCAAAGACCTTGTGAGATTCTTTCGGTTTCTGTGTTCTTTTCTTGAAGCTTACCCATGAATCTTCTCTAACGATTGATCCGAATAGGTATGCGGCACATTCGACCAATTGATCATAGGTGCTGTATAATCCGTAAGCTGCTCTCCATTGGTTGAGGGCTACTTTTCCACCTTTATTCAACCAACAGATCAAATACGGCAGAGCTTCTTCTTTTGTCCAGCCACTGCAATTGACTTCGTCGACAAAAGCTTGATACCTATCCTTCTATGGGTCATTAGAATCGTATGGAGGGGGTATCCGTGCCTGTCTACGTGCCGGATTATTACATCCGCGTAGTCTATCTGCTTCTCGCATGCTCCAGTTCATGACTTCCATGCCATCCGCTCCCTTTCGGTAGCAGTCAATGCCAAGGTTTTGGATACATTGGCTCCTATCAAAGATGGTTTGCATCCCTGCAGGCATGGAAGTTCTTCTATTTGGCTTCCTGCCATCTCCTCCTGATCCTGATCCTCCCGATCCAGATCCACCTGGGCCACCTGGGGGGTTCCCTCCTGGTGGACTGTTATTGTGATGGTTTCCGGATGAGCCGCCTGGGCATCCACCATTATAACTGGCGTTTCCAGACCATGCATACCTAGGGTAAGAATTATTTTGATTCCATCCCTGGTTATAGTTATTACCATTTTGATAATTACCACTTCCTGATGGATTATAGTTATATCTATATCCATAAGAAGATGCTCTCGGTTGATACATTCCGCCATTAACGTTGTTTTGTGGCGCGTTTGGTCTTGGAAAACGTCCATCAGTAGGACCATTACCTGGACCCGAAGATGGGTTCGGTAATCTTGGACCTGCTGATGTACTATGGCCAGGTTGGGGGAAATATGAAGGTGGTGTCAACATATGCTTCGTTGGACCCGGTACTCTTGGTTGTGCTACGGGTGTACTATTGTTGGTTCCGGCAGCACTATCGCGAGTCGTTTTAGTTTTGTGACTCAGGTCTGGTATTGGTGGTGCCGGACCTATTGTATCCAGCGCTGGAGTTGCTGGTGTAGGTGCGGTTCCACTATCTGCGGCATTATCCGGTTTCGTATAGACTCCGGATACTACATTCTTAGTAGCCCCATCGTTAACGAAAGGGTTGTATCCAGTTGGAGTTGTCTTCCCCAACATTTTAGACACCACAGCTGGATCTATATTACCTATAGTCAACTGAGCGGCTTCTACGTACTTATCTAAGGTTATTGCAGTAGTCTGCATCTCCTGAAGCTCATTCGTGAGTTTCTGTCTATCTTCTTCCAGTTGTTTATTGTAAGCTATAATGCCTACCCGGATAGCTTCATTGTCTTCAGCTTGTTTAGTACACTGAAGTTTCAATTCCTCCAACTCGTTTTGATAGTGGCATATTTCGGATTCGAATTTTGCCTTATCATGACTTAGTTGGTCGTTCGTATCTATGTATGTTTGGATACGAATGTGTCTATTGTCATACTCCTTATTGAATGACTCTCTCATTTCTTGGAGTTTTCATTCTTCATTCTCGAGTTCTTTCATGTACTCACTCCTTCTGGCTTCGAATTCCTTCCGCATGCCAGTTAGGTCCTCTTCTAGCTGAAGTTTTTCATGGAATACTTCATCTTTAGCTTTGACCAAGGTATTTAGATTCTCGTTCAAAGTTACGTAAGTTTCATTTAACAACTGGACATCCGGTTGTTTAAATTCTTCACCTTCCGGTACCGCATAGGTTAAGTCGCCATCTATAGCGCTATAATCTAATATTGGTAGTCCGGGTCTGGGTAATCTATAAGGTAGCTCTCCGAATGTTACCCTTTTTGGCATTGGCGCCGGATGTTCTGGGTTGGTACTACCACCAACTTCGAACATCGAATTAGTTAGCTCGTCGACAAGTGATTGTTGGCTCATTAACTTATCCTGTCTCTGTATGGACTGTTCACGTCGTACAGAGTCTGGTAGATTCTCCTCACTATCATTATAGTGGGGTTCGGGATCTCTCCAAGATGTAGGTTCCGCATCTTGGGAGTTTGAATGGTTTTGGAGCATTAATGATCCATTGCCATTCTCCTGGGCAATCAGTTGCCCTACTGGGTTAGCTTCCCTAAGGTTATCTAACCCATGTACCAGCCGTTCGGACGTTATGACGTCCGGGCTATACACCAGAATTAACTGGTCACGGCACCAGTGTAAGGGTTTGTGGCCTTACGGATCTGGGGGGTTCGGGTCTTACGATTCGAAAGAAAGAGTAAGACGGTAATTCAAGTGTATGCCAATGGTTAGTTTATTTTTTAGTGTACACTCACGGCTGCCGGATGGTATAGAATAAGCAGCTAAGATGGATGGAGAACTGATCTACATGGTGCGGAGGCCTGGAGGGCCTCTGACGTAGCGACTGAGCCCTGGGCTTTATATAAGGACCCAGGTGTTCGTCGTCAGATGTCCCCACAGACCCGGATCGGTGCTGCCACCTATCCGGAACCTGAGGAACGTCCGACGACTCGACTCACCCGCCACGTCAGACGGTACCCAAGTATATGGTTAGATAATACGTACCGAACCAGCATATCCGGCAGGTTCGGGCTTCTTGAACACCGGAGTGCCCTGAGCCTGCTCTGCCGGGTGCCTAGCCAGAGGAGACCTGGAACGGTCCTCTGCTCTGACTTTCGGTTTAGCAGTGGTGCTCTGACCATTACCGTTGCCACCACGGTTCTGATCTCTTCTGCTCCTTTCACGAGCTCTCTTTGCATCCTTTCCGGATTCCTCGCATTTCCGCCAGAGAGACTCGTGCATGTCCAGTTGACCCTTTCCAGGAGTCAGGACTATCTTCGCGCGGAGTTTCGAATCCTTGGTCTTCGGAACCTCGCAGAGGACTTGGTCCCCTGGTCGGATCTTAGACCAAGCATCCTCGCTCAGGCTATCGAACTCCTTCATGAGTTCCTGGTGAAGCTCCATGATACGCTTCCGAGCCATGTCCAAACCTTCGGCGTGGCATTTCTTCTGGTGTCTCGCCAGATCACTACGTCGGCTGTATTGCACCTTCGTAGTACACTTCTTACCCTTCTTGCCATAACTCGGATCACAAATGTAAACCGGGTGATGGTGGAAGTGGGTCTCGACGAGATGTCTTTGGAACCGAGCTGGAGTGCTCCAGGTCCGGACCGAGACATCACTCGCATCCTGGCAGATAGAGAAGGGACAGGACTTCTGGTTGTCACCGTACCACTTCTCTAGAGCCCAACGTAGCTTCCTCCTCTGGGTATAGGTATAGTACCCTTCGGTATGGTTAAGCATAAGCCACATCTTTCGATAGGCCTTGCTCGGATTGGGGTCCTCGTCCGAAAGACGCATCCAATCTTCGTCATCTGACTCATTGTTCTTGTTGATTGAGTCCAGGCAGGCATAGAGGGTAGAGCCGTCCTTCTTTACTCCGTAGGCACAATCGGAGAAGCACGTCGGAATCCGGGTTTTGAATCCGGATTTGGCGTTAGCCCAACGTTCGGCCTCGGTTTGAGTTGATGGAGTGGCCTTCTCATCATACTCAACCGAGGACTCGTGCACCGACTCCTCGTCAGACGACTCAACCTCCATGGCGGTACTACCAGTGGTTGAGGTGCTGGGTTTCGGCTCGGCTCTAGCAGAATCCGGGAGATTCTTGAGCTTCCGAGCAGCGGATCATCGGTTCTTACTGACCTTCCAGTCTTCCTCCGGTTCCTGGGTTCCGGATGTGCTGGAGGTCGTGGCTTCTACTGGGGTAGTAGTACTGCCGGTAGCTGAGCTCCTGGTGGCAAGCTTCAGGTCGGGGATAGGAGGTGCGGGTGCTTCCGCAGCTCTCTTAGCCTCTTCCTGGGCCTCCTGTTCGGCAGTCATACGGCGGACAATAACCGTCCGAAGGGCTGCAGCTCGGTCCGATCCGATTAGTGAATTGTTCTGGACATCCACCAATTCCTGCTCGGTTATGTAGAAACCGTCATCCCACTGCTCGAAGTTAGCAGCGGCCTCCCTGAATTCCTTAGTGGTCCGGCACGGCGGCCGGGTAGCACTAGGGCGTGGGTAGGTCTGTCCATCGGTATCCCAGACACAGCCTACCCAGTTGATGTTCGTAGCCTTGACGTTCCACAGGAATTTGTCAGGCTTCGGATACGCTCCGAGCTCGAAGGCTCGGTTAGCTGCATACACGGTTTCACGGAAACCAGCGTCTACCATAAGTCCCCGTTGGAACCACGGCCAGTCTCGAAGCCACTCAGGAGGCGTCCTGGTCAGCTGTTCGGGAGCCATGACGCCCTCGATAGCTATCCTGACTTTCGGGTCCATCCTGACTGGTGTCCCGTCCGCGTAGGTCACTTGTGCCTGCAGTTCCGGGTGGACATACAGGTAGCAACCATCGTAGCTAGCTGGAAAAGGTTCCGCCACTGCTGGCTTCCACTCATCCTTCTGTCCGTCAACTTGGGTAGTTTCGGACTCAGTTGCTGCAGGTTCAGCACTCGCAGCCCCTCCGGATCCCTCGGCCGGGAGTGGAGATAAAGGTTTCTCTGGCTCATTTAGTGAGAATGAAGCCAGCTTCTCCTCGAACGAGCGATCCGTGGGTTCCTCCACGTCCATCATCTCGCTCTCTTCCTGTGTAACAGGTGACAAAGCTTCCGGAAAAGCTTCTGCGGACGGAGTCAGCTTATCCGGGTCACCGGATAGCTTGGCTGCAGCTACGGATTCCTCAGCCATGACCGGGGAATAACCTACGGGAGTAAAATACTCCTTTTTCCGGCTTTTACGGCGCCGGGGCCGACACAGACGGAGTCTGCCTACCAGGAGACAGACTCTGGAGGAGCGAGGAGGGCTTTGCTAACCGGTAAAATCCAAGAAGGGAGCGCGCTCGACTGTCTTGAACGTTACCGAAAACAAACATGGCGACAGGCCAGCTTTCGTGACGTCATTTCCCCGCATCCCGCGAGGTCACGAGAGGTCAGCCGAGACTGGACACGGTGACGTCATGCGGAAACGCACAGGCTACAAGCGGAACATAAACAAACTAAATGTTTTTAGGTAATTATCGCTCATGCCGATGACTCGTCTGGGGATTTAAGTGGAGATTATGGAAAGCTTAAGCAAATCCACCGGATTATCCGTCCACTACCCATTGGTACATCATGCGACGGCGACAAATAAGCCTTTCGGGTCAGTTGTTATCCGTTCCTCTAAATGTAAACATTACACTCGTTGTGTATACAGGTTAGGTCAGTGCAGTCCTCTGGGCAATTCGAGGGCTGCGACGAACGTATCTCCCCTTATCGGATAGTTCTCTATCGGACCTGACAGTCTGAAGAGCTTTTTCTAAGTGTTTCTTAGCCTTAGAGACACTTTTCCTCTTCTTCTTGTCTTCACCTGCCGAGACTTTTTTAACTCCCCCACGCTTAATCGGTGTTGGCGCGGGTGTCACTGATTCGGAACACTTTTTAGGCCTACCACGGCCTCGCTTCACTGTAGTGTCCTTTACCTGGTCTATTATGTGATTCTGGTTCAGGATCTTTCCGGAACCTTCACCATACATTTCCGTGGAGGTCTCCCTCCCAGACCATTTCCTCAGTCTGGCCACATTTGACTTATACAGTCGACCAAGGTCAGATTTAATTATTACGGTACAGTCACTGATAACTTGGGTTACCGTGAAGGGACCATCCCAATTAGACGCTAATTTTATGTGCCTAAGTGGTTCATGTAGCCTGAGAACTCTATCTCCGGATTGGAATTTCCGATGCTTTAGATCGGTATCATATCCAACTTTCTGCCATTTGGCACTTTTCTCCAAATCGATCCTGACAGACTCATATGCTTTTTTAAATCTGTCTCTTAAACATTCCACAAAAACTACATGGCAAGGTAGTTCCGGGTCCATCCCTACGACTCCAAATACTAAGTCGGCAGGCATTATTAGATCTTCTCCGAATACCAAAAGGTTCGGAGTACAATTTGTACTTGAATGTACCGTACTGTTATAAGCATGTGTCACAAAATGACATTGCTCATCCCAGTCATCCATATGTTCATTGACAAGCGACTTTAGAACTTGGATAAGGGTTCTGTTGAACCTTTCTACCAATCCATCGCTTTGTGGCCTATACGGATTGGTTCTAGTCTTGCAAATAGCTAAGTTTTCGCACATACCCTGCCAGAGATTTGATTCGCATTCTCTGCCTTGGTCACTGTGTAACATTAATGGTACGCCGAAACTTAGTACCCAACCTTTTACGAAGGCTTCGGCACAAGTAACTGCCTTGTGGTCCGGTAGTGGAAATACTTTAGTGTATTTTGTGTAATAATCACACACTACCATCATACAGGTGTTATCATTAGCGGTTGTGTTCAATCCACTAATGATGTCTACCCCGATTCTTGCGAATCTAACTCCGAAAAGTTCTTGGGATAAGGGAAGTTTGCCCATCCCGGGTCCGGGTTTGTTTTTACAACAATCCGGACAGGTGATTACCCATCTTTGCAAGTCTCTGGTCATGCCAGGCCAGTAGTATCTTTTGGAAAGTCATGCCAACGAACGTTTCCTTCCAAAATGACCACTGGTCCGATGTCCATGACAGAAGTACATAATGTCATGTCTCATGGCATGTGGTATTACCACTTGCATGATTTTCTCACCATTTTTACATGGCTTCCAACGGTATAACACGCCTTTCCGGACTTCAAGCTCGGTCCATTGAGCAAGAAACCTTCTCATTTCTCGGTTTTCCAGAGAGACCTCAGGTCTAACTGGACGTATTCCCTTTGGTACTAATTGCAATAGCTGCGCAGTTATCGAGTCAGCTTCCTGGAAACGTCGTATGTGATCCATAGACCAATCCAGTACACTGGCAACTAGGGGTTCGAATGGTCTTCGAATCCCTGCTAGCACTGCCCTATGAGCTCCACAATCAGTACAATCCGGATTATCACATTTCCGGATTGGTATTCGAGACAAGGCATCAGCATTCAAATGCTTCACTCCAGGTCTATGCTGAATCTGGTGATGTTCAAGCCCATATTCTGATAGATGGGCTAACCATCGGCCTAACATTCCTTCAGCATCTCGGAAGTTCAGTAGCCATCTCAAAGCGGAATGATCTGTACGCAATGTAAAGTTCGTTCCCCATAGGAAATGTTTGAACTTCTTGGTATATACAACTACTGCTAACAGCTCTCTTTTGGTTGTGCAGTAATTGCACTGAGTCTTACTCAGTGTATTGCTGGCAAAGGCAATTGGTACTTCTCTCCCATTTTGGACTTGCGAGAGAGCTGCACCAATGCTATCATTACTAGCGTCCGTATCCAGTATGAAATGATCCGTTTCATTCAGATATTGTAATACTGGAGTACTCGTGAACAGTTCCTTTAGCTTTTGAAAAGCAGATTCCTGTTCATGCCCCCAAGGAAATTTTTCCTTGGTACTTCCTGGAGTCCAGTTAGCTATTGCTTGCAATGGATAACTGATTCTAGAATAATTCGGAATAAATTCCCTATAATAGGAACAGAATCCTAAAAAGGACCTCACTTCTTTGGGTGTTTTAGGTCTATTCCAATTCGTAACTGATTCGATTTTCTCCGGATCAGCTTTTATTCCTTCATCACTAATGATGCGGCCCAAATAATTTATGGACTTTCTAAACATATGACATTTCTTAGGTTTCAATTTGAGACCATTAGAAATAATACGTTCCAATACCATTTTTAGGTTATTAGAACACTCTTCGAATGTTTTTCCGAAGACTATGACATCGTCAAGATATACAAGACATCTTTTCCACAATAAGTCACTTAGAATTGTTTCCATCATTGCTTCAAATGTTGCTGGTGCATTGCACAAACCAAACGGCATTACGTTATATTGGAATAGTCCAATATGACTCGAAAATGCAGTTTTTTCCATATCTGAAGGGTTCATTCCCACTTGCCAATAACCTGATTGCAAGTCTAGGGTACAAAACCAACTGTTTCCTCCTAAGGAGTCAATGGTTTCGTCTATTCTCGGTAGTGGATACGAATTCTTTTTCGTTATTCCATTCAACTTCCTGTAGTCTATGCAAAAACGGATAGTGCCGTCTTTCTTTGTTACCATACACACAGGACTACTCCATGGACTATTGGAAGGGACTATTACATCCTGTTCCAACATCTTGTTTATTTCTTCTTCAGCTACTCTCTTTTTCGCTAAAGGTAACCGCCTATACGGTATCTTAAAGGGTTCTGCATCTCCAGTATCTATTTTATGTACTACCTTATTTGTCGTACCTAGTTTTTCACCAGGTTTGGCAAAGGCAGTCCTATACTGACAGAGCAATTCATAGAACACTTTCCGGTATTCCGGATCTTCTAATGAAGTTTCTTCATACAACTTGAGTAAGTCTTCCGAAATTTCATCATCTCCTGTACCCTTTTGTAAGTTCCTCTTACTATCCGTTACAGTTTCCGAAAGGGTCACGTTTCCGAAAACTTGTCCCTTTTTCAAGTAGATAGTACTGTTTCCGGTATTGGAGACAGGTACTACCGACCATGATGCATTTGCTACAATAGTGTCTGCGGATACTAATCCGATACTTGACAGAGTAGCTACATCCGGTTCTATTACTGCAGGCTTATTGCGCATTGCAGGATCACTTCTTACAAGCACATCACAGGCTACTCCCGGAGGGATTCGCACAGTGTGTGCTACACTAGCCATACTGCTCACTTGTCTCAGTACACACCTAACCTTTACGGGATATGGGTGTTTCACACTCAACACTCCTGATTGAGGTTCCAACACAGCACCATACAGGGATGCGAAATCCAACCCAAGTATCCCCTCATCTGCTATATCCGCAACGGTGGCGCTTATGACATAGTCATGTATACCATCCAACTGTAGTTTCACACAAGTTCTACCGTACGTCTGCAAGGTACTGCCATCGGCCGTCTGAGCACTTCCTCCCGATTTGAGAGTATCATGTTCATCCGGTATAAGATCATAGAATCCCCTGGAGATACAAGAGTGGCTAGCTCCCGTATCTACAAGGAATTCGGCAGATCTTCCGTTAACAGTGAGGCAAACATACCACCGCCTTCCCTTTAGAACAGAGGGCATGTCCGTGAGGATCGGAACGTCATTTTTCACACCAGGAGTCGATCCACATCCTTTCAGGAATTCCAGACAAGGATGACCCGGGGGCAGGTGGGCACCACAGACCTTGGCTAACTCGTAGCCGCCTGCCTCGTTACTGATATTGGGTTTCCCCTGTGCTCCCGTGGCACCTGCTATATCAGCTTCCCTAGCCTTCCGGGTGTCTACAACCACCTCGGTGCTAGGCGAGTTTGTTACTACATGCGAACTATCATCACGGATGGTGATATCATGGCAAGATTTGTCACTGGGATCCCCTTCTTTGCCCCTCGGGAGACCCCTTCCTAGTTTTCCTCTGTACTTATTCCAGAGACACCTTCCTGTTTACGCGGGACAGGTTTCTCAGCCATACATTCCGGAGCATAATGCCCCAGTTTCTGGCATCTGAAACATCTCCTCTGAGATTTATCAACTCTTGGCCTCTTTAGAGCTTCTGTTAGTCCGGCTATTAAGGTTTCCATCACATTAGTCAGAGTAGAAGTGGCCGCCACAGTCGGCTTCGCCGCAGAGACTACATTGCTAGATTGGTTTGATCCGGAAGCTGTGTTACCAGCGGCAGATCCTCCCTTTCCTCTCGAATGTACTTTCCTATACCTTTTTTGTCGGTAATACTTTCCAGCTACTTGAACTGAACCAATATATTCTCCGTTTTCATCGGAGACATATTCATCCTCCTCATCAGCATCATGCGAATCAACCGCGGCTAATTGGGAAGTATCATATATCGGAGCAGGTGTACCTCCATATTGAAAAGGTGCTGCTCTTACCGGATTAGGTCCTAGACCTACCAATCGTTTCTTCATGTCATGTCCATCGATTGCTATGAACAGGTCACTGAAGGAAGTGTCATCTTTCCAAGAATCCCAAACAACTTGTTTGTGATCTGGATCCCGCAATCCATTATAGAATTGTATGAACAATTCCTGTAGATAACAGTCATCGTCATGAGCCCAATTTGGACGTGCTTTTGATAGCAAGTCCTGTAGCTCCAAACCAAAGACCTTGTGAGATTCTTTCGGTTTCTGTGTTCTTTTCTTGAAGCTTACCCATGGATCTTCTCTAACGATTGATCCGAATAGGTATGCGGCACATTCGACCAATTGATCATAGGTGCCGTATAATCCGTAAGCTGCTCTCCATTGGTTGAGGGCTACTTTTCCACCTTTATTCAACCAACAGATCAAATACGGCAGAGCTTCTTCTTTTGTCCAGCCACTGCAATTGACTTCGTCGACAAAAGCTTGATACCTATCCTTCCATGGGTCATTAGAATCGTATGGAGGGGGTATCCGTGCCTGTCTACGTGCCGGATTATTACATCCGCGTAGTCTATCTGCTTCTCGCATGCTCCAGTTCATGACTTCCATGCCATCCGCTCCCTTTCGGTAGCAGTCAATGCCAAGGTTTTGGATACATTGGCTCCTATCAAAGATGGTTTGCATCCCTGCAGGCATGGAAGTTCTTCTATTTGGCTTCCTGCCATCTCCTCCTGATCCTGATCCTCCCGATCCAGATCCACCTGGGCCACCTGGGGGGTTCCCTCCTGGTGGACCGTTATTGTGATGGTTTCCGGATGAGCCGCCTGGGCATCCACCATTATAACTGGCGTTTCCAGACCATGCATACCTAGGGTAAGAATTATTTTGATTCCATCCCTGGTTATAGTTATTACCATTTTGATAATTACCACTTCCTGATGGATTATAGTTATATCTATATCCATAAGAAGATGCTCTCGGTTGATACATTCCGCCATTAACGTTGTTTTGTGGCGCGTTTGGTCTTGGAAAACGTCCATCAGTAGGACCATTACCTGGACCCGAAGATGGGTTCGGTAATCTTGGACCTTCTTGGATTGTCTTCAGCTTGTTTAGTACACTGAAGTTTCAATTCCTCCAACTCGTTTTGATAGTGGCATATTTCGGATTCGAATTTTGCCTTATCATGACTTAGTTGGTCGTTCGTATCTATGTATGTTTGGATACGAATGTGTCTATTGTCATACTCCTTATTGAATGACTCTCTCATTTCTTGGAGTTTTCATTCTTCATTCTCGAGTTCTTTCATGTACTCACTCCTTCTGGCTTCGAATTCCTTCCGCATGCCAGTTAGGTCCTCTTCTAGCTGAAGTTTTTCATGGAATACTTCATCTTTAGCTTTGACCAAGGTATTTAGATTCTCGTTCAAAGTTACGTAAGTTTCATTTAACAACTGGACATCCGGTTGTTTAAATTCTTCACCTTCCGGTACCGCATAGGTTAAGTCGCCATCTATAGCGCTATAATCTAATATTGGTAGTCCGGGTCTGGGTAATCTATAAGGTAGCTCTCCGAATGTTACCCTTTTTGGCATTGGCGCCGGATGTTCTGGGTTGGTACTACCACCAACTTCGAACATCGAATTAGTTAGCTCGTCGACAAGTGATTGTTGGCTCATTAACTTATCCTGTCTCTGTATGGACTGTTCACGTCGTACAGAGTCTGGTAGATTCTCCTCACTATCATTATAGTGGGGTTCGGGATCTCTCCAAGATGTAGGTTCCGCATCTTGGGAGTTTGAATGGTTTTGGAGCATTAATGATCCATTGCCATTCTCCTGGGCAATCAGTTGCCCTACTGGGTTAGCTTCCCTAAGGTTATCTAACCCATGTACCAGCCGTTCGGACGTTATGACGTCCGGGCTATACACCAGAATTAACTGGTCACGGCACCAGTGTAAGGGTTTGTGGCCTTACGGATCTGGGGGGTTCGGGTCTTACGATTCGAAAGAAAGAGTAAGACGGTAATTCAAGTGTATGCCAACGGTTAGTTTATTTCTTAGTGTACACTCACGGCTGCCAGATGGTATAGAATAAGCAGCTAAGATGGATGGAGAACTGATCTACATGGTGCGGAGGCCTGGAGGGCCTCTGACGTAGCGACTGAGCCCTGGGCTTTATATAAGGACCCAGGTGTTCGTCGTCAGATGTCCCCACAGACCCGGATCGGTGCTGCCACCTATCCGGAACCTGAGGAACGTCCGACGACTCGACTCACCCGCCACGTCAGACGGTACCCAAGTATATGGTTAGATAATACTTACCGAACCAGCGTATCCGGCAGGTTCGGGCTTCTTGAACACCGGAGTGCCCTGAGCCTGCTCTGCGGGGTGCCTAGCCAGAGGAGACCTGGAACGGTCCTCTGCTCTGACTTTCGGTTTAGCAGTGGTGCTCTGACCATTACCGTTGCCACCACGGTTCTGATCTCTTCTGCTCCTTTCACGAGCTCTCTTTGCATCCTTTCCAGATTAATCGCATTTCTTCGCACGGAGTTTCGAATCTATGTATCTATGTATGTTTGGATACGAATGTGTCTATTGTCATACTCCTTATTGAATGACTCTCTCATTTCTTGGAGTTTTCATTCTTCATTCTCGAGTTCTTTCATGTACTCACTCCTTCTGGCTTCGAATTCCTTCCGCATGCCAGTTAGGTCCTCTTCTAGCTGAAGTTTTTCATGGAATACTTCATCTTTAGCTTTGACCAAGGTATTTAGATTCTCGTTCAAAGTTACGTAAGTTTCATTTAACAACTGGACATCCGGTTGTTTAAATTCTTCACCTTCCGGTACCGCATAGGTTAAGTCGCCATCTATAGCGCTATAATCTAATATTGGTAGTCCGGGTCTGGGTAATCTATAAGGTAGCTCTCCGAATGTTACCCTTTTTGGCATTGGCGCCGGATGTTCTGGGTTGGTACTACCACCAACTTCGAACATCGAATTAGTTAGCTCGTCGACAAGTGATTGTTGGCTCATTAACTTATCCTGTCTCTGTATGGACTGTTCACGTCGTACAGAGTCTGGTAGATTCTCCTCACTATCATTATAGTGGGGTTCGGGATCTCTCCAAGATGTAGGTTCCGCATCTTGGGAGTTTGAATGGTTTTGGAGCATTAATGATCCATTGCCATTCTCCTGGGCAATCAGTTGCCCTACTGGGTTAGCTTCCCTAAGGTTATCTAACCCATGTACCAGCCGTTCGGACGTTATGATGTCCGGGCTATACACCAGAATTAACTGGTCACGGCACCAGTGTAAGGGTTTGTGGCCTTACGGATCTGGGGGGTTCGGGTCTTACGATTCGAAAGAAAGAGTAAGACGGTAATTCAAGTGTATGCCAATGGTTAGTTTATTTCTTAGTGTACACTCACGGCTGCCGGATGGTATAGAATAAGCAGCTAAGATGGATGGAGAACTGATCTACATGGTGCGGAGGCCTGGAGGGCCTCTGACGTAGCGACTGAGCCCTGGGCTTTATATAAGGACCCAGGTGTTCGTCGTCAGATGTCCCCACAGACCCGGATTGGTGCTGCCACCTATCCGGAACCTGAGGAACGTCCGACGACTCGACTCACCCGCCACGTCAGACGGTACCCAAGTATATGGTTAGATAATACTTACCGAACCAGCGTATCCGGCAGGTTCGGGCTTCTTGAACACCGGAGTGCCCTGAGCCTGCTCTGCGGGGTGCCTAGCCAGAGGAGACCTGGAACGGTCCTCTGCTCTGACTTTCGGTTTAGCAGTGGTGCTCTGACCATTACCGTTGCCACCACGGTTCTGATCTCTTCTGCTCCTTTCACGAGCTCTCTTTGCATCCTTTCCAGATTAATCGCATTTCTTCGCACGGAGTTTCGAATCCTTGGTCTTCGGAACCTCGCAGAGGACTTGGTCCCCTGGTCGGATCTTAGACCAAGCATCCTCGCTCAGGCTATCGAACTCCTTCATGAGTTCCTGGTGAAGCTCCATGATACGCTTCCGAGCCATGTCCAAACCTTCGGGGTGGCATTTCTTCTGGTGTCTCGCCAGATCACTACGTCGGCTGTATTGCACCTTCATAGTACACTTCTTACCCTTCTTGCCATAACTCGGATCACAAATGTAAACCGGGTGATGGTGGAAGTGGGTCTCGACGAGATGTCTTTGGAACCGAGCTGGAGTGCTCACCCGCCACGTCAGACGGTACCCAAGTATATGGTTAGATAATACGTACCGAACCAGCATATCCGGCAGGTTCGGGCTTCTTGAACACCGGAGTGCCCTGAGCCTGCTCTGCGGGGTGCCTAGCCAGAGGAGACCTGGAACGGTCCTCTGCTCTGACTTTCGGTTTAGCAGTGGTGCTCTGACCATTACCGTTGCCACCACGGTTCTGATCTCTTCTGCTCCTTTCACGAGCTCTCTTTGCATCCTTTCCGGATTCCTCGCATTTCTGCCAGAGAGACTCGTGCATGTCCAGTTTACCCTTTCCAGGAGTCAGGACTATCTTCGCACGGAGTTTCGAATCCTTGGTCTTCGGAACCTCGCAGAGGACTTGGTCCCCTGGTCGGATCTTAGACCAAGCATCCTCGCTCAGGCTATCGAACTCCTTCATGAGTTCCTGGTGAAGCTCCATGATACGCTTCCGAGCCATGTCCAAACCTTCGGCGTGGCATTTCTTCTGGTGTCTCGCCAGATCACTACGTCGGCTGTATTGCACCTTCGTAGTACACTTCTTACCCTTCTTGCCATAACTCGGATCACAAATGTAAACCGGGTGATGGTGGAAGTGGGTCTCGACGAGATGTCTTTGGAACCGAGCTGGAGTGCTCCAGGTCCGGACCGAGACATCACTCGCATCCTGGCAGATAGAGAAGGGACAGGACTTCTGGTCATTGTTCTTGTTGATTGAGTCCGGGCAGGCATAGAGGGTAGAGCCGTCCTTCTTTACTCCATAGGCACAATCGGAGAAGCACGTCGGAATCCGGGTTTTGAATCCGGATTTGGCGTTAGCCCAACGTTCGGCCTCGGTTTGAGTTGATGGAGTGGCCTTCTCATCATACTCAACCGAGGACTCGTGCACCGACTCCTCGTCAGACGACTCAACCTCCATGGCGGTATTACCAGTGGTTGAGGTGCTGGGTTTCGGCTCGGCTCTAGCAGAATCCGGGAGATTCTTGAGCTTCCGAGCAGCGGATCGTCGGTTCTTACTGACCTTCCAGTCTTCCTCCGGTTCCTGGGTTCCGGATGTGCTGGAGGTCGTGGCTTCTACTGGGGTAGTAGTACTGCCGGTAGCTTGTGTAGCACTGGCTGAGCTCCTGGTGGCAAGCTTCAGGACGGGGATAGGAGGTGCGGGTGCTTCCGCAGCTCTCTTAGCCTCTTCCTGGGCCTCCTGTTCGGCAGTCATACGGCGGACAATAACCGTCTGAAGGGCTGCAGCTCGGTCCAATCCGATTAGTGAATTGTTCTGGACATCCACCAATTCCTGCTCGGTTATGTAGAAACCGTCATCCCACTGCTTGAAGTTAGCAGCGGCCTCCCTGAATTCCTTAGTGGTCCGGCACTGCGGCCGGGTAGCACTAGGGCGTGGGTAGGTCTGTCCATCGGTATCCCAGACACAGCCTACCCAGTTGAGGTTCGTAGCCTTGACGTTCCACAGGGATTTGTCAGGCTTCGGATACGCTCCGAGCTCGAAGGCTCGGTTAGCTGCATACACGGTTTCACGGAAACCAGCGTCTACCATAAGTCCCCGTTGGAACCACGGCCAGTCTCGAAGCCACTCGGGAGGCGTCCTGGTCAGCTGTTCGGGAGCCATGACGCCCTCGATAGCTATCCTGACTTTCGGGTCCATCCTGACTGGTGTCCCGTCCGCGTAGGTCACTTGTGCCTGCAGTTCCAGGTGGACATACAGGTAGCGACCATCGTAGCTAGCTGGAAAAGGTTCCGCCACTGCTGGCTTCCACTCATCCTTCTGTCCGTCAACTTGGGTAGTTTCGGACTCAGTTGCTGCGGGTTCAGCACTCGCAGCCCCTCCGGATCCCTCGGCCGGGAGTGGAGATAAAGGTTTCTCTGGCTCATTTAGTGAGAATGAAGCCAGCTTCTCCTCGAACGAGCGATCCGTGGGTTCCTCCACGTCCATCATCTCGCTCTCTTCCTGTGTAACAGGTGACAAAGCTTCCGGAAAAGCTTCTGCGGACGGAGTCAGCTTATCCGGGTCACCGGATAGCTTGGCTGCAGCTACGGATTCCTCAGCCATGACCGGGGAATCACTTACGGGAGTAAAATACTCCTTTTTCCGGCTTTTACGGCGCCGGGGCCGACACAGACGGAGTCTGCCTACCAGGAGACAGACTCTGGAGGAGCGAGGAGGGCTTTGCTAACCGGTAAAATCCAAGAAGGGAGCGCGCTCGACCGTCTTGAACGTTACCGAAAACAAATATGGTGACAGGCCAGCTTTCGTGACGTCATTTCCCTGCATCCCGCGAGGTCACGAGAGGTCAGCCGAGACTGGACACGGTGACGTCATGCGGAAACGCACGTGCTACAAGCGGAACATAAACAAACTGAATGTTTTTAGGTAATTATCGCTCATGCCGATGACTCGTCTGGGGATTTAAGTGGAGATTATGGAAAGCTTAAGCAAATCCACCGGATTATCCGTCCACTACCCATTGGTACATCATGCGACGGCGACAAATAAGTCTTTCGGGTCAGTTGTTATCCGTTCCTCTAAATGTAAACATTACACTCGTTGTGTATACAGGTTAGGTCACTGCAGTCCTCTGGGCAATTCGAGGGCTGCGACGAACGTATCTCCCCTTATCGGATAGTTCTCTATCGGACCTGACAGTCTGAAGAGCTTTTTCTAGGTGTTTCTTAGCCTTAGAGACACTTTTCCTCTTCTTCTTGTCTTCACCTGCCGAGACTTTTTTAACTCCCCCACGCTTAATCGGTGTTGGCGCGGGTGTCACTGATTCGGAACACTTTTTAGGCCTACCACGGCCTCGCTTCACTGTAGTGTTCTTTACCTGGTCTATTATGCGATTCTGGTTCAGGATCTTTCCGGAACCTTCACCATACATTTCCGTGGAGGTCTCCCTCCCAGACCATTTCCTCAGTCTGGCCACATTTGACTTATACAGTCGACCAAGGTCAGATTTAATTATTACGGTACAGTCACTGATAACTTGGGTTACCGTCAAGGGACCATCCCAATTAGACACTAATTTTATGTGCCTAAGTGGTTCATGTAGCCTGAGAACTCTATCTCCGGATTGGAATTTCAGATGCTTTAGATCGGTATCATATCCAACTTTCTGCCATTTGGCACTTTTCTCCAAATCGATCCGGACAGACTCATATGCTTTTTTAAATCTGTCTCTTAAACATTCCACAAAAACTACATGGCAAGGTAGTTCCGGGTCCATCCCTACGACTCCAAATACTAAGTCGGCAGGCATTATTAGATCTTCTCCGAATACCAAAAGGTTCGGAGTACAATTTGTACTTGAATGTACTGTACTGTTATAAGCATGTGTCACAAAATGACATTGCTCATCCCAGTCATCCATATGTTCATTGACAAGCGACTTTAGAACTTGGATAAGGGTTCTGTTGAACCTTTCTACCAATCCGTCGCTTTGTGGCCTATACGGATTGGTTCTAGTCTTGCAAATAGCTAAGTATTCGCACATACCCTGCCAGAGATTTGATTCGTATTCTCTGCCTTGGTCACTGCGTAACATTAATGGTACGCCGAAACTTAGTACCCAACCTTTTACGAAGGCTTCGGCACAAGTAACTGCCTTGTGGTCCGGTAGTGGAAATACTTTAGTGTATTTTGTGTAATAATCACACACTACCATCATACAGGTGTTATCATTAGCGGTTGTGTTCAATCCACTAATGATGTCTACCCCGATTCTTGCGATTCTAACTCCGAAAAGTTCTTGGGATAAGGGAAGTTTGCCCATCCCGGGTCCGGGTTTGTTTTTACAACAATCCGGACAGGTGATTACCCATCTTTGCAAGTCTCTGGTCATGCCAGGCCAGTAGTATCTTTTGGAAAGTCGTGCCAACGAACGTTTCCTTCCAAAATGACCACTGGTCCGATGTCCATGACAGAAGTACATAATGTCATGTCTCATGGCATGTGGTATTACCACTTGCATGATTTTCTCACCATTTTTACATGGCTTCCAACGGTATAACACGCCTTTCCGGACCTCAAGCTCGGTCCATTGAGCAAGAAACCTTCTCATTTCTCGGTTTTCCAGAGAGACCTCAGGTCTAACTGGACGTATACCCTTTGGTACTAATTGCAATAGCTGCGCAGTTATCGAGTCAGCTTCCTGGAAACGTCGTATGTGATCCATAGACCAATCCAGTACACTGGCAACTAGGGGTTCGAATGGTCTTCGAATCCCTGCTAGCACTGCCCTATGAGCTCCACAATCAGTACAATCCGGATTATCACATTTCCGGATTGGTATTCGAGACAAGGCATCAGCATTCAAATGCTTCACTCCAGGTCTATGCTGAATCTGGTGATGTTCAAGCCCATATTCTGATAGATGGGCTAACCATCGGCCTAACATTCCTTCAGCATCTCGGAAGTTCAGTAGCCATCTCAAAGAGGAATGATCTGTACGCAATGTAAAGTTCGTTCCCCATAGGAAATGTTTGAACTTCTTGGTATATACAACTACTGCTAACAGCTCTCTTTTGGTTGTGCAGTAATTGCGCTGAGTCTTACTCAGTGTATTGCTGGCAAAGGCAATTGGTACTTCTCTCCCATTTTGGACTTGCGAGAGAGCTGCACCAATGCTATCATTACTAGCGTCCGTATCCAGTATGACATGATCCGTTTCATTCGGATATTGTAATACTGGAGTACTCGTGAACAGTTCCTTTAGCTTTTGAAAAGCAGATTCCTGTTCATGCCCCCAAGGAAATTTTTCCTTGGTACTTCCTGGAGTCCAGTTAGCTATTGCTTGCAATGGATAACTGATTCTAGAATAATTCGGAATAAATTCCCTATAATAGGAACAGAATCCTAAAAAGGACCTCACTTCTTTGGGTGTTTTAGGTCTATTCCAATTCGTAACTGATTCGATTTTCTCCGGATCAGCTTTTATTCCTTCATCACTAATGATGCTGCCCAAATAATTTATGGACTTTCTAAACATATGACATTTCTTAGGTTTCAATTTGAGACCATTAGAAATAATACGTTCCAATACCATTTTTAGGTTATTAGAACACTCTTCGAATGTTTTTCCGAAGACTATGACATCGTCAAGATATACAAGACATCTTTTCCACAATAAGTCACTTAGAATTGTTTCCATCATTGCTTCAAATGTTGCTGGTGCATTGCACAAACCAAACGGCATTACGTTATATTGGAATAGTCCAATATGACTCGAAAATGCAGTTTTTTCCATATCTGAAGGGTTCATTCCCACTTGCCAATAACCTGATTGCAAGTCTAGGGTACAAAACCAACTGTTTCCTCCTAAGGAGTCAATGGTTTCGTCTATTCTCGGTAGTGGATACGAATTCTTTTTCGTTATTCCATTCAACTTCCTGTAGTCTATGCAAAAACGGATAGTGCCGTCTTTCTTTGTTACCATACACACAGGACTACTCCATGGACTATTGGAAGGGACTATTACATCCTGTTCCAACATCTTGTTTATTTCTTCTTCAGCTACTCTCTTTTTCGCTAAAGGTAACCGCCTATACGGTATCTTAAAGGGTTCTGCATCTCCAGTATCTATTTTATGTACTACCTTATTTGTCGTACCTAGTTTTTCACCAGGTTTGGCAAAGGCAGTCCTATACTGACAGAGCAATTCATAGAACACTTTCCGGTATTCCGGATCTTCTAATGAAGTTTCTTCATACAACTTGAGTAAGTCTTCCGAAATTTCATCATCTCCTGTACCCTTTTGTAAGTTCCTCTTACTATCCGTTACAGTTTCCGAAAGGGTCACGTTTCCGAAAACTTGTCCCTTTTTCAAGTAGATAGTACTGTTTCCGGTATTGGAGACAGGTACTACCGACCATGATGCATTTGCTACAATAGTGTCTGCGGATACTAATCCGATACTTGACAGAGTAGCTACATCCGGTTCTATTACTGCAGGCTTATTGCGCATTGCAGGATCACTTCTTACAAGCACATCACAGGCTACTCCCGGAGGGATTCGCACAGTGTGTGCTACACTAGCCATACTGCTCACTTGTCTCAGTACACACCTAACCTTTACGGGATATGGGTGTTTCACACTCAACACTCCTGATTGAGGTTCCAACACAGCACCATACAGGGATGCGAAATCCAACCCAAGTATCCCCTCATCTGCTATATCCGCAACGGTGGCGCTCATGACATAGTCATGTATACCATCCAACTGTAGTTTCACACAAGTTCTACCGTACGTCTGCAAGGTACTGCCATCGGCCGTCTGAGCACTTCCTCCCGATTTGAGAGTATCATGTTCATCCGGTATAAGATCATAGAAGAGTGGCTAGCTCCCGTATCTACAAGGAATTCGGCAGATCTTCCGTTAACAGTGAGGCAAACATACCACCGCCTTCCGTTTAGAACAGAGGGCATGTCCATGAGGATCGGAACGTCATTTTTCACACCAGGAGTCGATCCACATCCTTTCAGGAATTCCAGACAAGGATGACCCGGGGGCAGGTGGGCACCACAGACCTTGGCTAACTCGTAGCCGCCTGCCTCGTTACTGATATTGGGTTTCCCCTGTGCTCCCGTGGCACCTGCTATATCAGCTTCCCTAGCCTTCCGGGTGTCTACAACCACCTCGGTGCTAGGCGAGTTTGTTACTACATGCGAACTATCATCACGGATGGTGATATCATGGCAAGATTTGTCACTGGGATCCCCTTCTTTGCCCCTCGGGAGACCCCTTCCTAGTTTTCCTCTGTACTTATTCCAGAGACACCTTCCTGTTTACGCGGGACAGGTTTCTCAGCCATACATTCCGGAGCATAATGCCCCAGTTTCTGGCATCTGAAACATCTCCTCTGAGATTTATCAACTCTCGGCCTCTTTAGAGCTTCTGTTAGTCCGGCTATTAAGGTTTCCATCACATTAGTCAGAGTAGAAGTGGCCCCCACAGTCGGCTTCGCCGCAGAGACTACATTGCTAGATTGGTTTGATCCGGAAGCTGTGTTACCAGCGGCAGATCCTCCCTTTCCTCTCGAATGTACTTTCCTATACCGTTTTTGTCGGTAATACTTTCCAGCTACTTGAACTGAACCAATATATTCTCCGTTTTCATCGGAGACATATTCATCCTCCTCATCAGCATCATGCGAATCAACCGCGGCTAATTGGGAAGTATCATATATCGGAGCAGGTGTACCTCCATATTGAAAAGGTGCTGCTCTTACCGGATTAGGTCCTAGACCTACCAATCGTTTCTTCATGTCATGTCCATCGATTGCTATGAACAGGTCACTGAAGGAAGTGTCATCTTTCCAAGAATCCCAAACAACTTGTTTGTGATCTGGATCCCGCAATCCATTATAGAATTGTATGAACAATTCCTGTAGATAACAGTCATCGTCATGAGCCCAATTTGGACGTGCTTTTGATAGCAAGTCCTGTAGCTCCAAACCAAAGACCTTGTGAGATTCTTTCGGTTTCTGTGTTCTTTACTTGAAGCTTACCCATGGATCTTCTCTAACGATTGATCCGAATAGGTATGCGGCACATTCGACCAATTGATCATAGGTGCCGTATAATCCGTAAGCTGCTCTCCATTGGTTGAGGGCTACTTTTCCACCTTTATTCAACCAACAGATCAAATACGGCAGAGCTTCTTCTTTTGTCCAGCCACTGCAATTGACTTCGTCGACAAAAACTTGATACCTATCCTTCCATGGGTCATTAGAATCGTATGGAGGGGGTATCCGTGCCTGTCTACGTGCCGGATTATTACATCCGCGTAGTCTATCTGCTTCTCGCATGCTCCAGTTCATGACTTCCATGCCATCCGCTCCCTTTCGGTAGCAGTCAATGCCAAGGTTTTGGATACAGTGGCTCCTATCAAAGATGGTTTGCATCCCTGCAGGCATGGAAGTTCTTCTATTTGGCTTCCTGCCATCTCCTCCTGATCCTGATCCTCCCGATCCAGATCCACCTGGGCCACCTGGGGGGTTCCCTCCTGGTGGACCGTTATTGTGATGGTTTCCGGATGAGCCGCCTGGGCATCCACCAATATAACTGGCGTTTCCAGACAACGCATACCTAGGGTAAGAATTATTTTGATTCCATCCCTGGTTATAGTTATTACCATTTTGATAATTACCACTTCCTGATGGATTATAGTTATATCTATATCCATAAGAAGATGCTCTCGGTTGATACATTCCGCCATTAACGTTGTTTTGTGGCGCGTTTGGTCTTGGAAAACGTCCATCAGTAGGACCATTACCTGGACCCGAAGATGGGTTCGGTAATCTTGGACCTGCTGGTGTACTATGGCCAGGTTGGGGGAAATATGAAGGTGCTGTCAACATATGCCTCGTTGGACCCGGTACTCTTGGTTGTGCTATGGGTGTATTATTGTTGGTTCCGGCAGCACTATCGCGAGTCGTTTTAGTTTTGTGACTCAGGTCTGGTATTGGTGGTGCCGGACCTATTGTATCCAGCGCTGGAGTTGCTGGTGTAGGTGCGGTTCCACTATCTGCGGCATTATCCGGTTTCGTATAGACTCCGGATACTACATTCTTAGTAGCCCCATCGTTAACGAAAGGGTTGTATCCAGTTGGAGTTGTCTTCCCCAACATTTTAGACACCACAGCTGGATCTATATTACCTATAGTCAACTGGGCGGCTTCTACGTACTTATCTAAGGTTATTGCAGTAGTCTGCATCTCCTGAAGCTCATTTGTGAGTTTCTGTCTATCTTCTTCCAGTTGTTTATTGTAAGCTATAATGCCTACCCGGATAGCTTCATTGTCTTCAGCTTGTTTAGTACACTGAAGTTTCAATTCCTCCAACTCGTTTTGATAGTGGCATATTTCGGATTCGAATTTTGCCTTATCATGACTTAGTTGGTCGTTCGTATCTATGTATGTTTGGATACGAATGTGTCTATTGTCATACTCCTTATTGAATGACTCTGATTTCTTGGAGTTTTCGTTCTTCATTCTCGAGTTCTTTCATGTACTCACTCCTTCTGGCTTCGAATTCCTTCCGCATGCCAGTTAGGTCCTCTTCTAGCTGAAGTTTTTCATGGAATACTTCATCTTTAGCTTTGACCAAGGTATTTAGATTCTCGTTCAAAGTTACATAAGTTTCATTTAACAACTGGACATCCGGTTGTTTAAATTCTTCACCTTCCGGTACCGCATAGGTTAAGTCGCCATCTATAGCGCTATAATCTAATATTGGTAGTCCGGGTCTGGGTAATCTATAAGGTAGCTCTCCGAATGTTACCCTTTTTGGCATTGGCGCCGGATGTTCTGGGTTGGTACTACCACCAACTTCGAACATCGAATTAGTTAGCTCGTCGACAAGTGATTGTTGGCTCATTAACTTATCCTGTCTCTGTATGGACTGTTCACGTCGTACAGAGTCTGGTACATTCTCCTCACTATCATTATAGTGGGGTTCGGGATCTCTCCAAGATGTAGGTTCCGCATCTTGGGAGTTTGAATGGTTTTGGAGCATTAATGATCCATTGCCATTCTCCTGGGCAATCAGTTGCCCTACTGGGTTAGCTTCCCTAAGGTTATCTAACCCATGTACCAGCCGTTCGGACGTTATGACGTCCGGGCTATACACCAGAATTAACTGGTCACGGCACCAGTGTAAGGGTTTGTGGCCTTACGGATCTGGGGGGTTCGGGTCTTACGATTCGAAAGAAAGAGTAAGACGGTAATTCAAGTGTATGCCAACGGTTAGTTTATTTCTTAGTGTACACTCACGGCTGCTGGATGGTATAGAATAAGCAGCTAAGATGGATGGAGAACTGATCTACATGGTGCGGAGGCCTGGAGGGCCTCTGACGTAGCGACTGAGCCCTGGGCTTTATATAAGGACCCAGGTGTTCGTCGTCAGATGTCCCCACAGACCCAGATCGGTGCTGCCACCTATCCGGAACCTGAGGAACGTCCGACGACTCGACTCACCCGCCACGTCAGACGGTACCCAACTATATGGTTAGATAATACGTACCTCTACAATAATAATAGCATGTCAAATCTTTTCTCTGACACTGGAACCTTACAAATTTCATGCAACTCCTTCACACTATACCGTCTAATATTGCATTTCAGACAAACTCTAAGAGCTCTATTTTGCAGTCGTTGTAATGCTGCAAGACCATCCTCATTACAACTAGTACTTATAAATGAACAATATTCTATAATTGGTCTGATTGTACAACAGTATATCTTTACACTCTGCTCTTGTGTTAAAAACTTTCTTAACTTAGCAAACCTAAATAGTTTATTGCATACATTTCTTTTAATAATTTTAATCTGTTTATCAAAACTAAGTTTACTGTCAATATGTACACCTAGATATGGAAAGAAGGTGACAGTTTGCACAGTGCTGCCATTGAAGTCTATAGTAGAATCCGGACATCTTTTTAATTTATGAGCACTACAAAACCACATAAATTTAGTTTTAGTTGGATTTACTGTTAGTCTGTTTTCGATAACCCAACGCTTAAAGTTAATTACATCTTCATTCAAATTGTCATTAACCAAGTCTACATCTTTGTTAGAACTATAAATCACAATGTCATCAGCATACAGTTTAATCTTGCATTTTTTTAAGACCTTAACAACATCATCAATATATAGGACAAACAACAGGGGACCTAAAACTGATCCTTGAGGGACACCGTAATCAATATCTTGGTTTGAGGACAATTTATTACCATAGCTAGTTCGTTGTTTTCTATTTTCCAGGTAACTTTTAAACCATAAAAAATTAGATTTACTCAAACCAAGTTTACTGAGTTTAATTAGCAATTTTGAATGTAATACACTGTCAAATGCTTTAGTGAAGTCTATAAATAGAGCCCCTGTTATCAGACCATTGTTTCTACATTCATAAAGCTCATTAACAAAGTCAAAAGTGGCATCACCAGTACCTGTCCCTTTTTTGTAACCATATTGGTTTTCACAAAAAGTACCATTTTTCTTCATAATTTCACATAGGTAATAATACATAATTTTCTCAATGATTTTAGACGGCATTGGTAGTATTGATATGGGTCGCCAATTTTTTACCATTGCCAAATCCCCATCCTTAGGTAATGGTCTTACAACTGCCATTGCCCAACATTTTGGAAAAATACCCCTGTCCAAACTAATTTGTATCAGATGAGTGAATTGATTTATCAACAACAATAATGCACAATGTAGTATATCTCTCCCCTTATTCCGTCTATGCCTGATTACTTATTTTTATCAATTTCCTTTAGAGCAAAATGGACATCCCACTTATTAACCTTAATATTCTGATCTAAGAAGTTTTCATTTGCCAATAGTTCATCTATATCTAGATTATTATCCACAAGATATTGATCAGTCCCAACAGCAGCAATATGCAGATCCTTACCAATATTACAAAAATAGTCATTTACATATTCACAAACATCATCAGAAGTTACATCAGCACCAGTTATATGATGTCTCATGTCTGGATACACAATAGAATTCCTATTTTTAAACAAGTCATTTATGTTTTTCCAGAATTTTTTGGGATTACCATAACTTACTTGCAACTCTTGCATGACACCACCAATTTGATTTGCTTTAATTTTCTTCCTAATTTTTCTTCGACAATCCTTTATGGCTTGCTTTTCCTGAACACTTTTATTGGCACTATAGAGACGTAACCATCCTTCTCTTTCAAATACTAAATCCATAACTTCATCATCAATCCATGATCTCCTACTTTTTTTAATGTATCGTTCAACATGAGGGTGAAAAGGGTCCAAATACTCAATTAACGGAGTCAATAACATATCCCATAATATATCAGGATCATCAGTAATATTATAATAGGGTTTCCAGTCACATGATTCTAAAAAATCTCTAAATCTGTCTTCATTAAAGTTTCTATAATCTCTTCCTCTATACTTAGTGCTAACATAACTGATATTCTCATGTCCTCTACAACCAAAAACTGGGAGGTGATCAGAAATTAGGGCAGAGACCGTACTTGCATTAGTTACATCTAAGCTATTTGTAATTATGTTATCAATACAAGTACCACTAAATGGTCTTGTCACCTCATTAATTAGTATTTTCCATCCAATATCCTTGCACACATTTCTGAAACTTTCACACCCTGCATCATTTTCATCATACATATTGAGATTAATGTCACCTAAGATCCAAGTCTCATGCCTACCATGATTGTTGTTATATTCGTAGCCAGCGATGGATCGTAAGAAATTGATAAAATTTGGTACATTTGTATTTGGGATTCTATAGATAGAGACAATCAATAAATCCTTTTCACCAGGAAGGTTTAACATAATAGCAATACTTTCATAATCGATGGTCTGTATGGAAAAGTCATTTACAACTCTAATGTACTGCCCTAGGCCAGCCTTCACACTTAGGCCAACTCCTCCACAATTTTTACCAATTCTATCCTTCCTATACAGTAACCTATCCTCTCTATTAATCAGGTCATCTGGTGAGGCAGGCTTCAGCCAGGTTTCACATAGACATATTATGTCACTCCTTCCTAATATCCCATAGATTTCATTATATTTGTCTTCAAAACTACGACAATTTATTGACGAAATTACCAGTCCCCTCCTCTCCCTGAAATCACTAACACCACAAACCATAAGTTTAATTTTATGTATACTTAAACAATGAATATATACACATGTGAAAAAGCATCAACAAAAGAACAACAAATAAATGACTAATTACAGAATATACAAATCCTCTTCCACAAATTATCCTCGTAGAAAGGGTGACTGATTATACCAGCTTACCTATGACAGCTATGTGGCTAATCAGAGAAAAATCCCCCCCCCCCGACTTAGAAACTCCTTGGCGACTTAAGATCTTATAACTGGGTATCGCTAGGGTTAATGATATTAAAGGTAGAAACTTGAGCATACTCATGATGGCTTTTACAAGTGGACCCAATAGCTTTCATTTCCTCCTGCATTGACTTAATATTCTGTTCATGAGTGTTAATACGGTTTGTATTACTAGTTACTTGCTCCTTATGTACTTTTAGGCTAGAACTGAGGTCAGTAATACAATTTCCTAAGTTGGTGTTCATATTAGCGATCATTTGAGCCAATGCCTCAATAGTATTAACACCTTCTGGATTGCTATTAACCTCAGTGCATACCCTCTCAGTAGAAGGTACTGGTGGGGGTGGGGGTACATAATTACCAACAACATTGGGTCTGATCACTCCTTGACTACCAAGTATTACACCACCTAGTTCAAACCAAGGTCAACCTATTTTTAGCTTGGCAGGGTGAAGAGTTCACACCTGCCCTCCTCCAGTGGGAAATCCCCAGGCTCCCTCCTGTGGATCCCCCACTGGAGAACTAAACTATATTTAGATTCACCTAGCCAATAGGAGCAGCTCACCCCTCCTACCACAGATTGGGACTGAGCAGAACCACTGACTCAGCATATTTGAGTCGCTCCCTATACTAAAAATAGAAAGTACAGAAATAGACACGACGTCATCTGGGCTTGCTCCTGACTATATAACCTAGCCAGGATCAAGCCTCAGCATCTTATTCTTCTCCAACCTAGACCCTACGACACTCAGGTGCCTTGGCTTAGGATATAGCTTGGTCAGACTGGCGAGTACTATATTGTACACTGTATCAGTTACTCATCATGCCAATCTTACAATAAAGCTGGATCATCAACTGAATTGTCTGGACTCCTGTTACCTCACTTCATGACATGTAACGAGACATTGACAATAGCGTAATGAACATCCCATTTATTCACCTTAATGTTTGTTTCAGTGAAGTTTCCATTTATGAGTACATTTTCAATACTTTGATTATTATCAAGTTTACATTGATCATCACCAACCGCTGCAATATGTAGCTCTCTTCCAATATTACAAAAGTACTCATTCACATACTCACATGCTACATCAGAAGCAATATCAATCCCTGGTGTTTCATATCGGGGTATATAATGGATTTATTGTTCTTAAACATGTCATTAATATGCTTCCAGAACCTCTTAGGATTTCCATTACATTCATGTAACTCTTGCATTACTCCTCCAATTTGATTTGCTTTAATCTTTTTTTCTTATTTTCCTTCTGCAGTCTTTGATAGCCTGTTTCTCCGTTGTACCCTTGTTCACACTATATAATCTTAACCATCCTTCCCTTTCAAATACTAAATCCATTACTTCATCATCAATCCAAGATTTATGAGTTTTCTTGATTTGACGTTCAACATAAGGATGATATTTGTTCAGATATTGATTTATAGGAGTTACAAGCATTTCCCATAATAAATCTGGATTATCTTTAATATCAAAATATGTTTTCCAATCACAGGCATTTAAAAAATCTTTGAATTTATCTTCTGAAAAATTTCTATAATCCCTTCCCTTATACACAGATTTTTCATATGTAAAATTGTTATGCCCTCTGCAAACATAAAGAGGCACATGATCTGAAATCAAAGCCGAAATAGTACCTGAATCTATAACATTAAGGCTATTGGTAATTACATTTTCAATACAGGTTCCACTGAAGGGTCGGGTTATTTCATTTATCAGAATTTTCCAATTAATATCTTTACACAAGGATCTGAAGCTTTCACAACCCACATCAGTATCATCATACATATTTAAGTTTATGTCACCTAAGATCCATGTCTCATGTCTACCTCTATTACCGTTAAATTCAAAACCTGCAATTTTCCTTAAAAACGCAATAAAATTAGGGACATTTGTATTAGGAATTCTGTATATAGAGATAAGAAATATATCTTTCTCACCAGGCACACATAACATACACACTATACTTTCATAATCAATTGTTTGAACAGTGAATTCAGGTATGATCTTAATGTATTGACCTAAACCAGATTTCACACTGAGACCCACACCTCCACAATTTTTACCTAGTCTGTCTTGTCTATATAATAACCTATCATCTTTATTTATCACACCCTCAGGAGACCCTGGTTTTAGCCAGGTCTCACATAAGCAAATAATGTCACTCCTATCTAATATTTTATATACCTCACTATACTTGTCTTCAAAGCTCCTACAATTAATAGAAGAGAAAACCAGCCCCCTCTTCTCTCCGAATTTGCTAATCAAACAGACCATGAGTTGAATACAGTTATAGAAAACGAAAAATGTACACAAATGGTATTTAATAACAAGACAAATAAACAATGAATTCAAATCAATATGTACATAAATAATACAGTGTATTCCTTTCCACAAAATTAACCTCGTGGAAGAGGAAACTGGTCTGTGAGCCTACTTAATTTCAGCTATACACAGCTCAGAGGAAAACCCACCCACCCGAATTATAGTTATAGGACTTTGTTTTATTATGATTGGGTATCGCTAGGGTTGATGGGATTTTTGGATAGATATAGAAGACAAATATATTTTGTTTAATAAAAATTAAAAATTAATCTCTAATGCTATCCCTGATGCGCATAGTAATTTTTCCATGCAGATTTTGCCCTTTAATTCGTCCCTGGTCATAACAGTCTGAGTGATATACAAACCCTCCACCCCAGATCATGTCTCTACAACCTTCGACCAGGGCAATAGACCCTGTTTCCAGTAGGCTCCTTCTAGGCCCTTCACACTGATTGAATTTAGCACTGATCAGGGTGCTCATGTAGGTTTCGGATACACTATGCCAATATTGACCAGGTGGTGCTTTATAGAACTTGCATTTGCTTTTAATTTTTCTAGCACTTGTGGTTTTCATGATGTCATCGGCTAGCCTATGATAGCCCAATTCTTTGAGTATACAAAAGAAATAACCCTGTTCGACACTGTTGAACTTCATTATCTGACCTAAGACATGTGCCTCAAAAGAACATGGATACCAGTTACTTAGGAAGCTGTTCTTTCCTCTGTAAACTAATCCAGCCCTTGTTTTCCTTTGATGAGTTTCTGTGCTATTATCTTCATCATCATCTTCATCCTCATCATCAGTGCTTATGGAACCAGGCAATTTCATTTCAGCATCAGTGGCAGCACTAGTACCTGGTTAAGGGTCAGATTTTGCTGGTGTTGATTTGACCTTCTTTTCAATATCTTCATGCCTCTCTTTCACAGAATTATCAGATTTATCTGTGCTATTATTGAGAATAGGCGTACTGTTCATATTTGAGATGTCAGGTAAGGTCAGTGAGTCATTGACCTCATGTAGCCTTGAGTTTGGGAAGTAGCTTCCATCAATAATTACTCCAGATTCAACCAGCTTTGGTCTAAAGCCCATTTTTACTGCAAGCCCACATACTCTTCTTTTATGATCACGCTTCTTTGGGCTCATCATGCTGTATCCACACTTGGTCTTCCTTTACTGGTGTTTTCAACTTCCACTTGTTATCTAACACAACCCTTTTGATCTTTATGTTAGAAAAACACACTTTAATTGGAGATCTCCATCCATTTCCAGTGCGTTTAATGTCTAAGATATCGTTCCAAGGGTCATAACTAACACCCATAGCGACACATAGTCCATCAAAGGTAGCATACAAGTTTTCACCAAATTGGTAGTGTATACCTTTAATAATGATGTTCCTTTCTAGAGTAGGCTGTGTATGCTTTACACCACTAAGCTTTTTGACTACACCTGCACACATACTTAACACATTCCTGGTCTCCTCTTTAGTACTGAGGCCTGTAGTAGATTGACCCACTTCTGGCACACTTAATTGTTTTGCAATCATACCATCAATGATTACCTGCTGTGACTGCACTTTCTCTCTTAGTGAATCAACTTCATCTAGCCTTTCAGTAATGTAGTTGTCATCTCTTTGCATACTCTCCTGTAATCTCTTTGATACTGCACACTCTACTAGCTTATCAATGTCTAATTCATCAATTAACTGATCAATGTTTATAGGCTCCTGGTTATTCAGCCTTTGATTGATGTTTTCAATTTCATCTTTAAGGCCTTTTTGCGTTTCAGAATACTTTTGCATGTCTTTTTTCACCTACTCCTTATAACCAGTTAATTGCCCACTCACATTTGTAGCATATTCATATCTACTCTTACACTCAGCCTTTATTGATTTCACCTCTCTCTGTAGGGTGTTAATCTGCTGTTCATGTATGTTTAAGCTGATTGTATTGCTTGCTACTAGTGCTTTGTGTTGCCTCAAACTAGTACTCAAGTCATTGATACTATTGGTTATATTGGTGTTCATTTCAGCAATCATTTTAGCTAGAGCACTTATGGTATTTACATTCTCTAGGCTGCTAGAGCCAACTGAGCTTTTCTCACCTCTGGTGGTTGGTGGGGGAGGTAGTTGTTCAACAACAGTGGACCTTTTTACTCCCTGGTTACTCATTAACACACCTCCATTCAGTAATAGTCCCATTGGACCGATGTAGGAGTATCATCCAAGCTGATTTTTTTTTAGATAATTGTCCTTGTGTTGGACTCCCCTTACCAGAAGAATCTCTAGAGTACTTCCTCTTCCTAGCATTAGGTGTCCCTTCCATATGATGGCATCTAGTTGGTGTATCAGTTAGGTAATCCATATTGACTTCACAAGCAGTTGGCACTACTTTCATGTTACAGAAAACCAAGAAACTCAGCAAAAACTATAGAATTATGACCAACCCGTAGTATAATCAAGAAATCCACATGTACCAGCGGGTTCACAGATAGTTCATATCACTCTGTGACAGTTCCTATAGTAATCCTTGCCTTCAATCAGTCCAAAAATACCAAAAACCCAGCGAGCGAAATCCAGCGCGACTACTCACTCATGGTTGCGGCCACTCTTCATGTCAATAGCATGTGATAGCAGTTTGTCAGGCTCATTCAGTGAAAATGAAGCCAACTTCTCTTCGAACGGGCGATCAGCAGATTCCTCCACTTCCATCAACTCGCTTTCCGCCTGTGTGACAGGTGACAATGCTTCCGGGAAAGCATCTGCGGTCGGAGTCAGCTTATCCGGGTCACCGGATAGCTTGGCTGCTGCTACGGATTCCTCAGCCATGGCTGGAGGAATCTCCTCGGGAGTTCGACACTCCTTTCCCCGGCTTACACGGCGCCGGGGCCGACAAGGGACGGAGACGCCTACTAGAGGACCGACTCTGGAGGAACAGCTAGATTGCTTAGAGGCAGTAAATCAAAGAAGGGCGATCGCTCGCCCGTCCCGATCCAAACCAAAATTTCCTCGCTAGCTAGCGGGGTCACAAGAGGTCAGCCAAGACTGGACGCCGTGACGTCATGCGGAAACGCACATGCTACAAGCGGAACATAAACAAACTGATTGTTTTTTGGTAATTATCGCTCATGCCGTTGACTCGTCTTGGGATTTAAGTGGAGTTTATGGAAAGCTTAAGCAAATCCACCGGATTATCCGTCCACTACCCACTGGTACATCATACGGCGATGACAAATAAGCCTTTCGGGTCAGTTGCCATCCGTTCCTCTAAATGTAAACATGACACTCGTTGTGTATACAGGTTAGGTCACTGCAGTCCTCTGGGCAATTCGAGGGCTGCGGCGAACATATATCCCCTTCTTGGATAGTTCCTTCTCGGACCTGACAGTTCGAAGAGCTTTCTCTGGGTGTTTCTTGGCCTTCGAAACAACTTTCCTCTTCTTTTTGTCTTCACCTGCCGAGACTTTTTTTTAACTCCCCCACGCCTAATCGGTGTTGGCGTGGGTGGCACTGATTCAGATATCTTTTTAGGCCTACCTCGGCCTCTCTTCGATATCGGGTTCTTTACCTGGTCTACTATCCGATTTAGATTCAAAATCTTTTCGAATCCTTCACTGTACATTTCTGTGGAGGTCTCTCTCCCAGACCATTTTCTCAGTCTAGCCACATTCGACTTATAAAGTCGACCGAGGTCTGATTTAATAATTACGGTACAATCACTAATAACCTGGGTTATTGTAAAAGGACCGTCCCAATTAGACGCTAATTTTATGTCTAAGTGGTTCGTGCAGTCTTAGCACTCTATCTCCGGATTCGAATTCCCGATGCTTTAGATCGGTATCATATCCAACTTTCTGCCATTTGGCACTTTTCTCTAAATCAATTCGGACAGACTCATATGCTTTTTTAAATCTGTCCCTTAAACATTTGACGAAAACTACATGACAAGGTAGCTCCGGGTCCATACCTACAACTCCAAATACTAAGTCTGCAGGCATTACTAGATCCTCTCCGAAAACTAGAAGATTCGGAGTACAGTTGGTACTTGAATGTACCGTACTGTTGTAAGCATGTGTCACAAAATGACATTGCTCATCCTAATCGTCCATGTTTTCATTAACAAGTGACTTTAGGACCTGAATAAGGGTTCTATTGAACCTTTCGACCAATCTGTCACTTTGTGGCCTATACGGATTGGTTCTAGTTTTGCAAATAGCCAAGTATTCGCACATACCTTGCCAGAGATTCGATTCGAATTCTCTGCCTTGGTCACTGTGTAGCATAAGTGGTACACCGAAAGTCAGTACCCAACCTTTTACAAAGGCCCCGGCACAAGTGACTGCTTTGTGGTCCGGTAGTGGAAATACTTTGGTGTATTTCGTATAGTAATCACACACTACCATCATACAAGTATTATCATTAGCGGTTGTATTGAATCCATTAATAATATCTACTCCTATTCTCGCGAATCTAACTCCGAAAAGTTCCTGAGATAGGGGAAGTTTGCCCATCCCGGGTCTGGGTTTGTTTTTGCAACAGTCCGGACAGGTGGTTACCCATCTTTGCAAGTCTTGTGACATGCCGGGCCAATAGTATTTTTTAGAAAGTCGTGCTAATGAGCGTTTCCTTCCAAAATGACCACTGGTCCGATGTCCATGACAGAAATACATAATGTCATGCCTCATTGCATGTGGTATAACCACTTGTATGAGTTTCTCACCATTATTACATGGCTTCCAATGGTATAACACGCCTTTCCGGACTTCAAGCTCGGTCCATTGAGCAAGAAACCTTCTCATTTCTCGATTCTCCAGGGAGACCACTGGTCTAGCTGGATGTATACCCTTAGGTACTAAGTGCAGTAGCTGTGCAGACCATTCCAGTACACTGGCAACTAGGGGTTCGAAGGGTCTTCGAATCCCTGCTAAAACTGCTCTGTGCGCTCCACAGTCAGTACAATCCGGATTATCACATTTCCGAATTGGTATTCGAGACAAGGCATCAGCATTTAAATGCTTCACTCCGGGTCTATGCTGAATTTGGCGATGTTCAAGCCCGTATTCGGATAAATGGGCCAGCCATCGACCTAACATACCTTCAGCATCTCGGAAGTTCAATAACCATCTTAAAGAGGAATGATCCGTACGTAAAGTAAAGTCCGTCCCCCATAAGAAATTCTTTGTATATACAACTACTGCTAACAGCTCTCGTTTGGTAGTGCAGTAATTGTGTTGAGTTTTACTCAGTGTATTGCTAGCAAAAGCAATTGGTACCTCTCTTACATTTTGGACATACGAAAGGGCAGCACCAATGCTGTCATTACTAGCATCCGTATCCGGTATGAAATGATCCGTCTCATTCGGATATTGCAATATGGGAGTACTCGTGAACAGATTTTTTAGCTTTTGAAAATCAGATTCCTGTTCATGCGTCCAAGGTACCTCCTGGAGTCCAGTTAGCTATTACTTGTAATGGGTAACTGACTCTAGAATAATTCGGAATAAATTCCCTGTAATAGGAACAGAAGCCTAAAAATGATCTCACTTCTTTAGGTGAGTTTGGTCTACTCCAATTCGTGACTGATTCGATTTTATCGGGATCAGCCTTTATTCCTTCATCTGAGATGATACGGCCCAAATAATTTATGGACTTTCTAAACATGTGACATTTTTTAGGTTTCAATTTGAGACCATTGCAAATAATACGTTCTAATACCAATTTAAGGTGTTGTAGTATGGGGTATGTGCGTGTTTTTTGGTAATTATCGCTCATGCCGTTGACTCGTCTTGGGATTTAAGTGGAGTTTATGGAAAGCTTAAGCAAATCCACCGGATTATCCGTCCACTACCAACTGGTACATCATACGGCGATGACAAATAAGCCTTTCGGGTCAGTTGCCATCCGTTCCTCTAAATGTAAACATGACACTCGTTGTGTATACAATTTAGGTCACTGCAGTCCTCTGGGCAATTCGAGGGCTGCGGGGAACGTATATCCCCTTCTTGGATAGTTCCTTTTCGGACCTGACAGTTCGAAGAGCTTTCTCTGGGTGTTTCTTGGCCTTCGAAACACCTTTCCTCTTCTTTTTGTCTTCACCTGCCGAGACTTTTTTTTAACTCCCCCACGCCTAATCGGTGTTGGCGTGGGTGGCACTGATTCAGATATCTTTTTAGGCCTACCTCGGCCTCTCTTCGATATCGGGTTCTTTACCTGGTCTACTATCCGATTTATATTCAAAATCTTTTCGAATCCTTCACTGTACATTTCTGTGGAGGTCTCTCTCCCAGACCATTTTCTCAGTCTAGCCACATTCGACTTATAAAGTCGACCGAGGTATGATTTAATAATTACGGTACAATCACTAATAACCTGGGTTATTGTAAAAGGACCGTCCCAATTAGACGCTAATTTTATGTCTAAGTGGTTCGTGCAGTCTTAGCACTCTATCTCCGGATTTGAATTTCCGATGCTTTAGATCGGTATCATATCCAACTTTCTGCCATTTGGCACTTTTCTCTAAATCAATTCGGACAGACTCATATGCTTTTTTAAATCTGTCCCTTAAACATTTGACGAAAACTACATGACAAGGTAGCTCCGGGTCCATACCTACGACTCCAAATACTAAGTCTGCAGGCATTACTAGATCCTCTCCGAAAACTAGAAGATTCGGAGTACAGTTGGTACTTGAATGTACCGTACTGTTGTAAGCATGTGTCACAAAATGACATTGCTCATCCTAATCGTCCATGTTTTCATTAACAAGTGACTTTAGGACCTGAATAAGGGTTCTATTGAACCTTTCGACCAATCTGTCACTTTGTGGCCTATACGGATTGGTTCTAGTTTTGCAAATAGCCAAGTATTCGCACATACCTTGCCAGAGATTCGATTCGAATTCTCTGCCTTGGTCACTGTGTAGCATAAGTGGTACACCGAAAGTCAGTACCCAACCTTTTACAAAGGCCCCGGCACAAGTGACTGCTTTGTGGTCCGGTAGTGGAAATACTTTGGTGTATTTCGAATAGTAATCACACACTACCATCATACAAGTATTATCATTAGCAGTTGTATTGAATCCACTAATAATATCTACTCCGATTCTCGCGAATCTAACTCCGAAAAGTTCCTGAGATAGGGGAAGTTTGCCCATCCCGGGTCCGGGTTTGTTTTTGCAACAGTCCGGACAGGTGGTTACCCATCTTTGCAAGTCTCGTGACATGCCGGGCTAATAGTATTTTTTAGAAAGTCGTGCTAATGAGCGTTTCCTTCCAAAATGACCACTGGTCCGATGTCCATGACAGAAATACATAATGTCATGCCTCATTGCATGTGGTATAACCACTTGTATGAGTTTCTCACCATTATTACATGGCTTCCAATGGTATAACACGCCTTTCCGGACTTCAAGCTCGGTCCATTGAGCAAGAAACCTTCTCATTTCTCGATTCTCCAGGGAGACCACTGGTCTAGCTGGACGTATACCCTTAGGTACTAAGTGCAGTAGCTGTGCAGACCATTCCAGTACACTGGCAACTAGGGGTTCGAAGGGTCTTCGAATCCCTGCTAAAACTGCTCTGTGCGCTCCACAGTCAGTACAATCCGGATTATCACATTTCCGAATTGGTATTCGAGACAAGGCATCAGCATTTAAATGCTTCACTCCGGGTCTATGCTGAATTTGGCGATGTTCAAGCCCGTATTCGGATAAATGGGCCAGCCATCGACCTAACATACCTTCAGCATCTCGGAAGTTCAATAACCATCTTAAAGAGGAATGATCCGTACGTAAAGTAAAGTCCGTCCCCCATAAGAAATTCTTTGTATATACAACTACTGCTAACAGCTCTCGTTTGGTAGTGCAGTAATTGTGTTGAGTTTTACTCAGTGTATTGCTAGCAAAAGCAATTGGTACCTCTCTTACATTTTGGACATACGAAAGGGCAGCACCAATGCTGTCATTACTAGCATCCGTATCCGGTATGAAATGATCCGTCTCATTCGGATATTGCAATACGGGAGTACTCGTGAACAGATTTTTTAGCTTTTGAAAATCAGATTCCTGTTCATGCGTCCAAGGTACCTCCTGGAGTCCAGTTAGCTATTACTTGTAATGGGTAACTGACTCTAGAATAATTCGGAATAAATTCCCTGTAATAGGAACAGAAGCCTAAAAATGATCTCACTTCTTTAGGTGAGTTTGGTCTACTCCAATTCGTGATTGATTCGATTTTATCGGGATCAGCCTTTATTCCTTCATCTGAGATGATACGGCCCAAATAATTTATGGACTTTCTAAACATGTGACATTTTTTTAGGTTTCAATTTGAGACCATTGCAAATAATACGTTCTAATACCAATTTACGGTGTTGTAGTACGGGGTATGTGCGTGTTGAGCAGTTACCGCTAGAATGGACCTTCAAAATTTTCAAAGTGCCCTTTTATAGTGCTTGACATGTGACCTGGATTGACCAATCACGGCCTGTTGTTAGGCATGGATTTGTTGACACTGGAATGGTTACCAATGGTTAATTTATGGACTTTCTAAACATGTGACATTTTTTAGGTTTCAATTTGAGACCATTGCAAATAATACGTTCTAATACCAATTTAAGATTGTTAGAACATTCTTCGAATGTTTTTCCGAAGACTATTACATCGTCAAGATATACTAAACATCTTTTCCACAATAAATCACTTAATATAGTTTCCATCATTGCTTCAAATGTAGCTGGTGCATTGCACAAGCCAAAAGGCATTACGTTATATTGGAATAGTCCAATATGACTCGAAAATGCTGTTTTTTCCATATCTGATGGGTTCATTCCCACTTGCCAATATCCTGATTGCAAGTCTAGGGTACAAAACCAACTGTTACCTCCTAAGGAGTCAATGGTTTCGTCTATTCTCGGTAATGGATACGAGTTCTTTTTCGTAACTCCATTCAACTTCCTGTAGTCTATGCAAAAGCGTATAGTACCATCTTTTTTTTGTTACCATACATACAGGACTACTCCATGGACTATTGGATGGGACTATTACATCTTGTTCCAACATCTTGTTTATTTCCTCTTCAGCTACTCTTTTCTTTGCTAAAGGTAACCGTCTATACGGTATTTTAAAGGGTTCCGCTTCTCCAGTATCTATTTTGTGTACTACCTTATTTGTCATACCCAATTTTTCACCGGGTTTGGCAAAGGCAGTTTTATACTGACAGAGCAAATCATGAAACTTTCTGATGTTCCGGATCTTCTAATGAAGTTTCTTCATACAACTTTAGCAAGTCATCCGAAATTTCATTGTTATCTGTTACCTTGGGTAAGTTTAACTTACTATCCGTTACCGTTTCCGAAAGCGTCACGCTCCCAAAAACTTGTCCTTTCTTTAGGTAGATAGTAGCGTTTCCAGTATTGGAAACAGGCACTACCGACCAGGATGCATTCGCTACTATAGTGTCTACGGAAATTAATCCGATACTTGACAAAGTAACTACATCCGGTTCTATCACTGCAGGCTTATTGCGCATTGCAGGATTGCTTCTCAAAAGCACATCACAGGCTACACCTGCGGGAATTCGCACAGTTTGTGCAACGCTAGCCATACTGCTTACTTGCCTTAGTACGCACCTAACCTTTACAGGATACGGGTATTTCACACTCAACAGTCCTGATTGTGGTTCTAAAACCACCCTGTACAGGGATGCGAAATCCAACCCGAGTATCCCCTCATCTGCTATATCCGCAAAGGTGGCACTCATGACATAGTCATGTATTCCATCCAATTGCAATTTCACACAAGTTCTTCCATACGTTTGCATGGTACTGCCATCGGCCGTCTGAGCATTTCCTCCTGATATGAGAGTATCGTGTTCATTCGGAATAAGATCATAGAACCTCTTGGAGATACAGGAGTGGCTAGCACCCGTATCCATAAGAAATTCCGCAGATCTTCTGTTAACAGTGAGGCAAACATACCACCGCCTTCCGTTTAGAACAGAGGGCGTGTCCGTGACGATTGGGACGTCATTGTTCACACCTGGAGTCAATCCACATCCTTTCAGGTATTCCAGACAAGGATGACCCGGGGGTAGGTGGGCACTACCAACCCTGGCTAAAAAATAGCCGCCTACCTCGTCACCGATATTGGGTTTCCCCTGTGCTCCCTGGGCACCTGTTATATCGGCTTCCCTAACCTTCCGGGTGTCCACAACCACTCCGGTGTTAGGCGAGTTTGTTACTACATGCGAACTATCGTCACGGATGGCGATATCATGGCAAGATTTGTCATCGGGATCCCCTTCTCTGCCCATAGGGGGACCTCTTCTCAGTTTTCCTCTGTTGTTAATCCAGAGATTCCTTCCTGTCTACGAGGGACAGGCTTCTCAGCCATACATTCAGATGCATAGTGCCCTAATTTCTGGCATCTGAAGCATCTCCTCTGGGATTTATCCACTCGAGGTCTTCTCAGAGCCTCTGTCAATCCAGCTATTAATGTCTCTACCATATTTGCTGGAGCAGCAGCTGCTGCTACGGTAGGAACAGCTGTCGTATTACTAGTTTGAATCGATCCGGGAGCTATTTTACTAGCAACGGATCCTCCTTTTCCTTTTGGATATACTTTTCTGTACCGTTTGTGACGGTAATACTTTCCAGCTACCTGGACTGAGCCAATATATTCCCCATTTTCATCGGAGACATATTCGGCTTCCTGGTCAGCCTCTTGTAAGTCAACAGGGGACAATTGAGAAGTCTCATATAGTTGAGCGGGTGCAGCTCCGTATTGTAATGGAGATGTTCGTAGCCGGTTAGGTCCTAGACCCACTAGCCTTTTTTTCATATCGTATCCATCGATCGATATAAAGAGGCCACTGAAAGAAGTTTCATCCTTCCAAGCATCCCAAACTACTTGTTTGTGATCCGGATCCCGCAATCCACTATAGAATTGTGTAAATAATTCTTGCAGATAGCAATCATCATCATGAGCCCAATTCGGACATGCCTTTGATAGCAAATCCTGTAGCTCCAACCCGAAAACTTTATGAGATTCCTTAGGTTTCTGGGTCCTTTTCTTGAAGCTTACCCATGGATCTTCTCTTACGATCGAACCAAATAGGTACGCGGCACATTCGACCAATTGGTCATAGGTGCCGTATATTCCGTATGCTGCTCTCCATTGGTTGAGGGTTACTTTTCCGCCCTTGTTTAACCAACAGATTAGGTAAGGCAGAGCTTCTTTCGTCCAACCACTACAGTTGACTTCATCGACAAAAGCCTGATACCTATCCTTCCATGGATCATTCGAATCATAGGGAGGGGGTATCCTTGTCTGTCTGGGAGCCAGATTATTACATCCTTGCAGTCTGTCTGCTTCTCGCATGCTCCAGTTCATAACTTCCATGCCATCTGCGCCCTTCTGGTAGCAGTCAATGCCCAAATTTTGGATACATTGGCTTCTATCAAAGATGTTTTGCATCCCTGCTGGCATGGATGTTCTCCTATTTGGTTTCCTGCCATCTCCTCCAGATCCTGATCCTCCGGATCCAGATCCACCAGGACCACCTGGGGGATCACCTCCTGGGGGTCCATTATTGGGATAATTCCCGGACGGACCGTTAGGGTACCCACCTCTATAACCAGTATTTCCAGTTGTTCCGGAAGGCACATACCCGGGGTAGGAATTATTTTGATTCCCTCCCTGGTTATATGTACTTCCTGAATGGAAGTAACTTCCTCCTGCGGGATTATAGTTATTACTATATCCGTGAGGAGTTGCTCTAGGTAAATACATACCCCCTACCACATTGGGTTGTGGTGGATTCGGTCTTGGAAATCGTCCACCATTAGGTACATTGCTCTGACCTGAGTTCGGGTTAGGCAATCTTGCACCTGCTGGAGTGTTATGTCCGGGTTGAGAAAAATACGAAGGTGGCGTAAGTAAATTTCTTATTGGTCCCGGTGCATGTGGTTGGGCCACTGGAGTAGTGTTACTTCCACTTACTATATTAACTTGAGTCGCCTTAATTTTATGACTCAGGTCTGGTATCGGCTGGACCTACCACTGTATCAAGCACAGGGGCTTGAGGTGTTGGTGCATTATTGGTGGGTCCCTGGTTCGTTCCAACCTGTATAGAGGTACTGTTCGGAACACCCACTCCGCCTGATGCGGAATGATCCGTTTTTTTTATAAATTCCGGAATCTACATTTTTGTCTGTCCCATCAGTAACAAATGGGTTGTATCTGGTGGGCGTTACATCTTGGGATGTATTTGCCAACATTGTAGATACCACATTCGGATCTATATTACCTATAGTAAGTTGTGCGGCTTCTACGTATTTATCTAGGGTCATTGCAGTATTTTGCAGATCCTGAAGCTCATTGGTGAGTTTCTGTCTATCTTCTTCCAGTTGTTTATTATAAGCTATAATGCCCGTCCGGATAGTTTCATTGTCTTCAGCTTGCTTACTACACTGAAGTTACAATTTCTCCAATTCGCTTTGATATAGGCTTATCTCGGATTCATAGTTGGCCTTATCAAGACAATTGATCATTCGTATCTATGTATGTTTGGATACGAGTATGTCTATTGTCATATTCTTTATTAAATGACTTTCTCATTTCCTGAAGTTTTATTTCTTCAGTTTCTAAATCTTTCATGTATTCACTTTTTCTGGTTTCGAATTCACTTCGCATACCAATAAAGTCTTCTTCCAGATGCAGTTTTTCATTGATTACTTCATCTTTCGCTTTGATCAAGGTATTCAAATTCTCGTTCAAAGTTACGTAGGTTTCGTTTAACAACAGGACATCCGGTTGTTTAAATTCCTCACCTTCCGGTACCCCATATGTTACATCGCCGTCTATGGCGCTGTAGTCTAGAATTGGTAGTCTGGGTCTGGGTATACTGTATGGGAATTTTCCAAACGTAACCCTTTTTGGCATAGGTGCCGGATGTTCTGGATTAGTGCTTCCACCAACTTCGAACTACTTAATTCGTCAACAAGTGATTGTTGACCCATTGAATTACTCTTTCTCTGTATGGATTGTTCTCTCCATACAGAGTCTGGTATATTCTCTTCACTATCCGGGATCGGGAGGTCCGGGATCTCTCCAGGATGCAGTATCTACATCCTGTGAGTTCGAATGGGTATGGATCAATAATGACCCATTGCCATTCTCCTGGGCAATTGATTGCCCCTCAGGGTTAGCTTCCGCGAGGCTGTCTAACCCATGTACTAGCCGTTCGGACGTTATAACGTCCGGGCTATACACCAGAATTAACTGGTCACGGCACCAATGTAATGGTTTGGTATTACGATTTGGTTGGTTTGGGCCTCACTGATCAGGAAAGAAGGAGTAAGGCGGTAATTCAAGTGTATGCCAACGGATGTTTTATTATATAAGACACTCACGGCTACCCGGAAGATGGTAAAGGGCAGCTAATATTAATTACAGATGTTATATGGTCAGAGGCCAGGAGGGCCTCTGACGTAGCGGCTGAGCCCCGTTCTTTATATACGGACCTAGGTGTTCGTTGTCAGATGTCCCCACAGGCCCGGATCGGTGCTGCCAGCTATCCGGAACCTGAGGAACACCCAACGACTGGACTCACCCGCCACGCCAGACGGTACCCATTACTATGGCTATAACGACATACCTCTACACTTGTTTTCTAACTTTATAAATTTCTTCCATGAACAAAATTAGAATCTTCCATGTATTTTGAACCATAGTTTTTAAAGAAAACATAACTTTAATCAGACATAAAAACCCCACTGGTAGTAACGGTCCAGTACCTAAGACATGGTTGCTATGGATACTGGACTCGTTAATTATATTCCAAACACATTCCTGTGAACAGCAGTAAGATACAAGTTGTAAATTGGCCCCTAGTGAAGGTCTAGGTGTTCCTGTTTATTGCTGAACAATACTCCATGATAATGAGAATGACAAAAGAAGCATACATAAGAGGTGCACAAGAAAAATCACACATAAGAGGTGCTTACTATGCAGTGAGAGTGAGTAATAGATGTTTAACGCCATTTCGACAGCTAAGGTCATATTCATGGCGAGAACTGCATTTCACAGAGGAATGTGTCAGTGCCCGCGCATATGTGCACCACACACATCCAAGGGGATAGGAAAGAGGAGAGTGAGTGAGTGAGTAATAGATGTTTAACGCCATTCCGACAGCTAAGGTCATATTCATGGCGAGAACTACATTACACAATTTCACAGGAAATGTGTCAGTGCCCGCACATATGTGCACCACACACATCCTGAGGGGATAGAAAAGAGGAGAAATAGACCCTTTTAAGTGGGCTAGGGAAGCCCGACTATGCACAGTAATATTACGTGTAGTAGACTACTTTGAACATAACCATGTGCACCTCTAAAGTGTTTCAATAACGTCTTTATCTAATGCAGGCACTTTGGTATATTATTTAATCAGATTGTAAGGCAATGTCTTTTAGCATGGACTTGGACAAGCTAAGTCCTAAGGTGGACTAACGTATAGAACGACAAATGCTATTCTAAATATAGCTATTAAACAAGTTGGTGCTAGTTGGACCACCACTTTCTGTATGACACAATTTAACAACTAGAGGTTCATCAAAATGGCCATCAGCTGGTGAGCTGAAGGTCTAACAAGGTATTCATAACACTATATTGTATAAAGTACTGCCAGCAGAGTGTCTATAAAGCACTTGTGTGTGTTAGCAAACACACTCGTCATGAATTATCCTTTGATTACTTGTTCATATACATGGGTCTTGGGAAAAAAGGCCATGTTGCCGTGTCAGATATTACAAACAGGGCCGTGTCACTTATCCAATGCAATATGCTGTCAATCCCCGTGTCTGTTGATCTTCAAATGTGCCGTGTCACGCGTGTCGATTTTTACAACCCCCTGAGGCCCTTACACTTTTACGCAGAATGCCATGGCATATGGCTAAAAAAGGTATCAAATAGTCTGGAATATATAGGCTTTCCTCACGTGAGGCTTCGTATTTCTTTGATTATTGGTTGATATGAAATTTAATCAAGACATATTTTTAAATTCCCCCTCAGTTTAGACAAAAAAATGATTATTTTTTTTCTTCAAAATTTTGTAACTAAAAAAAGTAGTCTGGGACCACAACGAGCCATATACTATTTGTCAGCGATATACAGAGTCGCTTTATATTCACACCTTTAATAGGTAGTTCAAAAAACATCCTGTCAAAGCTTTACAGTTCATACAAAAACACATGTCAGAAATAATTTCACATTCCTTAGATTGTGATTTCGACGAAAAGTCAGGCCTTTTACTTACTTTTATTAATAAGATTATATGACATTTCATGTGTATTATGATGTTTCCATTACCAGCAAACACTTCATAAGTGTATCATGACCACAACGGTATATTTACCGGGTGCATCATGCTTCTGAGGGCCTCATACACATAGTGGTTTACATAATATAATGCCAATTTGTCGTCATGGACATGGATGCCTATAATCAGAGATTATCAACTCGAATCACCAGCACTCTCCTGGTGCATCATGACGAGGGTACACGATCCTTGAGGCATCATGCGGCCCTTACATATCTCAAAAATCAGTAAGATATCATGGTAGACTAGTGCATCATCATTGATACTACCGGTAATGGCTAACATGATCTAACTTTGCTCATAATCCTACTTAAATTGAAGCATTATAATGAAAACAGAATAGAAACACATAGTAACTCTATCAATATTGTAACAAATACCTTTATAGCATAATCTTCTCATAACTAAACATAATGATAGAAGAACGTATCTGACTTCATATCCTTGAGTAAATATATACATGTACATTAGCTGGGATACGCACTCTAACATGCCCTTAGGGTAAGTCTAGCCTGACACACCCACTTGGCACATTGTACCCAAAGTGAACCCCATAACTACATTAGGAAGACGGTAGTCATACCACAAACATTTACTCACAGATAACATAGCATGGCGGTGGGGTGGTTGACTTAAGGTACCAGTATACCTAGTGATCGTGTTGGTGCTCCATAGATAGCTTCATGTCTGCAGTGTATGATGGGGCAACTTGGCGTCGTCGACAAATCGAAACATAAGGTATCAAGCCTGCCTGAAGGGTTTAATGTGTCAGGTCAGCAGAATACAGTATGTGGCCGGGCCCTTTGTGAACAAACTATCATAGTACATGAAGCCCTACCTACAATACATGTCACACTAAATAACTGGCATGGCACTTAGTGGTCATCTATTTACAATGACTTTGGCAATGCAGGCTATCACATTATTGAATTCAGCACCAGTTCTCATGGAAAAACAGCAAAAGAAAAAACCATAATAGTTTAAGTAGGTCATTCAAATATTTCTAAACTATCTAGATGGGCCTACTTCGTATAGAATATAATTACAAGGAACACTTGATAATGTTTTACATGCATACACGTTCTTATGCTAAGGCTGTTTTTTTCAAATATAGAAGACGGCCATGCCTTAGATATGTGGGTGTCTGAGAGACAATACCAATATTGCTGGTCATAGTCATGTTGGTGTTTTAGAGACAATAGAAGTACTGCTGGCCATAGTCATGTTGGTGTTTTAGAGACAGTCGAAGTACTTCTGAGTGAGTGAGTGAGTAATAGAGGTTTAACGCCATTTCGACAGCTAAGGTCATATTCATGGCGAGAACTACATTACACAATTTCACAGAGGAATGTCAGTGCCTGCGCATAAGTGCACCACACACATCCTGAGGGGATAGGAAAGAGGAGAAATAGACCCTTTTAAGTGGGCTACGGAGGCCCTGAAGTACTTCTGGCCATAGTCATATTGGTGTTTTAGAGACAGTAGAAGTACTGCTTGAGATGGGACTTTTCCCTAAAAAGGCCAGTCTTGGTCATCAATGCACGAAGAGCGCGGACATCCTCTAGGGCATTGTGTGGGTCGTAGCTCTCCATACCAAAGGCATCCAGGAGTGCCTCCTGCGCATGGCTACCAAGGTCAGGGTAGGTGTCTCGGAACAATGGTAGCGTGTCAATAAAGCCATCCACAGCCTCAATGAGAGACTCATAAAGACCGCAGTCAGAGGCATTGTTGAGCAGTCGTGGTATGTCGAAATAATGGGCATTATGCGCGACAAGGATGGGGTAGCCATTGTTTGTGTGAATGTCGAGGTCATTGAGCCAGCTGATGAAGTCGTTGATGGCATCATATGTGCTGGATGCATTCACTTCTTGTCTGTAAAGAACCAATATAACATGTTAGAGGAAGGGGCACTTTAACATTATTAAACATTTGGCCCTCATCAATTTCTGAACAATTATTCACAACAGAACCCTTGTAAAGTTTCGCAAAGTGTCCGTATTACAGCAGTGCTTCCACACTGAACCCCCAAACAGAGAATCATGGGTGCTCAAAATTTTCACGACGAAGAACAACTATTTAGGTTCCAGTTAAAACTTTATTGTCTAATAACACATAGGCATCAGCCGTTCTCGATCACAGTTACAGGTGGCAGAGTTTGAACTCTATAACAGGTTCGACACTAGGCCTTCTAGTGTCTACAGTTGATATTCCACATACACCTAGAATATGGTAGCCGGGCAGCCGCCAACCATCGCTCACGATGGTCAGTCGGGGCTGGACTGACCCTGAGGAAGGCCGTACAACGGCCTTATATACACCGGAGTCGAGGGCCACGTGACCAAGTGGTGACGTGGCGCTGGACTCCAGCGCCCCCAGGCGTCGGGTAATAGAGGTGCTCTCGATGTCGCCCACGAGGACCACGAAGGTACCTCGAAGACGACGCGGGACCACCACACCACCCCCCACTAGACTGAAACGAGGTCTCTGAAAATTCAGAGATCCCGGATCAGTCTAAACAAATAGATTATAATATAAACTACTTGATCCGTCGACATGGTCGACAGAAACAGTAGAGGAATATAGTTTCTACTGTACTGTAGAAAAAAAATTATTATCACAGTAAATTATAAGGCGTTGCTCCATCCAATGTAGGAGACCAGTGTCGAAACACTGCTTCACGACCTGCTCCTGGTCGATCCGAGGGAGGCACGACCGGGTATGGCAACCGGGGTCGTGTCGTTTCCTCCCTGTCTCGTTGAGAAGCTCCTTCCAGCGTAGGAAGCCCATCGATAGTGTACAGTACTACTATGATGGTCCTTCGACCGTGAGGCCAAGGATGTATGGCACCACCGGGCCCTAAGACCGGGGTGGCGTCGGATCCACACAGCTTCGCAGGGAGGTCCGGGGACAGGAAAGGTACCCCCACTCGTGGAGGGTACACCGTCGTCCGGGAACGAGTTCCCGGGGGTTCCATGCTGACATCGAGACTCTGTTCGATGTCAGCGATCCAAGCTGAAGAGGAGGAGCAGTAGTATCATACTACTGATCCTCCGAGATGGACCCTGTAGCGGCGTCGATTTCAGCCTGCTCTCCGTCAGTGCGCTCATCCTCATGTGAAGCACTGGCGGCTAGCTGGCCTGAAAACGTCGGCGACTCCGGCAATGGGGCCACGCGGTCCACTGTCGTACTCCAAGCCTCGTTAGAGGTCTCGGGTGCATCCCGGGAGTCTCCCTCAGCATCTGAGTGGAGAACGGCCGAGTCTGCTGAGTCGCTTCCGTCGTCGCTCTCCCGACCTTCAAGGTCGTCCTTGTCTCCCTGGTCAGGGGGAGCCGTTGGAGATTGACCGACGACATCGACGTCCCCGTCTATATCCATCGACTGTTCCGCCTCGGCAGGTTCTACTGCTTGGGCGGAAGCCGACGGGTCCGGGCAGACGGCTACACTCGCAGGGGCCAGAGGTGTGATGCCATGAAGATCCGGATGGATCTTCGGTGACACCACTCTCTGAACCGGTGGCGGTGTAGGCTCGGTGGCTCCCGAGAGGGTTATCAAGGGAGCCGAGGAGGAAGGCGGGGCTGCTGGTGGGTAGACGGAGGCACCGAGAGACCTACCCAGGGTGTCAGGCTTGTCCTGCACCACCTGCTCTCGGCCCAACATCGTCATAGCCGAGCTCAGACTGTCAATCCTTGGAGATAACTCTCTCAAAGGATTCGTCTGAGCTGCCAGCGTCCTGACGTCAGGGACCACTCCACCCTCGACGAGGTACCTCTGCGCTTCGCGAGAGGGCTCAGTTCGAACGGGCTTCAGGGTTCGGACGCCATGGTGCTTGTCCTTCAGCCATTCCGAGAGTTGGACCCCGAAGACTCTAAAGAATTCGCGGTCGATTTCCTCCCAGCCTTCTATGATACCATCCCTCTTGGTGATATCATATTGGGCCTGTGAGTCAAAAGTTATTGAGACGCGTTCGGACATCGGTCAGACGAGAGTCCATCTCCATCTGAACGGTCTGGCGCGCCTCATCCCTAAGAGCCGGAAGGAGCTCGTTAAGGATGGCCATGTTTGTTCTATCAAACAGGCCGAACAAGTAGGCACTTGCTTCCTCGCGGAATGCCTCACCGAAATGATCGATAGCAGGGCTACCCGTCATTTGTAGGAGTCCTCTACAACGTTCCACGAACGTCTTGGGGACCCCACGTTCGACGCCATCGCCGTATGCAGGCTGTGCCAACTCCCAACGCAAGGTTGCTGTCGGGGTGTCGGCGCCTGTCACGACGTTGGAGAAGGTGGCTCCTGCTGCCGAGGTCAGTGTCGCGCCACCCACGTGGACACGCGGCGTGGCAGCTGGGGTGCTGCCCTCCGCCGCTGCAGGGGGTTTGACAGGGGGAGACGAGTTGGTGGTCACCTTGGGTTGTCGATCACGACCACTCCGGGATTCCACCGTCTTGCCTCCAGTTTTAGCACCACTGGCGCTTGGTTTGGCCGAACCGGTCGAAGCAGTCTTCGACGTTTTAGGAGCCGGGGCCGGGGCGGCTTTCGATGCCTTTTTGGGCTTCGAGGGAGCAGCCTGCGGCTTAGGCTTCTTAGGTTCAGTCGAACCGGCAGACTTTCCAGCCTCTATAGAGTGGGGCCTCTTGTTCCCCTCCACCGAGGAGGGCGAACCCTATTGGTCCACAGCGCATCACGCCATGACCAAATAAGGTAATGCTAAAAAAATAGAACGACTCACTCTCCCCTCACCGTCACGCTCTGGTTCTCCAGTCGCAATGTTTGCATATGCCGTTATTTCCTATGCGGTCTATGGGTTCCAATACTATTAACATGGATAATTAGGACACCCCCCCCCCCTTCATCAGACTACCGGGATTAAAAATTGGTTCCAATATGGATCTACCCTTCGGGCAGAATCCACCAGCCTATGATGGGAACCCATCCTCACAGTCCAATAAAAATCAGAGGCCCCAAATTTCCATGTTTCCAGCGTCAGGTTGTCTCAAACTAAGAGGCAATCGCATGACTTCTCATTGTGTAATTTTTTATTCACCGTCGGCTTCACGTCCACAGACAGATTTACTCAAGAACGGCACCCATTATTTTAAAGCCTCATTAAAAGAACAGGTTAGTAAAGCTGCTGCTTAGTCCACGAAGGCTTCTGCACAGGTCTCTGCTGTGTGATTTGGTAGGGGAATAGCGCGTACATACTTGGTGAAGTAATCCTGGATTACTAACATGCAAGTATTCTTGTTTGGCGTGGGTGCAAATCCCGAGATGATATCCATAGCTATCCTCCCGAATCTCACCCCGAACAACTCTTGGTGCAAAGGGGACTTACCCATGCCCTCGCCGGGCTTTACCAGGCAACAGGTAGGACAATGTCGAACCCAACGACCTATGTCCTTCCCCATTCCAGGCCAGTAATATCTCCTTTTCACTTTTTCGAGCGTTCGTTTTCGACCAAAATGTGCCGCTGTTCGGTGTCCATGGCAAAAGGAGAGTACCTCACCCCTCAGTTGGCGTGGTACAACTACTTGAATCGTGCGTCTAGCTCGACCCGCCTCGACTTTCCAACGACACAACAAGCCTTCACGGAAAGTTAATAGAGGCCATTGCCCTACTAATTTCCGTACCTCGGCGCTCTCGATTGATACATCAGGCCTAGTGGGTTTAGCCCCCTTAACTAGCCATTCAGCAACTCGTTTGATGTCGGCGTCCGCTTTCTGAGCATCAATGAGTTCATCGAGAGACCAAAATGCAACACCCACCCGGCTGTCTACTAAACTACCTACAGCTGCCAAAACAGCATTATGACTGCCGCAGTCTGTGCAATCCGACCTCTGGCATAGCCGCACAGGGATACGACTAAGACCATCGGCGTTTATATGCTTGGCCCCACTTCGATGTTCGATCTTAGAGTTTTCGAGACCGAACTCCGAAAGGTGGGCCAGCCACCTACCCATCATCCCTTCAGCTTCTTTGAAGTTCAGGAGCCATTTCAAAGACGAATGATCGGTGCGGATAGTGAAGTTACCACCATAGAGGTAGTGCCTAAACTTCCTGGTGTACACGACAACCGCCAGCAGTTCCCTTTTGGTGGTGCAGTAGTTCCGTTGTGTTTTACTTAGAGTGTTGCTAGCAAATGAGATCGGGACCTCTACTCCATCCTGCTCTTGGGATAGAACAGCCCCGATCGCGGTATTGCTAGCGTAGATAAAACGACCGTCGGGTGTGGGGAATCGAAGTACAGGTGTCTCCTTGAAACTTCGTTTTAACTCGACAAAGGCATGTTCGGCTCTCTCCGTCCACGCGAATGCCTCGTAACGACCTCTACTACCTTTAGGTCTTTGGATCACTAAGTCCTGCAAAGGACTTACGAGTTCCGCGAACCCGGGATGAACTCTCGGTAGTAGGAACAAAAACCAATGAAGGATCGGATTTCCTTCACTGTAGTGGGCCTAGCCCAAGTCATTACATCGCTAATTTTCCCCGGGTTGGCTTCTATACCCTGTTCAGACACGATTCGGCCCAGGTACTCGACTGAAGTCCTAAAAAGCTGACACTTTTTAGGTTTCAACTTCAGCCCCCATGCTCGAATCCTGTTGAAAACTTCTGCCAGATTCGCCATTGCTTCATCCGTCGTTTTGCCGAAGACGATGATATCATCGAGGTAAACCAGGCAACTCTTACCCAGCAAACCTCTCAACATCTCCTCCATCATTCGCTCGAATGTGGCGGGGGCGTTACACAAACCAAACGCCATTCGATCGAACTCATAGAGCCCCCTCTGGTAGGAAAAAGCGGTTTTCTCGACGTCGCCAGGATTCATCCCGATCTGCCAATATCCAGATTGGAGATCGAGACAACTAAACCATTTGTTTCCTCCTAGGGCATCCAAGGATTCGTCTATGCGCGGGAGAGGGTAGGCATTTTTCTTAGTCACTCCATTCAGACATCGATAATCGACGCAGAATCTCATGGTCCCATCCTTCTTCGTCACCATCTGGACGGACTGGACCAGGGACTAGTACTTGGCCTAACCACCCCCGTATCCAACATCTCCTTAAGTTGTTCATCCGCCGCAGCTTTCTTGCTGAGCGGAATCCTTCTATAAGGGACTCGGATAGGTTGTGCGTCACCCGTGTCGATGTTATGCAGACATCGATCGGTGCGCCCTAACGGTTCATCTGGGGATTTAAAGACATCCACATGCTTACGTAGTAAGGCGGACAGCTTCAGTCTTTCTTCTGGCTGGGTCAGGTGGGTGTCACCATACATGTCTAACAGCCAGGTAGGGAGCTCCCCCGTGTGGGTGCTCGCGATTTCTGCCGTCTCGATGTCTGCAGCTTCTTGCTCGAGACGCATCATCACGGATCCTACGGATCCTTCTGTCAGCGTACTGTATAGTACCGACCACCTGGCCTTTTTCCAGGACAATGTCTCGATTCAGTGGATTACAGACGGGAAACACTGTTCGACGGACATTGCTGACAAGGGCAGCCTCACCAACCAACCCAAAACTTCTCAGAGTTTTCAGGTCGGGTTCGACTATGCCCTGTCGGTCTCTTTCCAGACCTTCGGATTTTACCAAGACATCGCACCGATGTCTGGCAGGTATCCTAGTGGTCTGTGCTACTGAGGCTATCGATGACACTCTCTTCAGTTTACACTGATGGTGCTCTTCTACCGGCTCGGTCATGACCAATTGACCCGTCCTTGGGTTCAGGATCATACCGTATAATGCCGCGAAGTCGAGCCCCAGAATGCCATCGTCAGCCACATCGGCCACTATTGGGCTAAACACATAGTGGGCCGATGCGACCTTAAGAGGTAGAACCAATCGACCATAGGTCCGCATTTCGGCTCCAGACGCAGTGCACGCCGTTATTCCCTCGTAGAGATTATCTGACGGCACTACTAACTTTTTCGCGAGTTCCTGAGAGACAATGGTGTGGCTGGCACCAGTATCTATCAGGAAGTCTAGAGAACGCCCTTGAATCTCTGCAGACAGGTACCATCGTTTCCCCGACAAGGGGGCGGTTCCTGCTAGCATTCTCAACCCTACGTCAGTACTCAGATCGATCCCTCTCTTCTTCAGAAAAGAGAGACAGGGATCATCTGAGGGAAGCTCTGTTGCGCAGACTCTGGCCAGCTGCCGCATCAGGGCTTCTCTCCCGGCGTCGACTTTCACTTTCGATCCAGTCGAACCCTCGACCTTGGAGTTTGGGCTGCCAGCGCCCTGTTCCTTGGCCATTGAGGCTTTTTCTACACCGACATCTTCGGAACCCGACCGGTGATCAACCGGTGCCGCTGTGGTAAAGGGCTGGGACAGCCCTATCGGGACCTAACCTAGTTCTCTCGAATCTACTGTCGTCTGATCAGGAGTGCCAGAGGTGCTGATACCTTGGCTTTTCGATGGTCGGGCAGCTCGATTGCCACGTCGAGCCGCCCGCCTCAGTTTTCCGTCGCGTCAGGTGGTAGTCCTTTAATCGGCTCGGGGCAAGTTCGTGCGAAATGCCCCTGCTTCTTGCAGTTCCAACACTTGGCGTCGGACGGAGGGGTACTCGGCTTCTCCGAGCTAGTAACAGGGACATCCCCTCCCTCGATAACCCTGAGTAAATTCTTCAATTGACTCAGCGAGAAGGTCTGTTCCTGTACCTTGGGTTTGGAGGCCTTGTTTGGTGGTTTCGATTTACCAGCGGATTTCTGACTTTTCTTAGTCTTACTCCCCGCCCCGGGCCTCGAGTATGAGGACACCTCCCCCTGTCCTTCCTCGACCAAAGCGGCGTCGGCCAACGCCGACAATGCATTTGTCGAGGTAGGATTCACCAACTTCGGCAGGAGTTGTCGTTTCCGCAACAACTCATCTGCCAAGTCCATGAGATCCTTGAGAGACATGTAAGTGCGCCATTCCCGAAGCACGTCTTGTTGTAAATCAACGTCATACAATCCTCCTATGAACAACTGGTTGACTTTGGTTATGAGCCATTCAACCGAGAAGTCCACACCTGGATAGGCATCGCCGGCAAGACGTCTGAAAGCAAAGCCATAGGCTCTAATGCTTTCGTTCTTGCCCTGGCGTCTCTTCTCCATTGTGACAATGGGATCTTGGAGGCTAGAAGTCATGGCTTCTGTTACCATGTCGACCAGTCCATCCAAAGTCCCATCTCCATGCTCCTCCCATAGCCACACAGTATCAGCTGCGGGGCCATTCTGGAGTAACATGAGGAGTTGAGCTAATGCCATACTCGAGGTCCACACATTTACTCGACGGACGTGATTGAATCCGTGGTACCAACGGAGCCAATCATCCTTCCATGTAAATGGAGGGCACTCGACTGACCTAGTTCGGGCCGGTTCATGCCCGATAGAGGTACTTTCAAACATTCTGCTTGATCTCCTGACCTGATCAAGAGCGAATGTTGTACCTCTTCTAGGTATCTGATGGTCCATCCCCATGTTCCTCATAGTCGTGTCACTCAAATGCGAAGCCTCAAACCTGATATCCCTATATTTGGGTGGATCAACATGTGGTTGGGTCGTGGTAGGGGTCGAGAACTGCCCGATCACTCCACTTAGACCATCAGTGCGCGGCATCGAAAGAACTGGTTGGGTCCGACGTGACCTCGAATCCACTTTCGAGATGTCGCCGATTGCCCCCACCATTCTAACTATCTCTGCCTGCTGTTTTGAACGTTCCGCCTGTCTTAATTCCGACACCAGGAATTCCAGGCGGGCATGTCCGGGCTTCGAGAGATCTTGTTGCTCGCAGAGGGCAAAGAGCTGCTTGACCTCCTTCATGGCACGGTCAAGCCACTCTCTGTAGTCAGGGTTTTCGACTAGGTCCTCTTGAGTGGCAACTCTAGTAGTGCTGCATTCACTACTTTGTTGCTTCTCTCAAAGTCTAGCGGCACGCAATTTCGATTCCGTCTGCTCCTTCAGACGTTCCTCGAGTGCGAGTTCATCACGAACTTCTTTATTCACCCTGGCTTCATCAGCCTTCCTGCGAGACGATATCTCCTGTCGGAGCTTATCGATTTCTCCAAGCATGGCACCCAGAGTATCCAAATCCTTCTGATCCTTCAGTGATTGGGCTACTAGGGATTCAGATTTCAAGGAATTAAGCTCGGCCTCGTGCCTCGCTTTTTGTTCCATTAGAATCTGATATTCCGCCAATTTGTTTGCGTGTTCGATTCGTTCCTCACAGCGACGACGCATTTCTGCCTCGTCCCTGGCTCGAGCATCCTCGTCAGCTTGCATCTGACAGAGTAACGACTCCCGTTCCTGACGTAGCTGTTTGACCTGCTTTTCATAAGCTGTTAGGTGCTCAGCTACTTCTTCAGTATGCTCGGCTGATTGTTGGTTCAACTCATGCCGCAACTCTTGCAGTTGTTCCTCCAACATAGTCTTTTCTACTTCTTGTAGTTTCAACTTATGTTTAAGGGACGTCTGCTCGTGCTGGGCATCCCGAAAATCGTTTCGAGCTCTCTTGACACATTCTCGGCGGCTAGTAGCAAGGCGGTCGATCTTCGCTTTTAGTGATTGACAATCCATTGCTGTCAATCGACTACGCTTGATCTCCGACTTCGTTGCAAGCAAGGACTCTTTTTCTTTAGAGAGCTGCTTGACCTTCTCTTGAAGATCAGCAAGTTCTCTATTCGCGATCTGAGTCTTGTTCGAAGCCTCTAGCGCTTGCTGCCTAAGCTGTTCCAATTTCAGCTCTATTTCTGTACTCTTCTCCTGAGCTTTCATGGTGTTACTCGCGAGAGCATCCAACTGCTGACGACCCTGGCGCAGTTGGCGTTGCTGCTCTTGCAGCAACTCCTCGTTGAGTCCCCTGCCACTGTCCATACTTCCTTGTATCGACACGGGCGAGGGACCCTCGAAGGACCAACTGCCAAGGCCCATTGGAGTTCCCACGGGCGAGGCTGATTTTTCTACATAGGACAAACTCTGTGCCCTCAAGAAATTCTCAGCCGCCGGAGAGAGTTGAGTCGATACTCGCCAATTGAGTAGTCGGCTCCTTTGATACAGGCCCAACGGGTCAGACGATGGACCTAATATCAGAGAGTGGTTCAAACCACCACCGATTAGTGGATCGTTCCTATCCACTAACGGGCCTGTAGTCACTTGATGTTGGTGATTGGGGTCATCACCTTCATCCAAGTGACCCTGCATGTCGAACTTAAGCTCGCAGTACCTATGTGGACTAAAGTTAACAACTGGTCACGGCACCAGTGTAGTGTTCTACCCCTCGATGTTCAATTGAATCTTTCGATAAACAACGAAGAACAACTATTCAGGTTCCAGTTAAAACTTTACTGTCTAATAACACATAGGCATCAGCCGTTCTCGATCAGTTACAGGTGGCAGAGTTTGAACTCTATAACAGGTTCGACACTAGGCCTTCTAGTGTCTACAGTTGATATTCCACATACACCTCCTCTGTGCAGCAGCACAGAGGAGTATTACAATATGGTAGCCGGGCAGCCGCCAACCATCGCTCACGATGGTCAGTCGGGGCTGGACTGACCCTGAGGAAGGCCGTACAACGGCCTTATATACACCGGAGTCGAGGGCCACGTGACCAAGTGGTGACGTGGCGCTGGACTCCAGCGCCCCCAGGCGTCGGGTAATAGAGGTGCTCTCGATGTCGCCCACGAGGACCACGAAGGTACCTCGAAGATGACGCGGGACCACCACATATATATACCAATGTACTGGGAACCTTTGAAATTGCTGCGGTCCATGATTTTTAAAACCTGTGTCATGACCGTCACATTTTAAAACACCTCCATCACAAGCATCACATTTTACCCATGTATAGGCACGATCCCGTTTTATCCATGGTGTCCCACAGATGGCATAGGTAGATAAGAGTCTGCAATTCACTAAAATATTTGTAAATTCCCTGTTTACACAAAAAGATATTGCAGGGATGCAGGGTGTCCAGCAGACCCCTTTGAAAAAGTAGGACAAAAGTAGGACTGAAAATTTTCAAAAAGTAGGACTAAAGTAGGAAAATATAAGAAAAAAATAGGACATATGTACAATAAACAATGCATGTGTAACAAACTTATTTATCCTCAGAATTGATAAGCTTATATGTAGAATCTATTAGGATAATATTCCAGAACATATCTAAATGGTGCTCAGTTTGTACTTGTATCATTGGTATGTGAAACATGATAAACAGTGGTTTCATCAAGGCATTTACTGCGAGTCTGCTACGTCAAAATGATGTACAGTGGCCATGTTGGAGCACAATGTGTGAAATAAAACAGTAAATTGTTTCTTTGTCATGAATTGTTGCCAATGTATTGGGATTACTGATCCTAGATTGAGAAATTGGCTTGTTGTTTCAGCACACTAACAGGTGAAACTTGTAATGATAAGTCTATGGCAAAGGTTTTGCCTCAACATGCCTGCCATACAAGCTCTGTGAGGTACTAATTTTGTGAAACCCCTCTATAGAACCTACCTAATAGACACAGTTTTTGTACAATGTATTCATGTACTACACATTATCACAATATCCCTCTCAGAGGGAAACATTCTCTTAAATAAGTTAAACAATCCTTCACAAGACTGAAAGCTGAAGTTGCTCTTACATACTTTGTGGGCCCATAGGATTTCAGCAATGGCAGTCTGTTCTTGCTGGGAAGCTGTCTGCACCATGAATGAACTAGGCTTAGCAGAGGTGCTTGCACTGGGTACTGTTTTGTCACTTATGGTTGGTTCACCACCATCTGATACAGATGCACTAGCTGCGGTACTAGCACTTTGCTTTTCGAAGTGGTGCTGTGTGCTTCCAAATCTGGCTTTAGCAAAACTATTATGCTTAACCCTTGACGCGTGGGCTAGAATTTGCAGGAGATCTGTATTGTCTATTTGAAATGATTGGTTGCATAGTGTGCAGTAGGCTTTGTGAGCAAAACTTGGATCTACACGACACCACTGTTTGACTAAATTTCAATTTTTATCTGTCTTATTTGACCAAGATTCTTGAAATTTTGTGGGATTTGGCATGTTTCTATAGAGTTCTATAGCAGACTTTAATGATCTACTTGATGTCAGATGAATCCGTCAGAAATCTTATGACCCATCACCAGCAGTGCATAGCCTAAAACTAAAAGCACAGCAATGTTAAGGGGGTGCTATCTTTGTCCAAAAGTATCAGGACAATCATAACAACATAACTGCAAGCAATTCTGAATGTTTTCTACATTGGCACTCCATGGTTTAAAATATAGATTGCAGCCAACACTGACACCATTAGTCTCTTAATGACGTTTCATGTAGCCACCTTTTGATATTACCTCCCTCATCACTATCAGTCAGGTGTTTGCATGTATTCTGTTAAAGGGTTTATGAGTGAAACATTAGTATAATACTAATGTCCACCAAGTCAATCACTAACCATCACCAGACAACTAACTTTAGCATAATCAAACATAAATTGATACACCAATGGTGTCAGAATTGGCTCTTTCATTCCACAAGCCAATATCTCTGAATCTTTAATGAAGATTTGATTAATAAATACTGCAAATTGCAATGATACAACTCACATGCTGAGTCATAGATATCTTAGATAACAGTAAAACTGCACTATTCATAAACCATGTGGAGGCTAAATTTAGTAGCGCTACAACTCCAGTACTCAGTTTCTTGCAAGTACTAAAGGAGCACGACAGACATGGCAAAATTTGAGTACCAGATAATAATGCAAAGAATATTACATAATTTGCTATCTACCCAAAGTAATGTTACTAGCCAGTACGAGACTAAATGGATAAAACATATAAGAGGAGGAAAATCGTTCACATGCCATAGTTTGGTAATAAAATCAGGTACTCCTTAATAATTTACCATGCCTGTGACAAGTTCCCTCAGGTACCTCAGTGGGAACTACATGCATGGCACACATTAAGATTTGAGAGTTGATTTCACTTGACATAAGTTACTATAAACATGTACTGACACAAGCAAGATGTGCTTCAAAGCAACTAACGGTATTTTTTATTGCACATGCCAAAGCAAAATATAAAAGTAGGAAAAGTAGGAAAAAGTAGGTATTTTGGAGAAAAAGTAGGAAAAATAGCAAAATCATAAAATAATAGGAAAAAGTAGGATTGTCGGACGTCCTGGGGATGTGATTTCATTTTGATTAATGTGAAGGAAAGTAGATTAGACAACACTGCATTGGATCGATTTGTACTTGATGGCCCAAAAAAATCAAAGTTAAGGCCACCTCCAAAATGTCTCTGTGCCATAGGCACAATTCTGATTGACTTCCATATACCATGGCCATAACTTATATACAGTCACTGAGTGTGTGCATATAATATGTAAGTGCTCCTGAAGGGGTTAGTGGTTACCGGTACAGGCAGGCTGGAGTGAGTGAGTGAGTAATAGATGTTTAACGCCATTTCGACAACTAAGGTCATATTCATGGCGAGAACTACATTACACAATTCGTAGAGGAATGTGTCAGTGCCCGCGCATATGTGCACCACACACATCCTGAGGGGATAGCAAAGAGAAGATACAGACCCTTTTAAGTGGGCTAGGGATGCCCGCAGGCAGGCTGGAAGACTAATCTATGTTTTTTTTTCAAGATGAGCCGTCCTAATATAGCCTGTCTACACTATAGATTTATACAGACTCCACTGTCCTATAATGTAACACCTTTGCAATGTTCATGGAGACATTGTAACGGCAAAATAATGTCAGTTCTTGGTACTTGGTTAACGTTAAGTCAATCAAGTAATAAATGCTATACAATTTTCTCATTGCATCTGGGTAAATCACGAGGGTCAACTGTTTGGACCCAAAGTGTAGGAAATCCTACAGATGTAGGAGAAATCACATCCCCGATTATTAATTTCAACAAAGGCACATCTTTCTTCTTTTTTTAAATGAACGTCACAAGTCCAGCTGCCCACCCATGTTCCAACAGATGAAAACACTGCAGTGAGTACTAACCCATTAACAACAAGAACATCGCCATCCTTCACAATCCCAGTGATGTCAGACGCTCCATAGCTGATATCTCCCTCTGGCAGAACATAACAATTAAATCTTCTTCCTTTCCACACGGCAGCGATCTGTGTTATCTCTGCATCCTTACCTGCCCAACAATAACAGTTTCGTGAACTAGGTACTCGGGGAAGGAAGGAAAGAAATGTGGCAGAGGCTAACTGCCAGCCCTGGGCTGCATGCCATATACAGCTTACACACAGTAGATCTCCTTCTATAACGAAGGCTACAAGAGGAAGAAATAAAATGTTCATACACCCAGAACTTTGTGACCAGGCAAGCAAAATCGCTCCTCTGCAGGGAAATTCATCAACAAAGTTCATCTCAAGTTATCTAAAATTAGACATCATTGGCAAAAATATTCATAGTAGTTATGTCAGAAAATTATAATAAATCAGAAACTTTGAAATCGTTGGGTCATTTGGTGCATTCTGGTGTTCTAGAGGGCTATGATGACTTAATGTTTTCCTGCCACTGCTTACATGGCTCAAATGGTTTTCTTCATAGGGGGATTGCTACTCATATGAGAAAAAGGTGACAAGGGGTCCATGGTTAGGAGATTATGTTAAGGATTCAATTGAAAATTTAGAATCTAAGATCTATGATCAAGAGGCCCGTGTTAAGGATGCAATTGAGAGGATTCAATTTAGGATCTGTCATCTATGATCAAGATATTAGGGTTTCATATTTAAATTTGATGATCAATTCTGAGTTTAATATCAATTCTAAAAGCAGTTAAATTGCAGTGCGTTTCCCGGATTAGAAATTTATCCCATATTTTCGGCAAAGTAAACACAGCAAAGCTGTAATGCCGTGCATATTCATATCATGTTCTAAGAAGTATAGAATTGATTTACAACATTTTTAATATGATAGTAGATCAAAATTTTCAGAACAAATATTATTTTAATACGAAATCTAAAAGCCCTTCATATGTTGTGTGTTTTGCAATTTATTAATCTATAACATACTTTCAGGAAAGTAAACACAGCAATGCTGTAATGCCGTGCATATTCCTATGATGATCCAAGGAAAAAAGATCATTATATATGAACTCTATGGCCTTTGGAATGGACCTATACTTAAATATATGCTCTGATTGTGGTGCTTCCTCGCTCTCCATGTAAAATCCTGCCCCATTGCTATAGTATGGAGTAAACCTATGCCTGGATTAAAATATGCAAATAAGGAATGTGTGTGAGGGTTGGGAGTAGTGTGGTGGTGGTATTGGTGGTGGTGGTGTCACAATGGTCACTAACATCCATCTGATAACTTTTGAAGATCAAAATTGACCATATATGGCCTGGATCCCTGTGATTCCTTAAACCAAGATGGCCGACACACAAGGAAAACAAAAGAATTAGGTAGTGGAGGTGTCCCAATGGTCACTAACATCCATCTGATAACTTTTGAAGATCAAAATTGACCATATATGGCCTGGATCCCTGTGATTCCTGAAACCAAGATGGCCGACACACAAGGAAAACAAAAGAATTAGGTAGTTGAGGTGTCCCAATGGTCACTAACATCTATCTGATAACTTTTGAAGATCAAAATTGACCACATATGACCTGGATCCCTGTGTTTCCTAAAACCAAGATGGCCGACACACATGGAAAACAATAAAATTGGGTAGTTGAGGTGTCCAAATGGTCACTAACCATAACTTTTGAAGATCAAAATTGACCATATATGACCTGGATCCCTGTGTTTCCTAAAACAAAGATGGCCGACACACATGGAAAACAACAAAATTGGGTAGTTGAGGTCCCCCAATGGTAACTAACATCCATCTGATAACTTTTGAAGATCGAAGTTGACCATATACGGCACGTGGCTTTTGTATTATTGACCAATGGGAGGCATCCCTGGCATATACTGCGGAGTCGGGGGCTGAAGGTGTTAGTCATAGTGCTGTCGGGGTCTAATGGCGGCCCCCAGCTGATAATGGCTATGTGAGCTATATGGCCTGGATCCCTGTGTTTCCTAAAACAAAGATGGCCGACATATATGGAGAACAATAAAATTAGCTAGTTGAGGTGTCCCAATGGTCACTAACAGCCATCTGATAACTTTTGAAGATCAAAATTGACCACATATGACCTGGATCCCTGTGTTTCCGAAAACCAAGATGGCCGACACACATGGAAAACAATAAAATTAGGTACTTGAGGTGTCCCAATGGTCACTAACATCCATCTGATAACTTTTGAAGATTAAAATTGACAATATATGAGCTGGATCCCTGTGTTTCCTAAAACAAAGATGGCCGACACACATGGAAAACAATAAAATAGGCTAGTTGAGGTCTCCCAATGGTCACTAACATCCATCTGATAATTTTTGAAGATCAAAGTTGACCATATATGGCCTGGATACCTGTGTTTTCTAAAACAAAGATGGCCGACACATATTGAAAAAAAAAAAAGAATTAGGTAGTTGAGGTCTTTCAATGGTCACTAACATCCATCTCATAACTTTTGCAGATCAAAATTGACGATATATAACCTGGATCCCTGTGATTCCTGAAACCAAGATGGCCGACACACATGGAAAACAACAAAATTGGGTAGTTGAGGTCCCCCAATGGTCACTAACATCCATCTGATAACTTTTGAAGATCGAAATTGACCATATATGGCCTGGATCCCTGTGTTTCCTAAAACAAAGATGGCCGACATATATGGAGAACAATAAAATTAGCTACTGTAAACTCCCGCGTATAAGACGCGTCCTCTACGCCAAACAAATGCCTGGGGGGTCTTATAGGATTTTTTCAAGTTTGGGGTGCGTCTTATACGAGGGGTAATTTTATTATAGAAATGTACTAATCTTACAGATTTCAGCCTTAAAATGTGCGTCTTATACGCGAAAATGCATGTGCTGAGTTTGGGGTGCGTCTTATACGCGCAGCGCGTCTTCTACGCGGGAGTTTACGGTAGTTGAGGTGTCCCAATGGTCACTAACATCCATCTGATAACTTTTGAAGATTAAAATTGACAATATATGAGCTGGATCCCTGTGTTTCCTAAAACAAAGATGGCCGACACACATGGAAAACAATAAAATAGGCTAGTTTAGGTCTCCCAATGGTCACTAACATCCATCTGATAACTTTTGAAGATCAAAATTGACCACATATGACCTGGATCCCTGTGTTTCCAAAAAACCAAGATGGCCGACACACATGGAAAACAATAAAATTAGGTACTTGAGGTGTCCCAATGGTCACTAACATCCATCTGATAACTTTTGAAGATTGAAGTTGACCATATATGGCCTGGATCCCTGTGTTTCCTAAAACAAAGATGGCCGACATATATGGAGAACAATAAAACTAGCTAGTTGAGGTGTCCCAATGGTCACTAACATCCATCTGATAACTTTTGAAGAATAAAATTGACAATATATGAGCTGGATCCCTGTGTTTCCTAAAACAAAGATGGCCGACACACATGGAAAACAATAAAATAGGCTAGTTGAGGTCTCCCAATGGTCACTAACATCCATCTGATAATTTTTGAAGATCAAAATTGACCATATATGGCCTGGATACCTGTGTTTTCTAAAACAAAGATGGCCGACACATATTGAAAAAAAAAAAAGAATTAGGTAGTTGAGGTCTTTCAATGGTCACTAACATCCATCTCATAACTTTTGCAGATCAAAATTGACGATATATGACCTGGATCCCTGTGATTCCTGAAACCAAGATGGCCGACACATATTGAAAAAAAATAAAAGAATTAGGTAGTTGAGGTCTTTCAATGGTCACTAACATCCATCTCATAACTTTTGAAGATCAAAATTGACCATATATGACCTCGATCCCTGTGATTCCTGAAACCAAGATGGCCGACACACATGGAAAACAACAAAATTGGGTAGTTGAGGTCCCCCAATGGTCACTAACATCCATCTGATAACTTTTGAAGATCGAAATTGACCATATATGGCCTGGATCCCTGTGTTTCCTAAAACAAAGATGGCCGACATATATGGAGAACAATAAAATTAGCTAGTTGAGGTGTCCCAATGGTCACTAACATCCATCTGATAACTTTTGAAGATTAAAATTGACAATATATGAGCTGGATCCCTGTGTTTCCTAAAACAAAGATGGCCGACACACATGGAAAACAATAAAATAGGCTAGTTTAGGTCTCCCAATGGTCACTAACATCCATCTGATAATTTTTGAAGATCAAAATTGACCACATATGACCTGGATCCCTGTGTTTCCAAAAAACCAAGATGGCCGACACACATGGAAAACAATAAAATTAGGTACTTGAGGTGTCCCAATGGTCACTAACATCCATCTGATAACTTTTGAAGATTGAAGTTGACCATATATGGCCTGGATCCCTGTGTTTCCTAAAACAAAGATGGCCGACATATATGGAGAACAATAAAATTAGCTAGTTGAGGTGTCCCAATGGTCACTAACATCCATCTGATAACTTTTGAAGAATAAAATTGACAATATATGAGCTGGATCCCTGTGTTTCCTAAAACAAAGATGGCCGACACACATGGAAAACAATAAAATAGGCTAGTTGAGGTCTCCCAATGGTCACTAACATCCATCTGATAATTTTTGAAAATCAAAGTTGACCATATATGGCCTGGATCCCTGTGTTTTCTAAAACAAAGATGGCCGACACATATTGAAAAAAATTGAATTAGGTAGTTGAGGTCTTTCAATGGTCACTAACATCCATCTCATAACTTTTGAAGATCAAAATTGACCATATATGAGCTGGATCCCTGTGATTCCTGAAACCAAGATGGCCGACACATATTGAAAAAAAAAAGAATTAGGTAGTTGAGGTCTTTCAATGGTCACTAACATCCATCTCATAACTTTTGAAGATCAAAATTGACCATATATGACCTGGATCCCTGTGATTCCTGAAACCAAGATGGCCGACACACATGGAAAACAACAAAATTGGGTAGTTGAGGTCCCCCAATGGTCACTAACATCCATCTGATAACTTTTGAAGATCGAAATTGACCATATATGGCCTGGATCCCTGTGTTTCCTAAAACAAAGATGGCCGACACACATGGAAAACAATAAAATAGGCTAGTTGAGGTGTCCCAATAGTCACTAACACCCATCTGATAATTTTTGAAGATCAAAATTGACCATGTATGGCCTGGATCCCTGTGTATCCTAAAACAAAGATGGCCGACACATATGGAAAACAATAGAATTAGGTAGTTGAGGTCTTTCAATGGTCACTAATATCCATCTAATGACATTTGAAGATCAAAATTGACCACAAATGACCTGGATCCCTGTGTTTCCTAAAACCAAGATGGCTGACACACATGGCAAACAATAAAATTGGGTAGTTGAGGTGTCCCAATGGTCACTAACATCCATCTGATAACTTTTTAAGATCAAAATTGACCATATATGGCCTGGATCCCTGTGTTTCCGAAAACCAAGATGGCCGACACACATGGAAAACGGTCCCAAGACTCCAAATAATCCAATGCCACGCCACTTAAAACTCCTAAAAAAGTGCATCATACTTATGTGTACATGTATACATAAATATACATGTAGGTGGCCTTTAGTAGGTTAATAGTCAGTGGTGCTGAGAAATGCACCACCAGCAGAAGAGAACCACATGGTGCTGGGGGAGGTGGTGGCAGGCAGGTATGAGGCCACCACAGGAGCACAGCCACCACCACTATTCAGAGGTGGGTGGGTGGGGGGGGGGGGGGGTATATATACTATATACCATGGCTCTGCCTGAGGTGTCCAGGGCTACCACCACTCTGTCCCCAGGGTCTACAATAACAGGTCCACCAACACCACCACTGCCACCACTTCTATGCTTGACTGATTTGCAGATTTTAATCCAGGTATAGGCATACTCAATACTGTACCTATGACAGGATTATACATGGAGAGCGAGGAAGCACCACTATGAGAGCTTGTATTTAAGAATGGGTCCCCTCCTATAGCCGTTCATTCCTAAGAATGAACGGCAATTAAGCAGTACATGCATTATAAAAAATAATAATGACTAAAATTATAATAAATCAGTTTCTTTTCATAAGAAAACCTATGATATGGTGATAATAGAATTTGATCTAGGAGGAATTTTTGGAGTTTTTGGTGAAATTTCCCAGAAAATGGCATACAAATCTCTAATTTTAGATTGACTGAAGGGCATGGGATGTGGGCTAGGCATGTGGTTGAATGGGCTGATAGGCTAATAAGCAAAGCACAGTGAACCCACGAGAGAAGCGAAGCGACTGTGGTAGGGGTTTTTAATTCTGGAGGGCATTTTATGCATTCTGGTGAATTCCTAGCCCCAACTTTAGAGGCTACTGTTTATCATTTATTACGAAGTTCCAGGGAGCAAACCAAAGGGGGAGGGGGTGCACATTTTGACAACAGAATGTAGACTTAGCTCAATGGGTTGATAGGACTGTCAAGCAAGGCCAAATAAATTTGCGAGTTAATTGATCCAACTTTAGTAAGGGGGTATTGGGGGCATGGTCCCCAAGAAACTTTGAAATCGTTGGGTCATTTGGTGCATTCTGGTGTTCTAGAGGGCTATGATGACTTAATGTTTTCCTGCCACTGCTTACATGGCTCAAATGGTTTTCTTCATTTGATGACAACAGGTTTTTCCTTGACACCCCCTATCCTTGGCCAAGTCACCAACACAATTTTGAAATCTAGACATTCTAGTTTAGATGCAATTCTAGTCACCTGTAGTACACAAATGAGATATTCAGACTTGGGACAAGGTCAAAGGTAGGATTGGTTTGAGGGTGGAGTTATGGTGGGACTGGAGTGAGGGCAGGGTGTGACTAAGGGGGTGGAATGGTGATACTGGGGGTGAGCAGAGGGTTAGACTGGGGTGGTGGAATGGTGAGGACTGGGGGTGAGCAGAGGGTTAGACTAGGGTGGTGGAATGGTGAGACTGGGGGTGAGCAGAGGGTTAGACTGAGGGTGGTGGAATGGTGAGACTGGGGGTGAGCAGAGGGCATAATTACCCCTTCTGTTCCATCCCACATTCCTTTCCACCCTTCCCCCTTTTGATCCCAAACCCCCTCACTTCAAATCTATTTCCCTAATTCGGAGAAAAAAAAGTACTGTGTTCAAGTAATGCTAACTACCCTATTTCTTTGGCCCTTTTTATGGGTCTTTTGATCTGATTTGTTGGTACGTATCGAGAGCAGAGGAGGGGCAGGGTACTGATAGGAGGAAAGGAATAGAGGAGTGGGGTAAATGCAATGTGCGGTAGGAGTTAAAGACAAACGCTACAGGCTAACCAATGCTGGATCTATTGATAATCTCAAATAACTCTGGATCAGGCATGGGATTGGGTTTTGAAGAAATATCCGAGATGGTGCCCTTGGGGTAGTATTTTAGATGAATCTTATGGGATAGAAGCCTGAAAAAGTCTAAGACCCACCCCCATTTATTAATGTTAAATCATTTTCTCATTTGATCTGTACAAATCACATGGATGGCCGATTTGGCGATCAAATATCCAAGATTTTGGATATATCCTGAAGAATCCCATGCCTGCTGGATAGTATTAGTTTGATATATAAAGAATAGAAAAATGCAAAGAAATCCCTATGTCACAGTGCTTATTTTCATTTTATGGCCACTTAATTGAAAATGCCTTAACTATAGAAATGAATGGGAAAAACATTTTTTTTTTCATATTTTGCATCATAGTGAATGACCTACGAAACTCTATATAAAGGATATATAAAGGACATCTTTACAAACATTTTAAAGGAAGAAAGATTGGGGGTCATGGTTGAAATGAAAAGGTTAATTTTTCAAAAATATTAATTTTCCCTTAACTATAGGGTCCTATGGTGATTTCAATGGCATATAAATTCCATTAATGTCTCTATAGTGATTTGGGGTGAGAAAACTCATTGAAAAGGTATAACTGATGAGTTCTGATTTCTGCCACCAGGTGGCTTCTGTGTACCGTGTGGCGTTTGTCTTTAAGACATAGAAAGAGATGCTACAGGACCCTTTCACTAAAAACCATAAAAATTGTCAGTAGGTTGCTATTTCGTGCAAATTCCATTTTCGTGAGAAAATTTTGAAAATTGCTGTCAAAACATGCATTCGGGGGACCTTTGAGAATCACCTCATATGTTAGTTCTAGTAGGAATATTTGAAAAAAAAAACTTTTCGCTGTAACAAAGCCCAGGACATTTTGGAAAATTTATTTGTGGATAAAATCCCCCTAAATCCGCGCCTGCTGCCGGGCCTCTGGCAGAAAAAGAGTGACCAAAGTGTGCTGGTCAGGTTGTGGCCCCCGCCATTGTGGACCTTGGGGCCGCAGGTGCCAAAATATTCTAACACTTAAACAGCTATACTGCAGCCAGTGGGAGATCTCGATATCTCAGACGGAGAGGACCACGAGGTGACCATGGGGACCAGTCCAAAGGAACTGGAGTAGGAGTTGGGTGCAGCCAAATGAGTAATTAAAAATCACCCCCAAAGGAGTGTTTACTATTTCACATCAATCAGCTTAGATCCCCACCTTACTTTATTCACCAGGGGTTTATTTCAGATAAGGGAGTGGTCATTATTTATCAACAGGGGGAGTGTTGGGTTCGAGGGGCAGGGGGCGTAAAATTTTCAGACCCCTCCCGAGGGGGGTCTAAAAAAAATTTTGACCCTTCTTTAGGGGGAGCTAAAAAAATTCACCCTCTTTTTAGCAAAAAAACCCACGCCCTACTATAGATCAAAGAGGGGCATGAAAACTCTCCACGCCTCCGGTGTGGGGGGGGGGGGGTGCAAAAAATGTTGACTGCTGTCGAGGGGGGAAGCGTAAAAAAAATTTCTGCACATCCGCTCGAAAACCCACCACCACCCCCGTTGAAGATGGAGCAGGTTAGGTCTATGACCTAAAAGACCCGAGTTTTTAATGCAATTTTCAATGCTATTTTCAATTCAATTTTCAATATTCAATCAGATATTGACAAATAGTGAAAGATTACTGACATATGTTTGACGAACTGCTGAGAAAATAATGAGCAATTACTAAAATGAATTGACTAATTGCTGACAAATAGTGCATTATAACTGATATATTTTTACTAACTACTGACAAATATTGGGTTATTACTTACATAAATTGACTAATTGCTGACAAATAGTGCATTATTATTGACATATTTTGATTAATTGCTGAGGAATAGTGAGTAATTACTAACATATATTGACTAGCTGCTGACAAAAAGTGAGTAATTACTAACATAGATTGACTAATTGCTGAAAAATAGTGCATTATTACTGACATTTGCTGACAATGCATCATGTCATCCATAAAGGGTTAACTGCACATCAATGCATCATGCCATCCATAAAGGGTTAACTGCACATCAATGCATCACGCTATCCATGAAGGGTTAAATCTGCATCAATGCATCATGCCATCCATAAATGGTTAACTACACATCAATGCATCATGCCATCCATAAAGGGTTAACTGTGCACCAATGCATCATGCTATCCACGAAGGGTTAAATCTGCGTCAATGCATCATGCCATCAATAAACGGTTAACTGCACATCAATAAATCATGCCATCGATAAAGGGTTAACTGCACATCATCATGCCATCCATAAAGGGTTACCTGCACATCAATGCTTCATGCCATCCGTAAAGGGTTAACTGTGCATCATGCCATCTATAAAGGGTTAACAGCACATCAATGCATCATACCATCTATAAAGGGTTAACTGCACATCAATGCATCATGCCATCTATAAAGGGTTAAATGTTTGAAAACATATTCGACATATTTGCTGACAATGCATTATGTCATCCATAAAGGGTTAACTGCACATCAATGCATCATGTCATCCATAAAGGGTTAACTGTGCATCAATGCATCACGCCATCCATAAAGGGTTAACTGCACATCAATGCATCATGCCATCCATAAAGGGTTAACTGCACATCATCATGCTGCACATCAATGCATCATACCATCTATAAAGGGTTAAGTGCACATCAATGCATCATACCATCTAGCATCATACCATCCATAAAGAGTTAACTGCACATCAATGCATCATGCCATCCATAAAGGGTTAACTGGACATCAATGCTTCATGCCATCCATGAAGGGTTAAATCTGCGTCAATGCATCATGCCATCCATAAAGGGTTAACTGCACATCAATGCATCATGCCATCCATAACGGGTTAACTGTGCACCAATGCATCATGCTATCCACGAAGGGTTAAATCTGCGTCAATGCATCATGCCATCCATAAAGGGTTAACTGTGCACCAATGCAGCATGCTATCCACGAAGGGTTAAATCTGCATCAATGCATCATGCCATCTATAAAGGGTTAACTGCACACCAATGCATCATACCATCCATAAAGGGTTAACTGCACATCAGTGCTTCATGCCGTCAATAAAGGGTTAACTGCACATCAATGCATCATGCCATCCATAAAGGGTTAAATGTGCATCAATGCATCATGCCATCTATAAAGGGTTAACTGCATATCAAGGCATCATGCCATCCATAAAGGGTTAAATGTGCATCAATGCATCATGCCATCCATAAAGGGTTAAATGTGCATCAATGCATCATGCCATCCATAAAGGGTTAAATGTGCATCAATGCATTGGGTTGGATTGGTGCATGTTGACTGGACAGTGTATAGGCTATCATCACGTAGCTCTAGGCGAGTTCTGAGTGGGGAGGGCGGGTTGGAATGATGCATGTTGACTGGACACTGTATAGGCTATCATCACGTAGCTCTAGGCGAGTTCTGAGTGGGGAGGGCGGGTTGGATTGATGCATGTTGACTGGACAGTGTATAGGCTATCATCACGTAGCTCTAGGCGAGTTCTGAGTGGGGAGGGCGGGTTGGATTGATGCATGTTGACTGGACAGTGTATAGGCTATCATCACGTAGCTCTAGGCGAGTTCTGAGTGGGGAGGGCGGGTTGGATTGGTGCATGTTGACTGGACAGTGTATAGGCTATCATCACGTAGCTCTAGGCGAGTTCTGAGTGGGGAGGGTGGGTTGGATTGGTGCATGTTGACTGGGCAGTGTACAGGCTATCATTATGCCTAGAGCTGTGTAATGATAGCCTCCACTTGTGGCATGGGTAGACCTACCATAAATAGTCCTACAGTTTATATGATTCCAATAGAATTTACAAATTATTCCATACCAATTTGCAATGGTCGATTCATGGTGCACATTACCCCTATACGCAAAAAGCTTCGGCGAAAACGTGTACACTAGAAGTAGACCCGAGTTCTGAACTCGGGTCTAATAAATAATGACCACTCCCTAAAAGCGATGCGAAATACGCAGGTATTACGACAGCAGATTTTCTCATTAAGAAAGGATCAATTATGAGATGTGATTGCCACAGATTACCAGCAGCTTATGTCCGGGGCTACCCATTCAAATCAGACTGACTGCTGGTGAAGTTTTAGTCATTAATTTGGTTCCCTTCTTTTTTCAAGCTGTGCAAATATTTGTGATACTTTTTCACTAGTAACTTACGGAGACTGGTAGTTTCTAGGTCAAAATAGACGAGTGACGATGCAGCCATGGTGTTCTGTTTGTTGGCAGAGATATAGAGTAGAGCACCAGATTCTGAAATGTATAGCACAATCTCATTTACATGCTTTTCAATACTTTAAACAATGAAGGGCTGCACGCTGTTATATGTGTATGCTCCCTTTTATTTGTAATGAAGGAGCATGCATGCACTGACTGCATTAGTTGTACTGGTGCCGCCAATCAGCATCTGATTGGTTGCCAAGATGCCCAAGTGCAGTCCTGGCAGCATTCAGTTTCATGCATTGTAACAACACTTTATACTCTATATGCACTATGCAGGCGATGACACTGGTATCTATCAAGCATTTAGCTTTGCACATGGGAAAAACTTGTGCGTTATGGTCTCAAGGCTTCGATTGATTGATCAATTAGTTTAGCGTCTCAGCACACATAAATGCCTTACAAGTAGCACTAAACAGGATTCCACAACAGCAAGTGATATCCATACTAACATGACATCTTACATTCCTTTTCAAATCCATAGCGTCCGCTTTGTAATTTGATGTCAAACTGATAGCTGAACTTTATTGGTGCACATTTTGTGCAGTATTTGTTGAATTTGAGATGTATCAATTTGACAAAATCACCAAAAACCACAAAATGATGTGGCTCCCAAAGGATAAAAAACGACATGGCAACATTTGGCCATTTTGAGGTGACATTCCCAGTACAATGCTTCCCTTACAATAGGAATGCTTTAAATAGAAATTTTGACACAGGGCTTCTAGACAAATAGTTCAGTGTCGGATCCAGGATTTTGAAAAGGAGGGGGCGCCCCCCTGATCTTGGCTTAATTCTAGGTTAAAAAGAGGTAAATAAACTCTCAAGTACAGGGAAGCGCCCCCCCCCCACCGTAAATCCGCTACTGAAACATCATACATGCTTGAATGTGAGAGGTGGGATTTTCTTTTTTATCTTGAGTAATCTGTAATAGAGCCATAGACGGCCCCACTCTGTATAGGTCTTTTCATGTATGGGTCCCAGATGCTTCAGGCTTCATTGTGTAATGGTTTAGTATTACGGTTTGGTTGGTTCGGGCCTTACTGATCAGGAAAGAAGGAGTAAGTGTATGCCAACGGATGGTTTATTTACATTAGACACTTACGGCTACCCGGAAGATGGTAGAAGGCAGCGAATAGAAATAGATATTACATGATCAGAGGCCAGGAGGGCCTCTGACGTAGCGGCTGAGCCCCGGCCCTTATATACAGGCCTAGGTGTTCGTCATCAGATGTCCCCACAGACCCGGATCGGTGCTGCCACCTATCCGGAACCTGAGGAACATCAAACGACTGGACTCTCCCGCCACGCCAGACGGTACCCACCACTGTGCTTTGTATTAACGTACCTCTACACTACTCCCCCAGACATTTAGGAAGGTATTATAACTATTGTATTTTATATAGGGATAACATTACGATATGTCTTTACCCTAATAATAGAGGTACAACCATAGATATAACATAAACATCATGTATAGTATCATTCGAAAGATATTTCGATATACCCGATAGTATTTTATAGTTACGGATTAACAAATAGGATAATAGGTGTAGTTCGAATATGTGGAAAATAAGTTATGTGTAACGAAACTGTTAAACAATGAATTAAACCACATAATAACATCCTAATGAGTTTGTAATTATTATTATCATAATGAGTATGTAGTCTTGATAAAGACTTTCAACGTAACTATACTATCTAATGATACTTGTTAACTTATGAACATTGAATCCGTAAGCGGTTCTTTGTTTTTAGAAACCTTATGACATGTAACCGTTATGATTTATATTCGAAAAAATAAATAGAGTAACACATATGATATGTCTGAATTAAATAACCACCATAGCACCAGATAATTATTATTATACAAAAATATGTCACGCAGGACAATTATGATAGTCTGGTGAATATATACTATATAGGTATCGGATCATGTTAAGTGATATGAACAGTACCAAGAGATCCGTATTAATATTAACCCGTATGACACTATGTAATAACGTATTATCATAATTTAAATATACATATAGATATAGTATTCGTAATGATAGTGAAGTTTTAAACATAATAATATATGTACAAAATATAGTTGATGTCTTCTGCTGTAGTTCTCCGGATGCCTTGTAAGTAGGTGGTGTGGTCAGCTAACCACGGGGTCGATGTGCTAAAGTCTATTGATATCTGGTAGAGGTTGTATACAGAAACACGGAAGTTGAAATTGGGGCAGCTACCCACAATCCTCTAGAAGTGCTATAGTTCATAAGTAAATCCGAATGGTGTGAAGTAAATAGATACGACGCCTGCGGTAGTCTTTTTAGGGCTAGTCGGCCTCCTTTTCTCACAACCAAGGTCTGGCTCTCGGGTCCAGGTCCTTGTGCCATGGACGGAAAGTTACGGGTGCTCACTTTCCCCGGTTTAGATACGACGCCTGCGTATCCGGCAGGTCCGGGTCTCTTGAAGACAGGAGTACCCTGGGTCTGCTCGTGTGGGTGACGTGCCAGGGGGGATCTGGAACGATCATCCGCCCTGGTAGGAGTGACAATAGTAGACTGACCATTGCCGTTACCACCTCGGTTCTGGTCTCTTCTAACTCTCTCCCGTGCTCTCTTTCCTTCTTTTCCGGACTCTTCGCATTTCTGCCAAGGAGACTCGTGCATGTCTAGTTTACCCTTGCCGGGAGTTAAGACAATCTTGGCGCGGAGTTTCGAATCCTTGGTCTTCGGAACTTCAGAGGACTTGGCCCCCTGGTCGGATCTTTGACCAAGTATCCTCACTCAGACTGTCGAACTCCTTCATGAGTTCCTGATGCAGCTCCATAATTCGCTTACAGGCTCCATCTAGTCCTTCGGCGTGGGCCTTCTTCTGGTGTCTAGCCAGATCGCTACGGCGGTTGTATTGCACCTTCGTAGTACATTTCTTGCCCCTCTTGCCATAACTCGGGTCACAAATGTAAACCGGGTGATGGTGAAAGTGGGCCTCTACCAGATGTCTCTGGAACCGAGCTGAAGTGCTCCAGGTCCGGACCGAAACATCACTAGCATCCTGGCAGATGGAGAAGGGACAAGACTTTTGGTCGTCTCCGTACCACTTCTCAAGTGCCCAACGCAGCGTGCGCCTCAGGGTATAAGTATAATACCCTTCGGTGTGATTTAGCATAAGCCACATCTTGCGATAGGTTTTGCTCTGATTAGGATCTTCGTCCGAGAGACGCATCCAATCCTCATCGTCGGATTCACCGTTCTTGTTAACCGTATCCGGGCAGGCATACAGAGTAGAGCCGTCCTTCTTTACTCCGTATGCGCAGTCCGAGTAACACGTTGGGATCCGGGTTTTGAATCCGGATTTGGCGTTAGCCCAACGTTCGGCCTCGGTTTGAGTAGATGGAGTTGCCTTCTCATCGTACTCTACCGAGGACTCATGTACCGATTCCTCATTGGAGGAAACTACTTCCATGGCAGTGCTACCAGTGGCTGAGGTGCTGGCTTTCGGATCGGCTCTAGCAGAATCTGGAAGATTCTTGAGCCGCCGAGAAGCAGATCTCCTGTTCTTACTAACCTTCCAGTCTTCCGGATCCTTAGTTCCGGATTCACTGGAGGTAGATGCTTCTACCGGACTTGTGGTCTTCTCAGTAGTACTGCCAGTGGCTGTTTTAGAACTGGCTGAGCTTCTGGCGCCTAGTTTCAGGTTGGGGATTGGAGGTGCGGGTACCTCCGCTTCCCTTTGAGCCTGTTCCAGGGCTTCCTGTTCTGCAGTCAAACGACGGACGAGAACCGTCCGAAGGGCTGCGCTCCTGTCCAGTCCTGTGAGAGAGGTATTCTGGACGTCCATTAATTCGGCCTCGGTTATATAATAACCATCATCCCACTGCTCAAAGTTAGCAGCGGCTTCCCGGAATTCCCTCATGGTCGGGCACTCAGGCTGGGCAGCATTAGGGCGTGGGTAGGTTTGGCCTTCGGGTTCCGAAACGCAGCCTACCCAATCTATGTTCGTCTTGGTTAGATTCCACTGAGACCTGTCTGGCTTCGGATAAGCTCCTAGCAAGAAGGCTCTGTTTGCCTCATACACCACCTGTCGAAAGGCAATGTCAACCATTAGTCCGCGTTGGAACCAAGGCCAGTCTCTGAGCCATTCTGGTGGCGTCCTATCGAGCTGATCGGGAACCATAACACCCTCGATAGCCATTCTCACCTTCGGGTCCAGTTTGACTGGAGTACCGTCCGGGTTTACTACCTGTGCCTGTAAGTCTGGATGGACATACAGGTACCGACCATCATAGGCCGCTGGGAACGGGTCGGCCAAGGCTGGCTTCCACTGGTCCTTGGATCCGTCAACTTGTTTCGGATCCGGTTGCTGCTGCTTCAGGGTTTGAAGCGTCTCCAGATCCATCGGTGGGAAGTGGTGACAACAGTTTCTCTGGCTCATTCAGCGAGAATGAAGCCAACTTCTCTTCAAACGAGCGATCAGCGAATTCCTCCACTTCCATCAGCTTGCTTTCCGCCTGTGTAACAGGTGACAAAGCTTCCGGAAAAGCTTCTGCGGACGGAGTCAGCTTATCCGGGTCACCGGATAGCTTGGCTGCTGCTACGGATTCCTCAGCCATGACTGAAGGAATCGCCTCGGGAGTCAAATACTCCTTTTCCCGGCTTTCACGGCGCCGGGGCCAACACTTAGCGGAGCCGCCTACTGAGAGACCGACTCTGGAGGTTCGCCTGGATCGTTTATCGACAGTAATTCAAAAGAAGGGCGATCGCTCGCCCGTCCTGAACCCTGCCGAAAAACAATATGGCGACAAGCCAGCTTTCGTGACCTCATTTCCTCACTAGCTAATGGGGTCACGAGAGGTCAGCCGAGACTGGACACGGTGACGTCATGGGGAAACGCACGTGCTACAAACGGAACATAAACAAACTGAATGTTTTTAGGTAATTATCGCTCACGCCGATGACTCGTCTGGGGATTTAAGTGGAGTTTATGGAAAGCTTAAGCAAATCCACCGGATTATCCGTCCACTACCCACTGGTACATCACACGGCGGTGACAAATAAGCCTTTCGGGTCAGTTGTCATCCATTCCTCTAAATGTAAACATTACACTCGTTGTGTATACAGGTTAGGTCACTGCAGTCCTCTGGGCAATTCGGGGGCTGCGGCGGACGTATATCCCCTTCCTGGATAGTTCCTTTTCGGACCTGACAGTCTGAAGAGCTTTTTCTAGGTGTTTCTTGGCCTTCGAAACACCTTTCCTCTTCTTCTTGTCTTCACCTGCCGAGACTTTTTTTTAACTCCCCCACGCTTAATCGGTGTTGGCGTGGGAGGCACTGATTCGGAACTCTTTTTAGGCCTACCTCGGCCTCTCTTCACTGTAGGGTTCCTTTCCTGGTCTATTATACGATTCTGATTCCGGATCTTTTCGAATCCTTCACCATACATTTCTGTGGAGGTCTCCCTCCCAGACCATTTCCTTAGTCTAGCCACATTTGACTTATAAAGTCGACCAAGGTCTGATTTAATAATTACGGTACAATCACTAATAACTTGGGTTACTGTAAAAGGACCGTCCCAATTAGACACTAATTTTATGTGTCTAAGTGGTTCATGTAATCTTAGAACTCTATCTCCGGATTGGAATTTCCGATGCTTTAGATCGGTTTCATATCCAACCTTCTGCCATTTGGCACTTTTCTCCAAATCAATTCGGACAGACTCGTATGCTTTTTTGAATCTGTCTTTTAAACATTCGACGAAAACTACGTGGCAAGGTAGTTCTGAGTCCATTCCTACGACTCCAAATACTAAGTCTGCAGGCATTATTAAATCCTCTCCGAAAACTAGAAGATTCGGAGTACAGTTGGTACTTGAATGTACCGTACTGTTGTAAGCATGTGTCACAAAATGACATTGCTCGTCCCAATCGTCCATGTGTTCATTAACAAGTGACTTTAGGACCTGAATAAGGGTTCTATTAAACCTTTCCACCAATCCGTCACTTTGTGGCCTATACGGATTGGTTCTAGTTTTGCAGATAGCTAAGTATTTGCACATACCTTGCCAGAGATTCGATTCGAATTCTCTGCCTTGGTCACTGTGTAGCATTAGTGGAACACCGAAAGTCAGTACCCAACCTTTTACGAAGGCCTCGGCACAAGTGACTGCTTTGTGGTCTGGTAGTGGAAATACTTTGGTGTATTTCGTGTAGTAGTCACACACTACCATCATACAGGTATTATCATTAGCGGTTGTATTAAGTCCACTAATGATATCTACCCCGATTCTTGCGAATCTAACTCCGAAGAGTTCTTGGGATGGGGGAAGTTTGCCCATCCCGGGTCCGGGTTTGTTTTTACGACAGTCCGGACAGGTGGTTACCCATCTTTGCAAGTCTCGTGACATGCCAGGCCAATAGTACTTTTTAGAAAGTCGTGCTAATGAGCGCTTCCTTCCGAAATGACCACTGGTCCGATGCCCATGACAGAAATACATAATGTCATGTCTCATTGCATGTGGTATAACCACTTGCATGATTTTCTCACCATTATTACATGGCTTCCAACGGTATAACACGCCTTTCCGGACTTCAAGCTCAGTCCATTGAGCAAGAAACCTTCTCATTTCTCGATTTTCCAGAGAGACCTCCGGTCTAGCTGGACGTATACCCTTTGGTACCAATTGCAGTAGCTGTGCAGTTATCGAGTCAGCTTCCTGGAAACGTCGTATGTGATCCATAGACCAATCCAGTATACTGGCAAATAGGGGTTCGAAGGGTCTTCGAATCCCTGCTAACACTGCCTTATGAGCTCCACAATCAGTACAATCCAGATTATCACATTTCCGAATTGGTATTCGAGACAAAGCATCAGCATTTAAATGCTTAACTCCGGGTCTATGCTGAATTTGGCGATGTTTAAGCCCGTATTCGGATAAATGGGCCAACCATCGACCTAACATACCTTCAGCATCTCGGAAGTTCAATAACCATCTTAAAGAGGAATGATCCGTACGTAAAGTAAAGTCCGTTCTCCATAAGAAATGTTTGAACTTCTTTGTATAAACAACTACTGCTAACAGCTCTCGCTTGGTAGTGCAGTAATTGCGTTGAGTTTTACTCAGTGTATTGCTAGCAAAAGCAATTGGTACCTCTCTTCCATTTTGGACTTGCGAAAGGGCAGCACCAATACTGTCATTACTAGCATCCGTATCCAGTATGAAATGGTCCGTCTCATTCGGATATTGTACGGGAGTACTCGTGAACTGATCTTTTAGCTTTTGAAAAGCAGATTCTTGTTCATGCGTCCAGGGAAATTTTTCCTTGGTACATCCTGGGGTCCAGTTAGCTATTACTTGTAATGGGTACCTGACTCTAGAATAATTTGGAATAAATTCCCTGTAATAGGAACAGAAGCCTAAGAATGATCTCACTTCTTTAGGTGAGTTAGGTCTACTCCAATTCGTAACTGATTCGCTTTTATCGGGATCAGCTTTTATTCCTTCATCTGAGATGATGCGGCCCAAATAATTTATGGACTTTCTAAACATGTGACATTTCTTAGGTTTCAATTTGAGACCATTGGAAATAATACGTTCTAATATCAATTTGAGATTGTTAGAACACTCTTCGAATGTTTTTCTGAAGATTATTACATCATCTAGATATACTAAACACCGTTTCCACAATAAATCACTTAAGATGGTTTCCATCATTGCTTCAAATGTAGCTGGTGCATTGCACAAGCCGAACGGCATTACATTATATTGGAATAATCCAATATGACTCGAAAATGCTGTCTTTTCCATATCTGATGGATTCATTCCCACTTGCCAGTATCCTGATTGCAAGTCTAGGGTACAAAACCACCTGTTACCTCCTAAGGAGTCAATGGTTTCGTCTATTCTCGGTAATGGATACAAATTCTTTTTCGTTACTCCATTCAACTTCCTGTAGTCTATGCAAAAGTGTATAGTGCCATCTTTTTTGGTTACCATACATACAGGACTACTCCATGGACTATTGGATGGGACTATTACATCCTGATCCAACATCTTGTTTATTTCTTCTTCAGCTACTCTCTTCTTCGCTAAAGGTAACCGCCTATACGGTATTTTAAAGGGTTCCGCATCTCCAGTATCTATTTTGTGTACTACCTGATTTGTCGTACCTAGCTTTTCACCAGGTTTGGCAAAGGCAGTTCTATACTGACAGAGCAAGTCATGAAACTCTTTCCGATGTTCCGGATCTTCTAATGAAGTTTCTTCATACAACTTAAGCAAGTCATCCGAAATTTCATCGTCTTCTATCACTTTCGGTAAGTTTAACTTACTATCCGTTACCGTTTCTGAAAGCGTTACGCTCCCAAAAACTTGTCCCTTTTTAAGGTAGATAGCGTTTCCAGTGTTGGAAACAGGTACTACCGACCAGGATGCATTCGCTACTATACGGCACATGGCTATTGTATTATTGACCAATTGGAAGCATCCCTGGCATTTACTGCGGAGACGGGGGCTGAAGGTGTTAGTCATAGTGCAGTCGGGGTCTAATGGCGGCCCCCATAGCCTAATGTGCTAATGCCCTATAGTGTCTACGGAAATTAATCCGATGCTTGACAGAGTAACTACATCCGGTTCTATCACTGCAGGCTTATTGCGCATTGCAGGATCGCTTCACACAAGCACATCACAGGCTACACCTGCGGGAATTCACACAGTGTGTGCTACACTAGCCATACTGCTTACTTGTCTCAGTACACACCTAACCTTTACAGGATACGGGTATTTCACACTCAACACTCCTGATTGTGGTTCTAAAACCACCCCATACAGGGATGCGAAATCCAACCCGAGTATCCCCTCATCTGCTATATCCGCAACGGTGGCACTCACGACGTAGTCATGTAAGCTATCCAATTGCAACTTCACACAAGTTCTTCCATACGTTTGCATGGTACTGCCATCGGCCGTCTGAGCATTTCCTCCCGATATGAGAGTATCATGTTCATTCGGAATAAGATCATAGAACCTCTTGGAGATACAGGAGTGGCTAGCACCCGTATCCATAAGAAATTCGGCAGATCTTCCGTTAACAGCAAGGCAAACATACCACCACCTTCCGTTTAGAACAGAGGGCGTGTCCGTGACGATTGGGACGTCATTGTTCACACCTGGAGTCAATCCACATCCTTTCAGGTATTCCAACCCTGGCTAACTCATAGCCGCCTACCTCGTCACTGATATTGGGTTTCCCCTGTGCTCCCTGGGCACCTGTTATATCAGCTTCCCTAATCTTCCGGGTGTCTACAACCACCTCGGCGTTAGGCGAGTTTGCTACTTTATGCGAACTATCGTTACGGATGGTGATATCATGGCAAGATTTGTCACTGGGATCCCCTTCTCTGCCCATAGGGGGACCCCTCCTTAGTTTTCCTCTGCTGTTAAACCAGAGACACCTTCCTGTCTACGAGGGACAGGTTTCACAGCCATACATTCGGATGCATAGTGTCCTAATTTCTGGCATCTGAAACATCTCCTTTGAGATTTATCAACTCGAGGTCTTTTCAGAGCTTCTGTCAATCCGGCTATCAATGTCTCTACCAGATTCGTCGGAGCAGCAGCGGACGCTACGGTAGGAGTGACTGTAGATGTCACGTTACTACCTTGAATCGGTCCGGAAGCCATTTTATTAGCAACAGACATGCCTTTTCCTTTCGGATACACTTTTCTATACCGTTTCTGTCTGTAGTACTTTCCAGCTACCTGGACTGAACCAATATATTCTCCATTTTCGTCGGAGACATATTCCTCTTCCTGGTCAGCCTCTTGCAAGTCAACTGGGGCCAATTGGGAAGTCTCATATACCTGTGCTGGGGCACCTCCGTATTGTAGTGGAGCTGCTCGCACTGGGTTTGGTCCTAAACCCACTAACCTTTTCTTCATATCATGTCCATCGATTGATATAAAGAGGTCACTGAAAGATGTATCATCCTTCCAAGAATCCCAAACTACTTGTTTGTGATCCGGATCTCGCAATCCACTATGGAATTGTGTGAATAATTCTTGTAGATAGCAGTCATCATCATGAGCCCAATTCGGACGTGCCTTGGATAGCAAGTCCTGTAGCTCCAAACCAAAGACTTTATGAGATTCTTTAGGTTTCTGAGTCCTCTTCTTAAAGCTTACCCATGGATCTTCTCTAATGATCGAACCAAATAGGTACGCGGCACATTCGACCAATTGATCATAGGTGCCATATATTCCGTATGCTGCTCTCCACTGGTTGAGGGCTACTTTTCCGCCTTTGTTCAACCAACAGATTAAGTAAGGCAGAGCTTCTTCTTTTGTCCAACCACTACAGTTGACTTCATCGACAAAAGCCTGATACCTATCCTTCCATGGATCATTCGAATCATAGGGAGGGGGTATCCTTGCCTGTCTACGAGCCGGATTATTACATCCTCGCAGTCTGTCTGCTTCTCGCATGCTCCAGTTCATGACTTCCATGCCATCTGCTCCCTTCCGGTAGCAGTCAATGCCCAAATTTTGGATACATTGGCTTCTATCAAAGATGTTTTGCATCCCTGCAGGCATGGATGTTCTCCTGTTTGGTTTCCTGCCATCTCCTCCCGATCCTGATCCTCCGGATCCAGATCCTCCAGGACCGCCTGGGGGATCACCTCCGGGTGGACCATTATTGGGGTGGTTCCCGGACGGACCGTTAGGATACCCACCTCTATAACCAGCATTTCCAGTTGTTCCGGAAGATGCAGACCCGGGATAGGAATTATTTTGATTCCATCCCTGGTTATTTGTATTCCCATAATGGTAGTTTCTTCCTCCTGCCTGGTTATAGTTATTACTATAGCCATGAGGAGTTGTTCTCGGCAAATACGTACCCCCTATCACATTAGGTTGTGGAGGATTCGGTCTAGGGAATCGTCCACCATTAGGTACATTGCTCTGACCCGAGGGCAGGTTAGGCAATCTTGCACCTGCTGGTGTGCTATGTCCGGGTTGGGAAAAATACGAAGGTGGTGTAAGTAAATTTCTCACTGGTCCCGGTACCTGTGGTTGAGCTACTGGTGTAGTATTATATACACTAGTTGCATTAACGTGAGTCGCTTTAGTTTTATGACTCAAATCTGGTATCGGTGGTGCCGGACCTACAATCGTATCAAGCACCGGAGCTTGAGGTGTAGGTGCACTGTTAGTGGGTCCCTTATTAGTTCCTACTTGTATAGTAATACTATTTGGAGCGCCTACTCCGCTGGATGCGGAGTGGTCCGTTTTTTTATAAATTCCGGAAACTACATTTTTGTCTGCCCCATCAGCAACGAATGGGTTATATCTGGTGGGAGTTGCATCTTGGGATGTATTCGCCAACATTGTAGAGACCACATTTGGATCTATAGTACCTATAGTCAATTGTGTGGCTTCTATGTATTTATCTAGAGTTACTGCAGTAGTCTGCAGTTCCTGAAGCTCATTCGTGAGTTTCTGTCTATCCTCTTCCAGTTGTTTATTATAAGCTATAATGCCCGTCCGGATAGTTTCATTGTCTTCAGCTTGCTTACTGCACTGAAGTTTCAATTTCTCCAATTCGCTTTGATATCGGCTTATTTCGGATTCTTAATTCGCCTTATCAAGACTTAATTGAACGTTCGTATCTATGTATGTCTGGATATGAGTGTGTCTATTGTCATATTCTTTATTGAATGACTTTCTCATCTCTTGAAGTTTTATTTCTTCACTTTCTAATTCTTTCATGTACTCACTCTTTCTGGTTTCGAATTCACTGCGCATACCGATTAAGTCTTCTTCCAGATGCAGTTTTTCATCGATTACCTCATCCTTCGCTTTGATCAAGGTATTTAGATTCTCGTTCAAAGTTACGTAGGTTTCGTTTAACAACAGGACATCCGGTTGTTTAAATTCCTCACCTTCCGGTACCGCATATGTTACGTCGCCGTCTATGGCACTATAATCTAGTATCGGTAGTCCGGGTCTGGGTATACTGTATGGTAATTTTCCAAACGTAACCCTCTTTGGCATAGGTGCTGGGTTAGTGCTTCCACCAACTTCGAACATCGAATTACTTAATTCGTCAACAAGCGATTGTTGACTCATCAAATTATCCTTTCTCTGTATGGATTGTTCCCTCCATACAGAGTCTGGTATGTTCTCTTCACTATCCATCTTATAGTGAGGTCCGGGATCCCTCCAGGATGCAGTGTCTACATCCTGCGGGTTCGAATAGGTATGGATCAACAATGACCTATTGCCATTCTCCTGGGCAATCGATTGCCCTTCAGGGTTAGCTTCCGCTAGGCTGTCCAACCCATGTACTAGCCGTTCGGACGTTATAACGTCCGGGCTATACACCAGAATTAACTGGTCACGGCACCAATGTAATGGTTTAGTATTACGGTTTGGTTGGTTCGGGCCTTACTGATCAGGAAAGAAGGAGTAAGGCGGTAATTCAAGTGTATGCCAATGGATGGTTTATTTACATTAGACACTTACGGCTACCCGGAAGATGGTAGAAGGCAGCGAATAGAAATAGATATTACATGATCAGAGGCCAGGAGGGCCTCTGACGTAGCGGCTGAGCCCCGGCCCTTATATACAGGCCTAGGTGTTCGTCGTCAGATGTCCCCACAGACCCGGATCGGTGCTGCCACCTATCCGGAACCTGAGGAACATCCAACGACTGGACTCACCCGCCACGCCAGATGGTACCCACCACTGTGGTTTGTATTAACGTACCTCTACAATTGCTTAGTGTGGGAGTTTCTTTCAATTTCACAGATATTGTCCTTTCAAAACTTGTTAATCATTATCACTGCAGTTGAAATAAGAAGAATTAAATATGTGAGATAGTCCCGGTATCAGAATAAAGCTTATAAAATATTCTGACATTGTCTATGTTCATACCATGCCGGTTTTGCAAGACCTCTTGATAGGAAATAGTGTAAAATGACATTCGGGGAACATGTGGGTCAAAATGAGAAAGCTGCTGAAATCATCCCAATAAACCTCCCCCATTTTAATGCTATAAAATTCCAACAGACCCCATAATGATGGTATTAGGTGGGACAAGGACACCAAGGCCTTTCAGTAATGTGGTCTGCCATTTCTGTATCCTTATTGGTTCGGCCTACAGAGGCTTAGAAAGATAAGCTAGTTTTTATAAAAGTGCCGCAAAATCCACGGGAGCGCCGCGCTCCTGTGGGATAACTGTTTAATATCATCATGCCTGAGGCCCACTGGTGGCAGATTGCAAAATCTACTGTAAACCATTCCTGGCCTTACCGTAAAACCCCGGTCATAAGCCGGCCCCGGTCATAAGCCGGGGGGTGAGTCCTACAAGCCAGTTTTGGGGTCAAATTTTTCCATTTTCTCTTTATTCTATAGTAAAAAAAAAACGGTAATAAGCCAGGGGTAGACTTTGGGAGAAATTTAGAAGCCGTGTGTTTTGGTAAAAATATAATAAAAAGGAAGGAAAGGAACTCATATCACACAGCATCGAGCAGCACAACCAGCTACAACTACACTACAACCAGTTACGACTACTCTACAACAAGCTACAACTACTGAATCATCATGCCACCCAAGAGCGCTGCAGGTGAACGGAAGCCCCCCATGGTGATCTTCAAGGGGAGCGCCTTGAAGTTAAAAACCAATGGCTGCAGTGTGTTTGTGCAAGAGAAGGGATACATTGAGGAGGGGCTGTGTATCCGGTGGATCCGGGACAACTTCCTGCCCAGTGACCGGTACCTCGTCTGGGACAGCTGCCGGGTGCACCTCACAAAGGCAGTGCAGGATCATCTCATGAAGAAGATCCTGGTGGCTGTCATCCCTCGAGGCATGACCCCCATCCTGCAGCTGTTGGATGTCTCTCTGAACAAGCCATTCAAGGTGATTATTTTCAGTAATTTTTGGCACAATGTCATGATAAATGGACATTTTTTGGTGATTTATTGGCACAATTCCGTGATTAATGGACAACCAAAGAAGACGACGGACCAAGGCAACCGCAAGGCCCCAGAGAAGCACGAGATTGACGAGTGGGCAGTGGCTGCCTTCAAGGAGGTCCCATCCGAGATGATCAAGAAGTCTTTCCTCGTGACGGGCATATCCAGCAACCTTGATGGCAGCCAGGACTACATGCTATGGCGCAAGGACATCCTCGCAAAGGACGTCCCAGCTCCACCACAGACCTCCGACTCTATGGAGATCGATTTTTTGTTTGTTTAGTTTTAGGTCCGGGGGCCATCGAGGAACTCAGACATTAGATTTCGGACATGAAGTCCTTTCTTTTCTCTTAGGACAGGTAATTATATGCTGCTTTCCCAACACAGCAGTGACTGGATGACCGAATCTATGAGATGAATGACCGATTCTATGAGGTGGGGTGAGGGGGAAAACCGCTACCGGGCCTTCATTCCCCTACTCTTTTCAAAGGATAGCAAGTGTTCTGTTATTTGCCTGGTCCCATAGGCAGGACCAGACAAACCATGGCCTTTGATCACTCAGACATGGTTCACTGAGGGGGACTTCCATGGCAAAAGACAAGCATGTAGACCCGTGCCCGTGCATATGGACACCAGCTGCCCACCCAAAGCCACAAGAAACCCCAAGTTTGTCGCCTTTTATGAATCTGGTATGCCCACTGGTAGAATGGAAGGAGAATTCCTCCTTCGTGGACTCCCAATGAAGTTATTCTGCTCCTCCATGCCCTCACATGAAGGACCCCACTCCACATGGAGATCAACCTCACCAGTAACAATGAGGAGGGTTCCGACTCCATCCCTGAGATCGACCTCACCAGTGACGGGGACTCCGACTCCGTCACCCAGATGGAACTCGACCTCAACCGTGACGCTGAGGAAGATAACACCATCCCCGACTTCTTCCTCAGCGACTCGGATTCAGATGATGAGCTCGACTTCCTCGTATTCTGAGCGGGTGATCGCTGATTAATGATGATTGATTTTTGATAATGATTGCTGATGACTGATGATGATTGACGATTGTCTTCAGTGTAAATAAATATTTATTGTACTTGCAGAAGTTGTTTGTGACAATTTTTTGATTAATGGACATTTTTGATAATTTTTGAGTGATTTATTGCACAATTTCATGATAAATGGACATTTTTGTAATTTTTTGGTGATTTATTGGCACAATGTCATGATAAATGGACAATTCAGTTATTTATTGGCACAGTGCTGGTAAATCGAGACCAATAATAGTCGCTCCAACTATTGGCTTGTATTCACCAAGGGTAGGAGTGTTGCGTGTATTACTCACCAGGGGGAGGTGTCACCTCTCCCCTGTACTGGTCATGTATTCTAATAATGATTGGAGACAAAGGAGAATATAAGTTGGTGCACAGTGAATTTTTTCTTTGTACAAATTTCAATAAACAGGGCCTCCTGGAAGGCGCAGGGGCAAAAGTTATATATCACTGTATTGTGTGCTTATTCATGTTATCTATGTATGACGTAACGTGGGGGGAATATAGCATTAATCACGTACTTCAGTCCATTAATAAGGGTATTGTGGCAATAAAAACTGAATTTTTGAATATTTTTTTTTAATTTTTTGCTCCAAAGTACACAACTATGTATACATGTTATGAACTCATAATTAATATTAGATCGATATATAAAGGTTAGCTATCGATTTTGGGGTGTTTTCCTTGGCCACATCAGTCAACCAATTGAAACCCGCGTATAAGACGTATCCCAAACTCAAAGCAATGTCCCTCCCGCGTATAAGACCCAGCAGCATTTTTACGGTATTTCTTAGCCATTCTGGTGCGCGTAGAGATTTTTATATCAGGTAACCTGGTCACATTACTGCCCAATCCATACTGATATGTGCTTGACATGTGGATTCTAGATTAATAAGTGTCAGCATAAGATATGTGATTTTTTCTTAGCACCTATAAAAGAATGCAATGTGAAATTTCCATGGAGACTGAATGTGACAAAAATATATGAAGCATTTCTATTTGCAAGTTTGTTTGTTTGTTTGTTTAGTTTTATGTCCGGGGGCCATCGAGGAACTCAGACATTCAAGTGAAAACCAGAGACAGTTTGGTGGTGGCAAGGAGCAAGAGCTGTGGTGTCCTCTGGTGTCATAATCCAAAAGTACAAGAAGCAAGTGTTGTAGTGCCCCCTGGTGTCAGCTGATCACAACAGCGAAATTGAGGGTGTGAGACATCATGACCGACTGCTTAGCCAATCACAACACACTGATCCAGTTACAGGGGAACACCCCAAAACAACCCCCCTTTAAGGCCCAGATTTGACTATAACTATTCATGGGAGATACTAAGGCATTCTACACTAAGCTACTGATACATTTTACAGTGCCAGCACATTTAAATTCAATAGATCTCCCATAAAAACCAAAAAAAGCAGGACTGCATCAGTCCGGCCCTATAGACTTATATACAGACTCCACCCTCCCACACTACTCTGATAAGCCCTGTGGGCATCCACTGAGCCTACTCCTACCCACCCAGGACTACTGAGGTGTGACTGAGTAGCCCCCCCCCCCACTTCCTACTCCAAGTGGTGTGCCTGCCTACCTAATGCCCCCCACATGCACTGGTGGTTGTCTGACACCCCCCGCCTTCGTTATCATATACCATTTTATTATTCCAATTATCTTAACATATTACTGTATTAATCAAAGAATATATAAGAAATTAATACATTGTACATCCATGTGAGCGTTCATGCCCCACTGCACACCAGCTATACATAGGTTACAACATCGAAGAGTCCACCCTCATGGTCCACTGCACAATATAATGCTTTTAAGAGGCTAAGAGACCGCCCTCATGGTCCAGTGCACAATATAATTTCTTGTAGGTGAATGCAACCGGCCGTCATGGGTGCCTGGGCACCGCTGACGCCGTCATGGGTGTCTGAGCACCCAAGAACTGAACAATAGGTTACATAAGTAACGACGCCATACCCTTCCGGTCGCTCTAGCATCGCCCCAGAGCAACCCAGGTCAAATATGAAAGCAGTTATGTAATCGCCATAATTAGACGGTCAAAATGAGCCCAAGATCAAGGCCCAACTCCCATTATTAAGGAAGTTATGCAACCGGGACGGTTTCGACCTCCGAATGCGCTACAGACGAACCAGCGCGAGTTACGCGCCTAGAAAGCGGGCAGTGGTAACTTGACATTCAACTCTGCGCATGCGCAATATGAAGGCTGTAGATGCATAAACGACCGAGATATGAAGGTTGGAACATGCCAAACCGACCGAGACAATGGGGGACATAGCGGCGTCCATGGGGGTCCTTTGTGTGCCCACTGACACATTAAAGACCCCCCTCAAACAACCACAGACTAAGGCAGATGCCACTGGCTCCAGTCAGTCTGAGGGGCCAAGCCAGGAAATGGTACTTATACACCTGGCAAACCCCTCTAGAAATCAGAATCTCCAGAACCACCACTGAGGTAACATCTCCAGTTCAGCTCTCCTACTGCCTGCTATAGCTCTGCACTATGCTGGGTTAGACTATGCTAGACAGGCATAGGACTACACCACTAGTGGCCAGAGGCTGTCTTCTACCAGTCACCTACCAGAGGGTAAAGTTACACATTTATATTATCCCTCTAAGCAGCAGGTCAGGAGCTAGGTGTGGGAACCAACCTAGGACCATACTGGACATTGTTATTGTTATTGTTTTTGTTATGATATCTCATATATATATATATATATATATATATATATATATATATATATATATATATATATATACCCAGCAAATTGGTGTCAGTCTGAGCCAGCATGTGCCACCAAGTGTGAGCAGGTTTCGCGTGATAACACGGAGCGTCAGCTCGAGCCACCATATATGTCAATAGTCACGATGTGTGACATATTGTGACACATAGTGACTCATCTCCAAAAGTAATAGGATTATGCAGGGTGAGCATGCACCAGTCTGTGTCAGTAGTCACATTGACTCATGGTGACACATTTCATGATTCGTGTGAGGTGAACCTGTGTGAGCATGCGCCAGACTGTGTCAGTAGTCACACAGAGTGACATTTGCTCACACATTTTGCTATCCGTGTGAGGTGACACTGCATGAGCAGGCAACAGTCCATACCAGTAGTCACACAGAGTGACTCATAGTGACACATACGGATATTTGTGTGAGGTGACAACATGTGAGCATGAGTCAGTCTGTGTCAGTATTCACTCAATGCCACACATATTGACGCATTTATGAAGGCATGAAGTAACACATGTGTGAGAATGTGTAGGTCTGTGTCAGTAGTCACACTGGTTAGCACATGGCAACATAGGTGTCAGGTCAGAGATAACTTGTATGGATTCACTCTATGTGTGTACTTTGGGGCAGGGGGAAATCAGATAAATGCTGATTCAACTATATTGCCTAATGAATTAATGTGTTTATAGGTGATATGCATTGATATGTATGTAGGGAATCTAATGATACCTGAAAAGATTAATTTAAATTTGGCTTTGGCATAATAAAAGGTAGTTTCATTTGTCTATGGGACTTAACACTGAATTGGAATCATCAACATCTCATGTAGTATTGAGGCATAGATTTGTCTTGGTTTCATAAATGATCAATAGTTTGATGCATGATTGATTTGTGTTTTACAGCACTTTAGCGGCACTAAGTGGCTATCCCGTGCTTCACAGGTTGATAATTTAACAGAGGAATGTGTCAGTGCCCGCGCATATGTGCACCACACACATCCTGAGGGGATAGGAAAGAGGAGATATAGACCCTTTTAAGTGGGCTAGGGAAGCAGTGATCAAGAAGGTGGCATGTATTCAAGAAATATGTGTAAGAACTCTTGATATAAGGACAATTAAGATTGTGCATTGGGTGATAATAGGGGCAGTATGCTGCATTTGATTCAAACATGATAGGTTCTGACACATGTGTGAATATGTGTCACTCTGTGTCAGTACTCACACATTATGACGCAAGCTGACTTACAGAGACACAACCTGGTATTTCCTTTATGGTGTGTGCGTGACCATGTGTCACTCGATGTCAGTTCTCACACACTGTGATGCACACTCACTCACAGTGACACATCTTACAAGTTCCATGAATTCTGATTGGTCAATTTCAAATTCTTAGCCCCTGATTGGTCCATTTCAGATTTCCCTCCTTTTCCTAGTTCCTTTGTTCTCAGCATTTGTAACTTGGGTTTCACAACACACAGACACAGGAGGCAAGGATACCACATACAAGGTGAGTAGTCTTACAGTCCTAGTAGATTCTTATTGGAATTCCAGAAGACCTGCAGTTCTACAGAAGCACATGAGCACATATTGTCCTTTTCTTAATCTATAAATCCTGGTTGATAGCACATTTCATGTTGGTAATTTCCAGGCTGGATGGGTTGAGAATGCAGTACATTTTACTCCATTTCTATCTCATGGCACATAAGGAAGTGATATTTTTATAACAACAGGGGGGGGGGGGCTGGTGGGTTTGACAGGGGGGTAAATTTTGTTCAGCCTCTTGTCCGTGCATTACTATAGGCTAAATGGACATGTTCGTGCATGGTTTTTCAAAAACAATTCAACCCTTCTAGGGAGGGCAAAGTTATTTTACTTCTTTTCAGTGAAAAAGCTTGTATGTCTCTAAAGGTTAAAAGGGTGCAATTGCACACAATATTCAGGTCCTGGGGGGGGCAAAAAATGTTGACCCTCTCAAGGGGTGGGGGATTTTTTTTCAACCCTTTGAGGGGGAGGCAAAATAATTTACTTCTTTTCAGGGAATAAGCTTGTGCATTACTACTGAGGTTGAAAGGGCGTGTTCATGCATGATTTTCCAGACGTGGGTGGGGGGGAGGGGGAATTTGACCCCCCTTGCTTCCACATGAAAATCCACCACCCCCTGTTGTTAAAAAAAGGATCACTCTCTTCTGTGGGAGATTCAGGTGTGTAGAAATATGTGGTACTGAAAATGTGTTTATGCTATGCTTTATTGAATGTTCATGTCTGTTGTCTGTTTTATATCTTGACAGGTATATGAAGAGCACCTCAAAGAATCAACCATGGAGAAAGGCCATGCAAGATACCCATACAAATCAAAAGGACACGGAAACAGGATGAATTGATGATATTTGATTTTGAATAAAAGACCCCCCTCCCCCATTCTAAAGGGATATTGAAATGTCAGTATGCGTGAGTGTGAGTGTGTGTTATGGCACGTGTGTCATTATGTGTGAGAATGTGTCATACCTCATGTGTCAGCTCTGGTGAGGTTGCGTTATAACACATGTGTCAACATGTGTGAGGCCGCGTCATAACACATGCGTCAGTATGGGTGAGGCTGTGAGTCATAACACATGTGTCAGTATGGGTTAGTGTGCGTTATGACACATGTGTCAGCATGAGTGGGGCTGCGTCATGACACATGTGTCAGTATGTGCCAGTCGGTGTCATCAATGACACAAGGTGGCTCAATTTTTTTTTGTAGAGCGCACGAGTTAGCACTCACACACATTGACTCAGAGCGACACCAATTTGCTGGGTATATATATATATATATATATATATATACATATACAATAAACACATTGTAGGTGAATAACAAAATCCATGCAATAGTGTCCTGTTCTTTGAAATAAAAATACACCATAAATTGTACAGTCACTTACCTCCCAATATGTCCATCCATGTGTCCCCCATATAGGAATTAGCAGTGAATTGAGTTCTCAACCAGAAGTGTATTAATTTCAGATGGTTTGAGGTTGACCTGACGGCTCTATATAGGAATTAAGCGACAAGAACTCACCTAGACATAGGTTTCAATGGGGAAGCAGAAAGTGAGCTGGTTTCGAATGTAGAATTTCCAACTTTATTTTCGAAGTGAAGCAGGCATTTTTTTTTTTTTTAAGTTGGTTCATTGTCAGGTTTGAAGTGTTTACTACTGTAAGATATGAATTAGATGACAGATTATTTAGCAATTTTAATTGGAGATTTAAAATCTAACTTCTTGCCAACATTTCATATTCCGCATTGTGCTATGAAGCATGCTACAAACCTTGTCCGAAATTGCATAAAAGCTATTGTAACTGCCTTGCTATCTACACCAGGAAATGCACACTACAGCAGAAACCTGCTTATAATATGTTATAAGGCGCGGATAAACATGAAACCAACCCCGAGAGAAGTTTAAACTATTGTCAAGAGTTGGGCAATATTTATAGGTGGGGTAAGATAACATTTAAAACGTTTGTATGAAACAATTCAAATCAAGCCCTGTCCGCCCTTAACTCTGGGTGCGTTTTATATGGCAGGGAACCTTATGCTTAGAAGGAACACATGGTAGTGGTTCTATGAAATCACTGAGAGAAGTAACCATACGATAGATATTGGAAGGATTTATCATTTCCCAATGAAGTCTACAGTCTGATAGTAGCTAAACCTCTTCAGTAACAACCGCAACTCTATATTGGATAATCTAGTACTCATTGTAATCGGCCAGGAATTGTCAACTTCCCATTTCTTGTTGGAATGACAGCACCATTTTGACTGCAGCATATGTGCTATCTAGTTTTCTGTGTGCTAGGTGCAGACTTTTGTACTTCATCAACTACACTGATTCATGTAATACTCAGTGAGTTAGTGTAGTTGATGAAGACCCAAAATTATAGCAGATCGCATATTGATTGATTGATTTGTGTTTTACAGCACTTTAGCGGCACTAAGTGGCTATCCCGTGCTTCACAGGTTGATAATTTAACAGAGGAATGTGTCAGTGCCTGCGCATATGTGCACCACACACATCCTGAGGGGATAGGGAAGAGGAGATATAGACCCTTTTAAGTGGGCTAGGGAAGCCCGAGCAGATCGCATAGGTAGTACCTGGGTATTACAGCGGTGTTATAGGGAACAGAGCCATTTCTGTATGGAGGTGGCCATCTTGAAATCAGTTATGTAACTGCCCCCAACGGCCATCTTGGATCTGGCAGAAGATTGTGGGTAAACTCTTTATCTTCCCCTCCACCCGCATTCATTCTAATAAGGGCACATGCTCTAATAAGCGCACACCCCTCTTTTTGGGCCACGAGCACACCCCCCTGATGTCAATTTATACAAAAGATGTGTAAAAATAAAGACTTTTTAGGGCAAAAACAACGATTTTATGGCTTCAAGGGGTGCACTTATTATAATTAACTTTTGATTAAAGGAATTGAGCATCTTAAAAATAAATTTTCCACACATGTGTGCTTATTAGAATGAATACAGTATTTGCTATCCAAAGGTATAGTTTTTTTTAGAATATAGCTTCATATAGACTACCTATTAGGAAGAGCCCACCAAAGTAAACTCTACAAAGAGGTCAACTGCTGATCTAGCCCCCGACTACAAGAGCCACCTAGCTAATTTGTTTGGTAATAGCAATGGCTCTGTCCCGTATAGAGGTATGTATCCAATACAAGTTTCTGCATTATCTGATTCATACGTGATATTTTTACTCAACTTGCTTCAAGGCCTATCATTATGAATCATTTACTATCGTTTTCATCATTTAGAAGACACTGAGTCACTATCATGTAAAAGAGAAGCCATGTGCATGTGATTCTTCAGTCGTCTACATCTAGCAGATGCTGCTTTAGACCACACTGCTCCCTGCAGTGTAACCCTTTAGGGTGTGAGATGGTAGATATGCTGCTTCCTACAGTCTGTTTAGTTTGTGAGGTGGCTACATTTGGTAGATATGCTGCTTTAAGACAGACTGCTTCCTACAGTCTGTTTAGTTTGTGAGGTGGCAACATTTGGTAGATATGCTGCTTTAAGACAGACTGCTTCCTACAGTCTGTTTAGTTTGTGAGGTGGCTACATCCTGTAGGCTCTTAATAGCTACATTGAATGAATAAGTGAGTATCATGATGTCCAGTTGAATGAAGATGGCGTTTATTAATGGTAGTACGCCTGGAGTCTAAGTGTGTGGTCAGCGCGGCTTGTTACATGTTAAATCATGCTCCTGCACGTGCTGGCAACCCACCTGGTCCAGGTAATTACCATATCAGTACAGGGATTGGTTATTAAATGATCAATCTAACATACAGCGCCACCACCTGGTGGGCGTTCTGTAAACTATTACATATGTGACATATGGGGTTCGCTTGGCAATATAAGAAATAATATATCTTCCTAATGCACATTAATAATCATATCAAATAAGAATTATGAATTTATAATTAATAATTATGACGTAACATTGCGTAATCAATGATGGCGGATAATGCGGCATTGAAAAAGGTAAATCTGGGGCTAGCAATCTGGTAGATATGCTGCTTTAGGACAGACTGCTTCCTACAGTCTGTTTAGTTTGTGAGGTGGCAACATTTGGTAAATATGCTGCTTTAAGACAGACTGCTTCCTACAGTCTGTTTAGTTTGTGAGGTGGCAACATTTGGTAGATATGCTGCTTTAAGACAGACTGCTTCCTACAGTCTGTTTAGTTTGTGAGGTGGCTACATTTGGTAGATATGCTGCTTTAAGACAGACTGCTTCCTACAGTCTGTTTAGTTTGTGAGGTGGCAACATTTGGTAGATATGCTGCTTTAAGACAGACTGCTTCCTACAGTCTGTTCAGTTTGTGAGGTGGCTACATTTGATAGATATGCTGCGTTAGGACAGACTGCTTCCTACAGTCTGTTTAGTTTGTGAGGTGGCTACATTTGGTAAAAATGCTGCTTTAGGACAGACTGCTTCCTAAAGAGGCCAGTCTTGCTCATGAGAGCTCGTAATGCACGTACATCCTCCATGGCGTTGTGAGGGTTCTCGTTCTTCAAACCAAATGACTCCAGCAGGAAGTCCTGTGAGTGCTTTGGAAGGTTTGGATACACACTACGGAAGAGTGGCAGAGTGTCTATGTAGCCACCCACAACATTGACAAGCTGCTTTTCAAGGTTACAGTTCCTGGCATTGAAGATCAATCGAGGGATATCGAATCTCTTTGCATTTTGACTGACCAGGATTGGTGGACCATCATTCTTGTGAATGTTGAGTTCACTTAACCACTGGATGAAAGCTAACAGGGCTTGGTAAGTGGAGCTGGACTTCACTGCTTTCCTGTAATAAGTAATGGTGAGATTATTGTAACATAGTGATATACTAGGTTTTATTTTGCTGTCATAGGGTAAGTGGCCCATTTTAGCACATCTGTGATTGTCTATAATTACTATGGTTTATCCTGTGCTTCAACAACACATACACATATTTAGATCATGAAAATTTAGAAAACAGGGAGCACAGTAGCAACAGTTGTTAAAATGTCCACATCTTAACAGCTTTTTGAAATTTATACTAACCCATTGACAAAGAGGACATCGCCAACCTTCGTGATACCAGTCACCTGGGTCGCACCATGGCTAACTGGGCCACTTGGCAGCACGAAACAGTTGAACTTCTTACTGCGCCATACAGCAGAAATCTGTGTGATACCTGCATTCTTCTCTGCAAGATGAGACAAAAATGGCATGTTATAAATAATTCGCAATCAAAGAGACTAATTGAGGAAAGAAATATCACACATCCAATCACATTTATCTGACCAAGAACTGGTGGTATCATGAGCTGCATTTCTGGTGACCTATATATTGGGCCAGAGACATTGATCATAGATCCACATGCTATTTGGGTTTCTTGAAACTTGTTACCGATGATTATTGAAAAAAATTAATATAGCTAACTTCTTTAATAAGCATGTGCTCTCCTAGTTTTACTAGAAAAAGTGTTTTACCGGCATTTCTGTTAAGGTGGATGGCGCCCATGGGCTAAGAGTAGCTAATTTTTCGCCAGAGGTTCAGTATAAGTGTATAATTACATTCTCTTTCCAATAGTACTAGAAAGGCAGTGAGGTCCTGGGCTAGTTTATGATGTATTCATCCATGAAGCTACCATAAGTTTATAGAGTATTTTATCATGATTTGCATGGAATATTATTAGAGAGTAACTAAATTTTTGTATAACTTTCCCAGCATATTCTGTTCAACCTTTTACACCCGGAAAATGTATTACCACCATATGGTCCCGTGCACTTTTGCATTGTTTTACCACTTTGAAAAAAAAAGAAAATAATATAACTACATCATGCAGGTCAGTAATTGCTCAAGTACCCCTACAGAGTCAGCTGGCATCGTGGCTCAACTGGTAAGTGCGCCATGTGTTCACACAGAAGGTTGGGAGTTCAATCCAGCTTGATGCCATGGGCTGTACAACACGATTTTATACAGTCTCAATACCCAATAAGCTGTACACATGTGCAGAAACCTGCGCACAGGACGTGTTTGGCATGGTAGCCAACCACCTTAAAAGGCAGCAGTTTATTTCTTGTTCAAGGTTGTAAAATGTTCAGGGACATACTACCCGTTAGTCTATAAAAGAAATTCAACTGTGTTATTAACGGTTATCTATAATACTTTCATTAAAGAAAATTCAAATTATGAACAAGTGTACATGTCACGGACATGACAAGTAGATCAGGGGTCGATGGAAAGCACTTGATATTGAAAAAGAAGTATGTAATCTTTTTTAAATAAGATGTGGAAAGTGAGGCTATGATTTATAAACGTCCTTGCCTTTTGAGAGTTCACCTGTGAGGCACTGGATATCTAGGAAAACAAGCAGCACATGCGCACATATGTCATTTGTAAACAAATGTGGAGATTATTCCGTTTACAGTTAGTGGATGTACAAAATATGAGATTTATATGACCTTTATTGGACCTAGGCCTTAACAAGAATGAGGTAACAGCTTAGTGTCTTTTGTAAACAAAAGATGAGACCTTGGAAGGATATGCAGTGACAACAGGGAGAGCAAATAAAACAAGAGAGCGTTTATTTTAAAACAGTTGAGTCGAGAGTATATGTCTTGGAGAGACAGAAAGGAAACGAGGCAAGGGTACAGAGCCTAGGCTAGATGACTTGCCCATGACTTTCCCACTATGTCATTAAGGACATATTTAGCTGCTTGATTGTCTTCCTCCCCCTCCCAACACAACTACCAGCACAGCTCTGAGTATTGAGTCCCGACCACTGTCCCACCCACCCATCCATCGACAGTCATTGTTGATCCTACAATTAACATCACAGACAGTGTAGCCAAGGTGATGTGACCTTGTTACAATTACTTGTTACATTTCCTTCCTTTCCCATGGGAAATGATTGGAAGCCAATTCTCTTAAAGGGCCCAGCTATCTCACTACTGATACTTACCATAGAGAAGCCTACTAGGCTCCTCTATATACTCACCTAGATTCACCTCCAATGCAAGACTAATGTTTTGTCTATGAGAGAATCTTGGAATTAAACCTATCAATAAACCAAATTGGAAGGCCTTCAAAATCAACTATATCAAAAGATATTTGCCCAGATAACCATGGCACGCACTGCCCCCATACCTACTCTATGCCCTCCTCTTCTAAAAAATCTGTCTATAAGTGGGGTTAAAGACAGTTTGATTACCCTTTTATTTAGGGTAAAAAGAGCCCTAAATCCCATGCATTTCTCCATAGGGAAAAAAACCAACAGTAATTACCATGTCACAGCCATCAATGTACACCTTAAATGTAAATTCTATTACATGGATAGCTTTGTCTTGCTTTTTGTCTCACTATATGACTAATTTTTGGGGGTTCAGTTGTAACAGAAATAGGGCTAAATGACAGGTTTTGATGGTCTATGCAAATTCTTGGAATCTAAATATAAGAAAAGCATACCCCATGAAATGTTTTTTTCATCATTTATCAAAAGATTTTCATGTAAATCGAAATATGACTCATGGGGTCTTTGAAGGGTGTGATAGGGCATATGCTGTGTAATGGAATAGTCTTTTGGTGGTGCATGTAATCTGCTAGAGGCAAAAATAGCAATTGAAACTTGGTAATCATAAGAAACTCGGCTAAGGGCTAGTAGACAAGAGGTCAGAAAGGTGGTGTCAAAAGCCCTTGCCTCGTTTAATATGATCCCAGTTTAGTATATATAGACTAGTTTATGTACATGTGCCAAGTGTTCAGAGATGGACTATAGTTTACAATTATTCGACCAACATGTGCCAAGTGTTCATGGATGGACTATAGTTTTACAGTCATTCGACCAACATGTGCCAAGTATTCAGGGTTGGACTATAGTTTAGTTATTTCACCAAAATGAGCCAAAAGGTCAGGGATGGACTAAAGTTTACAGTTATCAGATCTGAGCCGAGGCTGAGAAGTAACCCCAAACTTTAAAGATACCCTGTGCTCAAAAGTATGAACATGCACATATCTATCCACAGGCTTAGAAGTATACACAGGACCATTTATAACCCTGCTTACCTGTGATCACTGGACCATGACCACCCTCTACTGCAGTGCAGTCAAGCAGAACATGAGTTGATATCACTGTGTGTGGTACTGAGGTGTGAGTGCAACCCCCATCCACCTATCCGTACCTACTGTACTCTTAGGGAAGCCACATTTAATCATGTTTTATTTCAGAAAACCTTTAATTTCTTGATAAGGTTCATATCTTAGACATGTTAATATTTTCTTGTGGAAAAGGCTCTGAGCTTTGACATGGGCTTAGTGTTTTCTTTAGGAAATTTAACACGAAAATCGGAAATAGATTTTAGTGGTACCTCCAGGTAGATTTTTATGGACATCTGGTGACAAAATCCATGATTTACTTCACATATATATTGTAATTCTTCATGCTGAGTCTGTACCTGGATAAATATATGTTCCTCTTTTATGTAGTGCTATCAATTAAGTCATAAAATTAATAGAAAATGGTGAAAAATACACTTTTTATGTCACATTGACATAGCACTAAGATCTGACCATTTAGGGCTAGAAATGGCCACAGCCCTACATCTATGACTGGGCCCATATGGAGTGCAGTCTTCAACCTGGTTATTTGACCAAAATGTGCCAAGTGTTCATGGATGGACTATATTTTACACTTATTTGACCAACATGTGGAATGTGTTCATGGATGGACGATGGATGGACTGTAGTTTACAGTTACTTGACCTACATGTGCCTAATGCAGATATGCCACTCACTGGCCGGCTGACAAAAATCAGGAAAACTGAACTTTGGACTATTTTCCCAGGAATTTAAGAGAATTTAATACAGAACTCTTGGAATCAAAACCAGGAATTCCTGGTAAACCAGGAAAAGTGGCATCTCTGCAAGTGTTCATGGATGGACTATAGTTTTACAGTTATTTGACCGGAATGAGCCAAGAGGTCAGGGATGGACTATAGTTTACAGTCATTTGACCAAAATGTGCCGAGTGTTCATGGATGGACTATATTTTACACTTATTTGACCAACATGTGGCATGTGTTCTTGGATGGACTATAATTTACAGTTATTTGACCTACATGTTCAAAGTGTTTGCAGTTATTTAACAAAAAATGAGCCAAGAGCTCAAGGTCAGGGATTGACTATAGTTTAGTTATTTGACCCAAAGTGTGCCATGTGTTCATGGATGGACTATATTTTACAGTATTTGACGTGAATGTGCAAAGTGTTCAGGGATGGACTATAGTTTACAGTTATTTGACCAAGATGAGCCAAGAGGTCAGGGATATATTATACTTTGTAGTTATTTGACCTTCATGTGCAAAGTGTTTAGGAATGGACTATTGTTTAGTAATTTGAACTACATGTGCCAAGTGTTCCTGAATGGACTATATTTTAGTTATTTGACTTACATGTGTAAAGTGTTCATGGATGGACTATAGTTTAGTTATTTGACCTACATGTGCAATGTGTTCAGGGATGGAATATAGTTTAGTTATTTGACATGGGCTTAGTGTTTTCTTTAGGAAATTTAACACGAAAATCGGAAATAGATTTTAGTGGTACCTCCAGGTAGATTTTTATGGACATCTGGTGACAAAATCCATGATTTACTTCACATATATATTGTAATTCTTCATGCTGAGTCTGTACCTGGATAAATATATGTTCCTCTTTTATGTAGTGCTATCAATTAAGTCATAAAATTAATAGAAAATGGTGAAAAATACACTTTTTATGTCACATTGACATAGCACTAAGATCTGACCATTTAGGGCTAGAAATGGCCACAGCCCTACATCTATGACTGGGCCCATATGGAGTGCAGTCTTCAACCTGGTTATTTGACCAAAATGTGCCAAGTGTTCATGGATGGACTATATTTTACACTTATTTGACCAACATGTGGAATGTGTTCATGGATGGACGATGGATGGACTATAGTTTACAGTTACTTGACCTACATGTGCCTAATGCAGATATGCCACTCACTGGCCGGCTGACAAAAATCAGGAAAACTGAACTTTGGACTATTTTCCCAGGAATTTAAGAGAATTTAATACAGAACTCTTGGAATCAAAACCAGGAATTCCTGGTAAACCAGGAAAAGTGGCATCTCTGCAAGTGTTCATGGATGGACTATAGTTTTACAGTTATTTGACCGGAATGAGCCAAGAGGTCAGGGATGGACTATAGTTTACAGTCATTTGACCAAAATGTGCCGAGTGTTCATGGATGGACTATATTTTACACTTATTTGACCAACATGTGGCATGTGTTCTTGGATGGACTATAATTTACAGTTATTTGACCTACATGTTCAAAGTGTTTGCAGTTATTTAACAAAAAATGAGCCAAGAGCTCAAGGTCAGGGATTGACTATAGTTTAGTTATTTGACCCAAAGTGTGCCATGTGTTCATGGATGGACTATATTTTACAGTATTTGACGTGAATGTGCAAAGTGTTCAGGGATGGACTATAGTTTACAGTTATTTGACCAAGATGAGCCAAGAGGTCAGGGATATATTATACTTTGTAGTTATTTGACCTTCATGTGCAAAGTGTTTAGGAATGGACTATTGTTTAGTTATTTGAACTACATGTGCCAAGTGTTCCTGAATGGACTATATTTTAGTTATTTGACTTACATGTGTAAAGTGTTCATGGATGGACTATAGTTTAGTTATTTGACCTACATGTGCAATGTGTTCAGGGATGGAATATAGTTTAGTTATTTGACCAAAATGAGCCAAGAGGTCAGGGATGTACTATAGTTTGTAGTTATTTGACCTTCATGTGTTAAGTGTTTAGGGATGACTATAGTTTATAGTTTTTTGACCTACAAGTGCCAAGTGTTCATGAATGGAATAGTGTACAGTTATTTGATCTACATGTGCAAAACATTCATGGATGGACTATAGTTTGCAGTTATTTGACCTTCATGTGCCAAGTGTTCATGGATGGACTATAGTTTACAGTTATTTGACCAAAATGACCCAAGAGGTCAGGGATGGACTCCTGGGAGCTATCAATAAGATTCTGGGAGCACTTTGCAAACGTAAAAGAGGTCCCCTGCCCCTCTGCGAAAGAATTCCTTGCCATTAAGCACCTATCCTTGCCAGCATAAAATTGCCATCTGGGAGCTCCTGGAAACACTTTAGAAACCTAGGGAAAGTCCCCTGCAGCTCTGTGAAGAATTTCTATGTCATTTGGCACCTCTTCTGGTCATCTGTGAGCTCCTGGGACTATCTATATTCTGAGAGCACGTTGGATACACAGAAAAAGCCCCCTGTCCCTCTAAGAAGATATTCCCACCGTTTTGGCACGTCTCCTTGCCATCTGGAGCTCCTGGGAGCTATCTAGGAGATTCTGGGAGCACTTTGCAAACATAGAAGAGGTCCCCTTGAAGGAATTCCCACCCTTTAGGCACCTACCCATGTCCCTTACACTAACAGTTCAAAATGCCAGACTGCATCCTAATGTACAGCAATGGAGACTCAGCTTGGAGAGAAACCTGCTAGGAGAGTGTGGACTCTCATTTGTATGAATGGAGACTATTCTGCCATATGAATTCCCTCCCCCAGATTTCCAAGCTCCCTGCAGTGGCCATTTTGACAGGGGGTAGAAGCAACTGAAGGATTTGTTTGTTTGTTTAGTTTTATGTCTGGGGGCCACCGAGGAACTCAGACATTCAAGCAACTGAAGGAACAGCCAGTTATGCCAGGTATGTACATTGTGTAACTTCGGCACATACCTCTCAAACATTATGTGCTGAAAAAGAACACACACCACTGTTCCTAAGGAGATTCTTCTGGGCTATGGATATACGTTTATCACATACTATCTACCCAGAATAATCTCCTTAAAAACTTAGGAGCCTATTGGTAATGTCTCAGTATGCCATCTGTGAGAGTTCCCCTGCTCCTGGGATTATCGAAAGACAAGTGCCTCTAGATAAGTCAGGGGTAGACACTAACATTTCCAGCCACTGGCCACTCATATAGATTAACTTTGATAGAGGTGTCTCAGTCAACTTCTGTGGGCCATCCCAGGCCAACAATTCTTGGTAAATCTACGGGCCCACAAGCAGCTGGCCCGGGAACCAATGGCCCATAGTTAGTGTCTACCCCTGTAAGTACTGCCAAAATGACGCCGGTACACCAGCTTTTGCCAAGGTAGAATCCAGAATGACCTGCCATAACCTCAGCATTATGTTGCTGGTAGAACTTTTCAAATCAGACTATTAGATAGATCAATTTTAGTGAAGACATTTAAATATCTGTACTACTATAAACGTATGAATTTTCACGCAGTACATATTTTCGTGCACATATAAGATGTGCGTGAAAATTTCACACAAAGTACTGATTGGATCACCCAACCTGTGGGTGCACATGTGCATGTCAGATGCGCGAAAATTTAGCTGTGCGAAAATATCTACATTTACAGTATGGACACCGGGATTCGAACCCGGGTCTCTCGCTTGCAAGTCGAGCGCTCTACCACTGAGCTACATCCCCTGGCCTGACATACCCTGTCACCAACACGGCCCCACTGACATTTCCACCTTCCAACTACCCTGGATCGGTATGGTATACATAGGGGGAGTGACACAACCAAGTGAACAGTCCCTCTGAAGGCTCTGCGCACCCGACGGGGGAACAAACCCCTACACTCCTCCCAACCAGCTTCAACCGTATCCCGCCAGAACCGGTCCTCCAGTCCAGTCCGAACAGCTGGTACATGGGTTAGATAACCTTAGGGAAGCTAACCCAGCAGGGCAACTAATTGCCCAGGAGAATGGCAATGGATCATTAGTGCTCCAAAACCATTCGAACTCCCAAGATGCGGAATCTGTATCTTGGAGAGATCCCGAACCCCACTATAATGCTAGTGAGGAAAATCTACCAGACTCTGTACGACGTGAACAGTCCATACAGAGACAGGGTAACTTAATAGGCCAACAATCACTTGTTGACGAGTTAAGTAATTCGATGTTCGAAGTTGGTGGTAGTACTAATCCAGAACATCCGGCATCAATGCCAAAGAGGGTAACATTCGGAGAACTACCTTATAGATTACCCAGACCCGGACTACCAATATTAGATTACAGCGCTATAGATGGCGACTTAACCTATGCGGTACCGGAAGGTGAGGAATTTAAACGACCGGATGTCCTGTTGTTAAATGAAACTTATGTAACTTTGAACGAGAACCTAAATACCTTGGTCAAAGCTAAAGATGAAGTATTCCATGAAAAACTTCAGCTGGAAGAAGACCTAACTGGCATGCGGAAGGAATTCGAAGCCAGAAGGAGTGAGTACATGAAGGAACTCGAGAATGAAGAATTAAAACTTCAGGAAATGAGAGAGTCATTCAATAAGGAATATGACAATAGACACATTCGCATCCAAACATACATAGATACGAACGATCAACTAAATCTTGATAAGGCAAAATTTGAATCCGAAATATGCCATTATCAGAGCGAGTTAGAGAAATTGAAACTTCAGTGTAGTAAACAAGCTGAAGACAATGAAACCATCCGGGTAGGCATTATAGCTTACGATAAACAACTGGAAGAAGATAGACAGAAACTCACGAATGAGCTTCAGGAATTGCAGACTACTGCAATAACCTTAGACAAATATGTAGAAGCCGCCCAGTTGACTATAGGTGATATAGATCCAGCTGTGGTGTCTACAATGTTGGGAAAAACATCCAAAGATGCAACCCCAATTAGATACAACCCATTCGTTGATGATGGGGCTGATAAGAATGTAGTTTCCGGAATCTACAAGAAACTGAATAATACCGCAGGTAATGGAACCGCACCTACACCAGCAACTCCTGTGCTGGATACAATAGGTCCGGCACCACCAATACCAGATTTGAGTCACAAAATTAAAGCGACTCACGATAGTGCTACTGGAACTAACAATAATACACCCGTGGCACAATCAAGAGTACCGGGACGACCGAGGCATATGTTAACACCACCTTCATATTTCTCCCAACCCGGCCACAGTACACCAGCAGGTCCGAGACTACCGAACCCACCTCCGGGTCCCGGTAATGGTCCTACTGACGGAGGTTTTCCAAGACCAAATCCGCCACAAAACAATGTTAACAGCGGTACGTATCAACCAAGAACATCTTCCTATGGATATAGATATAACTATAATCCATCAGGAAGTGGTAATTATCAAAATGGTAATAACTATAACCAGGGATGGAATCAAAATAATTCTTACCCTAGGTATACGTCTTCTGGAAACGCCGGTTACAATGGTGGATGCCCTGGCGGTTCATCCGGAAACTATCATAATAATGATCCACCAGGAGGGAACCCTCCAGGCGGCCCAGGAGGATCCGGATCAGGAGGATCCGGATCAGGAGGAGATGGCAGGAAGCCAAATAGAAGAACTTCCATGCCTGCAGGGATGCAAACCATCTTTGATAGGAGCCAATGTATCCAAAACCTTGGCATTGACTGCTACCAAAAGGGAGCAGATGGCATGGAAGTCATGAACTGGAGCATGCGAGAAGCAGATAGACTACGCGGATGTAATAATCCGGCACGTAGACAGGCACGGATACCCCCTCCATATGATTCTAATGATCCATGGAAGGACAGGTACCAAGCTTTTGTCGACGAAGTCAATTGCAGTGGCTGGACAAAAGAAGAAGCTCTGCCGTATTTGATCTGTTGGTTGAATAAAGGTGGAAAAGTAGCTCTCAACCAATGGAGAGCAGCTTACGGATTATACGGCACCTATGATCAATTGGTCGAATGTGCCGCATACCTATTTGGATCAATCGTTAGGGAAGATCCATGGGTAAGCTTCAAGAAAAGGACACAGAAACCTAAAGAATCTCACAAGGTCTTTGGTTTGGAGCTACAGGACCTGCTATCAAAAGCGCGTCCGCATTGGCCTCATGACGATGACTGTTACCTACAAGAGTTGTTTATACAATTCTACAATGGATTGCGGGATCCGGATCACAAACAAGTAGTTTGGGATTCTTGGAAAGATGATACTTCCTTCAGTGACCTGTTCATATCAATAGATGGACATGACATGAAGAAACGATTGGTAGGTCTAGGACCTAACCCGATAAGAGCAGCTCCGCTTCAATACGAAAGTACACCTGCTCCGATATATGAAAATTCCCAATTAGCCCCGGTCGATTCGTATGAGGCTGATGAGGGGGATGAATATGTCTCCAATGAAAACGGAGAATATATTGGATCAGTCCAGGTAGCTGGAAAGTATTACCGACAGAAACGGTATAGGAAGGTACATTCGAGAGTGAGGGGAGGATCTGCTACTGGTAAAACAGCTTCCGGATCAACTCAACCTGGCAATGTAGCCTCTACGGCGAAGCCAACTGTGGCAGCCACTGTTGCTCCTACTAATGTGATGGAAACATTAATAGCCGGACTAACAGAAGCTCTAAAGAGACCGAGAGTTGATAAATCTCAAAGGAGATGTTTCAGATGCCAGAAACTGGGGCACTACGCTCCTGAATGTATGGCTGAGAAACCTGTCCCCCGTAGACAGGAAGGTGTCTCTGGAATAAGTACAGAGGAAAACTAGGGAGGGGTCTCCCGAGGGGCAAAGAAGGGGATCCCAGTGACAAATCTTGCCATGATATCACCATCCGTGATGATAGTTCGCATGTAGTAGCAAACTCGCCTAGCACCGAGGTGGTTGTAGACACCCGGAAGGTTAGGGAAGCTGATATAACAGGTGCCACGGGAGCACAGGGGAAACCCGATATCAGTAACGAGGCAGGCGGCTACGAGTTAGCCAGGGTTGGTAGTGCCCACCTGCCCCTGGGTCATCCTTGTCTGGAATACCTGAAAGGATGTGGATCGACTCCTGGTGTGAACAATGACGTTCCGATCATCACGGATATGCCCTCTGTTTTAAACGGAAGGCGGTGGTATGTTTGCCTCACTGTTAACGGAAGATCTGCCGAATTTCTCATGGATACGGGAGCTAGCCACTCCTGTATCTCCAAGAAGTTCTATGATCTTATACCGGATGAACATGATACTCTCAAATCGGGAGGAAGTGCTCAGACGGCCGATGGCAGTACCTTGCAAACATATGGTAGAACTTGTGTGAAGTTACAATTAGATGGAGTACATGACTATGTCATGAGCGCCACCGTTGCGGATATAGCAGATGAAGGGATACTCGGGTTGGATTTCGCATCCCTGTATGGAGTTGTGTTGGAACCCCAATCAGGAGTGTTGAGTGTGAAATACCCGTATCCTGTAAAGGTTAGGTGTGTACTGAGACAAGTGAGCAGTATGGCTAGTGTAGCACACACTGTGCGAATCCCTCCGGGAGTAGCCTGTGATGTGCTAGTGAGAAGTGATCCTGCAATGCGCAATAAGCCTGCAGTGATAGAACCGGATGTAGCTACTCTGTCAAGTATCGGATTAGTATCCGCAGACACTATTGTAGCAAATGCATCATGGTCGGTAGTACCTGTCTCCAATACCGGAAACAGTACTATCTACTTGAAGAAGGTACAAGTTTTCGGAAACGTGACCCTTTCGGAAACTGTAACGGATAGTAAGAGGAACTTACAAAAGGGTACAGGAGATGATGAAATTTCGGAAGACTTACTCAAGTTGTATGAAGAAACTTCATTAGAAGATCCGGAATACCGGAAAGTGTTCTATGAATTGCTCTGTCAGTATAGGACTGCCTTTGCCAAACCTGGTGAAAAACTAGGTACGACAAACAAGGTAGTACATAAAATAGATACTGGAGATGCGGAACCCTTTAAAATACCGTATAGGCGGTTACCTTTAGCAAAAAAGAGAGTAGCTGAAGAGGAAATAAACAAGATGTTGGAACAGGATGAATAGTCCCTTCCAATAGTCCATGGAGTAGTCCTGTGTGTATGGTAACAAAGAAAGACGGCACTATCCGTTTTTGCATAGACTACAGGAAGTTGAATGGTGTAACGAAAAAGAATTCGTATCCACTACCGAGAATAGACGAAACCATTGACTCCTTAGGAGGAAACAGTTGGTTTTGTACCCTAGACTTGCAATCAGGTTATTGGCAAGTGGGAATGAACCCTTCAGATATGGAAAAAACTGCATTTTCGAGTCATATTGGACTATTCCAATATAACGTAATGCCGTTTGGTTTGTGCAATGCACCAGCAACATTTGAAGCAATGATGGAAACAATTCTAAGTGACTTATTGTGGAAAAGATGTCTTGTATATCTTGACGATGTCATAGTCTTCGGAAAAACATTCGAAGAGTGTTCTAATAACCTAAAAATGGTACTAGAACGTATTATTTCTAATGGTCTCAAATTGAAACCTAAGAAATGCCACATGTTTAGAAAGTCCATGAATTATTTGGGCCGCATCATTAGTGATGAAGGAATAAAAGCTGATCCGGAGAAAATCGAATCAGTTACGAATTGGAATAGGCCTAGAACACCCAAAGAAGTGAGGTCCTTTTTAGGATTCTGTTCCTATTATAGGGAATTTATTCCGAATTATTCTAGAGTCAGTTATCCATTACAAGCAATAGCTAACTGGACTCCAGGAAGTACCAAGGAAAAATTTCCTAGGACACATGAACAGGAATTTGCTTTTCAAAAGCTAAAAGACCTGTTCACGAGTACTCCGGTATTACAATATCCGAATGAAACGGATCATTTCATACTGGATACTGATGCTAGTAATGATAGCATTGGTGCAGCTCTCTCGCAAGTCCAAAATGGGAGAGAAGTACCGATTGCCTTTGCCAGCAATACACTGAGCAAAACTCAGCGCAATTACTGCACAACCAAAAGAGAGTTGTTGGCAGTAGTCGTATATACCAAGAAGTTCAAACATTTTCTATGGGGAACGAACTTTACATTACGTACGGCTCATTCCTCTCTAAGATGGCTACTGAACTTCCGAGATGCTGAAGGAATGTTAGGCCGATGGTTAGCTCATCTATCAGAATATGGGCTTGAACATCACCAGATTCAGCATAGACCTGGAGTGAAGCATTTGAATGCTGATGCCTTGTCTCGAATACCGATCCGGAAATGTGATAATCCAGATTGTACTGATTGTGGAGCTCATAGGGCAGTGTTAGCAGGGATTCGAAGACCATTCGAACCCCTAGTTGCCAGTATACTGGATTGGTCTATGGATCACATACGACGTTTCCAGGAAGCTGACTCGATAACTGCGCAGCTATTGCAATTAGTACCAAAGGGTATACGTCCAGTTAGACCCGAGGTCTCTCTGGAAAATCGAGAAATGAGAAGGTTTCTTGCTCAATGGACTGAGCTTGAAGTCCGGAAAGGCGTGTTATACCGTTGGAAGCCATGTAAAAATGGTGAGAAAATCATGCAAGTGGTAATACCACATGCCATGAGACATGACATTATGTACTTCTGTCATGGACATCGGACCAGTGGTCATTTTGGAAGGAAACGTTCGTTGGCACGACTTTCCAAAAAATATTACTGGCCTGGCATGACCAGAGACTTGCAAAGATGGGTAATCACCTGTCCGGATTGTTGTAAAAACAAACCCGGACCCGGGATGGGTAAACTTCCCCTATCACAAGAACTTTTCGGAGTTAGATTCGCAAGAACCGGGGTAGACATCATCAGTGGATTGAACACAACCGCTAATGATAACACCTGTATGATGGTAGTGTGTGATTATTACACAAAATACACTAAAGTATTTCCACTACCGGACCACAAAGCAGTTACTTGTGCCGAAGCCTTTGTAAAAGGCTGGGCACTAAGTTTCGGTGTACCACTAATGCTACACAGCGACCAAGGCAGAGAATTTGAATCAAATCTCTGGCAGGGTATGTGCGAATACTTAGCTATTTGTAAGACTAGAACCAATCCGTATAGACCACAAAGCGATGGATTGGTAGAAAGGTTCAATAGAACCCTTATCCAAGTTCTAAAATCACTCGTCAATGAACATATGGACGACTGGGATGAGCAATGTCATTTCGTGACGCATGCTTATAACAGTACGGTACATTCAAGTACAAATTGTACTCCGAACCTCTTAGTATTCGGAGAGGATCTGATAATGCCTGCTGACTTAGTATTTGGAGTCGTAGGGATGGACCCGGAACTACCTTGCCATGTAGTTTTTGTGGAATGTTTAAGAGACAGATTTAAAAAAGCATATGAGTCTGTCCGAATCGATTTGGAGAAAAGTGCCAAATGGCAGAAAGTTGGATATGATACCGATCTAAAGCATCGGAAATTCCAATCCGGAGATAGAGTTCTCAGGCTACATGAACCACTTAGGCACATAAAATTAGCGTCTAATTGGGATGGTCCCTTCACGGTAACCCAAGTTATCAGTGATTGTACCGTAATAATTAAATCTGACCTTGGTCGACTGTATAAGTCAAATGTGGCCAGACTGAGGAAATGGTCTGGGAGGGAGACCTCCACAGAAATGTATGGTGAAGGTTCCGGAAAGATCCTGAACCAGAATCGCATAATAGACCAGGTAAAGAACACTACAGTGAAGCGAGGCCGTGGTAGGCCTAAAAAGTGTTCCGAATCAGTGACACCCGCGCCAACACCGATTAAGCGTGGGGGAGTTAAAAAAGTCTCGGCAGGTGAAGACAAGAAGAAGAGGAAAAGTGTCTCTAAGGCTAAGAAACACTTAGAAAAAGCTCTTCAGACTGTCAGGTCCGATAGAGAACTATCCGAGAAGGGGAGATACGTTCGTCGCAGCCCTCGAATTGCCCAGAGGACTGCAGTGACCTAACCTGTATACACAACGAGTGTAATGTTTACATTTAGAGGAACGGATGACAACTGACCTGAAAGGCTTATTTGTCGCCGCCACATGATGTACCAATGGGTAGTGGACGGATAATCCGGTGGATTTGCTGAAGCTTTCCATAATCTCCACTTAAATCCCCAGACAAGTCATCGGCATGAGCGATAATTACCTAAAAACATTCAGTTTGTTTATGTTCCGCTTGTAGCACGTGCGTTTCCGCATGACGTTACCGTGTCCAGTCTCGGCTGACCTCTCGTGACCTCGCAGGATGCGGGGAAATGACGTCACGAAAGCTGGCCTGTCGCCATATTTGTTTTCGGTAACGTCCAAGACGGTCGAGCGCGCTCCCTGCTTGGATTTTACCGGCTAGCAAACCCCTCGCTGCTTCTTCAGAGTCTGTCTCCTGGTAGGCAGACTCCGTCTGTGTCGGCCCCGGCGCCGTAAAAGCCGGAAAAAGGAGTATTTTACTCCCGTAGGTGATTCCCCGGTCATGGCTGAGGAATCCGTAGCTGCAGCCAAGCTATCCGGTGACCCGGATAAGCTGACTCCGTCCGCCGAGCTTTTCCGGAAGCTTTGTCACCTGTTACACAGGAAGAGAGCGAGATGATGGACGTGGAGGAACCCACGGATGGCTCGTTCGAGAAGCTGGCCTCATTCTCACTAAATGAGCCAGAGAAGCTGTTATCTCCACTCCCGGCCGAGGGATCCGGAGGGGCTGCGAGTGCTGAACCCGCAGCAACTGAGTCCGAAACTACCCAAGTTGACGGACCGAAGGATCAGTGGAAGCCAGCAGTGGCGGACCCTTTTCCAGCTAGCTACGATGGTCGCTACCTGTATGTCCACCTGGAACTGCAGGCACAAGTGACCTACGCGGACGGGACACCAGTCAGGATGGACCCGAAAGTCAGGATAGCTATCGAGGGCGTCATGGCTCCCGAACAGCTGACCAGGATGCCTCCCGAGTGGCTTCGAGACTGGCCGTGGTTCCAACGGGGACTTATGGTGGACGCTGGTTTCCATGAAACCGCATATGCAGCTAACTGAGCCTTCGAGCTCGGAGCGTATCCGAAGCCTGACAAGTCCCTGTGGAACGTCAAGGCTACGAATATCAACTGGGTAGGCTGTGTCTGGGATACCGAAGGACAGACCTACCCACGCCCTAGTGCTACCCGGCCGCAGTGCCGGACCACTAAGGAATTCAGGGAAGCCGCTGCTAACTTCGAGCAGTGGGATGACGGTTTCTACATAACCGAGCAGGAATTGGTGGATGTCCAGAACAATTCACTAATCGGATTGGACCGAGCTGCAGCCCTTCGGACGGTTATTGTCCGCCGTATGACTGCCGAACAGGAGGCCCAGGAAGAGGCTAAGAGAGCTGCGGAAGTACCCGCACCTCCTATCCCCGACCTGAAGCTTGCCACCAGGAGCTCAGCCAGTGCTACACAAGCTACCGGCAGTACTACTACCCCAGTAGAAGCCACGACCTCCAGCACATCCGGAACCCAGGAACCGGAGGAAGACTGGAAGGTCAGTAAGAACCGACGATCTGCTGCTCGGAAGCTCAAGAATCTCCCGGATTCTGCTAGAGCCGAGCCGAAATCCAGCACCTCAACCACTTGTAGTACCGCAATGGAGGTTGAGTCGTCCGACGAGGAGTCGGTGCACGAATCCTCGGTTGAGTATGATGAGAAGGCCACTCCATCAACTCAAACCGAGGCCGAACGTTGGTCTAACGCCAAATCCGGATTCAAAACCCGGATTCCGACGTGCTTCTCCGATTGTGCCTACGGAGTAAAGAAGGACGGCTCTACCCTCTATGCCTGCCCGGACTCAATCAACAAGAACAATGAGTCAGATGACGAAGATTGGATGCGTCTTTCGGACGAGGACCCCAATCCGAGCAAGGCCTATCGAAAGATGTGGCTTATGCTTAACCACACCGAAGGGTACTATACCTATACCCAGAGGAGGAAGCTACGTTGGGCTCTAGAGAAGTGGTACGGTGACGACCAGAAGTCCTGTCCCTTCTCTATCTGCCAGGATGCGAGTGATGTCTCGGTCCGGACCTGGAGTACTCCAGCTCGGTTCCAAAGACATCTCGTCGAGACCCACTTCCACCATCACCCGGTTTACATTTGTGATCCGAGTTATGGCAAGAAGGGTAAGAAGTGTACTACGAAGGTGCAATACAGCCGACGTAGTGATCTGGCGAGACACCAGAAGAAATGCCACGCCGAAGGCTTGGAGATGGCTCGGAAGCGCATCATGGAGCTTCACCAGGAACTCATGAAGGAGTTCGATAGTCTATGCGAGGATGTTTGGTCTAAGATCCGACCGGGGGACCAAGTCCTCTGCGAGGTTCCGAAGACCAAGGATTCGAAACTCCGCGCGAAGATAGTCCTGACTCCTGGAAAGGGTAAACTGGACATGCACGAGTCTAAACTATTAGTATCATTTTCTCTGGCAGAAATACGAGGAATCCGGAAAGGAGGGAAAGAGAGCTCGTGAAAGGAGCAGAAGAGATCAGAACTGTGGTGGCAACGGTAATGGTCAGAGCACCACTGCTAAACCGAAAGTCAGAGCAGAGGACCGTTCCAGGTCTCCTCTGGCTAGGCACCCCGCAGAGCAGGCTCAGGGCACTCCGGTGTTCAAGAAGCCCGAACCTGCCGGATACGCTGGAGCCGTATCGAAGCCTGGGAAAGTTAATCCTCGTAACTTTCCGTCCTTAACCCAGGGACCTGGACCTGAGAGCCAGAACTTGGTGGTAGGAAAGGATGGTCGTCTTGTCCCAAAGAAGACCACAGCACCTGCTGCCGCCGGATCCGCATCCGCTCCAGCCGCCCTGCCAGTCAGCTTCACCCAGGAGCAGTTGAACATGTACCTGCAAATGGGATTGAGGCAGAACACGCCCCCTGCCTACTGTGTACCATCAGCAGGCGTGTCCGGAAGCCCCAAACCCGGAAGTGGTCCACAGGCCGCATCGACTCCTCCCAAGGCTGTCGCTGCACCTGCGAAACCAAAGGACGCTATTACCATTAAGGCCGGTAATGCGGAAATTTGGTTTGAGAAAGCTCGCCAAGGGGAGGCAGATGTCCAGAAGGCCATCTACACCCACTGGGAGAAGTGTGTCCGTGAGAAGGCCACAGAATTTCATCAGGGACTCCTAAACGACACCCTGTTGTGTATGAAGGAGGTCGCGGATGCTGAAAAGCAGCGCCTCGAGACCCTCATTCGGGACGATGTGAAGGCCCAAGAGGAGGCTGCCGCAGCTGCCCAAGAAAAGGCAGCTATGGACGTGCACGTGCTGGAGAAACGTGTAAAGGAGGAGATTACCCGGAATACCAACTTGAACACTAAGTTCATGAGGGTATTCGGAGTCGACCTCGACGAGTGGGACGGCACTCCCGAGTCGGCTCTAGTTCTTCTTAAGAAGAAGCATGCTAAGAAATCCGTCTAAGCATGCTACGGGTTATTTTTCCATAATTTTTTTTCTCCACCACCAAATAACCAGATATAGTCTTTGCGGAACCTTACAGGTCTGCGAATGTTTTCTTCACTAGTATATGAACACCTATCGTATGTGTTCCGGGTTCCTCTTATGACCAGCTTATTGTATAATTCAGGCTGTATAACCCTTATTGTACCCTGAATAGTCTATTCGGATTTATAACTTCACTTATGGACAATCCGATAGTAGACTTGCTGCTGTCAGACGTATCCGGATGCCAGTTCCAGACTCCTGCTGTTACCTGTGCTAACCACTTACTAGGATGGACTTTACGATTTACCTCTACAACTCATCTATACTCCCGAATGGACTTATACCATATATTACTATTACTTCCGGACCAGCCTATATTGGACTATTTCTACTTATGTCAACTAAACTTAGAACGGATTACGATTCTATACAGTTGACAGAACCGGATCTACAATTCACTTCTACATTCTACACCATTCAGATTTACCTATGAACTTTAGCACTTCTAGAGGATTGTGGGTAGCTGCCCCAAACTCATCTACCGTGTTCACCCTAATAACTATAGACTCTAGCACGTCCATCCCGTGGTTAGCTGACCACACCTATCATCGAGCATCCGAAGGGCTACAGCAGAAGACTCCAGCAGCAGCTATCATCTTTTCTAAAATTGTACATGTTATCAGATGTCTATTTTTCTATAATGTTATTCGTATGTACATATAGACTACACTGGTCACATCGTACTATATATTGTAATACGGGTATATATATATGTATGTTGGTACGGATCTTAAGTCACTGTTAATTATTATAATATAAGATCCGATAAACTACACCAGAACTTACTTATTATTGTCCTGCGAGACATTTTGTATCATAAATATATTAATCTGGTGTTATAAAGGTTATTCGGTACACGGTGATATCATATATATCATTACATTCATTACTACACCGTGATTTTTTTCTTTTCTTTTCAAGTGTATAATACAAATGGTTCTATTCGTACTACTCACGGAATCCTTAACGGATCCATATGGTTATGTCATACAATGATGTTACAAGATTATATGTCATTAGATAGTGTAGTTACTATAACAGTCTTTTTCAAGACTACATAATCAAATGTGGTATTAATAACTACAAATGCATATGAATGTTATTACATGATGTATTTAATGTTAACAGTTCCGTTACACATAACTGTTACTATCACATGTATACGAATTATGATACTTATCTTATTATTTATACCGTACATATGATATGATATCCTATGGTATAATAAGCTAATTAACAGTTCCGATACATATAACTGTTATTGATTTAATTAATTCGTATCATATTCGAACATTCAATTTTGCCATTTTGTAACTACATGCACAGTCGAATGTATGTATATGACATTCAAATGGTGTCTAACCTGGTGTTGACGTTATATCTATGGTTGTACCTCTGTTACTAATAGTTTAGACATATAGATATGTTATCCTAGTGATATTACTATAACTATAACACCCTCCTAAATGTCTGGGGGAGTGGTGTAGAGGTACGCATTGTTAAACCATAGAGTTGGGTACCGTCTTACGTGGCGGGTGAGTCGAGTCGTCGGACGTTCCTCAGGTTCCGGATAGGTGGCAGCACCGATCCGGGTCTGTGGGGACATCTGACGACGAACACCAGGGTCCTCATATAAAGCCCAGGGCTCAGTCACTACGTCAGAGGCCCTCCAGGCCTCCGCACCATGTAGATCATTTTTCCATCCATCTTAGCTGCTTATTCTATACCATCCGGCAGCCGTGAGTGTACACTAAGAAATAAACTAACCGTTGGCATACACTTGAATTGCCGTCTTACTCTTTCTTTCGAATCGTAAGACCCGAACCCCCCAGATCCGTAAGGCCACAAACCCTTACAGTATGTACTTTTCATGTTTCTTTGATGCTGCTGTTCTTGCGACAGTTATAGAGTTATATTTAAAGGCCAGCCAACTTCCTCCCTGAGAGAAAATAAACTCATGCAAACTTACTCAGGCTTGTCATTTCCAAGTCCATGTATACAAGTGCTGATGCAGACATGTTGCAGTTGAACAGATATCAGCTCCTGAAAAATATCATAGATTTAAACTGGGAGGCCTGCCTGCATGCTTATTTACAATGTCTATCTGATGTATCATTTTGGTCTGATATTTACAACATTGGGGTCGGGTATACTTCCTGATAACCCCTATGACCATTTTCTGTCTTTAAGATCCCCTGACCTCCTTGATTTGATTATGAACAGAAAATGAGTTTAATGAGTCAAAATGAACGAGAGTTGAGTGAAAGTCAATCAACCCACATAAAGCATGATGGAATGAGATCTAAATGGAGGATGATGAAGGAACATGTATGACAAATAGTTGGAGGAAAATGAGACTTTGCAACTTTTCTGGCTCCACCTGGTGGCACTTCTAGGAACCATTCCTATTGCAAATGATCATAATTAAGGCACAGTTTGAGGTAAATTTCAATTGTATAATGTCTCCTGACAGTTTTGACAAATCAACCACATCATGACCTATTGACATGATAACATGAAATTATCATGTAAAACAGTGATCTAAGCATGGATAACCTAAAATCCATTTACAACTACAGTACCGGGAATACAATCTAACACATAATAATAATGCAAACTGTATCTTAATCATGATCATTTATAACCCTGTATTCAATAGGAATTGTTCCTAGAAGTGCCACCAGATGGAGCCAGTTTACCATTTATATATACATTTGCTATATGTTTGACTTAAGAACAGATGTTCAAACTATGTTTAGATAATGTTGTGATTTAAATTCAATCCCTCACATGCTTCAACATATGAATATAGGAAAAGAAACCTAAAAAACTTATGCTACAATGTTAGAGTTAAGTTCTACTTCTGGTTACACCTCATTTGTGGCATTCAAAAAAATATATGGTCAGCATCATACCCAAACTAATCTTAACTCTAATAAGAGAGTAATGAATGGGCTAATGGGCACCGAATTCAGTGTATCGTAGGATATCGTAACAAGTAGGCGAATGGGCACCAAATTCAGTGTATCGTAGGATATCGGTGCCCGTTAGTTTTGATTACACAATTAATCAAAAAAAAATCAATAAATAATCAATAGATTATCAATAAATACAAGTTGAAAACAAAAATCGTTTCCCTCCCCCGGGCCCGGGACTCGAAACCTGCCATAGTGTGTTTATATACTGCGGAAAAAAAATGTATGCCTGGACCGGGACTCGTCCCGCCTACCTCCAGCAGCTGAGCGCAATGTGAAGCCACTAGACCGGCAGCCGTTGGTTTGGTACTGCGCGCGACTGGCCTGGTTATGGGTCAAGGTGCTGGACGCTTTCACACTACACTACTGCTGGGTGGCTTTATATTGTAACGGTTCGTTTCCTTGTGTTATAGTGGGTGGCTCTTAGGCTCGCTTTGGGCTGGGCAAAGCCCTTAACTTTCCATCTGCTCGGATGGACTTTATTTAGAGAAGGAAAGATCTACGTCTGGACTGGACTAGGTCCAGTCCCCTTCTGCCGATCGTCCGGCTCCTTAGTAGGAGCTGGATGCGAGGCATGGTGCTGCCCCCTCTTGTACCAAACGGGTATCGCGAAGCAACACCTGGTTGGCATAGAAGGAACGAGGACCCTGACTTACCTTGTACGCGAAGCAGGCTTCTCTGAGTTGGGGGTGCGCCTTGTACGCTAGAGAGGTCAAGATAAAAAGGTTTCATAGATATGAATTTTATCAAGATATTGTCATGTGCAATACCTCAATTAACATCACCATTTGAAAATCTTTCCATTTATATTATTTCTGAACAAGGAAAGTGAGGTCCAGAGAGGCCTGACCCCCCCCCCCATTAACGTTGTCTGTGAGCATTATTCTCCATTTTTTCAGCATGTATACTTCTCTTATCTTCTATCATTTGTTATATAAGTTAGATGTTACAGTATCTTAGAACACATGCATGGGCATAATGAAAAGGAAACAAGGGTACAGGGTCAGCAAATCAGTATGATCAAGGTCAAGGTTCCGAAGACTCCATTATGTTCTACACAAGATTCCACATGGTAGTGGAAGAAGTGAAGAGTTTGGTTCCAAAATGCAACAAATCATACTAACCTTTATACTTTTGAAATTTTTGGCTCTTTTTTCAAAATGGCATTTATTGTGTTTTGGAACCAGTCTTCATATACTTTGACTGCATATGGTACCTATATCATTGGATATTAGTGTGGCATCTCTCCCATATTCCAGCTACTATTCTGATGTTAATTCAAGAGGCAAGGCTCGCGGTTTATACAATATGAAACCGTTGCTATATGTGCCTTTATGTCTTGCGTACGGTTGGGTTATGGGGACTTAACCATACACCAGACAGCAATGTGTATTATAATGTATTGCTTAACCAGAGGACATTGAATACTGTTGATATGGGGTATGGACACATGGTGACTAACTGCATGCCCCCTGAATATCCAAAAAGAATAATTGTATTAAAAGTATTGTTGCCGGTGTCTTATTAATGTAGATGTTTCAGTGTAGTATGTGTCCATGTGCCTCACCATGTGTCCATGTAAGTCACTATGTGTCCATGTACCTCACCATGTGTCTATGTACCTGACCATATGTCCATGTAACTCACCATATGTCATCCCATGTACCTCACCATGTGTCCATGTACCTCACCATGTGTCCATGTACCTCCTCATCATGTGTCCATGTACTTCACCACATGTCCATGTACCTCACCATTTGTCCACACATGTACCTCACCATGTGTCCACCCATGTACCTCACAATGTGTTCATGTACCTCACTATGTATCCACCCATATACCTCACCATGTGTCCATGTACCTCACCATATGTCCATGTACCTCCTCATCATGTGTCCATGTACCTCACCATGTGTCCATGTACCTCACCATGTGTCCTTGTACCTCATCATGTGTCCTTGTACCTCATCATGTGTCCATGTACCTAACCAGGTGTCCATGTACCTCACCATGTGTCCATGTACCTCACCATGTGTCCTTGTACCTCATCATGTGTCCTTGTACCTCATCATGTGTCCATGTACCTAACCATGTGTCCATGTACCTCACCATGTGTCCATGTACCTCATCATGTAGCCATGTACCTCATCATGTGTTCATGTACCTCACCATGTGTCCATGTACCTCACCATGTGTTCATGTACCTCACCATGGGTCCACCCATGTACCTCACCATGTGTCTATGTACCTCACCATGTGTTCATGTACCTTACCATGTGTCCACCCATGTACCTCACCATGTGTCTATGTACCTCACCATGTGTCCATGTACCTCATCATGTAGCCATGTACCTCATCATGTGTTCATGTACCTCACCATGTGTTCATGTACCTTACCATGTGTCCACCCATGTACCTCACCATGTGTCTATGTACCTCACCATGTGTCCATGTACCTCATCATGTAGCCATGTACCTCATCATGTGTTCATGTACCTCACCATGTGTTCATGTACCTCACCATGGGTCCACCCATGTACCTCACCATGTGTCTATGTACCTCACCATGTGTTCATGTACCTTACCATGTGTCCACCCATGTACCTCACCATGTGTCTATGTACCTCACCATGTGTCCATGTACCTAACCAGGTGTCCATGTACTTCACCATGGGTCCACCCATGTACCTCACCATGTGTCTGTAGAGGTATGTCGTTATAGCCATAGTAATGGGTACCTTCTGGCGTGGCGGGTGAGTCCAGTCGTTGGGTGTTCCTCAGGTTTCGGATAGGTGGCAGCACCGATCCAGGCCTGTGGGGACATCTGACGACGAACACCTAGGTCCATATATAAAGACCGGGGCTCAGCCGCTACGTTTAGAGGCCCTCCTGGCCTCTGACCATATAACATCTGTGATTAATATTAGCTGCCCTTTTCCATCTTCCAGGTAGCCGTGAGTGTCTTATGTAATAAATCATCCGTTGGCATACATTTGAATTACCACCTTACTCCTTCTTTCCTGATCAGTAAGGCCCGAACCAACCAAATCGTAATACCAAACCATTACATTGGTGCCGTGACCAGTTAATTCTGGTGTATAGCCCGGACGTTATAACGTCCGAACGGCTAGTGCATGGGTTAGACAGCCTCGCGGAAGCTAACCCTGAGGGGCAATCAATTGCCCAGGAGAATGGCAATGGGTCATTATTGATCCATACCCATTCGAACTCACAGGATGTAGATACTGCATCCTGGAGAGATCCCGGGCCTCACTATAAGATGGATAGTGAAGAGAATATACCGGACTCTGTACGGAGAGAGCAATCCATACAGAGAAAGAATAATTTAATGGGTCAACAATCACTTGTTGACGAATTAAGTAATTCGATGTTCGAAGTTGGTGGAAGCACTAATCCAGAACATCCGGCACCTATGCCAAAAAGGGTTACATTTGGAAAACTCCCATACAGTATACCCAGACCCGGACTACCAATTCTAGACTACAGCGCTATAGATGGCGATGTAACATATGCGGTACCGGAAGGTGAGGAATTTAAACAACTGGATGTCCTGTTGTTAAACGAAACCTACGTAACTTTGAACGAGAATCTGAATACCTTGATCAAAGCGAAAGATGAAGTAATCAATGAAAAACTGCATCTGGAAGAAGACTTAATTGGTATGCGAAGTGAATTCGAAACCAGAAAGAGTGAATACATGAAAGATTTAGAAGCTGAGGAAATAAAACTTCAGGAAATGAGAAAGTCATTCAATAAAGAATATGACAATAAACACACGTATCCAAACATACATAGATACGAATGACCAATTATGTCTTGATAAGGCCAATTATGAATCCGAGATAAGCCTATATCAAAGCGAATTGGAGAAATTGAAACTTCAGTGTAGTAAGCAAGCTGAAGACAATGAAACTATCCGGATGGGCATTATAGCTTATAATAAACAACTGGAAGAAGATAGACAGAAACTCACCAATGAGCTTCAGGATCTGCAAAATACTGCAATGACCCTAGATAAATACGTAGAAGCCGCACAACTTACTATAGGTAATATAGATCTGAATGTGGTATCTACAATGTTGGTAAATGCATCCCAAGATGTAACACCCACCAGATACAGCCCATTTGTTACTGATGGGGCAGACAAAAATGTAGATTCCGGAATTTATAAATAAACGGATCATTCCGCATCAGGCGGAGTGGGTGCTCCGAACAGTACCACTGTACAGGTTGGAACGAACCAGGGACCCACTAATAATGGACCAACACCTCAGGCCCCTGTGCTTGATACGGTTGTGGGTCCGGCACCCCCGATACCAGACCTGAGTCACAAAATTAAGGCGACTCAAGTTAAGATAGTAAGTGGAAGTAACGCTACTCCAGTGGCCCAACCACATGCACCGGGACTAATAAGAAATTTACTGATGCCACCCTCGTATTTTTCTCAACCCGGACATAGTACTCCAGCAGGTACAAGATTGCCTAACCCGAACTCAGGTCAGAGCAATGTGCCTAATGGTGGACGATTTCCAAGACCGAATCCACCACAACCCAATGTGGTAGGGGGTATGTATTTACCTAGAGCAACTCCTCACGGATATAGTAATAACTATAATCCCGCAGGAGGAAGTTACTTCCATTCAGGAAGTACATATAACCAGGGAGGGAATCAAAATAATCCCCACCCCGGGTATGTGCCTTCCGGAACAACCGGAAATACTGGTTACAGAGGCGGGTACTATAATGGTCCGTCCGGGAATTATCCCAATAATGGACCCCCAGGAGGTGATCCCCCAGGTGGTCCTGGTGGATCTGGATTCGGAGGATCAGGATCTGGCAGAGATGGCAGGAAACCAAATAGGAGAACATCCATGCTAGCAGGGATGCAAAACATCTTTGATAGAAGCCAATGTATCCAAAATTTGGGCATTGACTGCTACCGGAAGGGCGCAGATGGCATGGAAGTCATGAACTGGAGCATGCGAGAAGCAGACAGACTGCGAGGATGTAATAATCCGGCGCGCAGACAGGCAAGGATACCCCCTCCCTATGATGCGAATGATCCATGGAAGGATAGGTATCAGGCTTTTGTCGATGAAGTCAACTGTAGTGGTTGGACGAAAGAAGAAGCTCTGCCTTACCTAATCTGTTGGTTAAACACGGGCGGAAAAGTAGCCCTCAACCAATTGAGAGCAGCATACGGAATATACGGCACCTTTGACCAATTGGTCGAATGTGCCGCGTACCTATTTGGTTCGATCGTAAGAGAAGATCCATGGGTAAGCTTCAAGAAAAGGACCCAGAAACCTAAGGAATCTCATAAGGTTTTCGGGTTGAAGCTACAGGATTTGCCATCAAAGGCACGTCCTAATTGGGCTCATGATGATGATTGCTATCTGCAAGAATTATTTACACAATTCTACAGTGGATTGCGGGATCCGGATCACAAACAAGTAGTTTGGGATTCTTGGAAAGATGAAACTTCTTTCAGTGACCTTTTTATATCGATCGATGGATACGATGGTAGTGCCCACCTACCCCCGGGTCATCCTTGTCTGGAATACCTGAAAGGATGTGGATTGACTCCAGGTGTGAACAATGACGTCCCAATCGTCACGGACACGCCCTCTGTTCTAAACGGAAGGCGGTGGTATGTTTGCCTCACTGTTAACGGAAGATCTGCCGAATTTCTTATGGATACGGGTGCTAGCCACTCCTGTATCTCCAAGAGGTTCTATGATCTTATTCCGAATGAACACGATACTCTCATATCGGGAGGAAATGCTCAGACGGCCGATGGCAGTACCATGCAAACGTATGGAAGAACTTGTGTGAAGTTGCAATTGGATGGAATACATGACTATGTCATGAGTGCCACCGTTGCGGATATAGCAGATGAGGGGATACTCGGGTTGGATTTCGCATCCCTGTATGGGGTGGTTCTAGAACCACAATCAGGAGTGTTGAGTGTGAAATACCCGTATCCTGTAAAGGTTAGGTGCGTACTAAGGCAAGTAAGCAGTATGGCTAGCGTAGCACATACTGTGCGAATTCCCGCAGGTGTAGCCTGTGATGTGCTTTTAAGAAGCGATCCTGCAATGCGTAATGAGCCTGCAGTGATAGAACCGGATGTAGTTACTTTGTCAAGTATCGGATTAATTTCCGTAGACACTATAGTAGCGAATGCATCCTGGTCGGTAGTACCTGTTTCCAATACTGGAAACACTACTATCTACCTAAAGAAAGGACAAGTTTTTGGGAGCGTAACGCTTTTGGAAACGGTAACGGATAGTAAGTTAAACTTACTCAAGGTAACAGATAACGATGAAATTTCGGATGACTTGCTAAAGTTGTATGAAGAAACTTCATTAGAAGATCCGGAACATCGGAAAGAGTTTCATGATTTGCTCTGTCAGTATAAAACTGCCTTTGTCAAACCCAGTGAAAAATTGAGTACGACAAATAAGGTAGTACACAAAATAGATACTGGAGAAGCGGAACCCTTTAAAATACCGTATAGACGGTTACCTTTAGCAAAGAAAAGAGTAGCTGAAGAGGAAATAAACAAGATGTTGGAACAAGACGTAATAGTCCCATCCAATAGTCCATGGAGTAGTCCTGTATGTATGGTAACAAAAAAGGATGGTACTATACGCTTTTGCATAGACTATAGAAAGTTGAATGGAGTTACGAAAAAGAACTCGTATCCATTACCGAGAATAGACGAAACCATTGACTCCTTAGGAGGTAACAGTTGGATTTGTACCCTAGACTTGCAATCAGGATATTGGCAAGTGGGAATGAATCCATCAGATTTGGAAAAAACAGCATTTTCGAGTCATATTGGGCTATTCCAATATAACGTAATGCCTTTTGGCTTGTGCAATGCACCAGCTACATTTGAAGCAATGATGGAAACTATATTAAGTGATTTATTGTGGAAAAGATGTTTAGTATATCTAGACGATGTAATAGTCTTCGGAAAAACATTCGAAGAATGTTCTAATAATCTTAAATTGGTATCAGAACGTATTATTTGCAATGGTCTCAAATTGAAACCTAAAAAATGCCACATGTTTAGAAAGTCCATAAACTATTTGGGCCGCATCATCTCAGATGAAGGAATAAAGGCTGATCCCGATAAAATCGAATCAGTTACGAATTGGAGTAGACCTAACTCACCTAAAGAAGTGAGATCATTCTTAGGCTTCTGTTCCTATTACAGGGAATTTATTCCGAATTATTCTAGAGTCAGTTACCCATTACAAGTAATAGCTAATTGGACTCCAGGAGGTACCAGGGAAAAATTTCCTTGGACGCATGAACAGGAATCTGCTTTTCAAAAGCTAAAAAATCTGTTCACGAGTACTCCCGTATTGCAATATCCGAATGAGACAGATCATTTCATACTGGATACGGATGCTAGTAATGACAGCATTGGTGCTGCCCTTTCGCAAGTCCAAAATGGAAGAGAGGTACCAATTGCTTTTGCTAGCAATACACTGAGTAAAACTCAACACAATTACTGCACTACCAAACGAGAGCTGTTAGCAGTAGTTGTATATACAAAGAAGTTCAAACATTTCTTATGGGGGACGGACTTTACTTTACGTACGGATCATTCCTCTCTAAGATGGTTATTGAACTTCCGAGATGCTGAAGGTATGTTAGGTCGATGGTTGGCCCATTTATCTGAATACGGGCTTGAACATCGCCAAATTCAGCATAGACCCGGAGTGAAGCATTTAAATGCTGATGCCTTGTCTCGAATACCGATTCGGAAATGTGATAATCTGGATTGTACTGATTGTGGAGCGCACAGAGCAGTTTTAGCAGGGATTAGAAGACCCTTCGAACCCCTAGTTGCCAGTGTACTGGAATGGTCTATGGATCGCATACGACAATTCCAGGAAGCTGACTCGATAACTGCACAGCTACTGCACTTAGTACCTAAGGGTATACGTCCAGCTAGACCAGAGGTCTCCCTGGAGAATCGAGAAATGAGAAGGTTTCTTGCTCAATGGACCGAGCTTGAAGTCCGGAAAGGCGTGTTATACCGTTGGAGGCCATGTAATAATGGTGAGAAACTCATACAAGTGGTTATACCACATGCAATGAGGCATGACATTATGTATTTCTGTCATGGACATCGGATCAGTGGTCATTTTGGAAGGAAACGCTCATTAGCACGACTTTCTAAAAAATACTATTGGCCCGGCATGTCACGAGACTTGCATGGTGGGTAACCACCTGTCCGGACTGTTGCAAAAACAAACCCGGACCCGGGATGGGCAAACTTCCCCTATCTCAGGAACTTTTCGGAGTTAGATTCGCGAGAATCGGAGTAGATATTATTAGTGGATTCAATACAACCGCTAATGCTAATACTTGTATGATGGTAGTGTGTGATTACTATATGAAATACACCAAAGTATTTCCACTACCGGACCACAAAGCAGTCACTTGTGCCAAGGCCTTTGTAAAAGGTTGGGTACTGACTTTCGGTGTACCACTTAAGCTACACAGTGACCAAGGCAGAGAATTCGTATCGAATCTCTGGCAAGGTATATGTGAATATTTGCAAAACTAGAACCAATCCGTATAGGCCACAAAGTGACGGATTGGTCGAAAGGTTCAATAGAACCCTTATTCAGGTCCTAAAGTCACTTGTTAATGAAAACATGGACGATTGGGATGAGCAATGTCATTTTGTGACACATGCTTACAACAGTACTGTACATTCGATTACCAACTGTACTCCGAATCTTCTAGTTTTCGGAGAGGATCTAATAATGCCTGCAGACTTAGTATTTGGAGTCGTAGGTATGGACCCTGAACTACCTTGTCATGTAGTCTTCGTCGAATGTTTAAGGGACAGAATTAAAAAAGCATATGAATCTGTCCGAATTGATTTAGAGAAAAGTGCCAAATGGCAGAAAGTTGGATATGATACCGATCTAAAGCATCGGAAATTCAAATCCGGGGATAGAGTGCTAAGACTGCACGAACTACTTAGACATATAAAATTAGCGTCTAATTGGGACGGTCCTTTCACAATAACCCAGGTTATTAGTGAATGTACCGTAATTATCAAATCAGACCTCGGTCGACTTTATAAGTCAAATGTGGCTAGACTGAGAAAATGGTCTGGGAGGGAGACCTCCACAGAAATGTACGGTGAAGGATTCGAAAAGATTTTGAATCTAAATCGGATAGTAGACCAGGTAAAGAACCCGATATCGAAGAGAGGCCGAGGTAGGCCTAAAAAGATATCTGAATCAGTGCCACCCACGCCAACACCGATTAGGCGTGGGGGAGTTAAAAAGTCTCAGCAGGTGAAGACAAAAAGAAGAGGAAAGGTGTTTCGAAGGCCAAGAAGCACCCAGAGAAAGCTCTTCGAACTGTCAGGTCCGAAAAGGAACTATCCAGGAAGGGGATATACGTTCGCCGCAGCCCTCAAATTGCCCAGAGGACTGCAGTGACCTAACCTGTATACACAACGAGTGTAATGTTTACATTTAGAGGAACGGATGGCAACTGACCCGAAAGGCTTATTTGTCGTCGCCGTATGATGTACCAGTGGGTAGTGGACGGATAATCCGGTGGATTAGCTTAAGCTTTCCATAAACTCCACTTAAATCCCCAGACGAGTCAACTGCATGAGCGATAATTACCTAAAAACAATCAGTTTGTTTATGTTCCGCTTGTAGCACGTGCGTTTCCGCATGACGTCACCGCGTCCAGTCTCGGCTGACCTCTTGTGACCCCGCTAGCTAGCGAGGAAATGATGTCACGAAAGCTGGCTTGTCGCCATATTGCTTTTGGCTTTCATTGGGACGGGCGAGAGATCGCCCTTCTTTGATTTACTGCCTCTAAGCAATCTAGCTGTTCCTCCAGAGTCGGTCCTCTAGTAGGCGTCTCCGTCCTTTGTCGGCCCCGGCGCCGTGAAAGCCGGGAAAAGGAGTGTCGAACTCCCGAAGAGATTCCTCCAGCCATGACTGAGGAATCCGTAGCAGCAGCCAAGCTATCCGGTGACCCGGATAAGCTGACTCCGACCGCAGATGCTTTCCCGGAAGCATTGTCACCTGTCACACAGGCGGAAAGCGAGTTGATGGAAGTGGAGGAATCCGCTGATCGCTCGTTCGAAGAGAAGTTGGCTTCATTTTCACTGAACGAGCCTGACAAGCTACTATCACCACTTCCTACTGACGGATCTGGAGACGCTTCGAACCCCGATGTACTGCTTGGAGCAACCGGATCCGATACTACTCAAGTAGAAGGGTCTAAGGACCAATGGAAACCGGCCACGGACGACCCGTTTCCAGCGGCTTACGATGGTCGATACTTGTATGTCCACCCGGACTTACAGGCACAGGTCGTAAACCCGGACGGTACTCCAGTTAAACTGGACCGAAGGTGAGGATGGCTATCGAGGATGTTATGCATCCGGAACAGCGCGAGAGGACGCCACCAGAATGGCTCCGAGACTGGCCATGGTTCCAACGCAGACTCATGGTAGACATTGCCTTTCGACAGGTGGTGTATGAAGCTAACAGAGCCTTCTTGCTAGGAGCTTATCCCAAGCCTGATAGGTCTCTGTGGAATGTGACCAAGTCAAACATTGACTGGGTAGGCTGCGTTTCGGAACCCAAAGGCCAGACCTACCAACGCCCTAGTGCTGTCCGGCCTGAGTACCGAACCATGAGGGAGTACCGGGAAGCTGCTGCCAACTTCGAGCAGTGGGACGATGGCTTTTACATAGCCGAAGCTGAATTAACAGAAGTCCAGAATTCCTCTCTCACAGGACTGGACAGAGGCGCAGCCCTTCGGATGATTCTCATCCGTCGCATGACTGCGGAGCAGGAAGCCCTGGAGCAAGCTCGAAGGGAAGCGGAGGCACCCGCACCTCCAATTCCAGACCTGAAACTAGGTGCTAGAGGTTTGGACACTTCTAAATCAACCTCTAGCGGTACTACTGGTAAAACTGCAGATCCGGTAGACACGAGTACTTCCAGCGAATCCGGAACTAACGAACAGGAAGACTGGAAGGTCAGTAAAACCAGGAGGTCTGCTTCTCGGCTGCTCAAGAATCTGCCAGATTCTGCTAGAGCCGACCCGAGGGCAAGCACCTCAGCTACCAGCGGTTCAAGCACCGCCATGGATGTGGTTTCCTTGGACGAGGAATCGGTACATGAGTCCTCGGTAGAATACGATGAGGTCACTCCATCTACTCAAACTGAGGCCGAGCGTTGGGCTAACGCCAAATCCGGATTTAAGACCCGGATCCCAACGTGTTTCGCAGACTGTGCATACGGAGTAAAGAAGGACGGTTCTACTCTGTATGCCTGTCCGGATACTACCAACAAGAATGGAGAGTCCGACGATGAGGATTGGATGCGTCTTTCAGATGAGGATCCCAATCCGAGCAAAGCCTATCGAAAGATGTGGCTTATGCTAAACCACACCGAAGGGTACTACACCTATACCCAGAGGCGCAAACTACGTTGGGCACTTGAGAAGTGGTACGGAGACGATCAAAAGTCTTGTCCCTTCTCCATCTGCCAGGATGCTAGCGATGTCTCGGTCCGGACCTGGAGTACTTCAGCCCGGTTCCAGAGGCATCTGGTAGAAGCCCACTTCCACCATCACCCGGTTTACATTTGTGACCCGAGTTATGGCAAGAAGGGGAAGAAATGTACTACGAAGGTCCAATACAACCAGCGTAGTGATCTGGCAAGATACCAGAAGAAGGCCCATGCCGAAGGCCTAGACGGAGCCCGTAAACGTATTATGGAGCTGCATCAGGAACTCATGAAGGAGTTCGATAGACATCATAGTCTGAGTGAGGATGCTTGGTCAAAGATCCGACCAGGGGACCAAGTCCTCTGCGAAGTTTCGAAGACCAAGGATTCGAAACTACCCGCCAAGATTGTCCTAACTCCTGGTAAGGGCAAACTTGACATGCACGAGTCTCTTTGGCAGAAATGCGAGGAGTCCGGAAAGGAAGGCAAAAGAGCACGGGAGAGAATTAGGAGAGACCAGAACCGGGGTGGCAACGGCAATGGCAATGGTCAGTCTACTACCGTATCTCAAACTCTTCATCCACAATGCCCAGCACCTCTACAACTGATGACGTAACATCCTGCTGCTGCCCCAAACAGACATTTTCGCACCTGTACTGCCTGACCCTGTAGGTGGCTACCAGTAGGTTAATTTTGGCGTTACTACTAAGGGAGTGGTCATATTTTTACAACAGGGGGTGCTGGTGAAATTCTGCGTGTGACCGATGAAAATTTTTCCATCCCCCCCTCCGAGGGCTCTAAAATTCTGGTCCCCCCTTTAATTCTTTAATGGCGCACAGGCATTTTCGCTCAGTGGGGACGAAAAATCTGTTGTCCCCCTTAAAAGGGCCGGGTCTGAAATTTCTTTGTCCCCCCCCACAAACCGACCACCGCCGCACCGCCCCTTGTTAAAAAATGACCACTCTGTATTAAAATGTGTATTACTGTATAGCTGCGGGGAATTTAAAGTGCAGTATATTGTTTACAGCTTTATTTGCCGGGTTTATTTGCTAATGGTTTTCTACTATTAGTCAGTAATGTGGCACTGCGTCTTTAATCTTACTGTCTATTGAATGATATTCTCTGTATAGAACTCAGTATGAAAGCCTAGTGGAGCCGCCCTGCATTTTGAATTTCGCTGGTTGAGGTCAAGCTCTAAGGATAAGGCATGTACCATGATGAGTACCTTGTTCCTGGTTAACACCCACTTCCAGGAACATACTGGTCTTATCTTATCAGTTCTTATCAGTATGTGTCGCTGGAACCAGCTCCAAAGCAGCCAGTGGCCAATATTGGGTATTTAAGAATCGGGAATCCACTTACCGCAAAGACTTGTCTGATATCCACAAAACTGCCGTGCTGTGGCCCTAGTCGTCCTGGCCTGCCTGGGACGCTGGGTGAAAATCCCACACGAGCCACTGCTCACTCACTGTTGTAGGCAGTCTGGGCTATAGTCCGTTCCTCTATATTGGGGACTGGTGCATTTGCAGCATGAGGGCCTTATTTTTTTCTAATTAATGATAAAATATCCTAGTTTTTTCACAACCCTAGTCTTGTATAGGGTGTTTGAATATCTATACTGAAAATTATTGGGAATTGGAAGATATTTGATAATTTTTTCAGCTGCCATATTATTACAACAGGGCAAATACTGCCCAATTGCTGCCCATTTGGGGCAAAATAGCTGCATTAATAGCAGGTGGTTGGGTGCAAATTATGGATTTCTCTCTTAATAAAACAACAAAATCTTGATTTAATGGACCAGGGACATCAAATCCAAGTCAGAGATATCATTGACACTTTTCAGAAGTATATAAATCATATTAGTTACCATATATCTTACATTTGTATAAGTAGGACACTGTCTGACCTTGAATCACAGTTATTGGGGTCAAGGTTGAATTAGGTCACCATGAAGTACCACAATGGATAATCCCAACAAATGCATGAATATCTAAGCTATCCAGTATATTGAAAGAACTCATAAATGTGATACAAAATCCATGTTTTTTCTTTTTCTTGCTCCATTTTTTCTCATATATAGGGATCATGTTAAATGCTATAGGGAAAAATTGTATCAAAGGACGGGTCAAAATGGCGATTTTAGTTAGTTTTCAAAAAAATACATATCTTTTGGTAGAATTTGAACTATTAGAGGCATATAAAATGTAAAAACATATTTAAAAAGCTTGTTTGTCACTCAAAGATGAATTAATGAAAATAGGGGGTCATCACTCGCTTTTTCATAGTAATTTTAGCCTAAAGATGGAGAAGTAGGTGTTTTTTCATGGTTTTCGCTTCTGAAACTCACACTTTGATACAAGATAAAATATTTTTAATTTTCACCAAAAACTTAATGAGGTATCTAGAAATAATGCCCTAATTGTGTACTTTTACATGGTGAAAGAATTGTGTAGATCGGCCAACTATGAGAGACACAGCACCATTTTGAAGGTGCAAAAATAGGAAAAACTAAGTTTTTGGTCCCCAATATACGGCAATGAGCTTTAGTACATACTCAGTACTGTATCTCTTAGGGAGTGGTCATTATTTATCAACAGGGAGGGGGGTGGTGGGTTTGAGGGGGGGGGCATAACTTTTTCAGACCCCTCCCGAGGGGGGGCTAAAAAAAATTTGACCTTTTGAGGGGGGGCTAAAAAAAATTACCCTCTTTTTAGCAAAAAAAGCCTGCGCGCTACTATAGATCAAAGAGGGGCGCGAAAACTCTCTGCGCCTCTGGCGCACAAAAAATTTAGACTGCCATCGAGGGGGGTGTAAAAAATTTCTGCACGTCTGCGCGAAAACCCACCACCCCTCCCTGTTGATAAATAATGACCACTCCCTTACAGAGTTTCACACCACTTCACTGAAGTCTTCAGTCTGCTTAACTGAGTCTTGACTTCAGTCTTTTGACTTTGAGAGCGTTGGACTCTGGGCCTTGGCCAGACAGAAACTGTGTTCTTGGAGGGAAATGGGAGGGTGTCCACAGTTCCTATTCAATCATAATTGAACACATACAACTAAAGATTCTTAATACCGAGGCTGGGTAGTTCACACTTCCTTAATTAAACGAAAATACTTACTTGAATGTGGAGCTATGTAGTGTGAAACCTGTTTGTCAACAACGAAAGCGAGGGCGAGGCGGAAGTACGGCGTGGTTAGCTTCCCACGGCGCCACTCTATGGCTTGCGCTTCACTGCCGCCATGACACTTCCAAGATCGAGACCGAGATCCAAAGAGGGCTAATGATAACCCATATGGCAACCATAGACATAGAACCCACCGACATCTACAGAGACCTCACAGGACTAAAGAATGACGGCTACCACATAAACAACATCACGGCGGAAGAAGCTGCTAAATCCCTAGCCAACCTCATCATTAACTCCATGCCAACACCACCTGACCCAAAACCCAACCTACACGACAAACACGACAACCATGACAAACACGACCCACATGACAAGAAGAACATAACCCGTGATATTGAAATCAAGTGGGAAGAGTATGAATACTACGCATCAATAGAGGTAGCTAGCAACGCAGTGAAACACATCATTGGCCAAAAGGGAAAAACAATAGCAGACATTACCTCAAGAAACAGAACCAGGGCAAAATATTACGACCAGGAGGAAATGATGACAATCGGTGGAGAAAAGATTAACGTGGAAAGAACCATCCGAGAGTTCAAAAAAATCCTAGAAGAACGAAGAGACAGAGAAGCCCGAGGGCAACAAATGGAGAGAAGAGCCAGCAAAAGGAGATCCGATGACCCGGCCTCCGACCATGAAAGTGACCCAAACCCCCACGCTCGACGAAGAGACGACTACCGCAACAGTGATAATCGCCAACCGAGACGGAGAGACGACCACCCATATGAACAGAACCAACCACGATATGACAACCAAGACAGACACGAAAGAAGAGATGACCGCCACCGACACTACAGACACGACTACCACTAGGACATAGGCCAACCCCCCTACACCAACGGAAAAAGACCCAGAACATCCACCAACCAACATACACCACATTACAACCCACACACGACACGCGACAAAACCAAAGCACATGACAAATACCTAAAAATCCTCTACAGCAACGCCAACGGCATTACCACAAAAAAACACAGCCTATCCACAATACTAAACATGACAAAAACCGACATAGCCATCATAGCAGAGACCAGGACAACAAAACCACCGAAAATAGAAGGCTACACATGGTACCACAGGCCAAGAAAAAACCGCACAGGCGGTGGTGTTGGACTCCTAATTGCTGACAACCTCTACCCAAGCACAAAAGAACTCTTGATACCCGATCATGATTATCACGAGATCACCTGGATAGAAGTCGATACACGTCCCAACCCCCTCTACATAGCAGCATACTACGGACCCCAGGAAAAAATCCTAACAGAAGAAGTACTAAGACAATACCAGACAATAGCCTCATCAACAATCCGACTCCGCCAAAAAGGAGAGGTAATACTCATAGGCGACTTCAATGCAAAAATCAAGATAGAACACCCCAACTACAGACAGGAGGAAAACAGAAATGGCAAACTCCTAACCAACCTGATGACCCAACTTGGAATGCGCCCACTTAACACCAACGAAAATTGTATACACTGGACAAGAGAAAACCGCAGGAACAATGACGAAAAGTCAATAATAGACTTCATCCTCATGGAAGAAAGAGTAATGAAAACAATACAGAACGCCACGGTCGACAAAAGCGGAGACCTCACCCTACAAGGGAAAAACCCAACTGACCACAACACCATAACCTTTGAAATACCCTCAAAAATACCCAGGCCACCCACAACCACAAGGAAAGTATGGAAAAAAGGCACCCCTCAACAATGGTCAATGTTCAACACCCTTATGGAGCACACACCACCGCACATACGCAGTAACTACACAAGCCTAACCACAACTATCAAAGAAAACCTGCACAGGGCAATAGGGAAAGCAACTATAAAGCTACGCAGAAATAAACCTGAGACAAAACAACAGAGATTAGGCAGAGTAAAGGTAAAAGCAGCAAAAAAAAGATATCAGAAAGCAATAAGAGACAAGGAATCTCTGGACAAAATCACCAAGAGGAGAGACGACTTCCACAAGCTCCAGAAAGAGACCATAGACCTATATTCAACAGAAGAGAAAAACCGTATAACAACCGTAGCAAAAAAGATGACAAATGAGGGAGGCACAAAATCCAACCACTTCTGGAAAACAAGAAAAAGGCTGCTTAAACCAAATTCAGACAACACCCCAGACATACTCGACGAACTCAACAACATCCTGAAATGCCCTGACAAAGCTAAAGAACACGTAGCCTCCTACTACGAGAACCTCTACAGACCAAGACCCCCAAGAGAAGAATGCCTAACCGACAACAAGGCCATCCTAGACCGCAACAAAGCAAGACGCTCAGCCAACCCAGATACCCTTGAACCCTTCACCCTACAAGAACTCAACAAAACCATCAGCAAACTACACAGGAACAAAGCCAACGGACCCGACAATATACCCAACAGCATCTTCATAGAAGCCAACCGTAACACCCGCGAAATATACCTAGATGCACTCAACAAAATCGCAAGGGACAAAGACATCCCACCAGAATGGAGCAGAGGCGAAGTAATAAGCATCTACAAGGGTAAAGGAAAGAAGGGCAAATGCAGTAACGAAAGAGGCATAACCCTCTCTAGCAACGCTGGAAAAGTATTTGAAAGAATGCTTAACACTAGAATCTTAAAGCAAGTAAGAGTAACACCAGCCCAAGGAGGAGGCAGGAAAGGCCAAGCAACAGTTGACCACATACTAAAACTCAAGGAAACCATCAGAATCAACAAAAGCCACAATAAACCAACGTACATCTCATTTCTAGACGTCACAAAGGCATATGACAAAGCATGGCTAGAAGGAATCATGGATGTAATGGCATCAAACGGCTGCGCCCTTGACACATGGCTACTCACCGAAAAACTCAACAAAAACCTGACGGCCACTATCAAAACAAAACACGGCCCAACACGACCGATAGCCATAAACGACAGCATAAGACAAGGAGGAGTACTAGCAGTGACACAGTATGCCTTACTAATGGATGAAATAGCAAAGAAAATTAACAACCTGAAACAAGCAGGAGAAATCACAGTGGATGAATACACAAGATGCCTGCTTTGGGTAGACGATGTAGCTATTGTATCAAACAATATCCAAGACCAACACACAGTGCTAAAGATAACAGAAAAAGTCTCAAACACCCTAAGAGTAGTATTCGGCAAAGACAAATCAAAAATACTACAAATTGGAACAGCGACTAACCCTGACAACCCCAAAATCAACGACATGGAAATAGAGAAAACAGACAAATACAAGTACCTGGGCGAAACGCTCAACTCAAAGAATAACCTAGACGACCATATAGACACGATAAAGAATAAAGCTGAGGGAGCCCTACAAACGGTCCTATACATAGCGGGCAATGAAAACTACAACAACATAGAGCTTGAAACTATCTGGAAACTCGTGGAGACCTGCATCATCCCGACAATAACCTACGGTGCTGAAACATGGAACACAAGGAAAAAAGACACTGATGCCCTCAACCAAATCCTAGACAACCAACTAAAAAGAATCCTACGACTACCCCAAGCAACCCCAAGGGAATGCATATATGATGAGCTTAGAATCCTTGACATAGAACACAGAATCCTAGAACTACAGGTCAACTACCTGACCAAAATAACTAAATCCCAAGGCGAAGAGATCACAATAGCAAACACGAGAGCAAGACCGACCTCATGGATACAGAAGACCAAAAAAGCATCCGAAGAACTCCAAACCCCGATCAACATACTGACAGACCTACCCACCACCAAGCGCAAAACGACCATAAAGAAAGCAGTGAAGGCAAAACAAGCACTCTGCATGAAAACAACCGGCGTAAAAAAAAGCAAGTTCAATTACCTGACTGAAAACAAAAGGAAATACAGCTGCGAATCTCATGACTACCTGACCAAACTAACTAAAGAACAAGCAAGGAGAATCTTCATGGCCAGAACCAGAATGATAAGAGCGAAAGATAACTACAGGAAAATGCACCACACACAAGAGTGTAGGGGGTGTGGCCACACTCCAGAAACCCAACAACACCTACTAGAAACGTGCCCAACCATACATAACAACCAAGACTCCACAACCCAAATCAAACTAGAAGACATCTTCACTGACAACCTAACCCTACTTAAGAGGACAGCATCCAAACTAGACATGATAGAAAAACAACTCAACATATGGGAAAATGCATAGCCGCCCTACCCCCAGGGAGCACCCTGGTTACCCAGGGAACATGCACGTAGTATAGTATAGTATAGTAAAGGGGTAGGATTTTCCCCCCCTGCGAAAGCATCTGCTGGGAGAGTGAGCGTAGAAACTCCTACACTGGGCCCCCCGAGATAAGCTGTGGGGACCAGTGTAAGAAACTCCGCTTGGGGAGGAGTTTCAGTGACGTCATTTACGCGGCGTCTGCAAGTCTGGCACGTCCACCAAAACATCCAAATACAGTGTTTTCCGTAATATCAACATGTTGGGATCAGGAAAAAGGTAAGCTAAATGTCGAAAAAGAATGAACAGACGCTGCAGACATATGTGCTTTTGTTCTGTGAAAGAGGGAGTGCAGATGGTTTTGATTCGTTCACGTTCACGCACAGAAGTGAAAGTTTGTAACGACGTTCCGTGCCACACCCCCTTCTCGAGTCTAGGTAGAGTGCGAGTCTTTTGGCGTCTAATAGATTCCATATATCTAAAAAGATTAAACTAATTTTTGGCGCAAGTCCCATGACGAAATTCAAATTATTAACCCCAGGGCCTAGACCGCTACACCGTCCATCTCGCTTGGCATAGAGTGGCGCCGTGGGAAGCTACCCAGAGCGATGTCAGGGCCAGACATCAAGATGTTTTCTATTTTCTTTTACCCGTTTAGGCTCCACCCCCCTAAGAATTCTTAAGAGGCCCAAAAGTAGACGAATTTAGCTAACTTTTGGCGGTAGTCCTATGCAGAAATTCGAAATATGAAGCCCAGGAGAAATTATTTACTTTACCTTTGTTCACGTAATGATAACTCTATGGGGACTGTACGGGTAGAAGCACTGAATGGAACACTTAATATACGAATTTTTTTAAGCTAGTTAGGCCTACATCTCAGCACTGAGGTTAATACACATTAAACTTGGGATATTTTACTTCGTTCCTATCATATTCCCATTAAAAAGTATTCAGGATTTATTTAATGACAGCTCATTTACTTGTGGTCGACATGGGCCTATTTTAGCATTGAAAGTATATGGAAATGACTGATACGGCCAGACATCAAAATGCTTTATTTTTTTTTTGACATTTTAGGCTTCAACCCCCTAAAAATCCTTAAGAGGCTAAAAACTAGAATAGTTAAACTAATATTTGGCGCAATCCCCACCCAGAAATTCGAAATATTAAGCCCAGGAGAAATTATTTAGTTTTAGCTTTGTTCACGTAATGATAAGTCTATGGGGACAGCTATAAGGCGCACCTACAGAATAATTTTTGTATTGGGGGGTTAGGCCTAATTTTCAGCACTGAGACTAATACATAGTAAACTTGAGTTATTTTACTTGTTTACCATCGTACTCCCATTAAAAAGTATTCAGGATTTATTTAATGACAGCTCATTTAGTTTTGCTCGACATGGGCCTATTTTAGCATTGAAAGTATATGGAAATGACTGATACGGCCAGACATCAAAATGCTTTATTTTTTTTTTACATCTTAGGCTTCAACCCCCAAATAATCCTTAAGAGGCTAAAAACTAGAATAGTTAAACTAATATTTGGCGCAATCCCCACCCAGAAATTCGAAATATTAAGCCCAGGAGAATTATTTCAGTTTTGTCTTTGTTCACATTATGATAAGTCTATGGGGACTGTACCGGTAGAAGGACTGAATGGAAGACTTAATATACGAATTTTATTAAGCTAGTTAGAGCTAGATCTCAGCACTGAGGTTAATACATTATTAACTTTAGTTATTTTACTTATTTGCCATCGTATTCCCATTAAAAAATATGCACCAAGATGCTTTATCAGTCTTCCATTCAGTGCTTCTACCGGTACAGTCCCCATAGACTTATCATTACGTGAACAAAGTGAAAACTAAATAATTTCTCCTGGGCTTAATATTTGGAATTTCTGGGTGGGGTTTGCGCCAAATATTAGTTTAATTATTCGAGTTTTTAGCCTCTTAAGGATTTTTAGGGGGGTGGAGCCTAAATGGGTAAAACGAAAATAAAGCATCTTGGTGTCTGGCCGAATCAGTCATTTGTTTGGCGTAGAGGACGCGTCTTATACGCGGGAGTTTATGGTATATGGAAATGACTGATTCAGCCAGACAAATGTAAATATGAACTCTGATCAGTTTGAGCTTCCTGTTTCTTCACTCGCAGGTCCGGACCCGCTCGTGAAGAAACAGTCAGCTCAAACTGCTCATCGATCACCTTTACCATTGTTTCTTAACCCAGAGATAGCCTAAAACGATTCTATACATGTACCTGGTATCAATACACTTTGATTTTAAAGAATTACCGGTATCTTTACCCAGAGATAGCCTAAAACGATTCTATACATGTATCTGGGTTAAATGCACTTTGATTTTAAAGAATTACCGGTATTTTAACCAAGAGATAGCCTAAAACGATTCTATTCATGTATCTGGGTTCAATGCACTTTGATTTTAAAGAATTACCGGTATCTTCACCCAGAGATAGCCTAAAACGATTCTATACATGTATCTGGGTTCAATGCACTTTGATTTTAAAGAATTACCGGTATCTTAACCCAGAGATAGCCTGAAACGATTCTATACATGTACCTGGGTTCAATACACTTTGATTTTAAAGAATTACCGGTATCTTAACCCAGAGAAAGCCTAAAACGATTCTATTCATGTATCTGGGTTCAATACACTTTGATTATGATTAAAGCACGGGATAGCCACTTAGTGCCGCTAAAGTGCTGTAAAACACGAATCAATCAATCAATCAATTGATTATGATTAGGGGATAGGAATTAGTCAATAAATGTCAATATTTTACTCACTTTTTGTCAGCATTGATTTTAAAGAATTACCGGTATCTTAACCCAGAGATAGCCTAAAAAGAATTGTATACAATGGGTCTAGACCCCTAAATTCGACAGGGTGACATGGCTATTTCTTAAAATCGACATGTGACATGGAGCTTAGTGACAAGGACATGGAGAATGAAAAAGTTAGTGACATGAGACATGACCTTTCCTTAAAATCGACATGTGACATGGAGCTTAGTGACAGAGACATGGGGAAATAGAAATTTAGTGACATTTGACATGGCCTTTTCTTAAAATCGACATGTGACATGGGGACCCCCCATCTAGACCCCCTATACATGTATCTGGTATCAATACATAAGCAAATGTCCACGACCATGGGATATTTTTACATCGTATTCCCCGAGGTGGGACTGGCGTATCCCACGAAGCCATTATATGGCTGAGTGGGAAGCGACCAGTCCCACAGCCTTATACGCGGGATGCACCTCATCGTTATCTATCAGTCATAACAAAGGTACATTGCGATTGTATATGAAACCATGTTGACTGCATTCCTTGCACTGTAAGCTTCGATTTGATACCAAATATGCCCCCCTTTGGTCATTGTTAGCATGTCCAAATATATTTTGGAGAATTTTTTCAGATTTTTTTGAGATAATGAACAATGAAAATTTTCCATGCGGCCCCTTCAAAGGCATGCGGGCGGTGGACGGTAAACTGCAATGTGAGTTCCATTGGCCTTAGCCTGCTTAGGGCTAGATCTCAGCACTGAGGTTAATACACACTTGTGGTCGACATGGGCCTATTTTAGCATTGAAAGTATATGAAAGTGACTGATACGGCCAGACATCAAAATGCTTTATTTTCGTTTTACCCATTTAGGCTCCACCCCCTTAAGAAATTGTAAGAGGGTCCAAAACTGCAAGGATTAAACTAATTTTTGGCGCAAGTCCCATGACAAAATTCCAATTATTAACCCCAGGAGAATTATTTCAGTTTTGACTTTGTTCACGTAATGATAAGTCTATGGAGACTGTACTGGTAAAAGCACTGAATGGAAGACTTAATATACGAATTTTTTTAAGCTAGTTAGGCCTACATCTCAGCACTGGGGTTAATACATTATTAACTTTAGTTATTTTACTTATTTGCCATCGTATTCCCATTAAAAATTATGCAGTTGTTAATATGTTATAGCCGTTTTAGTTTTGGTCGACATGGGCCTATTTAAGCATTGAAAGTATGCCGAGCGAGATGGACGGGGTAGCGGTCTACGGCGTGGTGCTAGCTTGGCGGCCGTCAATCTCCCACGTAATTTCCACCCTCTGTCCGTCTCTCTCTGAAGTCCTCTTGCCGTGAGAACTATGCTGGGAGATCCGGCGTCCCCGTGCGGCGACCTAGGAATTGGCGCGCGGCAGAAGTGCACTCACATTATGTGGGATGCCTAACAGGTTGTTTCCTACGACTCACCTGTGCCGTCCCGGCCGGCGTCCCGCGCCCCTACCCCTCTGAATCTAATTTTTTGATTTGTGGAGTTCCTGTGAGATAAATCTTGTACAGACATGGGTAGTGGGAAATTATACAGTTTTTGATTAAGTGTATTTGTACATGGATAGCCCCAGGGCTGTGTAAAAACGGACAAAGTGCATTTTCAGGTGCACACCTTTTTGGTGGGTGTGCAGAAAGGAGTAGGTATATAAACAGCAGGGTTTCATGTAATACTGACTGACTGATGGACGAATGACGACAGACAGACTTGGACGGCAGGTTGTGCGATGTCCAGGCCCCAAGGACTGTTTGGGGAAGGGTAAGAGGCAGATCCAAGTGTTTCTAGCCTTCACATGGCCGCATTCTCTCCACTCGTAGACCTCCAGTTGTGTACTGTACCTCATCCTATAGGCTCTGTGGTGTCTCAGCTGCTGGTGTCACGTTCGACAAGCGTGTGGTTAGTTGTAGGTAATGGCACATGTGGGGTGAGATGATATGCTCATAGGGGCATTTGACGATTACCTCTTGCTGCCTTGTACAGACAAGCTGCCTTGTACAGACAAGGCAGCAAGAGGTAATCGTCAAATGTGCTGACAGGAGCAGGCAAGTTTCCTTATTTGATATCACAGTTTTTGTCACTGATATCACAGTTTTAGGATTCGATATAAGAGTTATTCTAGGAAAATCTCTGTATCTGGCTGATAATGTAGTTTACACCAGAAAGCTGTCAACTAAGGGGCTGTGTACAAATGACGTCATGCAGGTGGGGGGGAGGGGGGGTCCCACTTGCCATGACCAAGCATGACAAGGGGGGAGGGGGGTCATGGGCTGCATGACATCTTGTCATCAAGAAATCACAATATGCTTTGGTTTTGGCAAAAACTTTTGTAAAAAGATTTGTAAAGGTAGGGAGGTTTAATGCATTCATCTGACATAAATTTAATTACCTATAGGCCCTACATGCATGCATTCCTCAGACATCTCGCTCAATGAGTGTCACTGCCATCAATGTCAGTGTAAAATCAAGGTGATGTCCAGGCCACTATAAGGGGAACTACTACTCTATCCTACCTATACCAATTTAACCCTTTTTGAAAAGGGCCACTGCTGCCCTCAGGGTCTAAAATGATGCATCTAAAATACCCCTGAACTGCTGCTGCCTTCATAGTATTCCACAGGCTTCTTTTTGAAAAGGTAAAGGTGTGATATTTCCCCCCCCCCCCCTCCTTGAGGTGTCAAAATTATTTTGCTCCTCTCCCAATCCACCCCCTCCCAGAATCCCACTGTTGATAAATAACGAGCACTCCCCTGGGGCTCTCCACCACCCTGTTGCTATTTTCACTGAGGGGATGCTTGGGGGGATGTAAAGGGGACCTCCCCCCAAACTTGCTCTCCACATCTTTGTCTGAATGGAACTCTATCGGACTCACCTTATTTGCAGATTCTACAGTAAAATGCTGAGGTGACTCGATTGCTTTGTAAGATCATAAATTGGAACTATGATTGCAATCATGGTCTCCTGAGAATTTGTGATGCTTTCTGAGATTTTTTTTTCTATTAGGCCACTCACTAAATTCAGAGTGTTCTGCCTGAAACCTATTTCTAGTACACTTGTATATGGTTCAAGTTACAGATTAAATCAATACATTCAATATATCAATACATTCAAGCTCTTGAACTATATGATCCTTAATACCGTAATCTCCCGCGTACAAGGCGTAGCCCGTGTATAAGGCGCACCTAGAGTTTTGGAAAATTCTCAAAAAAATGAAAAATTCATAACTTTGGTTCTACTGAATGAATTTTCAAAATTCAAAAACCTATGGGTAGCTTGGGCCACCTTGGGTCCTCCTGGGCCCCATTTTGTCCCATTATCACCAAGGGGGCATGTAAGATATCAAAAGAAAGGTCTTGGTGTCCCCCTTGTGGATCCAATGAGAACTAAAACCCCCCGTATAAGACATGCCTTATACATGGGAGATTACGGTAATAACTGTTCTCGATTTTCTCTTCGCTGACAAGTGTACAGCTTTCGCTGCAAAGAAGGCAGACTATTTACTGTATTGGACTATTGATCTAGACAGTTTTTAAGCCCTTTTGTCACAGGAAATACTTGTGTATGATCACTACCATAGTACTCCGTGTATAACTATAAGGCACGGAAATGGTACATCCTGCATATAGGGACCCATACATTATATAAGCTGACAGTGTTTGGCAGGTTTCTCCGTTCATTTGTTGATCAGTGCTAGTTCTTTTTTAACTTTGCATGTATCTTATCCTTTATTGCAAATTCACACCCACTATATGTCCCTTTGAACCATAGGCCCTATTGAGGTTTCCCATAATACACTCTGTTCGGGGAGGGTTCCTGCTAATTACCATAAGTAGGTCAGTCATGTGACCTGGTCTGGCCAATGGCCCTGGACCGGAATTCTGCCAGCACGTGGGCGATAATACAGCATCGCGTAACCTCAATCGGCCGTATTTTAATTTGTTTATAGCCTATAGGCCTTCACTATTCATGCACTTGGGGGGGGGGGGTATCTCTCTGCATGACGTCATGCTGAGGGGGGGGGTCAAGTGTTGTATGACGAAACATGACAAGGGGGGAGGGGGGGTCAAAAATGGTCCAAAAATGCATGACGTCATTTGTACACAGCCCCTAATGACCCAAAGAAAAATAGATAGAAAATTTTGAAAATGGGAAGAAAATCATAAAAAACAGATGGAAATTCACGGAAAATTCTTAAAAATTCTCAAAAAAAACAAACAAAAAAAACAAACATTTTGGCCCTGGTATGGTAGGGTCGGTCGGGTAACTGGAAACAAACCTTTTTTTATTTAGGCCTAACCACAAATTATGAATATAATTATGTGGATGGTAGGATAGACCCTATCAGCAATATGGGGTTGGCGTTATCAAATGATTGAAACCAAGTATTTAGTTGAAAGTTGTGGTCGGTTTTGTATACACCCCCTCCCCCCAAACAGAAAATGGATCCAGGATATTAACCTTTGGCCAATCTGAACGGATCCTTTGCGGTGAACCAGTACCTCAGTGCTGACTTCTGGTGTATATCATAAGAACTATAGTCAGCCAGCGTGATGAATTGCGTGCACGGACTGCCATAAGCAGTGACACTAGATGCCAAAGATAAGCAATGGCAAGATACAACTTGTTAAGTTGGTCTATGCCCGGGGGGGGGGGGGGCATACAGTGCCGCCCCACAGTGATGCAGAGGTTTTCTGGAGAGCGCTGGGACTGTACATGTGCAGGCCTGAGGGCATAGACCTATTGCTAGCCTTCTACCAAGAAATATTGACCCCCGGGGGGGGGGGGCACTCTCTATGTAAGGTATACACATATGTGCGGCTGGCAAGGGTACTTTTTCAAGGAAAAGTCCCTAGCAAGCCTCCTGTTTCAGCCACAAATGTCCCTAGCAAGAGTCTACTTTTCAGCAAAATGTCCCTAGCAAGGGTCAACTTTCAGCAAAATACCCTGATTTACGCGGGAAATTTCGAAATTTTCTTGGACATAAGCAGTTTTCATGAAAATAGCATGAACCAAATTCAATTTTCTCCCCAATCAGTGTAAATTTAAGACATTTTGAAACAAATCTAGGATTATTGAGTCAAAAGTGCCCTAGCAAGGGTAGGCTTTCGAAGAAAAACCCCGCAAATGAGTGCCCTAGCAAGAGTAAGGGTTGTCGTGGGTTCAGCCACACACCTGTATCAAAAAAAATTGAAGTGCCCCCACCCCAGGTATTGACCAATACCAGTCCATGCTCTTAGTACATGTAGGGGCATATTCCTTACTTTTGCCTATTCTAGACTATGACGTGACAAATGCATGCCCTTAGGGAAACTAGGGGAAACACCAGTCTTATCTATACCCCCAGGGCATATGCATTGCTATGATTACTATGCGTGGAGTTTGTGGAATGATAAAGTGAACAACTGTTAATTTGTTTGCTAGCTTTTCGCGCCGGTTACGACAAAGAGGGGGGTCTAGATGGGGGGTCCCCATGTCCCTTGTCGATTTTAAGAAAAGTCCATGTCAAATGTCACTAAATTTGTATTTTCCTCTGTCCTTGTCACTAAGCTCCATGTCACATGTCGATTTTAAGAAAAGTCCATGTCCCCTGTCACTATCTTTTTTGTCCCATGTCCTTGTCCGTAGAAGCCCCATGTCCTTTGTCGATTTTAAGAAAAGGCCATGTCACACTGTCGATTTTAAAGCTACTTATATGCGCGCATATAAGTGGTGATAAATGGGCAGTAGCAGTTCTACTTCTGTATTACCAGATGTCACCACTTCCATTCAGGTGTTATGTAACAGGTTCCTTCACTGGTGGCCTTTGTAGTCGGCCATATTGCCTAGCCCCAGGAAGGACCAACGGTCTCACATTGGAGATTAGGGCCTAATTCTAGTGTTATTGGACCCTCCGCAGGCCAATCCGGCCTTGAAACCAACTCAGGTATGTTTGATTTACCCAACTTGTGTAAAAAATTGCCTCCAGGAGAGCGAAATACCCAAGTAAACAAGTCGCTCACCCGCGATAACAAGCCACCTTCCCGGTACAATCACCCGGTCCCCAGAGACAATCAACCTGACTATCCAGTGAGTGAAAGACATCTCCATGGTGAATTAGACAATGATTATCAGGAATTCTTGTTGTGGAAACAATGGAGAATGGTGGTGTAGCTCCTAAACACAATGCTTCAGGCATTTCTGGTGGTATTGACAGTTCTAGTAGTCCTAATGCTACTCAGGGTTTGTTTCCATCCCAACCTTCCATGGGAAACACTGTTCCTCAGATGTTCTACAGAGATGACACACCTTATTCCCCACCTGTCACACCTGTTAGTCAGACTGTCAATTGGCCTGGCGTGGGTCAATTTAGGGCACCAGATGGCAGGCTAAAGTTCCCACCTACACCTATGGTATATGGTTACCCGACTACTTCTCATATGTATGGGATTCCAGTCCCAACATCCCATCAGCAGCAGGCTTCATATCAGTTTGGCGTTATTCCTAACCCACAACAACAGTACCAGGCTGCAGGAATTCTACCTAATCAACAAACCCTGTTTCAGGCTCCTGGTGTTCAGTCTGTGCAATCTCAAATTCTACAAAACCCAACAGCATGGTATCCTAACCAACAACTACAACATCAGGCTCAAGGCGCCCCAATGGTGATATTTTCACCGAACAATGCTAGTGGCAGTAAGTTTGTGACCTATGACATTGAACAGCACATGCCGCATGACAAAGTAAAAAAACCCGCCTTGAATGATGTTAATTCTGCTAGCATGGGTCTCTTGAAAAGCATGTTGGCTAGAAACTTCCCATGTAAAAACTATGGTAAACATGTTAAATTCCTAACTGACAAGAAAGCATTCTACAATGAGGATGCTCTCATTCAGTATGATCTTGCAATGCGTGAAAGGGGAGAATCGTTTGGTGAACACACATTCTGCTATTTCGATCACGACATCTTCTCAAACAGTGTTGGTCTTGAGAATCTTAGTGCCGAGCACTTATGTAATGTTCTTGGTATCCAGCCTCCATCATCTCAAAGTGGTGCTGGTACTGTTGCGGGATCGAGTAGTAAAAGGAAAAAGAACAAAAAGAAAAAGTCAGATGAAATTCACTGTTGCTATGCATTTAACGGTGATAATGGTTGTAACGCCAAAGATTGCCCTCACCCACATGTATGTCATTCTTGTGGGGGTAATCACACAAAACTAAAGTGCACTGTGAAAAAATCAAATGATTGATATCAGGCCTTAGTGGATTCTGATTCAGGGGTCAGTGACTCCGAGGAGTCTGGGATAGATTGTGGAATTATAAAATCTTCCGATTCTGACAATACCAGTGAACTTGAATATAGTTTATTATGGGATGTCAACAAATTCGTAATTCCTTGTGGTTCAAATCATGTCACTTCTTCAGATTCATTACCAAATACGGAAGACATAATATTAACTCCTACTATCTACACTTCCAGAATTGTCGATGGTGTTGAATGGTTTAGACCTTGTCCTTTGGATTGTGATTCCGTTCATGTCTTAGATGGCATGTGCCTCCAACTCAACCCACACGCCTTCTTTGATGAATGCATGGGGTTTGAGGAAGTTGATGGTAACTATGCTTATATCCTAGACGGTGTTCGTAACGGGTTCAAAATCGTTGATGTGGATTATAATGGTTCTTATTTTCAAAAAAATTACCATTCCATAATCAAAGAAGGTGTAAAATGCCAAATGGACGATCTGGTAAGGAAGGAGTTAATTGATGGTAAAGTCAAAAGGGTTCTTAGTAGACCCCAGTGTGTACATTCACTGGGCGCTATTTTAAAACCAGATGGCAGCTTAAGACCCATAACAGATTGCAGCCGTGGTGATCCCGATGATAATCATAAAAGTATCAATGACTTTATGTACACAACTTGCCAACCGTTTCATTATACTCAAGTAGATAGTGTTACTGATGTCATACATGAGGGCTCGTTTTTATGTGTATTGGACATCCAATCTGCTTATCGTAGTGTGGCTGTTCATCCAGACGATCGTTCCAAGCAAGGTTTTGTGTGGAGTCTGGATGGTGCACCAGAATATTTTGAAGATCAAGCCTTATCGTTTGGTCTTAGATGTGCACCATTTATCTTTACTCAACTAACCGAGTTTGTCATACGGTGTATGAATCGTAGAGGTATTTTCAATGTTTTCGGTTACCTTGATGACTTTGTCATTGTGGCTGACAGCTACGAGGAGTGTGCGAGGCGTCAGGCGATATTGGTAGATCTGCTCCGACGTCTCGGTTTCCATATTGCATGGAAAAAAATCTTAACCCCTGCTACCAAAGTCCAGTATTTGGGTCTGGTAATTGACACAGTGAAAATGGAAATCAGCTTACCCCCACAAAAGTTAGACAACTTATTAGTACTGATCGACAAGTTCTTGGGTAAAACTGTTGCTACCAAAAAAGAATTACAAGAACTGTGTGGTCATTTGGCACACGCTAGTAGAGTTATTCGGGGAGGCAGAACATTTTCACATAGAGTCATTAACCTACTCAAATACATGGCCGACAGTGTCACGGTGGTCAAACTACCTGATTGGTTTATGGATGACCTCCGCTGGTGGAAAAGGTTCAGTTATGTATTCAATGGTTCTGCCAAAATCCTACGTACCTTTGACTATCATCCTATCGTAGACACTGACTCATCACTAACTGGTTTTGGCTCATGTTATAATGGTGATTGGTTAGTAGGTGCATGGAAATTACCTGCCTACAATCAGTTGTATAATCGCTTTCCATTACATCATACTGTTGAACCCCCTTGTGAATATGATGAGACAGCTGACATTAACCTACTGGAAGTCTGGCCAGTGGTTGCCGCAGGGCAACGCTGGGGAAATGATTGGTCGGATACAAAAGTTGTAGTCAGAACCGACAATACCCAAGTCCAACGCATGATAAATACTGGCAGATCGCGGAGTGTTCGCTGTATGTGGTGGATAAGAGAATTATTTTGGTTATCAGTTGTACATAATTTTCATATTGTTGCTACTCGCGTTAAATCTAAAGACAATATTGTTCCTGACTTTTTGTCACGCTGTACGGATAAAAGGTGTGCAAAAGGATTGCCTTCATTTCTGATAAATGACTTCTGCTGCAGGGGATGTCTTGACTCACAAACTACGGAACTACCAGTCACAGTGGATGGCTGGAGCCACGGAGCGTACTAGGAAGAGCCAATGGAACTCTTATTTGGAATTTTGCATATTATATGGTGTGCTTGTTCCATTCCCCGCTAGTATAGAAGTTGTGTTGTTATATGTTACACACTTGGCTGAGAGACTGCGCTACAGCTCTATTAAACAGTACCTAGGAGGACTTTGGGTGTTGCACAAGGTCCTAGGTTATTCACATGTCAACCCTAATACATTTGAACTCTACATCACTATGAGAGGTATTCGAAGGACCCTAGGTGATCATGTGGACCAGGCGCGACCAGCGTCAGTGCAGGACTTAAAGCGTATTTATAAACTATTGGATATGTCATGTTCTGAAGATGTGGCATTTTGGATCACTGTTATCATGTGCTTCAGGGGCTTATTACGTAAGTCCAATGTGGTTGAACAAGGACTGGCAGTCTGCTTGTCAGATTTGACCTGGGAAGTCTGGGGGGTCTCCGTCAGACTTCGCCGTACAAAGACTATTTCATTTAAGGAGCGGGTCTTGTTCATACCCTTCACATTCATCAATGACTCTATCTTCTGCCTTCATTATTACCTGACCTTGCTGTTATCTATGGTGAACTACCCATCCAGTGACTCACAAGTAGTGTCGTACATGAAAAATGGCCAATGGTGTCGTGGCAGTTACTCATGGTACTTGGGCAAATTGCATAAGTTGTGTGCCAAGTCAGGCATCGAAAAGTTGTCTTCACACTCGTTACGAAGAGGAGGTGCATCGGCCTTGGCAGATGCAGGTTTCAGTCTATTGGACATCAAAAACATTGGTGATTGGAAATCATTGAGTGTGTTGCATTATTTGACAAAATCCAAACAAGCTCGTATCGATCTTGATCGGCATATGGTTAGCGCCTTATTCGTGTAAAATCTGGTTGTTTTTTTTTTTTTTTGTTTTGTTCTCCATTCTGTTTGGCGTGTTGGCCTGGTTATGTATGTTTATTGGCCAGGTCCAATAAAATATTCGCCCAAACTAGATTGGAGTTGTCGTACGTCTATTTATAAGCTACTTATATGCGCGCATATAAGTGGTGATAAATGGGCAGTAGCAGTTCCCAATGTATTACCAGATGTCACCACTTCCATTCAGGTGTTATGTAACAGGTTCCTTCACTGGTGGCCTTTGTAGTCGGCCATATTGCCTAGCCCCAGGAAGGACCACCGGTCTCACATTGGAGATTTTTTTTCTTTCTTCTTGTGTTACTTAGGCCTGGTTATGTATGTTTATTGGCCAGGTCCAATAAAATATTTGCCCAAACTAGATTGGAGTTGTCGTACGTCTATTTATGGGGTCTAGACCCATAAAGAGGCATAATCTAGTAACCCCAACATTCATCCGTCGGTCTTTGGTCAAAGAGGCATAATAACACCAACCTTCATCCGTCGGTCTTTGCTTTGGTTACGAGCTATGTTTTCAACCGAAATCCAGTCTATCCTCGCCGGAAGTCCTCTCCCAGTCGTTGTTCGGTCAAAGTAGTAATTTCTATATGTATATTTATTTATTATATAACTGGGCACCATTCTTCTCAATAATGCATGCTTTTAGTCCTATTTCATCCAAAATGGATATTATTGACTAATAAATTAAATAAATCCTTGAAGACAATGTAGTAAAATCATGTAAAACGCGTTTTCCTCCTAGATTCGAACCGGGGACCCCTCACACAGAAGGCGAGCACTCAGACAGCTACGCCACACAGACTCACACTTACTAGTGAAGTATTTTGGCCCATATATTTAGTGATGGGGGGGGGAGGGGGAGGGGTTGCACCCTGTACTGTAGATGACTCCCCATGTCCTGGGATGTCATCTCTAGTCTGTTCTATGGTTACCTGTACACCGGAGATGACTTTCTGGAGTCATCTCCGATCCACCTGGAGAATACCAGGGACCTGGAGATGAATGTCTTTTTCCTGGATTGTCATCTCCAGTCTGTTCTATGGTTACCTGTACACCAGAGATGACTTTCTTGAGTCATCTCCAATCCACCTGGAGCGGGACCTGGAGGATACCTAGGACCTGGAGATGACTTTCCATTTCCTGGATTGTCATCTTCAGTCTGTTCTATGGTTACCTGTACACCAGAGATGTCTTTCTTGAGCCATCTCCGATCCACCTGGAGGATACCTGGGACCCGGAGATGACTTTCCATTTCCTGGATTGTCATCTCCAGTCTGTTCTATGGTCACTTGTACACCGGAGATGACTCTCTTGAGTCATCTCCGCTCCACCTGGAGGATACCTGGGACCCGGAGATGACTTTCCATTTCCTGGATTGTCATCTCCAGTCTGTTCTATGGTCACCTGTACACCGGAGATGACTTTCTCAAGTCATCTCCACTCTGCACTTATGGGACCTGTACCCTGCAGATCACTTCCAACATTCCAGGTAGTCAACTCCACTCTTGATTTAAGGCCATTTCTAGCCTGGAGATGACTTTCTCCAGCCATCTCCGCCCTCCACCTATCGGACCTGTACCCTACAGATCCCTTCCAACATTCCAGGTACCGGTAGTCATCTCCAGTCTGATTTAAGGCCATTTCTAACCTGAAGATGACTTTCTAGAGTCTTCTCCGGTCTGCCTGGAGGATGCCTGCACCTGGAGATGACCTACCATGTCCTGGGTAGACATCTCCAATCTGTTCTTAGGGAGTAGTCATTTTTTAACAAGGGGGGATTGGTGAAATTCTGCGCGTGTGCGGCAAAAGTTTTCCATGCCCCCTCGGAGGGGTCTTAAATTTTTCTGTCCCCCCCTTTAATTCTTTAGTGGCGCGCAGGCTTTTTCGCTCAAAAGGGGAGGGAGTCATTTTTGTCCCACCCTAAGAGGTGTCTGACCACTCCCTAAAGCCGAAAGATTAGTGAGGAAGAGGGTATGAAGGGGCTCCCGATCATGAATTATTTTAAATTTTGGATCTACCGAACTTTAAACTTGTGCCCCATCACTGCTTCTCTGGTAGCCGGCTACGACTGTGCCTGCAATAGCTCCAGGAATGCTCAGTCCTGTTCTTAACCCTCGTTAATTATAAATAGGGGCTGAGTCATGGACCATATTAAGCATTGGACTGCGTGGTCTAGCGGTTAGGGAACTCGCCTTTCACGCCGGGGATCGCCGGCTCAAGTCTGCACAGAACTAGTTGGAGTAAGAGAGACAATTGACCCAGGCTCAGGGCCTGTGTTTATTCTATATTTAATAATCTGGGCTAGTCATGAGTGATCATGAGTGACTCGACTGTTAGTGTTATCACCATGAGCAGCACGCATGATAGATATCATCGGGTGCAGACGACAAGTTAATATATGTATCTATATGAGTATGGTTAACTCGGAGGAGTAACCCTTCAGAGTCCAAGTATAAGAACAGGAATGAACATTCCTGGAGCTATTGCAGGCACAGTCGTAGCCGGCTACCAGAGAAGCAGTGATGGGGCACAAGTTTAAAGTTTGGTGGATCCAAAATAATTCATGATCGGGAGCCCCTTCATACCCTCCTCCTCACTAATCTTTCGGCTTTAGGGAGTGGTCAGACACCTCTTAGGGTGGGACAAAAATGACTCCCTCCCCTTTTGAGCGAAAAAGCCTGCGCGCCACTAAAGAATAAAAGGGGGGGACAGAAAAATTTTAGACCCCTCCAACAGGGCACGGAAAAATTTTCGCCGCACACGCGTGGAATTTCACCAACCCCCCTGTTGTTAAAAATTGACCACTCCCTAAGAACAGTTTGGAGATGACTACCCAGGACATGGTAGCTAGTCATCTCCAGGTGCAGGCATCCTCCAGGCAGACCGGAGATGACACTAGAAAGTCATCTCCAGGTTAGAAATGGCCTTAAATCAGACTGGAGATGACTACCTGGAATGTTGGAAGTGATCTGCAGGGTACAGGTCCCATAGGCGCAGAGAGGAGATGACTCGAGAAAGTCATCTCCAGTGTACAGGTGACCATAGAACAGACTGGAGATGACAATCCAGGAAATGGAAAGTCATCTCCAGGTCACAGGTTTCCTCCAGGTGGATCGGAGATGACTCAAGAAAGTCATCTCCGGTGTACAGGTGACCATAGAACAGACTGGAGATGACAATCCAGGAGGCGGAAAGTCATCTCCAGGTCCCAGGTGTAGCCTACATCCATAGAACAGACTGGAGATGACAACCCAGGAGGTGTAAAGTCATCTCCAGGCTTGTAGGTAGAGGTGTCCTCCAGGTGGATCGGAGATGACTCAAAAAAGTCATCTCCGGTGTACAGGTGACCATAGAACAGACTGGAGATGACAATCCAGGAGGCGGAAAGTCATCTCCAGGTACCAGGTATCTTTCAGGTGGATCGGAGATGACTCAAGAAAGTCATCTCCGATGTACGGTACAGGTAACCATATAGAACAGACTGGAGATGACAATCCAGGAAATGGAAAGTCATTTTCAGGTTTCCTCCAGTTGGATCGGAGATTACTCAAGAAAGTCATCTCCGGTCACCGGTGTACAGGTAACCAGGGACAGGTAACCAATAAACCCAACCCCAACTACCCAAGCAACTACTGCCCCCTCCCCTCAACCCATCCTCCCCTCAACCCATCCACCTCCCCCCTCCCCCTGCCCCCAACCCCTCACCCCCCCCGCCTCACACTAGAATCTATACGGCGACTACACGACGGTAGGGAGAGGACTCTCGGCGAGCTTCGACCGGAATCCCGTCATAATCCTACCTGCTATACGGCGACTACACGACGGTAGGGAGAGGACTCTTGGCGAGCTTCGACCGGAATCCCGTCATAATCCTACCTGTGGTTAGGTTGCAGAACACCAATTGGCGGGAGGTGGCAGCAGGAGACACTTTGTAGCTCTGCACTAAAGGGTGTTGTACAATGATTATTGGTCTAAAATCTGACAGTGGGTAGGCAAACCAGGCATCAAATTAATCCTTAGGATGTATATTAATCGATTTGAGTGTTATTTAGGCTGATATTTGAGGGTAAGTTGAGGGGGGTGCACTCTTTTCAATTACAGAATTTATTGTAATCAATCACTGCAAAACCCCCAAATTTGGGTATGTCCGCACTCTACGGCCGATAGCAGAAAAGTTAATTACATTGTACCACATCTCATGGCCCTAAATTAATGGGAAAAATGTGTGCCTACATGAAAATAACAGTGGCTAAGCCCAGAAATTCGCACAAATATTTTATTTTCGCCCATATGTTATATAAGCCAACAGTGAAAAAATAATTAGTGTCCTGCAGCCTCTACAGGCTATATAGGGCCTTCTACCAAGTTTGTCAAATTTCGCTAAAATGTGTTTATTTTGCTTAGGGTAAGTCAGTTTGACAATGTTATGGTGAGAAAGGGCAAGGGAATCAATAGAATTAATGAGAAATCACTGAAAATCGTAGTAGCGGAGTTTTGGCCTTGGAGAGGTTTATGAGAAATATTCTAGTGTCAATCTGCAAGCCTGATACTTCTCTCTTGGGGGTGCCAGATAACCAAAATTATGGTTTTCAGGGTCAAAATGACCTGAATTTTACATTTTCAGCTGTTTCCATCTATTTCTATCGTCCTCAGTGCTCTATGGGAGGCCTTTTCATGCATCGGGGGAAACATCATTTTTCTCTCCCCGAGCTATGCAGCCAATGAATGTCTACTGACACTTGATAAAATGTCCTTGTATTCACCATATCTGGTTTATTTTTTCGTCCTCACATAGGGGAACTTGAATAATGTGAAAATAGGGCCATCTAAGCCATTACACATGGAGTTAAGATGCATTTTGTTGAATTTATTTCATTTTGACATATTTCTGAGGGTTTTTCATACATTTTAGCCAGATATTTCTGTGAATCATAGCACCTAGAGAGAGAATAACACTCAGCACCTCAGACGGTGCCCCTTGGCTATCACCATGTCAAATTTCTTGGCCCTGTGACCATTTTTTCTATGGGAAAGGACCATACCTCCATGTCAATGCTAAAAATCGATGAAATCTACGGAGAGCGCACAGACTGATACCCGCTCTGGGAATTGATTCTCAGAGAGATTTGAGGGGCCTGAGGGGCCTAAAAGTAAAAGATTCTGGATAAGACATTACTGGGCCAGTGAATAAAAGCTTTCCAAGCTATTTCATTGACCACCAAGATTCCAACCCAGGCCTTTAGGTTGCAGAACACCAATTGGCGGGAGGTGGCAGCAGGAGACACTTTGTAGCTCCGCACTAAAGGGTGTTGTACAATGATTATTGGTCTAAAATCTGACAGTGGGTAGGCAAACCAGGCATCAAATTAATCCTTAGGATGTATATTAATCGATTTGAGTGTTATTTAGGCTGATATTTGAGGGTAAGTTGAGGGGGGTGCACTCTTTTCAATTACAGAATTTATTGTAATCAATCACTGCAAAACCCCCAAATTTGGGTATGTCCGCACTCTACGGCCGATAGCAGAAAAGTTAATTACATTGTACCACATCTCATGGCCCTAAATTAATGGGAAAAATGTGTGCCTACATGAAAATAACAGTGGCTAAGCCCAGAAATTCACACAAATATTTTATTTTCGCCCATATGTTATATAAGCCAACAGTGAAAAAATAATTGGTGTCCTGCAGCCTCTACAGGCTATATAGGGCCTTCTACCAAGTTTGTCAAATTTCGCTAAAATGTGTTTATTTTGCTTAGGGTAAGTCAGTTTGACAATGTTATGGTGAGAAAGGGCAAGGGAATCAATAGAATTAATGAGAAATCACTGAAAATCGTAGTAGCGGAGTTTTGGCCTTGGAGAGGTTTATGAGAAATATTCTAGTGTCAATCTGCAAGCCTGATACTTCTCTCTTGGGGGTGCCAGATAACCAAAATTATGGTTTTCAGGGTCAAAATGACCTGAATTTTACATTTTCAGCTGTTTCCATCTATTTCTATCGTCCTCAGTGCTCTATGGGAGGCCTTTTCATGCATCGGGGGAAACATCATTTTTCTCTCCCCGAGCTATGCAGCCAATGAATGTCTACTGACACTTGATAAAATGTCCTTGTATTCACCATATCTGGTTTATTTTTTCGTCCTCACATAGGGGAACTTGAATAATGTGAAAATAGGGCCATCTAAGCCATTACACATGGAGTTAAGATGCATTTTGTTGAATTTATTTCATTTTGACATTATATTTCTGAGGGTTTTTCATACATTTTAGCCAGATATTTCTGTGAATTATAGCACCTAGAGAGAGAATAACACTCAGCACCTCAGACGGTGCCCCTTGGCTATCACCATGTCAAATTTCTTGGCCCTGTGACCATTTTTTCTATGGGAAAGGACCATACCTCCATGTCAATGCTAAAAATCGATGAAATCTACGGAGAGTGAATAAAAGCTTTCCAAGCTATTTCATTGACCACCAAGATTCCAACCCAGGCCTTTAGGTTGCAGAACACCAATTGGCGGGAGGTGGCAGCAGGAGACACTTTGTAGCTCCGCACTAAAGGGTGTTGTACAATGATTATTGGTCTAAAATCTGACAGTGGGTAGGCAAACCAGGCATCAAATTAATCCTTAGGATGTATATTAATCGATTTGAGTGTTATTTAGGCTGATATTTGAGGGTAAGTTGAGGGGGTGCACTCTTTTCAATTACAGAATTTATTGTAATCAATCACTGCAAAACCCCCAAATTTGGGTATGTCCGCACTCTACGGCCGATAGCAGAAAAGTTAATTACATTGTACCACATCTCATGGCCCTAAATTAATGGGAAAAATGTGTGCCTACATGAAAATAACAATGGCTAAGCCCAGAAATTCGCACAAATATTTTATTTTCGCCCATATGTTATATAAGCCAACAGTGAAAAAATAATTAGTGTCCTGCAGCCGTTACGACCTGTCTAGGAAGTGTGGATTTTTAGTAAAAGTTGCACCTACACAAGGAGTTATAACCAAATATCATAGGTGGCGCTATTGCGCTATTTCCCGCGTATGCGAACACGACACTATGATTGACTAAAGTATGTCCGCAGGGCATCATTGGTAGTCAGTTTATGTCCAAGGAGATGTCATTTTCGTTTGGTGAATATCTGAAAGATGAACTGCCCCACTACACGACTGTCCCAAGTGAACCCCCAAGGTTAAAAATATGAAATCCCCCCCCCTTATTCAAATACCCAAAGATGAAGTGTCCCCTCTCCCCTCTCAAGAATAATCTAAAATGAATATTATTCTCAATCTATATTTCAAGATGATCAACACAACTATAGCAACTGAAGTTTTTCTTATTTGATGGTGAATTTTATTATTCAAAATCAAAGATCACAACGTTTCGCCTACACAATAGGCTTCTAAAATGAAGTTCACCCCCCCACTTTGTGAATACCTTTATAGGGAATGCCCATAATTTATTCCGATAGAATTGTAGAGGTAACATATTGTATCTTATGTCAAGGTGAATATCGATGCCCTATTGACAATGCACTGAGACCGCGTATTGTACCCCTGCGTTGAATATCCGGTGCCAAATCCGCACGATGACGTCATACGCCCACCGCGCATGTGCAGCCCTTCTGAAACGTAAACATCTAATATGGCGGCGGTCAGAATTTCGCGAAGACAATGGGTAAATAAGGGTTTAATTTCAATCTTATTGATGAAATATTGATTAATTATCAACCCAAACACCTTGACATAAATGTAAAGATGAACTCTGAGCAATTTGAGCTTCCTGTTTCTTCACTCGCGTGTCCTGCCCACTCGCAGGACACGCTCGTGAAGAAACGGTCAGCTGAAACTGCTCATCATTCACCTTTACCATTGTATATCCAGGTGTCATCTGGCGTGGCAGGTGAGTCCAGTCGCTGGGTGTTCCTAAGGTTCCGGGTAGCTGGCAGCACCGATCCGGGCCTATGGGACATCTGGCGACAAACACCAGGGTCCCTATATAAAGACCGGGGCTCAGCCGCTACATCAGAGGCCCTTCAGGCCTCCGAGCTTTATGTAGGCGACATCACGGAAGCTAACCCTGATGGACAATTAATTGTCCAAGAGAATGGTAATGGGACACTATCTGTCCTAACCCATTCAAACCCACAGGATGTAGGTGCTGCATCCTGGAGGGAACCCGGTCCTCATTATACTCTGGATAGTGAGGAAAATATACCTGACTCTGTATGGAGAGAACAATCCATACAAAGAAGGAGTACCTAAATAGGTCAACAATCACTTGTTAACGAATTAAGCAATTCGATGTTCGAGATTGGTGGTAGCACTAATCCAGAACATCCAGTGCCAATACCAAAAAGGGTAACATTAGGAGAATTACCATATAGTGTACTCAGACCAGGTTTGCCTATTTTGGATTACAGCGCCATCGATGGTGATGTAACATATGCATTACCGGAAGGTGAGGAATTCAAACAAACCAATGTCCTCTTGTTAAATAAGACCTATATGACTTTGAATGAGAATTTGAATATCTTAGTCAAAGCGAAAGATGAAGTGGCTACTGAAAAACGACATCTTGAAGATGATCTTATTGGTATGCGAAACCAGGAAGACAGAATATATGAAGGAATTGCATAATGAAGAGATGAAACTCCAAGATATGCGGAAATCATTCAATAAGGAGTATGACAATAGACACGATCATATTCAAACCTACATTAATACGAATGATCAGCTTTGTCATGATAAGGTCAACTATGAAGCTGATATAAGTCACTATCAAAGTGAATTAGAAAACTTGAAACTTCAGTGTAACAAGCAAGCTGAAGACAATGAGACAATCCGGACGGGTATTATAGCATATAATAAACAACTGGAAGAAGATAGAGAGAAACTCACTAACAGTTACAGGAGTTGCAAAGTACTGCAATAACTCTAGACAAATATGTAGAGGCCGCTCAACTGACTATAGTTAATATACGGCACATGGCTATTGTATTATTGACCAATGGGAGGCATCCCTGGCATAAACTGCGGAGTCGGGGGCTGAAGGTGTTAGTTATAGTGGAGTCGGGGTCTAATGGCGGCCCCCAGCTGATAATGGCTATGTGAGCTATAGATCCGAACGTGGTGTCGACAATGATAACAAATACGGATCAAACCGTAACGCCCACCAGATACAATCCATTTGTTACTAATGGGGCGGATAAGATTAATGCAGCGGTAAATACACAAAATATTACACCGCTGCCCCAACCTTGCGTACCGGGACCAATAAGAAACTTGTTGACATCGCCTTCTTATTTTGCTCAACCCGGGCATAGCACTCCAGCAGGGCCAAGATTACCAAATCCCAATCCTGGTCCCAATAATATACCAGCAACCAGGTTAGGTCCCAGTTCGGCACCGACACAACTGAATGTGGTACGGAGTACCTATATCCCTTATCAAGCTCCTCCAGGATATAATCATAATAATTATTATTCTGGGGGTGGAGCGTATTCCTATTCAGGAAACTCTAATACCCAGGGAGGGAATCAAAATAATTCCTACCCTAGGTATGTGTCTACTGGTTCAGTCAGAAACACAGGCAATACTGGAGGTTACTCTGGTGGCTACTCTAGTGGTTACTCTAGTGGTTACTCTGGAGGTTATTCTGGTATTAGACCCTCAGGTGGTAATCCTGGAGGTGGACCCGGTGGACCGGGATCAGGAGGATCCGGATCTGGTGGAGGCAGTAGAAAACCGAATCAGAGGACATCCATGCCGGCAGGGATGCAAAGCATCTTTGATAGAAGCCAATGTATCCAAAATTTGGGCATTGACTGCTACCGGAAGGGAGCAGATGGCATGGAAGTCATGGACTGGAGCAGGCAAGAAGCTGACAGACTATGAGGTCTCGTAGACAGCTCGTAGACAGGCAAGGATACCTCCTCCCTATGATTCGAATGATCCATTGAAGGATAGGTATCAGGCATTTGTCAATGAAGTCAACTGTAGTGGTTGGACTAAAGAAGAAGCTCTGCCTTACCTAATCTGCTGGTTAAGTAAGGGTGGAAAAGTAGCTCTTAACCAGTGGAGGACATCATATGGAATATCCGGTACCTATGACCAATTAGTCGAAGGTGCCGCATACCTGTTTGGTTCTATCGTAAGAGAAGATCCATAGGTAAGCTTTAAAAAGAGGACCCAGAAACCCAAGGAGTCTCATAAAGTCTTCGGGTTAGAGGTACAGGATCTACTGTCAAAGGCACGTCCGAATTGGGCTCATGATGATGACTGCTATCTGCAGGAATTGTTCACACAATTCTATAGCGGATTGCGGGATCCGGATCACAAACAAGTGGTCTGGGATTCATGGAAGCATGAAACATCCTTCAGTGATCTTTTCATAGCCATTGATGGTTATGACATGAAGAAAAGGCTGGTGGGTCTGGCACCTAACCCGTTACGTGCTGCTCCGTTACAATACGGAGAAGCATCTGTAAAAAAGGCCTGAAACATTCCAATTGGCCCCAGTGGACCTTCAGGATGTTAATCAGGATGATGAATATATTTCACACGATAACGGAGAATATATTGGTTCGGTTCATGTAGCCGGAAAATATTACCGCCAGAAAAGGTATCGAAAAGTGAATCCGAAAAGAAAAAGGAGGAACTGTTGTAAATAAAACAACTTCCGGGCCAGCTCAGGCAAGTCAGAGTATAGCTACAAACATCCCTACTGTAGCAGCTGCTGCTCCTGATTTGGAAGAGACACTAGTAGCACGGCTAACGGATGCTCTGAGGAGGCCCCGAGTCGATAAATCTCAGAGAAGGTGTTTCAGATGTCAAAATTTAGGACACTATGCAGCCGAATGTACGGCTGATAAACCTGTTCCTAGGGGACAGGGAGGTATCTCTGGTATAAATACGGAGTAAAACTAAGGAGGGGTCCCTCAATGGGCAGTGAAGGGGATCCCGGTAACAAATCTAGCCATGATATCACTATCCGCATGTAGTAACAAATTCGCCTAGCACCAGTGTGGTTGTAAACACCCAGAAGGTTAGGAAGGCCGATACATCAGGTGCCCAGGGAGCACAGGGGAAACCAAGTATCGGTAATGAGGTAGGCGGCTATGAACTAGCCAGGGTTGGAAGTGTCACCTACCCCCGGGTCATCCTTGTCTGGAATTCCTAAAGGGATGTGGACTGACTCCTGGTGTGAACAATGACGTTCCGATTGTCACGGACACGCCCTCTTTATTAAACGGAAGGCGGTGGTATGCTTGCCTCACTGTTAACGGAAGATCTGCTGAATTTCTCGTTGATACGGTTGCTAGCCACTCCTGTATCTCCAAGAGGTTCTACGATCTTATCCCGGATGGACATGATACTCTCTTATCGGGAGGAAATGGTCAGACGGCTGATGGCAGTACAATGCAAACGTATGGTAGAACTTGTGTGAAATTGCAATTGGATGGAATGCATGACTATGCCATGAGTGTCACCGTTGTGGAAATATCAGATGAGGGGATACTCGGGTTGGATTTCGCATCCCTGTATGGTGTGGTATTGGAACCACAATCAGAAGTGTTGAGTGTGAAATACCCGTATCCTGTAAAGGTGAGATGTGTACTGAGACAAGTAAATAGTATGGATACTGTGGCACACACTGTCCGAATTCCCGCAGGTGTAGCCTGTGATGTGCTCTTAAGGAGCGATTCTGTCATGCGAAACAAAATAGCAGTGATAGAACCGGATGTAGTTGCCCTGTCAAGTATCGGAATAATTTCCGTAGACACTATGGTAGCAAACGAATCCTGGGCATGGTACCGGTCTCCAATATGGGGAACTCTGCTATCTACTTGTAAAAGGGACATGTCTTCAGAAATGTCACACTTTCGGAAACAGTTACAAATAGTATTTCGAAACTGCATAAAGTAACGAAAACAGATGATATCTCAGATGACTTACTGAAGTTGTATGAAGATACTTCATTAGAAATCCGGAACAATGGAAAGAATTTTATGAATTGCTCCAGCAGTATAGGACTGCCTTTGCCAAACCCGGTGAACCATTGGGTAAGACAACTAAGGTAGTGCATAAAATAGATACTGGAGAAGCAGAACCATTTAAAATTCCCTATAGGTGATTACCTTTAGCGAAGAAAAGAGTAGCTGAAGAAGAAATAAATAAGATGTTGGAACAAGACGTAATAGTCCCATCCAATAGTTCGTGGAGTGGTCCTGTGTGTATAGTAACCAAAAAAGATGGTACTATCCGAATCTGTATAGACTACAGGAAGTTAAATGGAGTAACGAAAAAGAATTCGTATCCATTGCCAGGAATAGATGAAACCATTGGCTCGCTAGGAGGTAATAGTTGGTTTTGTACCCTAGATCTCCAATCGGGATATTGGCAGGTTGGAATGAACCCAACGGATATGGAAAAAACAGCATTTTCGAGTCATATTGGATTGTTTCAATATAATGTAATGCCTTTTGGTCTGTGCAATGCACCAGCTACATTTGAAGCAATGATGGAAACTCTTTTGAGTGACCTATTGTGGAAAAAGTGTCTTGTATATCTTGATGATGTAATAGTCTTCGGAAAAAACATTCGAAGAGTGTTCTAACAATCTTAAGATGGTGTTAGAACGGATTATTTCTAATGGTCTCAAACTGAAACCTAAGAAATGCAACATGTTTAAGAAGTCCATAAACTATTTGGGCCGTATCATTTCGGATAACGGGATAAAAGCTGATTGGAGAAAAGAGAATCAGTTACGAATTGGAGTAGACCTAACTCACCTAAAGAAGTGAGATCATTTTTAGGCTTCTGCTCCTATTACCGGGAATTCATCCTTAATTATTCTAGAGTCAGTTACCCTTTGAAAATTTTAGCTAACTGGACTCCAGGATGTACCAAGGAAAGCTTTCCTTGGACCCATGAACAGGAATCTGCTTTTCTAAAGCTAAAGGATCTGTTCACGAGTACTCCCGTATTGCAATATCCTAAAGAAACAGATCATTTCATACTGGATACGGATGCTAGTAATAAAAGTATTGGCACCGCTCTTTCACAGGTCTAAAATGGGATAGAGGTACCAATAGCTTTTGCTAGCAATACACTGAGTAGAACTCAACGCAACTACTGCACGACTAAACAAGCACTGTTAGCAGTAGTAGTATATACTAAGAAGTTCAAACATTTCTTATGGGGGACTGACTTTACTTTACCTATGGATCACTCCTCTTTAAGGTGGTTATTGAACTTCCGAAATGCTGAAGGAATGTTGGGTCGATGGCTAGCCCATTTGTCCGAATACGGGCTGGAACATCGCCAAATTCAGCATAGACCTGGAGTGAAGCATATTAATGCAGATGCCTTGTCTCGAATACCAATTCGGAAATGTGACAATCCGGATTGTACCAACTGTGGGGCTTATAGAGCAGTTCTTGCAGGGATTCGAAGACCTTTCAAACCCCTAGTTGCTAGCATACTTGAATGGTCTATGGATCACATACGACGGTTCCAGGAAGCTGACTCGATAACTGCACAGCTACTGCAATTGGTACCAAAGGGTATACGTGCAGTCAGACCTGAGGTCTCTCTGGAGAATCGAGAAATGAGAAGGTTTCTTCTCAATGGGCCGAGCTTGAAGTCTAGAAAGGCGTGTTATACCATTTGGAAACCATGTAATAATGGTGAGAGACTCATAAAAGTGGTTATACCACATGCAATGAGGCATGACATAATGTATTATTGTCATAGTCATCTGACCAGTGGTCATTTTGGAAGGAAACGCTCATTAGCACGACTTTCTAAAAAATACTATTGGCCCGGCATGTCTCGTGACTTGCAAAGATGGGTAACCACCTGTCCGGATTGTTGTAAAAACAAACCCCGACACGGGATGGGTAAACTTCCTCTATCTCAGGAACTGTTTGAAGTAAGATTTGCTCGAATCGGAGTGAATATCATTAGTGGATTCAACACAACAGCTAATCATTATACCTGTATGATGGTAGTGTGTGATTACTTTACAAAGTATACTAAAGTTTTCCCACTACCGGATCACAAAGCAGTAACCTGTGCCGAAGCCTTTGTAGAAGGTTGGGTACTGACCTTTTTGAGGTTTGAAAGTGTTTATTGTCAAATCAGGATTATACAAAAGTGGAAGCATGACAATAAGATGAATTCCTCGATCTTTTGTTACAATAAATATTTTTGCACAGATAATGTGTATGATGATAAACCAAATTAGAATGAGAGATGAGTGCATACGAATAATAAATAATAAATATTAAATATACAGATTACACTATATACTATATACAAAAATAGAACAATTGACCTCATCAGTGATTACTACTCACGCTAGTTGGCATTTGCATAAAGAGGGAATAAAAGAACTGAAATTAATAGATGGCACACTAATTCTTGTATCAGATAACAGTAGACCAAGACAAGAGACTTTGTGTAATACACATTAGCTAATTGTAATATTATCAGCCACCATAGGTGCGGTCCAAGCGAACAGCTCCCTAGTGGCCAACTCAAAGTGATAACAATTAACCAACATAAGTGGTCTCGAGGGGACAATGTTAACAATTAGATGGTACTAGTTGCTACAGATGTGGCTCATTGTAATATTATCTGCCACCATAGGTGCAGTCCAAGCAAACTGCTCCATAGTGGCCAATTCATAGGGATAACACTTAACCAACATAAGTAGTCTAAGGGTGCAATGTTAACAAATACATTGTAACTAGTTGCTGCAGGTGCAGTCCAATCGAACATCTCCCTAGCAACAGATATTCAGATATTATAAAAATATATTAATAATCTAACTATTATCATCGTCAGGAACTTTGGTCAAATCCTCCACTCCTTTAATATGAGTCTTGAACTTGTGTTTATTCTCAGAGGTTTGGATGGTGGCTGAGAGATTGTTCCAGAGAGTGACTCCTCTATACAGAGGTGCGTTATTATAACCAAAGTTCCGTGCACGAAACATCTTAAATTGTATTTTGGCCTCAGAGCGTAGTCCCGGTCTCCGTACTTCAAGGTCCAGCCACTCCGGCCACTTCGACAACTCATACATGTAATTTAGAAGCAGTTCCTGGCGACCTCTATTTAGCTTAGGAATGCCAGAGGCGTCGTACATCTCATCTTCAGACATCTGCTTACCTTTATAACATATTTTCAAACCCTTTTTTTTGACTCTATCCAATTTTTTTAGGAGCCCATCATTTGCACCCTCGTAGACAAAGCAAGTATAATCAAAGACAGATAAGATAGTCGCTTTGTACACAGTTATAGCAATGTTTTCAGTTAGACTGTTATGGAACTTACTAAACCTAAATAGCCTATGATGAACTTTACTACACAGGTCCTTTAAGGCTGGGGCAAAACTGAGAGCACTATCAAGCTTCAAACCTAGGTAACAGTAGTTGTCTAGCACCTCAAGCTCCTTGTTACATAGATGTAGAGTGATACCTTTTGTTTTACTCAGCTTATTGATCGAGCCATACCACACAACCTTTGATTTATCAGAGTTGACTGTCAGACGCTTGTTAATAAACCAAGACTCTAATCGATTCAATGCCATTTGTAGCCTCTCTCTCATTAGATCTACCTTATTATTAGAACAATATATTACTAGATCGTCAGCATACAGATGGCACACTAATTCTTGTATCAGATAACAGTAGACCAAGACAAGAGACTTTGTGTAATACACATTAGCTAATTGTAATATTATCAGCCACCATAGGTGCGGTCCAAGCGAACAGCTCCCTAGTGGCCAACTCAAAGTGATAACAATTAACCAACATAAGTGGTCTCGAGGGGACAATGTTAACAATTAGATGGTACTAGTTGCTACAGATGTGGCTCATTGTAATATTATCTGCCACCATAGGTGCAGTCCAAGCAAACTGCTCCATAGTGGCCAATTCATAGGGATAACACTTAACCAACATAAGTAGTCTAAGGGTGCAATGTTAACAAATACATTGTAACTAGTTGCTGCAGGTGCAGTCCAATCGAACATCTCCCTAGCAACAGATATTCAGATATTATAAAAATATATTAATAATCTAACTATTATCATCGTCAGGAACTTTGGTCAAATCCTCCACTCCTTTAATATGAGTCTTGAACTTGTGTTTATTCTCAGAGGTTTGGATGGTGGCTGAGAGATTGTTCCAGAGAGTGACTCCTCTATACAGAGGTGCGTTATTATAACCAAAGTTCCGTGCACGAAACATCTTAAATTGTATTTTGGCCTCAGAGCGTAGTCCCGGTCTCCGTACTTCAAGGTCCAGCCACTCCGGCCACTTCGACAACTCATACATGTAATTTAGAAGCAGTTCCTGGCGACCTCTATTTAGCTTAGGAATGCCAGAGGCGTCGTACATCTCATCTTCAGACATCTGCTTACCTTTATAACATATTTTCAAACCCTTTTTTTTGACTCTATCCAATTTTTTTAGGAGCCCATCATTTGCACCCTCGTAGACAAAGCAAGTATAATCAAAGACAGATAAGATAGTCGCTTTGTACACAGTTATAGCAATGTTTTCAGTTAGACTGTTACGGAACTTACTAAACCTAAATAGCCTATGATGAACTTTACTACACAGGTCCTTTAAGGCTGGGGCAAAACTGAGAGCACTATCAAGCTTCAAACCTAGGTAACAGTAGTTGTCTAGCACCTCAAGCTCCTTGTTACATAGATGTAGAGTGATACCTTTTGTTTTACTCAGCTTATTGATCGAGCCATACCACACAACCTTTGATTTATCAGAGTTGACTGTCAGACGCTTGTTAATAAACCAAGACTCTAATCGATTCAATGCCATTTGTAGCCTCTCTCTCATTAGATCTACCTTATTATTAGAACAATATATTACTAGATCGTCAGCATACAGATGGCACACTAATTCTTGTATCAGATAACAGTAGACCAAGACAAGAGACTTTGTGTAATACACATTAGCTAATTGTAATATTATCAGCCACCATAGGTGCGGTCCAAGCGAACAGCTCCCTAGTGGCCAACTCAAAGTGATAACAATTAACCAACATAAGTGGTCTCGAGGGGACAATGTTAACAATTAGATGGTACTAGTTGCTACAGATGTGGCTCATTGTAATATTATCTGCCACCATAGGTGCAGTCCAAGCAAACTGCTCCATAGTGGCCAATTCATAGGGATAACACTTAACCAACATAAGTAGTCTAAGGGCGCAATGTTAACAAATACATTGTAACTAGTTGCTGCAGGTGCAGTCCAATCGAACATCTCCCTAGCAACAGATATTCAGATATTATAAAAATATATTAATAATCTAACTATTATCATCGTCAGGAACTTTGGTCAAATCCTCCACTCCTTTAATATGAGTCTTGAACTTGTGTTTATTCTCAGAGGTTTGGATGGTGGCTGAGAGATTGTTCCAGAGAGTGACTCCTCTATACAGAGGCGCGTTATTATAACCAAAGTTTTACTCAGCTTATTGATCGAGCCATACCACACAACCTTTGATTTATCAGAGTTGACTGTCAGACGCTTGTTAATAAACCAAGACTCTAATCGATTCAATGCCATTTGTAGCCTCTCTCTCATTAGATCTACCTTATTATTAGAACAATATATTACTAGATCGTCAGCATACAAATAATGCCTGCAATCCCCCAGCATATCGCTGACATCATTTATATACATAATGAACAATAGCGGCCCGAGTACAGAACCTTGAGGGACACCATATCGTACAGGATTTATACCAGATATATATGTACTTATCTTAGTGTATTGCATTCGCCCTGTCAAATAGCTCATAAGCCAGTTTAGGCTGGTATCAAGTAAACCCAATTGACCAAGCAACTCTATTAGATACTTATGATGGATAGAGTCAAAAGCTTTCCGCAAATCTAGGTAACACACACCAGTGAGGTGACCCCTATCCCTATTCCCATAAATATCATTTAACCATCCAAAGATAGCATCTCTAGTACCCTGACCTGGTCTATATCCCAATTGGGATTTTGACAGAAAGTTCCCTTTTTTAAGAACTTCTTCCAGATGTATGTACATTAATCACTCAGCTATTTTAGATGGAACTGGGAGCAAGGAGATTGGCCTCCAATTTGTTATAAGCTTACTGTTACCAGTTTTGGGTATGGGATTTACACGTGCTATTTTCCATGAATCCTGAAAAATACCACTGGAAAAGGTCAGCTGATACAACCAGGTCATAGGTTCCAGTAAGAACAGGAGAGCTGTTTTAAGTATGTCATATCTGATACCTTCAATACCTTATTAACATTTATTTCCTTGAACAAAAGCTCAACTAAACATTTATCTACTCTCACCATTTCCTTAACTGAATCAGCAGGTTCCTCCAGCAGAATTCTCTCTGGGAATCCTTTATCCGTGATATGCTGTGATAGCTTAGCACCGATAGTGGAAAAAAAATCATACAAATAATCAACAGATTCTTGTTCTGATTTGACAAAACCATCTTCACCTAATAGCTTAGGTGGAGATATTTCAAGTTCCGGATTAAGAATACCATTAATCACACGCCAGAATTTCTTCGGATCATGTTTATTCTCCTCAAGAGCATTCTTAACTTGATTTGCCTTAGCATAATTAATGGCCTTATTTACTCTGCATCGGAGGGACCTAGCTCGATTTTAATAAAATTCATCCCTGGTACAAAGAAAACATAATTTTCACGTTCATAAATCATGCTGAGGATTTCCCTAGTCATCCATCTATTTTGTTTGTTAACAACCTCAATTTCCTTCCAAGGACAATATTCATCCAGAAAATCCTCAATATGATTCTGTATAAATTTCCAGGCCTTATCAGGGTCAGATAGGGTATAAAAATAGTCCCAATCAGCCATGGCAAGCCAGTCAATAAAGAACTCCTCTTTGTAGCCCTTGTATTTCCTTACCCATATTTTTCTTTTCAAATACGATACCTTTTCTCTGGTTTTAACAACATAAACAGGTAGATGATCGCTTACTAAAAAGTTCAAGACCCCATGATTGGTCTCTTCATTGTAACTAATTAAAATATTGTCTAGGCATGATACAGTTTTTTATATGGTCTTGTACATTGAAGAATTAATTTGTGATAACCTTTAAATTTACAAGCATCAGATAACCTTGTAGTACCACTCAATTTTTCTCGCAGGGTGTTAATATTTATGTCTCCCATGATCCATTGCTCAACATTTTCTTTATTAGCACTAGTCATTAATATATTCAAATGTTCAAAGAATTTATCATGCTTACCAGAAAGTGGTCTATATAGAGTTACAATTTGCAGAACATGTGACTGATGGTTTAGAGAAACCCCCAGCAGATTTCCCGAACTTAATGTTCTGCGGGTGGTTATTGAGAGAAGAGAGGGAGCTACTACCAGTTTATAAATATTTCTCAGCTCCAGGACAAAACGACAAAAGTAAACAACAACAATAAATACAGTTCAACCGCTTTATGGCTTATATGTTAAAAGTGAATACCTTTAGTGTACCACTTATACTACACAGTGACCAAGGCAAAGAGTTCGAATCAAATCTCTGGCAAGGAATGTGCGAATACTTAGCCATTTGCAAAACCAGAACCAATCCATATCAACCTCAGAGTGATGGATTGGTTGAAAGGTTCAATAAAACCCTCATTCATGTCCTAAAGTCATTCGTAAATGAGAATATGGATGACTGGGATGAGCAGTGTCATTTCGTGACACATGCTTATAACAGTACGGTACATTCAAGTACTAATTGTACACCGAACCTGTTAGTGTTCGGAGAGGATTTGATAATGCCTGCGGACTTGGTATTCGGAGTTGTGGGTATCGATCCGGAGCTACCTTGCCATGTAATTTTCGTTGAATGTTTACGGGACAGATTCAAGAAAGCATACGAATCTGTCCGGATTGATTCAGAAAAAAGTGCCCGCTGGCAGAAAGTAGGGTATGATGTAGATTTGAAAATGTGAAAATTCAAATCTGGGGATAGAGTGCTGAGATTGCACGAACCACTTAGACATGTTAAATTGGCGTCTAATCGGGATGGTCCTTTCACAATAACCCAGGTTATTAGTGATTGTACGGTGATCATCAGATCTGATCTTGGACGACTATATAAGTCCAATGTAGAGGGAGACCTCCACAGACCTCCACAGAAATGTATGGTGAAGGATTCGATAACATTCTGAATCTGAATCGAATAGTGAACCAGGAGAAGAACCCGATACCAAGGAGAGGCAGGGGTAGGCCTAGGAAGGTGTCTAAATCAGTACCGCCAACGCTAACACAGATTAAGCGTGCTGGTGTCAAAAAAGTCTCGGCAGGTGTAGACAATAAGAAGAGGAAGCGTGTTTCGAAGGCTACGAAGCACCTAGAGAAAGCTGTTCGAGTTGTCAGGTCTGAAAAGGAACTATCCAAGGAATGGGTAGTCGTCCGTCGCAGCCCTCGACTCGCCCAGAGGACTGCAGTGACCTAACCTGTAAACACAACGAGTGTATTGTTTTACATTTACAATGGAACGGATAACAACTGACCCGAAAGGTCTAATTGTCGTCGCTGTACGATGTACCAGTGGACGGATAATCCGGTGGATTTGCCTAAGCTTTCCATAAACTCCACTTAAAATCCCTAGACGAGTCGACAGCATGAGCGATAATTACCTAAAAACATTCAGTTTGTTTATGTTCCGTCCATAGCATGTGCTTTGCCGCGTGACGTCATCGCGTCCAGTCTCGGTTGACCTCTTGTGACCCCGCCTGCGAGCGTGGAAATGACGTCATGGAACCTGGCTATCGCCTTATTGTTTTTTAGTAGAGATCATGGCGGACGAGGTATCGTCCGTTTGCAGATTACCTACTAAAAACAGCTTGCACAACCCACTGAGTCGGTTCCTAGGATGGTGGCTCCGCTCCTTGTCGGCCCCTGATGCCGTTAAGTTGGGAAAGGAGTTGTTGGACTCCCAAATCGATTCCTCCAGTCATGGCTGAGGAATCCGTAACTGTAGCCAAGCTATCCGGTGACCCGGATAAGCTGACTCCGACAGCAGATGCTTTCTCGGAAGCATGATCACCTGTTACACAGGCGGACAATGACCTGATGGAGGTGGATGAAACTGCTGATCGGTCATTCGAAGACAAGTTGGCTTCATTCTCTTTGAATGAGTCAGAAAAGCCAGTGTAGGGGCCGGTATCGTCGTATATATATTAGTGCCGTTCATCCGAGAGACGTGTTCGTGTGGTGCCTGTTCCTTCTATGCCAGCTAGGTGTCGCTTTGTGATACCCCGTTGGTACAAGAGGGGGCGGCACCATGCCTCGCGTCCAGCTTCTACTAAGAAGCCGGACGAGCGGCAGAAGGTGACTGGACCTGGTCCAGTCCAGACGCTCAATCTAACCTGTTGACCAGAGTTGAATAAAGTCCTACCCGAGAGGTAGGGGTTTCTGGGGCTTTGCCCAACCCGAACTACTCGTGTTGTGTTGGTATTTCTAGTGGTAAGCGAGCCAAAGAGCCACCCAACATATAAGTCAATACGAACCATTACACTGGTGCCGTGACCAGTTGGTTCCGGGGTGGTGCGCGGCCACATTGGCCGAAAGCCTCGGGAAACCCGAAGCGGATCCCCCCAGCCCTGGGCTAGAGGGATTCAAAGAGGATGACTTCACATCCCAGCATCTGTTGTTAGACTGGAAGCCCGGTCAACAACAAATGTATAATCCAGGGGGTGTCCGAACTGTTTTCTCGACACCCGGTCTGATGGACGGTGCCACGGGTGATGGTATCGTAAAATTGTATCCGGGTACACCGCAAACGGGAGTACCGGATACGGGATTGTTTAGGGGAGTATTAAAACCCCCAACTTTAGACTTGAGTGATTGGTCCCAAGCTATAACTAGCAGACGCCAGCTGTGTCCTATTGTACCAGCAGGCTCGGCTAGCAACTTGGGTATCCCAGTAGCACAGAGCCCTAGGAAGCGTACTGCAACCCCCCCGGAAGCGGTACCAGACAGTGCAAACGAAGTAGCCCCATTAATGACATCGTCGGACCATGACAGCGACGATGGTAAAGCCATAAGGGACCCAGTGGTCCCAGAAGTGAATGCGAAGATTAAGCCTAGGGATGCTGAACCGAAAAGCTCGAAAAGGCATCACCTAGGCCGATCTCTGGACGAAGGCTTGTCTGACTCCATGTTCAACCCTGGAGGCAGCCGCAGGTCTATATACGGACGTCGGATGGGCCCCGGGTATAAAACTACCCCGGCCTATTTGAAAGCCAAAGAACAAGTAGAGTTGCAGGCTAAGAGGCAACATGAACAATTCATGGAAGCCCAATTGAAAATTGAAGAGGAAACTAAATCACGGATTGGAAAGTTACGATCCGTGGAACAGGAGGCGATTCTAAAAGAATCTGACCTGAAATATCGTCTAACTTCCGTAACCCATCGCTTGGAGCGGAAGGAGAAAGACAAACGCGAAAAAGAGAAAAGATTGGCCGAGTTAGAACTCGAAGAAGCCAATAGACTTAGAGCAATCGAAAAGGCTAGAGCCGAGGAGGTTGCTAAGGCCCGAGATGTAAACAGACTACAATCCGAGTTGCATGCCATGGAGGAGAAGCTAAAGAAACTTCAACTCCGAAAGGCGGAGACAGAGGCCAGAATGGTCTCGGAACAAGCCGAGATAAGGAAAGAGACCAATGAGTACCAAAGGTCTCAGAAAGAGAAGAGTGAAAAGTATCGCCTACTAAAAGATACTTTTAAGCGAGAGGCATTGGCCGCTCAAGAGGGACGAAACCGAGCTGTGGCGGAAAATGAAAAGATTCGATCCGAAATCTTAACAGAAAACGCACAGCTAAGGGAGGAACAGCGAAACCTGACTACAGATGTAGCTACCCTCACAATAAATAAGTCTGGTATGGAGAGTTATTTACAGGAGCAAGAGCAAGCAAATGCCCTTCCCGCGAGTAGGGATACGAATCCGAACTCGACGTTCGTTAAACAGGGTGACCCAGTCTCCTGTTCTACGCCGAAGCATCCGCAGTATAATCCTTTTATCAATGATAATACGACGCGGAATGTAGATCAAGGGGGAGTTTATATCAGAACCCAAGATAAGCATGGCCGAACTAGTAGAGTCCGGATAAGTGAAATCCCCATAGTCCACAACCTAGACCCGGACTATATACCCCGGGATGCCTCCGACAGTAGTGCGGAGACTAATGGATTCCACATACATGTGGATCCGAGTGATAGTGTGGGGTTGGGAGCTGGTAATGACAGTGGCCAACCCAATCCACCGAACGATGGCGGTCAGCCAGCGGGAATCCATCAGCCTAACGGCGGTTATCAAGGCGCGCAAGGAGGGGACGGTGCCCCGGGTACCACAGGCTACAGTAGTACCTCGGGTACCGGCCCTAACCAGGGTGGTGCGGGCTATACGAACCACAGTGGTTTACAGTGGACGTATACACAGCCACCGCCACCACCTCCACCGGGCAACACGAGCTTCGGTGGTATAGGGGGCAATCGAACCTTGAATGAAACCAAGGCGATTGAATGGAGCAAACAGCAATGCACTAGATTGATGTATGCTCATAATTCCGCCCGAAGGGTAGCCGTTATTCCTAAGGAATATGACGGTACTCGACCATGGAAAGAGTGGTTTGAAGATTTCATCGATGTGATTAACTGTAATGGGTGGACCCCATACGAGGCCAAGCCGCATCTAGTAAGATGTCTGAAAGGCGGGCCGGGTCGCATGGCCGTAGAGCAATGGCGGACCTGGTACGGTCTCGTAGGGAGTTTTGAGCAGTTAGTAGAATCTGCTAGCGGACTGTTATGTAACATGGTCAAGAAGGAACCCGATGGTCCGTTTTAAGAAACGTACACAGAAGCCTAACGAAGCTTTCCGAGCATACGGTATGGAACTCCATGCCCTGCTAAGCAAGGCTAGACCCGGTACTGAAAACCGGGACTGGTATATGGACGATTTGATTACACAATTCGTCAAGGGTCTGAGAGACCGAGATGAGCAGATTGCTGCGAGGGATGCCTGGAAAGAAGGCGTAACACTTCACGATATATTTAATGGTATAGATATGGCCGTGAAGAAGCGAACGATGTTAGCTGGGGACATACCTAATGCCAGCAGCTCGGCTCCCCTGGCATCAGTAGTCCAGCAGTCTGAGGTAAACATTCCCTCAGACGAGTTCGAATTGATTGAAATCGAACAGGAGGACGGTACCTTCTGCTCGGTTCAATTAAGAAAAAATATTTCAGGCAGGAAGTATATTCCAAAGAAGGCGTTCAATAAGCCAAGGGACTCTAGACCATCACCCGAGGTCAAGAGTGACCCGAAAATCAGCGAGAAGGCGGCCAAGCCTATTGTAAACACTGACAAAGTGAAGGGTCAGTCTCCGGACATGACCAAACTTATGGAGGACATGTGTAAGAAAATTACAGATGCCATCCAAGCCAGTCGGCAAAGACCCAGAGTGGATCGCCGAACTGTTAAGTGTTTCAGGTTCCAGCGCATGGGACACTATTCATCCGAATGTACCGCTGCTAAGCCGGTAATGGCTGCCTTCTATGAAGCCGAGGACAATGGCGAAGTAAGGGAGAACACTACAGATTCCACTGATGTGGAAAACTAGTGGGGGTTGTATCAACGGCATCTGATATGACCCCGAGGAAGAACGAATGCCAAAATGCTACCGGGGGTGACCCGGTGGAAGATTTCGAATCAATTACACCTGGAGGCCGGGTGGCTGTGGGTGCGCACCCCTGCACCTTGGCCGGGGCCAGGGACCCTAGTGCTTGTATGTACGGGAGTGAGCATATGGAGGCGAGTGGCCGCACTAGGGGAGAGGAAGGATGGATCAAAGAGTTGATCCGAGTGTGTGGGACACGCCTTCCCCCAAGTCATCCGTGTCTGGAATTCCTGAGAGGACTCGGATTGAATCTTGGTGATTCGGGAGACTTTCACCAGTTTACCAGTAACCCCTCACCTTTAGGGGGGAGACGGTGGTATGTACCCATATCTGTGGAAGGCCGGGTAGGGGAATTCTTGGTGGATACCGGAGCCAGCCACTCCTGTGTGTCCAAAAGATTTTTCGACTCGGTGGCCGGCAGCCATGAGAACCTCAAAACGGGGGTAAATGCTTGCACGGCCGACGGAAGCAGTATGCGTACATTTGGTAGGACGTTTATGCCTATCCGTATAGGAGGCAAAGAATTTGTTCTTTCGCCGACTATAGCAGAGGTTAGTGATGACGGAATCCTCGGACTGGATTTTGCAAGCTTATACGGGGCCGTCTTGGATCCGAGGGACGGTATGATGAGTATACGGAACCCGTACAGCTTGCATGTCCAATGCGTATTGAGACAAGTGTCTTCGGTTGCATCAGTGATACACACGGTGAAGATCCCACCGGGTACCACTTGCGATGTCCTTTGTGGCGGATCAATGGCCCAAAGGAATGAAACTGGAGTCTATGAACCCGATACGGTGTACTTGTCGAGCATCGGGTTGGACTCAGTGGATACATTAGTGGCTAATGCAGCTTGGACTGTATTACCCATGACTAACCGAAGTGGTTCGGTGGTTTATTTGAAGCGAGGCGACAGTATAGGTAGGATGAGTTCGGTAGAACATGTCGCCGAGGCTAAGTTCAATAAACCACTGAACCCTGTTAGTAAGCATCCTTTGGATGAAGAATTCCGAAAGCTGATTGATCAGTCTGATTTAGAGAATACGGAGGATAAGGATTGCCTAGTGAAACTCCTACAAAAGTACGAGAGTGCTTTTGGTAGGGATGGAGGACCGGTGGGTAGATCCGATAAGGTGTTGCACACCATAGATGTAGGCAACGAGAAACCTTTTAAAATTCCGTATCGTAGACTTCCTCTAAAGAAGAAGTTAATTTGTGAAGAGGAAATACAAAAACAGTTGGACCTAGGGGTCATCGTGCCTAGCTCGAGTCCCTGGTCCAGCCCTGTTTGTATGACCACTAAGAAAGACGGTACAATCCGCTTTTGTGTTGACTACCGGAAATTAAATGGTATAACAAAGAAAAACTCGTATCCTTTACCAAGGATAGACGAGACTTTAGATAGCTTGGGCGGAAACCAATGGTTCTGTACCTTGGACTTACAGTCCGGGTATTGGCAAATACCGATGCACCCCGATGACAAGGAGAAAACAGCGTTCTCCAGTCATATGGGGCTATTCGAGTATAATGTCTTACCCTTCGGATTGTGTAACGCCCCCGCTACATTCGAGGCCATGATGGAATCCTTACTGAGTGATCTTTTGTGGAAGAAATGCTTGGTCTACTTGGACGACGTGGTCGTGTTCGGCAAGTCGTTCAAGCAATGCCTTGCGAATCTGCAATTGGTCCTCTACCGGATACTATCAAACGGTCTTAAACTTAAACCCAAGAAGGGTAATTTGTTTAAGAAAACAATCACATACTTGGGAAGGATCATTACTCCTAACGGGGTGAGCGCAGATCCGGAAAAATTAGAAGCTGTGGAAAATTGGGAGAGACCCACGAGTGCTAAGGAGGTGAGATCATTTTTAGGATTCTGTTCCTATTACCGTGATTTCATACCGAATTACTCTCGTGTCAGCTTTCCCATGCAATGCTTAGCTCACTGGACCCCGGGTAGGGCACGGGACCCATTCCCATGGACCAGCGAACAAGAAGAATCTTTTAATAAAATAAAAGATTTGTTTAGGAATACACCCGTGTTGAAATATCCCACTCCCGAGGGACATTTCATCTTAGACACCGATGCGAGCAATGATGCAATTGGGGCAGCTCTCTCACAGGTCCAGGAGGGAGTAGAAGTCCCAATAGCATTTGCTAGCAACACGCTAAGCAAGACCCAGCGAAATTATTGTACCACCAAGCGAGAACTCCTCGCTGTGGTGGTGTATACGAAGAAGTTCAAGCATTTCCTTTGGGGAAGTGACTTTACCTTAAGAACAGACCATTCATCTCTTAGGTGGCTCCTTAACTTTAAGGACGCCGAGGGGATGATTGGACGATGGTTAGCTCATCTATCCGAATTCGGATTGGAGCACAAACAAATACAGCACCGACCCGGTGCTAAACACATCAATGCGGATGCCTTGTCGAGACGACCTATCCGAAGGTGCCAAAATGCCACTTGTGAAGACTGCGGGGCCCACAATGCTGTGGTAGACGGGTTGGTATTTAATTATACCACCCCCGGTATTCCCTGGGAGGAGGCTGTATGTAGCTATCTCGATTGGTCCCCGGAGACCATCAAGAAGTTCCAACAGTCGGATCCCACCACTGCACGCATAATGGAATACCTACGGTCAGGTATTAAACCGGCAAGGCCGCTAGTATCCCTAGAAGATAGGGAGGCGAGGCGATTGCTAGCCCAATGGACCGAGCTAGAGATCCGAGACGGCATACTATGTAGGTGGAAGACAACTCCCACCAATGGTAGGCTGTTGCAAATAGTGATACCCGCCCCGATGAGGAGGGATATCATGTATTATTGCCATGGTCATCAAACGAGTGGCCATTTCGGTAAGAAAAGGTCAATAGAGCGCCTACAAAGGCGTTACTACTGGCCCGGTATGAGAGGCGACCTGCTCCGGTGGATCGCCACTTGCCCGGATTGTTGTAAAAACAAGCCGGGACTCGGCCTAGGTAAGCAACCCCTATCCCAGGAATTGTTTGGTATCAGATTCGCTCGAGTGGCGATAGATATCATCAGCGGAATTAAAACGACGCCTCGAGACAATACTTGTATGATGGTCGTAACCGACTATTATACCAAGTACACTCGGGTGTTCCCCATTCCTAACCACAAAGCCGCCACGTGTGCGGAGGCATTTGTGAAAGGCTGGGTGCTCCATTTGGGTGTTCCCCTTATGATGCACAGCGACCAAGGAAGGGAGTTCGAGTCGGAGCTTTGGCAGGAAATGTGCCATTACCTAGCCATTTGCAAGACCCGAACAAATCCATACCGACCACAGTCGGATGGGCAGGTAGAGCGCTTCAACAGAACCCTTATACAAGTGCTAAAGCCCCTGGTTAATACCCACCAGGACGACTGGGATGAACAGTGCGAGTTTGTGGTACATGCCTACAACAACACTGTCCATTCATCCACTAATTGCACTCCCAACATGCTAGTGTTCGGCGAGGACATCATAATGCCCGCCGACTTAGTGTATGGAGTGGTTGGGATAGACCCGGAGGCGCCCTGCACTGTGTTGTTTGTGGAGTCATTAAGGGATAGGTTCAAACAGGCATACGAGGCCGTTCGGAAAGAACTGCTGAAGAGTGCGAAGTGGCAGAAGGTGGGCTATGACACCAATGCTAAACGAATTCGTTTTAATGTTGGGGACAAGGTACTAAGGTACTACGAGCCGCTAGAGAAGCTGAAGCTCGTAACGCCTTGGGAAGGTCCGTTTAAAATTATTCGCGTCATCTCCGAGTCCACGGTGATGATGGAGGACTGCCTAACTGGTAGGAAATGGAAGACAAATGTCGGAAAACTTCGGCCCTGGAAGGGACGCGAAGAGGCGGAGAGGGAGTTCGGTTACAAACCACCTGTATCTGTCCCTAGCGGACCGAGCGTGGTAGTACCGGTGAAGCGCCCTAGAGGCCGGCCGAGAAAGACGCCGGGAGATGAGGTTATGGTGAAAAAGAAGACGAAGGCCAGGAAACGATGTTAGTTCGGATCTAGTCCCCTAGGTGGCGCCGCGGGTGCGGCGGGAAAGCGCGGAACTAGGTCACCGGATAGCCACGGCGGGATCTCGCGAGACGAGAGGTCTGACGTCATACTGGTCATAACTAGGGCGGACTCGTGGTGGTTAGACGCCACCCGTTTTCTCTCTGGTTATTGTTGGCAGTTTACAGCCTCTAGCTGTCGTGTTAGCTTGCTCTAACGAAAACCCTTTTGTTGGACGAATCCTTCGGGAGGAGTCCAACATATTTGCCAATTTATTTGGAAGTCGCCCTCAGTGCCATGGCACAGGGGACGATTGACGCTGCGCGTCAAACTGCCAACGTTCTGTTGGAGCTAGGCGAGGACCCGAAGGTCCCGTCTCGGGTCGAGGAGTCTATGGACTCTTCGACAGAGGAGGCCGCCCGGACGCTCTCGGCTATGGCCGAGGCCACCGACCGGGAGAGGATGCCACCTCCACCACCACGCCCGGAGCGCTCGTCTACAGCAGCAGCTTCGGGTAGCAAAGTAGATGTCTTGGACATTCCAATGTATCCTCCGGGATTCAAGACTCGCATCGAACGTATGGCACACGTCGATTGCGAGGCCGGTGTTGTATACACCTCCTGGGGGACCTACATCCCCATGCACGCCTCCATGTTCGGATGCGGACCGTTGGCGGTGAAGCAAGGCGTGCCCGAGGCCATACCAGACGACTTCAAGACTCTGGTTATGGACTCGTGCAGTGACGAGTTGGCTGACAATATGCCAGTCTCCTGGCTCCGTAACTACCTGAAGTTGGCGGAGAAGATGGCGGTCAACGAGAGTTTGGCCTGAGCCGTGCTGATCTCCGAGGGCATCACCCGAAAGGCCACGGAGTTAAGAGAGTCTGAAGCCGACATGGATACAGACTCCACAGTCACGCTGTCCTCGGTGGAAACCGACCGGGTCAAGCGATTGACCCGCAAACCTGCGCCGAAGGGTCCTCTCACCGAGAGTGACCTGGAGGCTGAAGATGTACGGATCGCCGTCGAGAGGTCCACAACCGAGACCGATCCAGCTGCCGACATTCCGGACGCGCCTGGTGAGATCTCGGAAGAGGACATCTCGCGCCAACAGGCTGCTGTCGAGGCCAAGCGAGCCGAGCTCGCCCAACAGCAGAAGCAGCTCACCGCAGCTCGTCGGGCCCACCGCAAACAGCAGGCCCAAAGCAAGGCGAAGGTCTCTTCCGACTCTGACTCCCCGGTCAGCGGTAGGAGGAGCCCTTGTTCGGAGGATTCCAGTCCTGAGGTACCGGCGCAGCCAACCAAGGTTGTGCGCCGGAAGAAGAAAAATGGAGCGAAAGCGTCTCCGGCAGAGCCCACGCCAAGCCCCCACCAAGCCGAGGGGTAAGGGCAAACCGAAGGCGCCCGCCTCCACCACCACAACCACCACAGTAGCCACCTCGGTTACTGCAGCTTCCACTGCCAGTACCAGCGGGACAAGCGCCAAGTCCTCTACCAAGGCTTCGTCTAGTACTACCACCACCAGCCGAGCCAGCCGTAGGGGAGCAGGCATCTACTCGGACAGTGAGGAAAGCGAAAGTGATCCAGAGCTGCCCGAGTCGGCCAAATCTGATTTGGAGTCCGTGACAACGTGGGAAGAAATGACCACGGATGTCCCAAAGGATGACAATCAGAAGTGGATGTGGAAGAATGCAGCCGAAGGGTTCAAGGAACGGACTCCCCGCTGCTTCGCGGACTGTGCCTATGACACGGTCCACTACATGTGTCCGGGCGCCGTTAATAAAGACGATGACAGCGATGACGAGGAGTGGATGAAATCTGGCCCCTCGGATACGCCAGCAGGTAAATTCTACCTCATTTGGATTGACCAGCTGAAATCCAAATTGGGGTCAATTTACAGTTATGAGGCCCGGACAAAAGTCCAGTGGGCGATGACCCAATGGGGACCAACCGGCAACCGCCGAAGGTGCCCATTCGAGTCGTGCCAGCTGGCTCTCACGGGTGAGAAGGTGTTTGAGACGAAGCCTCGCTTCGCTCGGCACATAGTGGAGCATCACATGCACCACAAGCATGTGATGATGTGTGTGCTCGGAGACCGTCCGAGCAAACAGTGTGATGGCTCGTTCAACACTCACCGGCGCCGAGACATGGCTCTGCACTTGCAGAAAGCTCATGGTATCGGCCTGGAGAAAACCAGGAAGCGGGCCATCAAGTGCTTCAACGAGCTCCTAGCTAACTGGGCCTCGTTGAGCGTCAAGGACATTAAGGAGCAGGCATTCGAGACCGAATTCTGCTCATGGAAGAGTGGCAACTTGTTGACCTTCTTCCAAATCAACTTCTCGTCCACGAAGTTCGGGATGCCCAGTGAGGTGCACCTGAAGGTGAAAAAGTGGTGAGGAGATGATAAGCAGGAGAAGGCCAAGGCCCGCTCGAAGGGTCCCGGCGGAGGCACAGCCACGGCTACCGGTGCTTCCAAAAGGACCCGAGCAGACCGGTCCGTAAGCCCTTCGGGTAACAAGGACCAGCCCAGACCAGCCAACCCAGCTGATCGTCGTGAGTCGGGACAACAAGTCTCGGTTCTGGATATGCCCAGCAATCAGGCCCGTAGGGCGGTTAGCCAGGCGGCCACCCCGGCCACATCATCTACACCTGCACCCGCGGAACAACGCCCGGGCGAAGCCTCTGGCAGCCATGATGATGGGGGCGAACTCTTCGCTCCCCCATCCGGGTATTCGTCTTGGTGGGCTGGAGAGGGATCTTCCGGCAAGCGCCCCACGTATAGTGAGTACGCGGCGAAGTTCCCTGCTATGGGACCGGCTGGACCCGAGTCGCAGGTCCTAACCTCCCTGGGCCGGACCAAACCCCGTGGTAGAGGCCGTGGTGGGTCCACCCGAGCTTCCCCGGGTGGTGGCCGAGGCCGGGGTGGTATCACGGTTGAGGGCCCGTCTGCTCCTCCAGCAGGTACTCCGCCTGCCTCAGTGGAAGTCGCCGCGCCTCCACCAGCAATAGCTCCACCAACGGCCCCTCGGGTGCCCGTTATGGTGCTAATTTCAGAAACACTGTCAGGTCTTCAGGATCTGAACACGTTTGTTGACCACCGCGATGTCCAAACGGTTCGGATCCAGAATGAGCTGATGGCGGACTGGCAGGCATTGCACCGCCAGAAGTCGGTCGACTACTGGCGTGTGATGACTGAAGCCACCCTCAATCTGGTTTACGAAGTCCAGAAGAGGGAGGAAGAGAAAATCAGGCAGGAGGAAAGGAAGAAAGTCGAGGAGGCTCTCGAATCCTGCCGGCGACAGCAGATGGAAGCTGAAAAGCTTAAGGAGTTCCACCGTGCTGAGAACGCCGGGTACATACACAGGTACAAGGAGGCTGACCTCAAATTCTTCCTGGCATTCGGGAAACACTTGGAAGAGTGGGACGGCCTCCCGTCGTCCCTTATCTTCGTCCCGGAAGCTCCACCGGTCCCGGCTGCTCCACCGGTTCCAGCTGCTCCACCGGTCCCGGTTGCTCCGCCGGTTACGGCAGCTCCCCCACTTCCGGCTGCTCTTTTCGCCCGGGCTGCCCCAGCTGCCACGGTTGCTCTACCTGCATCCGAGGCACTGGACAGCCCATCCGCGGTGATGAGCGCCTTGAGCCTGGGGAGCGACACGCCCAGCGAGGCTTCCACGCTGCTCTCTGTGAGCAGTAGCAGCAGCTCGGCTCCATCTGCCTCAGTGGAGTCGGCTGAGAAGATGGACACGGATCCGGAAGATCTTTAAGTGTCCATCTGATGGCGTTCTTTTTGTACCCGAGGGTAAAAGCATTTAATATGCCAGAGGCACTGATCCTTACGCTGGACCCTTAATCTGGAACGGAACCTGCAGTGAAGATGGACGCTAACCCGAAACACCAAAAGGATTACCACACCTAACCGGGGCTCCATCTTCCCATCTTCATCAGGGCACAACATAACAGCAACGTGGCTTGCCACCACACACATGTCGCCGGGTGGAGCTGCAGAAACCAGTCGTTCCAGATTCGCCGGAAGTCCGGTATATTGTAAGGGCGATCCTGCTACCCTGGTAGGACGCCTATATTTATCAGTATTACTATTTTTGTATAAATCTATTTTTATATCATATTTATATTCTTATAATTAAAACAAACAAAATTTTTCTCGGGTTATCTACCCCACCTCGGGTCGGTTAGTTAATACTGTAAAATTTTATTCATATCATCTGACTACTTGTCTACAACTTTTAAATGCGTCTCATATACTATAATAACATTGTAACACTGTTACTATCTACCACCATAGGTCGATGGTGCATAAGGCGCCACTTCCTAGTTGTAATTATTAGTTATTATTACTTCGGGTTATATGCGACAATGCTCTATATTCTATACGAACTGTATATATAGACTTACCTATTTGTGTATAATATTACTGTATAAAGTTAACAATAGGTACTTGTTAATTACACCCAACCCTAGGTATAGTCTAGTGGGGGTGGTGTAGGGGCCGGTATCGTCGTATATATATTAGTGCCGTTCATCCGAGAGACGTGTTCGTGTGGTGCCTGTTCCTTCTATGCCAGCTAGGTGTCGCTTTGTGATACCCCGTTGGTACAAGAGGGGGCGGCACCATGCCTCGCGTCCAGCTTCTACTAAGAAGCCGGACGAGCGGCAGAAGGTGACTGGACCTGGTCCAGTCCAGACGCTCAATCTAACCTGTTGACCAGAGTTGAATAAAGTCCTACCCGAGAGGTAGGGGTTTCTGGGGCTTTGCCCAACCCGAACTACTCGTGTTGTGTTGGTATTTCTAGTGGTAAGCGAGCCAAAGAGCCACCCAACATATAAGTCAATACGAACCATTACACCAGTATCACCACTTCCTGATGGGGATCCTGGAGTCGCTTTGAAGCCAGGCGAAGTGATGCAAAGCGCCTCTGGATCTGACACTACCCAGGTAGAAGGATCTAAAGACCGCCAAGGAACGGATAGGGAACCCGTTGAGCATAACCCTTTTCCAGCCTATTACGATGGAAGGTACCTGTACGTCCATCCGGAACTTCAGGTACAGAGGGGGACCCCGAAGGAAATCCGATTATGTTGGACCTTCGAGTACGCCAGGCTTTCGAGGATGTGATGCACCCGCTCCAACTCAAGAGGACGCCACTGGAGTGGCTTACGGACTGGACCTGGTTCCAGCGAGGACTCATGATGGATATGGCTTTCCGTGAGAAAGTATATATGCTGCAAAAAGAGCCTCAGAGCTGAGAGCCTATCCCAAGCCCGATAAGTCTCAGTGGTATGTGACATGTGAGAATGTCAACTGGGTGGGTTGTGTCTCAGATTCCCGAGGCCAAACGTACCCCCACTCGAGAACCATCCGGCATGACCTCCATGTTCTGAGCGAGTTCCAGGAAGCTGCTACCCAGTTTGAAAAGTGGGACGATGGCTACTACATTTTAGAAGCCGAAGTTACCAAGGTCAGGAATTCTTCCCTCCTATAACTGGACCGATATGCAGCTCTCCATATGATAATCCAACGTCGTATGGCAGCTGAAGATGAAGGTCGACACATAACGAAAGTGGATGAGACAGATCTGAGGACAAGTGCTCCTCTGATCCCTGATCTGAAACTAGATGCTAGAGGATCGGATACTCATAAATCAGACTCTAGTGTTACTGCCGGAAAAACTGTGAACCCAGAAACCCCTAGTACCTCGGGCAAGGCTTCTTACTCTGGGAAGGCCGAACCTGAAGCTAAGGATCCGGACCCAGAAGACTGGCAGGTATCCAAGAACAGGAGGTCTGCCTCACGTCGGCTTAAGAATCTGCCTGATTCTTTTAAAGCAACCTAGTACATCTGGTACTAGTTGTACAGGTGCCGCTATGGAGGTGGATTTATCCGATGAGGATTCCCTAGACGAGTCCTCTATGGAGTATGATGAGAAAAGCATCCCATCTACTCAGATGGAAGCAGAGCCTTGGTCAAACGCTAAATCAGGTTTTAACACCCGAGTGCCAACCTGCTTCCAGGACTCTGCGTATGGAGTGAAGAAAGATGGCTCCACTCTGTACGCTTGTCCGGATCCTGTTAATAAGAATGGGGAGTCGGACAATGAGGATTGGATGCGTCTTACGGACGACGATCCAAATCCTAGCAAGGCCTATCGCAAGATGTGGCTCATGCTTAACCATGCAGAAGGGTATTACACCTATACCCAGAGGCGGAAGCTAAGATGGGCACTCGTGAAGTGGTACAGTGACACTCAAAAGTCCTGTCCCTTCTCTATCTGCCAAGATGCCAGTGATGTGTCGGTCCGGACCTGGGGGCCGTTACAGAAACAATGATTCATCGTTACGTCATTTCATCGCTGCAAGTACGACTGAAAGAAAGTTTGTTTTATCTTACCGTTACACAATAGCTTACGCATGTAAAAACGAGAGTCGTTGTGGTAACGATGATTTTGTGTCGTTATAAACATACCTGCCCCTAACAATTCTCACATACTAAAGGAAACCAGCGTAACTTGACCTAGTTCTGTTACAACGTCACTTCCGGTACGAGTCTCTGCCTTTGTTCAGCTCAGGCTTCAGCTCCGTCTTCTATCGTCCTAAAGTTGTCTAAAATGGTAAGTATCTTTTTCTTTCTTCTGTCATATGATGTCCCATGCCCTTCTTCTCCTTATGTAGTAGCAGTTTTATCTTGACTTTGCGTATCTGCCCTTCTTTTTCGATTTTCTTCCCGGGTCGGCGGGCGATAAAAGGGGAAAAACGCTTCTCGCTGTGGCGATTCAGTCAACAATATACATTTTCTCTCTCTTTTGTCGTGCTATAGGGGGAACGGGCCCTAAAGTTATCTCTTTCATACTTCATGTCATGTTAAAACAGTACAAGAAAGCCGATTTATTTTTTCTTGAGTCTACACTCACATGTTTCCTCCTGAGAACATTATGTTAATCCTTTCCTCTTTGGAACACAGATAAATTATTTCTTTCTTTTTTCTGCCTTTTCTTCAGGAGAAAGACCTGTACATCCTCTCTGAAGTAGAGGACGACCCGGAGAAAGAACTGGACATTGACAGGGACATAGATTACCTGCTGCCTCCACAGTCCTCTTCAGATGAGGACGACTGTGATGACAGCAAGCTGCCTGATATCTATGTACAACAAGCTCCTAAATCCATTGTGGGTGGAGGACCTTGCGACAAAGGGAAGAGTACAGCCAGGAAAGAAAACCCCAATGAGTCGAGCGAACTGTCAGAAAGCAGCGGCGAGCAAGAGAAGCAAGCGAAAAAAAATCAAGGCGGAAACCTTTCCCAAACCCAACCGGTTACTCAAGTTAAAACCCCAAAACCCACAAAGGTAGAGGCCAGTGTGTATTCTGGAATGAGTGATCTGGAGTTAAAAATAATTATGCACAATGCCACTCCCATCTTCAAAGAGACAGTTATGAGTGGCAGACTCAATGCAGTCAATAAAGACGGTACCGTAGTTTCACCCGCTAAGCTTACTCAGAAGGGGACGGAGAGGTTGAGGGAGGAGTACTGGACTCGCGAGGAGCACTGCGCTCAGTTTTTCCAGCTGCTCCAGCAGCGACACCTGATAAAAGCCAAAGGAGCCGGATCCCATTGTAGCCGTAAAGAGGGATGGGACACTGTCCTAGGTACTTATTTATGATATTATAATTTCTATTTCATTTCATTGAAATGTATGGTGTACAATAACAAGATGCGAGACACAAGTAAATCCATGTCAGAACAAAACTTTTCTCTTTTATAAATCATCATGTGTGATAACTACCAGACTCCAAGTAACAGAAAAGCTTTGTTCTTCAAGCAATGAAATAATTTATTTGTTCCTTATATTACAAAAAGGAGTTGTAATGGTTTGATTTACCAGTTCGGTGGTTCGGGCCTTACGGATTAGGAAAGAAGGAGTAAGGCGGTGGTTCAAGTGTATGCCAACGGTTTATTTAAGGACACTGAATGGCTACCCAGAAGGTGGTGGTCGGGCAGCTAATATGGATTAATATCTATGTCTATAAGCTCGGAGGCCTGGAGGGCCTCTGACGTAGCGGCTGAGCCCCGGTCTTTATATATAGACCTTGGTGTTTGTCGCCAGATATCCACACAGGCCCGGATCGGTGCTGCCATCTATCCAGAACCTTAGGAACACCCCGCGACTGGACTCACCCGCCACACCAGACGGCACCCGTATATATGGTACAATATGATACCTCTACACTACTCCCCCAGACATTAGGCAGGGGTTATAACTATTTTAGTATATATTATATAGGGATAACATTACATTATGTCTTACCCTAATAATAGAGGTATAACCATAGATATAACAACAATATTTTTAAAGTATCATATGAGAAGTATTTGACATACTTGATAGTATTAATAGTTAGGAATAACCAATAGAAAAGTCGATACAATTTGACAATGTGGATAGTAACAGATATATGTGGAATGGATCTGTTTAACTTTCAAATAAACCACATATTAATACCCTAATGAGTTTGTTATTATTGAAAAACATGATATGTAGTTAGTCTTGATAAAGACTTTAAATGTAACCATACTATCTAATGATACATTTAATTAACCATTTAATTAACCTATAGTTCCATGTTAGAACTATTCAGCATGTTACCGTTTTAGTTTTATACACTTGAAAAAAAAACCCAAAAACATATGTTACATCTTCATGCAGATAATTAATATCATACAATGATATGTCATAAATAGGCAATTATGACAATCTGGTGTATTATAATCTATATCGGATCATATTAAGTATGAACCCGTAAGACCATTATAATATTACGTTACTACAGGCATACAAATGAGAGTTATATGGTCATTTGACTACTAATGAAGATAATGTCCATGATAATATGTACACAAAATATAAGTAGAGTGTTGTGTGTAGTCTTGAAGTATGTCGGATATGTTGTGGAGAGGAAGTGTGGTCAGGTAACCACGGGATGGACGTGCTATAGTCTATAGTATTCCAGATGTAGTGATATATAAATACACGGTAGTTGATTAGGGGCAGCTACCCACAATCCTCTAGGAGTGCTATTGTTTGTTGAAATAATCCGAATGGTGTTAAAAAGTAATCCGGTTGTTAACATGTAGTAGTAATAGTCCTTTGGGATATAGTTGACATAGTCCAAATAGTAGATCCGGAAGTAGGTAGATAATGGTAATGAGTCCATTCGGTAAATAAGACAGGAATACGGCACAGTGGTAAGTCCATCCGGTAAGTCAATCAGGAACAGGTAACATCAGGTATCAGGTTATAGGTATCTGCATCTGGCATTATCTTCTAGTAGCACAACTACTATTTGGATTTTTAGGAAATTCATAATCTGAAACAGAAACATCAGGAGATAATAGTTAAGTTATATCCTGATCAGACTAACTCTGGTTATAAAAGAATCCGGAACACATAGAATAGACTTAAGTGTTAATTGTATGGGAATATCAGGAGGTAGATATTCTACCTTCTGCAAAATACTGGTTGTGAGGTGAGAAGTGGTAAAAAAAAATTTGAGGGTAACCCGGAACACACTAAGTGGATTTCTTAGTGTGTTTCTTCCTGAGAAGGTCTAGGGCCGACTCGGGAGTACCGTCCCAGTCGTCGATGTCGACCCAGAACACCCTCATGAACTTAGTGTTCAGATTAGTGTTCCGGGTGATCTCCTCTTTTACACGTTTCTCTAAGACGTGTACATCCATAGCTGCCTGCTTTTTCGCAGCTATAGCTTCTTCCTCCCGAGCTTTTACTTCGTCTCGGATCAGGATTCTAGGCGTTCCTTCTCAGCATCGACTACTTCCTTCAAACACATAAGAGTGTCATTCAGAAGACCCTGTTGGAATTTTGTAGCTCTCTCATTTACACATTTCTCCCAATGGGTGTAGATGGCCTTCTGGACATCAGCCTCCCCTTGGCGAGATTTTTCGGACCAGATTTCAGCGTTACCGGTTTTAATGGTAATCGCATCCTTTGGTTTGATGGGCAGTGCAACACTCTTGGGGGGTGTTGACATTACCGGGATGACATTTCCGGATGTTGGGCTTCCGGATGTACCGAAGGTGCCACAGGGACACAGTAAGAGGGTGGTGGATTTTGTCTCAACCCCATGTCCATGTACATCTGTACCTGTTCAGGGGTGGTCGACATCTGCTGAGCAGATGCGGCACTTGCGGATCCGGCAGCGGCAGGTGCTGGGGCCTTTCTGGGTACAAGGCGACCCCCTTTTCCAATGACCAAGGTCTGGCTTTCAGGTCCAGGACCTTGTGACATTGACGGGAAATTGTTTGTATCCAATTTCCCCGGTTTAGATGCTGCTCGAGCATATCCGGCAGGTCCAGGTCTCTTGAAAACAGGATTACCCTGGGTCTGCTCGTGTGGGTGACATGCCAGGGGGGATCTGTAACAATCATCTGCCCTGGATTGGGTGCTGGTTTTAGTCTGACCATTACCGGATCCACCCCGGCTCTGGTGTCTCCTAACTCTTTCTTGGGCTCGCTTACCGTCCTTTCCAGACTCCTCGCATTTCTGCCAAAGACTCTCATGCATGTCTAACTTTCCTTTTCCTGGAGTAAGGATAATCTTATCACGAAGTTTTGAATCCTTGGTTTTCGGAACTTCACAGAGGACTTGGTCCCCTGGTTGGATCTTCGACCAAGCATCCGCCAATCATGAGTTCCTGATGCAGCTCCTTGATCTTTTTACGGGCTGTATGGAGACCTTCAGCATGGCCTTTCTTCTGGTGTCTTGCCAGATCACTACGCCGGTTGTAGGTGACCTTTGTAGTACACTTCTTCCCCTTCTTACCATAACTCGGGTCACAAATGTAGACCGGGTGATGGGGGAAGTGGGCTTCTACGAGATGCCTTTGGAACCGGGCTGAAGTACTCCAGGTCCGGACCGAGACATCACTAGCATCCTGGCAGATGGAGAAGGGACAGGACTTTTGGTCGTCACCGTGCCCAACGCAGCTTCCGCCTCTGGGTATAGGTATAATACCCGTCAGTGTGGTTTAGCATAAGCCACATCTTGCGATAGGCTTTGCTCGGATTGGGATCCTCGTCAGTAAGAGGCATCCAATCTTCGTCATCAGATTCCCCATTTTTGTTAATTTGATCGGGGCAGGCATACAGAGAGGAACCGTCTTTCTTCACTCTATAAGTGCAATCTTGGAAACAGGTTGGGATCCGGGTCTTATACCCAGATTTGGCATTAGCCCAACGCGCTGCCTCACATTGAGTAGATGGGACAACTTTCTCATCATACTCTACTGAGGACTCATCTAAAGAGTCATCGTCCAATGAGACCACCTCTATGGCGGTACTCGAACTGCTTGTTCCTGAGGTACTGGCTTTCTGTTCGGCTTTAACAGAATCGGGTAGATTCTTAAGCCGACATGAAGCAGACCTCCTATTCTTAGACACTTGCCAATCTTCTGGATCCGGATCTTTGGTTCCGGGTTCAGCCTTTCCAGCCTCACCCGAGGTTCTTGGGGTTTCCGGATCCACAGACTATCCGGTAGAGCCGATAGAAGCCGATTCAGAAGAATCGAAGCCTCTAGTATCTAATTTTAAGTCAGGAATAGGGGGAGCGGTTACTTTTAATACCGCCTCCTCAGCTCTAGCTTTGTTGCGAGCCTCTTCTTCTGCTGCCATACGACGGTGGATGATCATATGGAGAGCTGCATGACGGTTCAGTTCTAGGAGGGAGGAGTTCCTGACCTGAGTAACTTCGGCTTCTGCTATAAAAATAGCCGTCGTTCCACTGTTCGAAGTTGGAAGCTGCTTCTCTAAACTCCCTAAGGGTGTGTAAATCTTGTCGGACAGTTCTAGGGTGGGGATAGGTCTGGCCTCGAGGGTCCGACACACAACCCACCCAATCAATGTTGTCTTTCGTAACATTCCACTGAGACCTATCGGGCTTGGGATAGGCTCCTAGTATGAAGGCTCTGTTAGCTTCGTATACTGACTCTCGGAAGGCAATATCTACCATGAGTCCTCGTTGGAACCACATCCAGTCCCTAAGCCACTCCAGTGGCGTCCTCTCGAGTTGAAGCGGGTGCATCACATCCTCGATTGCGAGTTTCACTTTCGGATCATGACTGGAGGTTTCAGCCATGACTGGAGGTTACGGATTCCTCAGCCATGACTGGAGGAATCGATGCGGGAGTCCAACACTCCTTTTCCCGACTTTAACTGCGTCAGGGCCCGACGAGGAACAGAGCTGCTTTCTTGAGAATTGACTCTGTGGGTGGAGCTAGCCTGTTTAGAGGTGAAAATCTGCAGACGGACGATCGCTTGTCCACCTCGGTCTTCACCAAAAAACAATATGGCAGCTTCCGTGACGTCATTTCCACGCTTGTGAGCGGGGTCACGAGAGGTCAGCCGAGACTGGACGCGATGATGTCATGCGGCAACACACGTGCTACAGACAAACATAAACAAACCGAATGTTTTTAGGTAATTGTCGCTCATGCTGTCGACTCGTCTAGGGATTTTAAGTGGAGTTTATGGAAAGCTTAAGCAAATCCACCGGATCATCTGTCGACTACCCACTGGTACATCATACAGCGACGACAATTATACCTTTCAGGTCAGTTGTTATCCATTCCTTTAAATGTAAACATTACACTCGTTGTGTATACAGGTTAGGTCACTGCAGTCCTCTGGGCAAGTCGAGGGCTGCGGCGGACGACTATCCCTATATATCTATATCTTTGGATAGTTCTTTTTCAGACCTGACAGTTTGTGGAGAGCTTTCTCTAGGTGTTTCTTGGCCTTCGAAACACCTTTCCTCTTCTTATTGTCTTCACCTCCCAAGACTTTTTTAACTCCACCCCGCTTAGTCCGTGTTAGCGATGGCAGTGCTGATTCAGATATCTTCCTAGGCCTACCCTGGCCTCTCTTCGATATCAGGTCCTTTACCTGGTTCACTATCCGATTCAGATTCAGAATCATATTGAATCCTTCACCATACATTTCTGTGGAGGTTTCCCTCCCAGACCATTTTCTTAGTCTAGCCAGTCGTCCGAGGTCTGATTTGATAATCACAGTACAATCACTAATAACCTGAGTCATTGTAAAAGGACCGTCCCAATTAGACCCTAATTTTACATGTCTAAGTGGTTCGTGCAGTCTTAGCACTCTATCTCCAGATTTGAATTTTCGATTTTTCAAATCGGTATCATATCCTACCTTCTGCCATTTGGCACTTTTCTCTAAATCAATCCGGACTGACTCATATGCTTTCCTGAATCTGTCCCTTAAACATTCAACGAAAACTACATGACAAGGTAGTTCCGGATCCATACCTACAACTCCGAATACCAAGTCTGCAGGCATTATCAAATCCTCTCCGAAAACTAGAAGGTTTGGAGTACAATTGGTACTCGAATGTACTGTACTGTTGTAAGCATGTGTCACAAAATGGCATTGCTCGTCCCAATCGTCCATGTTTTTATTTACAAGTGACTTTAGGACCTGAATATGGGTTCTATTGAACCTTTCAACCAATCCATCGCTCTGTGGTCTGTATGGATTGGTTCTAGTTTTGCAAATAGCTAAGTATTCGCACATCCTTTGCCAGAGATTCGATTCGAATTCTCTACCTTGGTCACTGTGTAGCATAAGTGGTACACCAAAAGGCTTCAGCACAAGTAACTGCTTTGTGATCCGGTAGTGGGAAAACTTTAGTATATTTCGTATAGTAATCACACACTACCATCATACAGGTATGGTCATTAGTGGTTGTGTTAAATCCACTAATGATATCTACTCCGATTCTAGCGAATCTAACTCCGAAAAGTTCCTGAGATAGGGGAAGGTTGCCCATCCCGGGTCCAGGTTTGTTTTTACAACAGTCCGGACAGGTGGTTACCCATCTTTGCAAATCTCACGACATGCCGGGCCAATAGTACTTTTTAGAAAGTCGTGCTAGCGAGTGTTTCCTTCCAAAATGACCACTGGAGGTCGTTACACAAAGAGCGATTTTACATTACATGATTTTCACCCAAATCAGCGTACACAGTTAAGACTTCTATAATGGTGCGTTACACAATAGGTTCTGCCTTTTTCCTATGAGAGCTTTTGTTGCAACGAAAGTTTATTTTGAATTCTCGCTGTGTAATTCTCGCTGTGACAAAGACTATGTCGCACAGCAAAAAAGAGCCCCGGAAACCTGCGTAACTTGACCCAGTTCCGTCACAACGTCACTTCCGGGAAGGAGGCGGCAACTGTTTTGGTTTCAGCGGGGACAGAGCCCCTACCCTGAAAGAACATGGCCTTCTTATCTGCAGAAGTAAGTAAAACATTCAAATTAAAGTCTATTAAGATCCAAAAAATGTGCCTATCCTTTTTATGTGTAACAAAAGAGGTGTCCTTCCCCTGTCCTGGCTTTTCCTCGGTTTTCTTTGTGTGCCGGGATGAGCGATAAAAGTGTAATGGTTCGTATTGACTTAAATGTTTTTTGAGGTTTGAAAATGTTTTATTGTCAAGTCACTATTCATACAGAAAGTGGTAAAATTAGACAATAATGTGAATCCTTGTTCAGTTATTACATTAAGTGGTTGTTTGCACATAGTTCAATGAATAAAGATGGGAATTTATACAATGAAGGATGAGAACAATAATATAAACAGAAAAAATAAAATCTATATAACAAACAGTATATACTATGTACACAAATAGCAACCTCTATAATCTTACAATAAAATTTGAAAAAGAAGGGCAGCAGGCATGGTCCACCAGTTTGTTACTATCAACAAGTTTTATACTAGCATGTATTACACTATACCAACAGGATATATATGGACAGATCAGTAGGTTCAAAACATATCTTAAACAGATGATCAGCAGATATACAGCATGAGAGTATAGTCACTGTGAGCACATGGATGAAATTCATGCAGTGTAGTCTTTCAACAGCTCCACATGAATAAAGTCTAGTAGAGGGTGTAGTCAGTAAAAAACAGCTCCCTCTACTCAATCAGGATAAGGTGTAGTCTTTCAACAGCTCCCTAACCTGTATCTTTTTCATATTACTCATCCAGCTCATTCAGCTCATCACCCATTAACATCATCTTGGACAAGTCTTGTATATGCCTAATTCTTGCTTTAAATTTAAGTTTACTTTCACTGTGTTGGACATCAGCTCGGAGATTGTTCCATAACTCAACTCCTCTATATAGCGGTGAGTTGTTGAATCCCATGTTACGTGCTCTGGGAATGACTATCTTGATCTTTGATTCAGACCTCATACCTGGCCTTCTGATTTCCTCATCGACCCAATCTGGATTTCTTGATAATTTGTACATGAAGCTAAGCAATAATTCTTGTCGTCTCCTCATCAGGAGTGGAATATTAGCCCGTTCATGGAGCTCTTCTTCATTAAGATCCAAACCTCTGAAACAAATTTTAAGGCCTCTCTTCTGCATTCTGTCCAACTTTTTTAACAGGCCTTCATTAGCCCCCTCGTAGGCAAAACAAGCGTAATCAAAAACAGACATTATGGTGGTTTTATAGACTGTTACAGCAACTTTTTCAGATAACATGTTTCTGAATTTACTGAATCTAAAAAGACGGTGGTTAATTTTACTATTTAAATCCTTTATCGCAGGTTCAAAACTCAATAGACTGTCTAACTTTATTCCTAAGTAGCAGTAGTTATTTAGGGTTTCAAGTTCTTTGTTATACAAATATAGTTTTTGGCCCCTGGACTTTGGTTACTTTTTGCATGAACCATACCACACAACTTTGGATTTATCCGTGTTAGCAGTAAGCCTCTTGGTTACAAACCAGGATTGTAATCGATTTAATTGGTTATAGTTTCAATTTTGTTGTTTGAGCTGTATATTACCAAGTCGTCTGCATAAAGATAATGTTTATAATCAGCAAGAACATCACTGACATCATTTATATATAGTATGAACAAGAGCGGTCCCAATACTTTCCCAAATGTTGGTTGGCTCGTTGGCTCGCTTATCACTAAAGATACCAACACAACACGAGTAGTTCGGGTTGGGCAAAGCCCCAGACTCCCTTACCGCTCGGGTAGGACTTTATTACGTTCTCTCTGGTTTAGAACATACGTCTGGACTGGACTATGTCCAGTCTCCTTCTGCGGATCGTCCAGTTTCTTAGTAGAAGCTGGACACGAGGCATGGTGCTGCCCCCTCTTGTACCAAATGGGTATCGCGAAGCGACACCTGGTTGGCATAGAAGGAACGAGCACCACACGAGCGCGTCTCTCGGATGAAGCGCACTAATATATATACAACGATGCCGGCCCCTACACCACCCCCCTTATACTTTACCTAGGGTAGGTGTTACAGATTACCTATTGTTAAAGTTACATAACAATATATATACACAGGTAATGTTGTAAAGAATATTTAACATTAAAGGGGCATTATAAATAATATGTACATAACAGTAGGCATCGTCGCATATAACCCGAAGTAACAAAATAATAACATAAATAGGAAGTGGCGCCTTATGCACCATCGACCTATGGTGGTATATATATGTAACAGTGTTACAGAGTTATTATAGTTAAGATGTATTTAAATATGTTAACTTATATGGAGTTATACGATAATAGTGTAATGGTTCGAATCAATGTCTTGACTAGTTCGAAGTGAAGACCAGACAAGGGATCTCGGGTTAGTGCAACTGGCACGTATTTATTACGGTATATGTTTTACATCTACCTCGAAGTATACTGCTTAGCTGTAGTGTAAGCTCAGGTAGAAGTGGTCCGGCAGCTAGAGCCAGACTAACGCCTTCCCCGGCCCCAGGTAGGAGCTGGGACGAGGCGAACAGTGCTGCCACCACCCCGCAGAGACCAGGCGTCGAGGAGACCTCTAGTGACTACCGGTGATGGGCGCACCGCTCGAAATGCCCTCTCGAGGGAGACGCTCACACTATATCACGATCTACAAGCCCCTACACTACCCCCACCAGAATAAGGAAAGGGGTGTGCAAAATAACATATTTTAACAGTCTGACAACTTCGTTATTCTAAAAAAATAAGGGCTCGAAGTAATAGACGAGAGTTCGAAGTAGAACGTGATATGTTATTTGTGTGACGTCTTTATAGTAGGAGTCGACCACATATAAATATTTTAGTTATAGTAAACATATACATACACTATGAAACAGGATTAAAGAGAAATATGGGTCGAAACAAGTTCGGAACATGTTCGAGTGCGTACATAGAGTATTTAAATGTATGTTAAATAACGATACACCATGTTTGTAATTATATGTGATACTAAGTTACATAACCCGAAAAGAAAATTTTTCGCTGTTCACGTATGAACACTATGTAATAGTTTATTTTTGCACAGTTTACAATAACTGTTTTTTTTTTTTTATAATTATACAAATATATATATCTATACCACTACTAACCTTGAAGTATGAACACAATTGGTGTGTACCTGAGAAATATTAATAGCATTATGGTAACAGATCTCGTAGGTTTATAGCACCAATTATTCTGTTTTACTGTTAATAAATAGACACATTTTATGAGATTGATCCTAGTGGATGACGTTAGGATCGAAATTTTAAGACAGAAACAATTTTATGCGTAAGGTGAGAGGACTAGTGGTTAACTATATAATATACGATATGACTTTATAGCAGCCCATCGGTGTAGTGGGTCTGCTGTACAATAAAAATTAACTTTGGGGTGTGTTCGGGGTTGTCCACTGCTTGTCTGCAGATCCATTCGGCGAATGATGGACTTGGCGGTGGCAAGCCGCGTCGCTGTGTGGTGTGCCCTGATCAAGATGGGAAGATGTAGATACGTCCATTGGGTTCTGTGGGTCTGCATCTGTCCGGACATCCCTTGGGGTTGGGGCACAGTTCCGGTGTTCGAGGATCCCATATAAAAGACAGGGTCGGCACCTGTAGTTACTTACATCGAGGTTCACAAGTCTGTCTCCATCACCGTCTCTCCGGAGTTGGTTTCCAGATCGGAGTGGGCATACTCGTGAATCCAAAGGACTCGATGTCCGCCTCAAGCTGTCTAGCCTCCTGCAGCTTGGCCTGGAGCTTCTCGAAGGCACTTTCGGCAGTGCCGTCCCAATCCTTCATGAAACAGCCGAATACTGCCATGAATCGGACATCCTGGTGGTCGTATTGGCTCCTCAGCTCCTGAAGCTGCGACTCGTATTTCAGCTTCATGGCCTTGGCCTCGTTTTCGCGTTGAAGCGAGGCCCAAAGCTGGTCTCTCGCCTGTCCCTGCATGTCCTGCGAGATTCGAGCTATTTCTCGCCGCTGAATCTCGTGCAGACATTCAAATACGCCTTCCGTAACACCCCAAAAGGTAGCCGGTGGCCTGGCTGATGTGTCTTCCCTGCCACGCCTGGAAGACGTCAGCTTGGATATCACAGGATTCCTGTGTCCGGTTTCTGATGTAATCATCGGGGTCCTCCAGTTCGAAGTTAGATTTCACCATATGTAATACATTGGTGGTCTTCATGTTTCTTACTGGAGGAGTCGGCACAGGGGTCATGTGGGTGTCAGAGCCACTCTCGTAGGCGGAGCTCGAGGTGGCAGTGGCGCTCGGGGATAGGGTGGCGGTGCTGGTTCGTCGAGACGACCCAACTACCGCCCCACTCTCATCGATGGTCAGGCCTCGTCCACTACCAACCTCGGGGAGAGGTTGACTAGGGTCCTTCATTACCAGTTCTCTTCCAGGTCGCTTCGGGTCCACAGGTCGGACCCGTCCGCGAGAAGAGGTGGTGGCAGGAGCAGCTGGGGGACCCATTGGCTTCGGTTTCCCTGAAGGCAATAAGGTCTGGGACTCGGGGCCTGGTTTCTGGGTTTCAGACAGAGTGGGGAACTCGTCTGGTTCGTCTGATTGTGCCTTGAGTCTAGCGAGCAAGGCGTCCTCCTCTGGGGTGCCCTGGTATCGTGGGGTAGACTCAGAGTGTCCCATCAACCAGTCGGAATGCGAGAGGGTGGTCCGCCCCTCGAACCAGGTCTGGTGGTTGCCAGTCGAGGTCCCCGCTACAGGTCGGTAAGCACACGAGCTCAGGGGCGAGACGTGCTCCAGGCTCGTGGGGTCTTGGGATGTAGCACCGCCGATCATGCTAGGATTGGGGGACCTCTTCTTGTGCTCAGGGGTTGGAGCTGGAGACTGTGACTCCGACCTCGGCCGCTTGGCGTCCCGAGTTCGAGGGTCACCACCGGGGTGTGGTCGGGGTTTTCCATGCCGGTCGACTGCGTCAGGGTCTCTCCTCTGGACTTTGACACGCCAGTGCATTTCTGCAGACATGTCAAACCGGTGTGAACGCACGTTCTTGAGGAAGTAGGCGTCCTGCTTCCCCTCGACCGTGTGACAAAGGTGGTCAGTCCTCATGGTAATGGTCAGTCTCTCCTCAGAGGTCATTTGGTCCCACTTCGACATAAGTCGCTCGTGCAGTTTCAGGGCCTTGAGTCGGGCGTCGCTGGCTTTGAGGCCATGAACCTGAGCCAAGTGCTCGGCCATGCGCCCCCGCCTCGTGGTTCTCAGCCCTTGGCATTTCTCGTTCTCATTCTTCTCGTTGGAGCACCGATACACCGGAGCATGGTGCATGTGATGTTCCACGAGGTGTCTGAAGAATGAGTCCTTGGATGGCCAGACTCTCTCTGTCTCTGCGGCGTTGATGCAGATCTCGAAAGGGCAAGTTGGGTTGGAAGGTGTCCAATTCAAAGCAGCATACTGCAACTTCATCCGGTGCTCGAAGCCATAGTAAGACTTGGGGGTCTTAACTGTGTCTCCGAGCGAGGCTACCCACACCCGATAGAATTTCGCGGGGCCGGAGTCCTTCTTCAGGATTTTCATCCATTCCTCATCGTCACTCTCGTCGTCGCGATTGGTGGCTGGAGGAATCGAATAGCTGTCAGTATAACGCTGACAGTCCATGAAGCACTTCGGGGTGTAGTCAGGGAATCCGGTTTGGGCATTGACCCACTTGTTCAGGCTGGACTTGTCAGGGGCGTCTTTCAGCGGCTCCTCTAACGAGTCAATATTTTCCAGCAGTTGCCGGCTCATTCCGGCAACCTGCCGGTCGCGGTCTCCGTTGCCTTCTTCCTGAACCTCTTCCTCCTCGACCGCAGTGCTACTGACGGGCTCGGGGGCAAGAGGGGTCGTCTTCTGAGAAGTTCTCGTCCGGGTGGATCTCGCTGGGGAGGGGGTGTCGTCATCCTTTGTAGTCCTACTACTCCGGGTTCGACTCCGCGAGCTTCGAGACGAAGTCGAGGCTGCGGAGTCGTCGCTTTCTTCAGCTTTCTCCTCTACCACCTTCTTTTTGCGAGGCTCAGACGCTGTCTTCAAACCCAATTTTGAAGTATTATCTAGCTTACAGCTAGATTCCGTTGACACTCTGGTGGGAAGTGGATTGTGGACATTAGTCCCTATCATGAACAGAGGACTGAAACCTGTGTATCTGAGAAAGAACGAGAAGATTGGTGAAGAATTCAGAGAAAAAGGGACTTTGAGCCCTGCTTGCTACCTTCAACGATGCCTTTGGGAAGCCTGGGGGCTCGGTAGGTCGCACTAGCAAGGTACTGCACACGATTGACACCGGTGATTCGAAGCCATTTAAAATACCATATAGGAGATTACCACTTAAAAAGAAAGTGGAGGCAGAGAAACAAATTCTCGAACAGCTGGAAAAAGGGGTTATAGTGCCGAGCACGAGCCCTTGGTCCAGCCCAGTGTGCATGACCACGAAGACCTTCAGTCTGGGTATTGGCAGATCGGGATGGACCCTAAGGATATGGAGAAAACAGCTTTCTCAAGCCATATGGGCCTATTCCAATACAATGTTTTACCTTTTGGGCTGTGTAATGCACCGGCCACTTTCAAAGCTATGATGGAGGAAATGCTAAGCGACCTTCTCTGGAAGAGTTGTTTGGTGTACCTGGATGATGTTATAGTGTTTGGAAAGACTTTCGAGGATTGCATGAGCAACCTCGAGTTAGTCTTGAAGAGAATCCTAGCGAATGGTCTGAAATTAAAAGCTAAGAAATGTAATTTATTTAAATCATCTATTACATATCTCGGTCGCATAATAACTCCTGACGGCATAAAAGCCGACCCTGAAAAACTCTGGACAGTGTCTGAATGGCAGAAACCCCTATGTGTGAAGGAAGTAAGATCCTTCCTGGGCTTCTGCTCATACTATCAATACTTCCTCCCGAATTATTCCAAAGTAAGTTACCCCTTACAAATACTAGCACATTGGACCCCAGGTCGAGCAAAGGAACGTTTTCCCTGGGGAGATGAACAGGATGTAGCCTTCGAGCGAATAAAACACTTGTTTGCTAACACGCCAGTATTGAAATATCCAACTGCGGATGACCATTTCATACTGGATACGGACGCTAGCAATGATAGCATTGGTGCAGCCCTGTCGCAGGTCCAGGACGGGGTCAAAGTACCAATCGCCTTTGCTAGTAACACTTTGAATAGGGCACAACGAAACTATTGCACCACTAAACATGAGTTGTTGGCTGTGGTGGTGTATACCAAAAAGTTTCGACATTTCCTATGGGGTACTGACTTCACTCTTCGAACTGACCACTCGTCCCTGAGATGGCTACTTAATTTTAAGGACGCCGAAGGAATGATTGGCCATTGGCTGGCACACTTGTCAGAGTTTGGGTTGGAACATAGCCAGATCAAACATAGGCCGGGTTCGAAGCATATCAATGCGGACGCCCTTTCCCGGAGGCCTTTTAGGAAATGCCAGAAAATCGATTGTGATGAGTGTGGGGCTCACAACGCGATAGTTGCAACGGTTCGAACTAGACAGTCGACGCCGTTACCTAGCGCCAGTATGGAAAATGTTATAGAATGGCCGGAAGAAACCATCCAACATTTCCAACAAAATGATCCCGCTATCAAGAGAGTGGTTTCTTACCTGAACAAGAATGCCAAGCCCGAACGGCCGGCATTGTCCCTCGAAGACAGAGAAACTCGTAAATTTCTAGCCCAATGGACCGAGCTAGAGATTCAATGTGTCGATGGAAAACCTGTCCTACTAAGGACAAGGTCCTACAGATAGTGATTCCTATGTCACTGAGACGAGATATTATGTTTTATTGCCACGGGCATAAAACAAGCGGACACTTCGGGAAAAAAAGGACGTTAGAATGCCTAGCCAGGAGATACTACTGGCCAGGAATGCACAATGACATTATAAGATGGGTAATGACTTGCCCTGAGTGCGGCAAGAATAAGCCCGGTCCTGGAATGGGAAAGATGCCCCTGGTGCAAGAGCTATTCGGTGTTCGATTTGCCCGAGTAGCCATTGACATCATCAGCGGAATCAAACCCACACCCCGGGGCAACACTTGTATGATGGTAGTAACCGACTACTATACAAAATACACTCGAGTATATCCTTTACCTGACCACAAGGCAGCCACTTGCGCTATTGCCTTCGTGAAAGGATGGGTGTTACACTTAGGTGCACCATTAATAATGCACAGTGACCAGGGACGAGAATTCGAGTCCAACCTATGGCAAGAAATGTGCCACTATCTGGCCATTTGTAAAACTCGAACCAACCCATACAGACCACAGTCTGATGGTCAGGTAGAAAGATTCAATCGAACATTGATACAAGTCCTTAAACCCTTGGTAAATTCTTGCCAAGATGACTGGGACGAGCAATGTGACTTTGTGGTACACGCTTATAATAGCACTGTGCACGCCGCAACAAACTGCTTCCCCAATTTATTAGTATTTGGGGAGGATATTATAATGCCCGCCGATCTCGTATATGGTGTTATAGGGGTAAGCCCTGAAGCCCCATGTACTGTAATGTTTGTAGAATCTCTACGCGACCAATTTAAGAGAGCTTATGAAGTAGTTCGAAATGAGCTGTTAAAGAACGCGAATTGGCAAAAAGTTGGGTATGATACCCACCTAAAGCCACGACAGTTCAGCGTGGGTGACCGAGTGTTTAGGATGCATGAACCTTTTAGGTGCAAGAAGTTGATCTCGAGCTGGGATGGACCTCAAGTGGTCACCCGAATTATATCTGAAAGCATGGTTATGCTTATGAGTCTGGCTACAGGCCGCATGAATAAGTCTAACATGTGTAGATTGAGGAAATGGAGGGGACGGGATGCCGCCAACTCCGAGTGTGAGGAGATTTCCAAACAGATGAATGAACAGAAGGACAAGATCCTAATGAAAACCAACGAATTATCAAGAAAAATTAAGGGGATGGCCCCGAAGAGGAAAAGAGGCCGACCTGGTAGAGTAGCGAATGAGAAAAAGACGAAGAAAGGACGACCCCGGAAGGTCGGAGCTGACATGAATTTAAAAACTAATTGTGGTAAAACTGTCTCGGCGGAACGGAGAACTCGAGGTAGGGGGAAAACGTTGGCACCTTCCACTGGACCTTCTCGAGAATCTCAGTTGAAGAACAAAGGAAGAGAGGTGAGACGCAGTCCCAGAATTGCCGGGCGGACTGCCGTTACTTAATGTTCCGAAATCACAACGAGTGTATCGTCCTGTTTATGTGTCTTGTTATATGTTTGGAGGTTGAGATACCTCGAGCACGATTTGAAATACGACCACACCGGATATTACCACCCTATTTATGGTTCCTGCAGGTGGCAGACAGCTTGGCTGACGTGTACGCATGATGCTACATGTTATTCTGCCGAATTCCTGTTGATATGGATAGCGAAGAGGGTAATTCCACCAACGGCCTATGGAGAAAACTAACCCCGACCCCTGGTTATCTGGGGTAGTACGGACGCCTGCCACGAGCGGGAAGGGGTGGCGCTAGAGAGCGGAATGCCGGAGTGGCGCAGTGCAGTGGCGCATCCGGATTGGTTCCGCATTGCTTGTTGTGCCTCCAATATCGCTCACAGCACGCGAACCGTCTTACTGAGGTAAGACGTGCCGCTGTTTTCTCTGCCACTTATAGTGACATAGTTCATCCCAGCTAACTACTATTGACTCCTTCTGTTTTTGAACGAAGGAGGACAATCCCCTGACCCGTCTGAGCCCGAAATATGGCTCAGTCGGAGGTGATGGCGACCGTAACGGCCAACCCGGATGGACACCCGACTCCACTTCGAGCCCAAGATGAGGCACCCCGAAGTCTAGTAGTTGAACTAATGGACACCGAAATGGAGCCGTCTCTCCCCGATTCGACTCCAGACACCCTGAGCATCCCAAGAGGTGCTGAACTGATCGCCCCGAGAACACCACGCCCAAGTACGACTGAGGGAACCACTCCTTCAGTCCCCGTGACTTTCACCAACCGACCACCAGCCATCGGGTACGTGAATGTGACCAAGGGATTCATCCGGACAGCCACAGGTAAAAATCGATACTGCCCACCGAAGTACCTGGGCCTTAAAGGCGAACCGCCACGGCTGATACCCTACGATTTACAATCTAGGATCTGCCGACCTGAGTCACTGACATTTCAGACATTTGGTTCGAGAACTACTTCGGACTGGCCGAAGCGATGTGCATCAGCGATGGCTTAGTTGTCGTTGTTGACGCCATCTGCGAGGACGACCGAATTAGGTCACAGACAGCATACCCGCTGCTGTATGGCCTAGTCAGGTTTGAGGAGCATCTGCCCAGCATCCACTACCGCGAAGTCCTCCTTCCACAAGGACCACCCCGAGAATGCACCTATGCGTTCATGTCTGATTCGCAAAAGAACTCTCCTGTCCGGGAGGAAGAAGATGCCTTGCTAGCAGACCCCGAACTCGAAAAGGAAAAGCAAAGAATGGTGAACGAGACCGCTCGCGACGGGGACGTAGCCAGCAAAATCCCCGAAGCTGCCTCGAGCCTTGAAGGTGGAGCTTGCTACTCCACCATGGTAAACACCGCCAAAGAAATGAGCCTCGAGGAGCTTGATGCCCGTCAAGAAGCCATTGAGAGAGAGCGCAAGGACCTGATGAAGCGCAAATCGAAGCTTAAGAAGGAGGTGGAGAAAGCTAAGAAGGAGTCCACGGACAAACCCGAAGCCAAGTCTAAATCGAGCTGCCGCAAAAAGAAGGTGGTAAAGGAGAAAGCTGAAGAAAGCGACGACTCCGCAGCCTTGACTTCGAACCTGGAGTAGTAGGACTACAAAGGATGACGACGCCCCCTCCCCAGCGAGATCCACCCGGATGAGAACTTCTCGGAAGACGACCCCTCTTGCCCCTGAGCCCGTCAGTAGCACTGCGGTCGAGGAGGAAGAGGTTCAGGAAGAAGGCAACGGAGACCGCGACCGGCAGGTTGCCGAAATGAGCCGGCAACTGCTGGAAAATATTGACTCGTTAGAGGAGCCGCTGAAAGACGCCACTGACGAGTCCAGTCTGAACAAGTGGGTCAATGCCCGAACCGGACTCCCTGACTACACCCAGAAGTGCTTCATGGACTGTCAGCGTTATACTGACAGCTATTCGATTCCTCCAGCCACCAATCGCGACGGCGAGAGTGACGACGAGGAATGGATGAAAATCCTGAAGAAGGACTCCGGCCCCGCGAAATTCTATCGCGTGTGGGTAGCCTCACTCGGAGACACAGTTAAGACCCCCAAGTCTTACTATGGCTTCGAGCACCGGACGAAATTGCAGTATGCTGCTTCGAATTGGACACCTTCCAACCGTTTTGACATGTCTGCAGAAATGCACTGGCGTGTCAAAGTCCAGAGGACGCGGTCGACCGTCATGGAAAACCCCGACCACACCCCGGTGGTGAACTCTGGACGCCAAGCGGCCGAGGTCGGAGTCACAGTCTCCAGCTCCAACCCCTGAGCACAAGAAGAGGTCCCCCGATCCTAGCACGATCGCGGGTGCTACATCCCGAGACCCCGCGAGCCTGGAGCATGTCTCGCCCCTGAGCTCGAGTGCTTACCGACCTGTAGCGGGGACCTCGACTGGCAACCACCAGACCTGGTTCGAGGGGCAGACCACCCTCTCGCATTCCGACTGGTTGATGGGACACTCTGAGTCTACCCCACGATACCAGGGCACCCTGGAGGAGGACGCCTTGCTCGCTAGGCTCAAGGCACAATCAGACGAACCAGACGAGTTCCCCGCTCTGTCTAAAAACCCAGAAACCAGGCCCCGAGTCCCAGACCTTATTGCCTTCAGGGAAACCGAAGCCAATGGGTCCCCCAGCTGCTCCTGCCACCACCTCTTCTCGCGGACGGGTCCGACCTGTGGACCCGAAGCGACCCGGAAGAGAACTGGTAATGAAGGACCCTAGTCAACCTCTCCCCGAGGTTGGTAGGGGACGAGGCCTGACCATCAATGAGAGTGGGGCGGTAGTTGGGTCGTCTCGACGGACCAGCACCGCCACCCCATCCCCGAGCGCCACTGCCACCTCAAGCTCCGCCTACGAGAGTGCCTCTGACACCCACACGACCCCTGTGCCGACTCCTCCAGTAAGAAACATGAAGACCACCAATGTATTACATTTGGTGAAATCTAACTTCGAACTGGTGGACCCCGATGATTACATCAGAAACCGGACACAGGAATCCTGTGATATCCAAGCCGACGTCTTCCAGGCGTGGCAGGAAAGACACATCAGCCAGGCCACTGGCTACCTTCGGGGTGTTACGGAAGGCGTATTTGAATGTCTGCATGAGATTCAGTGGCGAGAAATAGCCCGAATCTCGCAGGACATACAGGGACAGGCGAGAGACCAGCTTCAGGCCTCGCTTCAACGCAAAAACGAGGCCAAGGCCATGAAGCTTAAATATGAGTCGCAGCTTCAGGAGCTGAGGAGCCAATACGACCACCAGGATGTCCGATTCATGGCAGTGTTCGGCTGTTTTAGTTGGGCCTTGTTTCCCCTCGAGACTCATTAGCCCTTCGGTTATATATCCGTCGAGGGATATACTTGCGCTTGACGTCTTTCTTTACCTGTACTGCAGAGATACTGCCGTCTTCCTCCTCGATCTCTATGATCTCGAAGTTATTCTCAGCTGTTTCAGCGTACGTCGGTTGGTGTATTCCCGACATAGAAGCCATACTAGTATTAGTACTCGCACAAACCTTAGTATTAGAGGTTTTCATCTCCACTTTTCCCGCCATGAGGGTCTTCTTTGCCGTCCAGCATTCAATTCCCTCGAACAGGTCCATCAAGGTAGGATTTCTTCCTTTCCAAGCATCCAAAGCTGCTTGCTGTTGATCCTCATCTCGAAGTCCGCTATCGAATTGTGGTAACAAGTCGTTCAGGAAAAATTTGTCGGAAGGATTGGTTCCTGGCCGCGCTCTCTGTAACAGGGATTGCAACTCGTACCCGTAGGCTCGAAATGATTCTTGTGGTTTCTGCATTCATTTCTTGAAGAGCATGAAAGGGTCTTCACTCACCAAATTGTATAGCAAAATGCTGGCAATCTCGACTAGCTGTTGGAAAGTACCCCGCTCGAAGTATACTTCGTTCCACTTTTCAACAGCTATCCCGCCGGGGCCATGTTTCAGGCATCTGATCAGATGAGGTAAAGCCTCTTCGGGGGTCCATGCATTGCACCTCATGTCATCAGTGAAGTTTGAGAACCATTCTTTCCACGTTTTTACACCCTCGTAAATCTTAGGTAGAATGGCCTGACGCTTAGCTGTGTTATTCGTCCGTACCAATTTTTGGCATTGGTTGACACTCCATTCTCGAATGGTCTCCTCACTATGTGCAGTGTTCGAAGTGTTAGCTGATTAATTCAGCATGTCTTCTAACACGCTACTTCGGGATCGGCGCCTCGAAGGTCCGCCAGTGGCGCCCCCAGCCCCAGGAGGGGGTGCAGTTGGCCCTTGGGTAGTACCTGATGCACTACCCCCTACCACACCTTGGTTCCTGGTGCTCAAAGGTTCAGACTCATCTACCGAATTGTCATCATATGACAACTCGAAGTGACCCTCCTGCCCACCTGCGGTGCTATGTTCGGTCTCTTTATGCGGTAAGGCAGTGTTGACACTGAATCTTATTCTCCGTTTTTCGGGTTCAGTTGGCCTGGGTTCATGTGTGGGGTCATAGACACCATCATTTCGAACATGAGCACCGGCATTATTGTTTACGATTGGATCGTATTAGTCTGGCTTCTTTAAAGCCTTGGCTGGCATTGATGTCGCTAAAGGTGAAGATCCTTTCACAAACGTAGCGTCAGAAGGTATTTCATTCTTGGATAATCCTTGTCGGTAAAGTATATCTAACTGTGTTACAGATGCACTTGTGTCTGTTTCGAAAGATTTGTCTTCTTCCTCAACAGGGTCTACTCTATCAGTCTGCTCGTTATTCTCTATTCCTGACACGTATGTATCAAGGGCGATCTTTCGTTTCGTCAGGTTAGCTATTTCGAGGCATAGCTCTTGTTGCTTCAAGAATAAATCGTGGTTGCTGTCTTTAATGGACTCCATCACGTCCTCATTTTTCAATATACACGGGTGCAGAGCCAGGTCCCGGCGCCGGTGGGTGGTGAAGGTGCCATCACAGAGCTTACCCGGGCCATCTCCAGGGATGCATCGCATCAGAGGCTTGTGGTGCATGTGATGCTCCACAATATGTCGAGCGAAGCGAGGCTTCATCTCGAATGTCTTCTCGCAGGTGAGCGCGAGCTGACATGACTCGAATGGGCACCTGCGGCGGTTGCTGCTCGGTCCCCATTGGGTCATAGCCCATTGAACTTTCGTTCTGGCCTCGTAGTTGTAAATAGAACCCAATTTGGATTTGAGCTGGTCGATCCAAATCAGGTATAATTTACCTACTGGCGTGTCGTTAGGACCGGACTTCATCCACTCCTCGTCATCGCTATCACCATCTATATTGACGGCGCCCGGGCACATGAAGTGGATTGTGTCGTATGCACAATCCGCGAAGCAGCGGGGGGTACGGTCTTTAAACCCCTCGGCTGCATTCTTCCACATCCACTTCTGATTTTCGTCCTTCAGGACGTCCGTGGTCATTTCTTCCCACGTCGTCACGGACTCCAAATCAAAATTGGCTGACGCGGGCAGCTCCGGGTCACTTCCGCTCCCCGAGTCGCTGCTCGTGTAAATGCCCGCTCCTCTAGGCCGGGCTCAGCTGGTGGTGGTAGTACCAGTCGAAGCCACCACCATGGTGGCGGCGGCCGTCCCGCTGGTGGGTCCTGCAGTAACCGAGGTGGTTACTGTAACTGTTGCCCCTCTTCTTGGGAGTAGAGGGTTCGGGCTCCACCGGAGACGCTTTTGCTCCAGTCTTCTTTTTCTGGCGGCTAGCCTTGGGTGGCTGCGGCGGGGCTTCAGACTAGAATCCGACTTGCGTGGATCCTTGTCCTTAGCCCGAGTGCTTCTCCTGCTACTGACCGGTGAGTCAGAGCCGGAGGCAGCACTCGCCTTGTGTTGAGCCTGTTGCTTGCGGTGTGCCCGGCGGGCAGCGGCTAACTCCTTCTGCTGTTCCTCAAGCTCACAACGCTTGGCTTCAACAGCAGCTTGCTGGCAGGAAATGTCCTCCTCCGAGATTCCACCAGCCTTCTCAGGTATGTTGGCGCCTGGTTCCTTCTCGGATTTGGACCTTTCGATGGCGATCCGAAGGTCCTTAACCTCGAGATCAGACTTGGTGAGTGGTGCCTTCGGCACGGGCTTACGGCTCAATTTCTTGACCCGTCTGGCTTCCATCGTCGACTGTGTGACGGTGGAGTCTGTATCCATGTCGGATTCAGACTCTCTCAGCTGGCTCGCCTTCCAGGTTATACCTTCGGAAAGAAGCACAGCTCAAGCCAAGTTTTCATCCAGGGCCATAGCTCCTGCCAACCGTCTATAGTTGCGGAGCCATGACACCGGCATGTTCTCGGCCAACTCGTCTGTACACGAGTCTATCACCAGAGTCTTGAAATCATCTGGGATATTCTCGGGTTGGCCAGGCACTTCCGCTAAGGGACCGCATCCAAACATGGAGGGATGCATGGGGATGTACGTCCCCCAGCTGGTGAATACCACACCCTCCTCCTCGTCCACATGGGCCAGGCTCTGGGTGCGGGTTCTGTATTCCGGAGGATACAGCAGAATGTCCAAGACATCGATGGGGTGTGCCAGACCCGGTACCGTAGGTGATGGATCCGGGTTAGGAGGAGGAGGCATCCGCTCCCTGTCTGCGACCTCGGTCGACATGGCAGAGAGAGTCTGGGCGGCCTCTTCCACTTCGGGTTCTCGTTCGAGAACAGCCGTTGAGGAGTCCATGGTCTCCTCTACCCGAGACGAGACCGTCAGGTACTTGCCTTCATCCCACTAAAAGATGGCCGTTTGACGCGCAGCGTCAATCGTCCCCTGTGCCATCACAGTGGGACGATCTTCCATTTAAAAAATTGGCAGCTGTGTTGGACTCCTCCCGAAGGATTCGTCCAACAAAAATGGGGAGGTAAACACGCAGCTATAAGCTGCCGGAGGGTGCAGAATAACTGGAGCGAAACCAGTGACACCTTACCGCCACGAGTCCGCTCTAGTTATGAACAAAATGGCGTCCGACCTCTCGTCTCGCGAGATCCCGCTATGGGCTATCCGGTGACCTAGTTCCGCGCTTTCCCGCCACGCCCGTGGCCTCACCTAGCGGACTAGATCCGAACTAAAATTCGGCTCGGTATACGAGACGCAGGTTGCTACCCGAGTGCTATCGTCTGGAGCTTGGCGGTATATACAACGCTATAAAGCGAATGTACCGGTTAATCCGTCCGCCGCTCACTGGATACAGCTACCCGAGGAACGCGCGTTCGACACCCCCAGCTGTGGAACATATGTAATTCGCCTACGGCGGACAACATGCAGCATCTCAACCGAGGACTACGTCTAACGCCTTGGGTTAGCATCGTATTTTTCCCGGCTCTACGTACGGCCTTCTCCGGGTCACGCCTAGCCTGGGCGAGACCCTTCCCATACATAATTCCTTCACTCAGCGAGACGTTTTTCCATTTCTTACGATTAGGCCGTTTCCTGGCCGTCGTCTTCCTTTTAGTCACTACTCTTGCTTCTGGCTCCTTCCTCGGCCAGCCTCTAGGGCGTTTCTCGGGTACCGTCACACTGGGCTTACTTGACGTTGGCTCAGGTGGCTGATATCCGAACTCCCTCTCCGCCGCTTCGCGTCCCTTCCAGGGCCGAAGCTTTCCGACATTCATCTTCCACTTCCTACCAGTAAGGCAGTCCTCCATCATCACCGTTGATTCGGAGATGATGCGTATAATTTTGAATGGACCCTCCCAAGGCGTTACGAGCTTCAAACGTTCGAGTGGCTCGTAATACCTTAGTACCTTGTCCCCAACATTAAACCGTATTCTTTTTGCATTGGTGTCATACCCCACCTTCTGCCATTTAGCACTTTTCAGCAGTTCTTTACGAACGGCCTCGTATGCCTGCTTGAATCTGTCCCTTAACGACTCCACAAACAACACAGTGCAGGGCGCCTCTGGGTCTATCCCAACCACTCCGTACACCAAGTCGGCGGGCATAATTATGTCCTCGCCGAACACTAGAATGTTTGGAGTGCTATTAGTAGATGAATGAACGGTGTTGTTGTGCATCATGAGGGGGACACCCAAATGTAGCACCAAGCCTTTTACAAGCGCCTCAGCACATGTAGCGGCTTTGTGGTTAGGAAGAGGAAACACCCGAGTATACTTTGTATAGTAGTCGGTTACGACCATCATACAGGTGTTTTCTCTAGGTGTCGTTTTAAATCCACTGATGATGTCGATTGCTACTCGAGCGAATCGGACACCAAACAATTCCTGGGACAAGGGTAGCTTGCCCAGGCCGGGTCCCGGCAAGTTTTTACAACAATCCGGGCAAGTCATGATCCACCGGAGTAGGTCGCTTCTCATTCCGGGACAGTAGTAACGTCTTTGTAGACGCTCTATTGATCTTTTCTTTCCGAAATGACCACTCGTTTGGTGGCCATGGCAATAATGGCAATGATATCCCTTCTCATCAAGGTGGGAATCACTATCTGTAATAGTCTACCGCCGGTGGAAGAGGTTTTCCACCTACACAGTATACAATCTCTGATCTCCAGCTCGGTCCATTGAGCTATTAATCGCCTCGTTTCTCTGTCTTCCAGAGATAACATCGGCCTTGCCGGCTTAATACCTATCCGTAAGTATTCCATTATGCGCGCAATAGTGGGATCAGACTGTTGGAGCTTCTTGATGGTCTCTGGGGACCAATCGAGATAGCTGCACATAGTCTCCTCCCAGGGAATACGGGGGTTGGTATAGTTATATACCAACCCTGTGACCACAGCATTGTGGGCCCCACAGTCTTCACAAGTGGCATTCTGGCACTTTCGGACGGGTCGCCTCGACAAGGCATCCGCATTAATATGTTTAGCACCTGGTCGGTGCTAGATCTGTTTGTGCTCCAATCCAAATTTGGATAGGTGAGCTAACCATCTCCCAATCATCACTTCGGCATCCTTAAAATTAAGGAGCCACCTTAGAGACGAATGGTCGCTCCGCAAAGTAAAGTCAGATCCCCAAAGGAAATGCTTAAACTTCTTCGTATACACCACTACCGCGAGGAGTTCTCGTTTAGTGGTACAATAGTTACGCTGGGTCTTGCTTAACGTGTTGCTAGCAAAGGCCAATGGGACCTCGACTCCATTCTGGACCTGAGAGAGGGCTGCCCCAATAGCGTCGTTGCTCGCATTGGTGTCTAGTATGAAATGCCCTTCGGGAGTAGGATATTTCAATACTGGTGTATTCCTAAACAAATCTTTTATCTAATTAAAAGATTCTTCTTGCTCGCTGGTCCATGGGAATGGGTCCCGAGCCCTACCCGGGGTCCAGTGAGCCAAGCATTGCATGGGAAACCTTACACAAGAGTAATTCGGTATAAAATCACGGTAATAGGAACAGAATCCTAAAAATAATCTAACTTCCTTAGCGCTCCTGGGCCTTTCCCAATTCTCGACTGCTTCCAATATATCCGGATCTGCACTCACTCCGCTAGGGGTGCTGATCCTTCCCAGATATGTAATCCGGTCCAGTACCAGCTGCAGGTTCGCGTGGCATTCCTTAAACGACTTGCCGAATACGACAACGTCGTCTAGGTAGACCAAACACTTCTTCCACAGCAGGTCACTCAGTAGGGATTCCATCATGGCCTCAAATGTAGCTGGGGCGTTACACAATCCGAAGGGCAAGACATATACTCAAATAGCCCCATATGGCTAGAGAAAGCTGTTTTCTCTATGTCATCGGGGTGCATCGGTATCTGCCAATACCCGGATTGCAAGTCCAAGGTACAGAACCATTGGTTCCCACCCAAGCTATCTAAGGTTTGTCAATCCTTGGAAGGGGATACAAGTTCTTCTTTGTCATGCCGTTTAATTTTCAGTAGCTGGACCAAGGGCTCGAGCTTGGCACGATTACCCCTAGGTCCAGTTGCTTTTGTATTTCCTGTTCGCATATTAACTTCTTCTTAAGAGGAAGGCTACGATACGGGATCTTGAAAGGCTTCTCGTCGCCCACATCTATGGTGTGCAACACCTTATTGGATCTACCCACGGGTCCTCCTTCCCTACCGAAAGCATTCTCGTACCTTCGCAGGAGGTCCCCCAGGCATTGTTTGTCCTCCGTTTTCTGTAAATCTGATTTATCAATCAGTTTCTGGAATTCTTCATCCAGTGGATGCTTACTAACAGGGTTTAATGGTTTATTGAACTTGGCCTTGGCGACGTGTTCTACCAAACTCATGTCCCCTACACTGTTGCCACGCTTCAAGTAAACCACTGAACCGGTTCGATTAGTCATAGGTAATACAGACCATGCTGCATTTGCCACCAATGTGTCCACTGAATCCAACCCGATACTCGATAAATATACCGTATCAGGTTCAAAGACTCCTGCCTCACCCTTTTGGGCCATTGATCTGCCACAAAGGACATCACAAGTGGTACCCGGAGGGATTTTCACCGTGTGTATAACCGAAGCTACCGAAGACACCTGTCTCAATACGCACTGAACATGGAAGCCATACGGATTCCGAATACTCATCATTCCGTCCCTCGGGTCCAAGACGGCCCCGTATAAGCTTGCAAAATCCAATCCGAGGATTCCTTCATCACTAACCTCTGCAATAGTTGGCGAAAGAACGAATTCTTTGCCTCCTATTCGGATAGGCATAAACGTCCTACCAAAAGTCCTCATACTGCTTCCGTCGGCCGTGCAGGCATTTACCCCCGTTTTGAGGTTCTCATGACTGCTGGCCACTGAGTCGAAGAATCTTTTGGACACACAGGAACGGCTAGCTCCAGTATCCACTAAGAATTCTCCTACCCGGCCTTCCACAGATATGGGTACATACCACCGTCTCCCTCCCAAAGGGGATGGGTTGCTGGTAAACTGTTGAAACTGTTGAATCACCAAGATTCAATCCGAGTCCTCTCAGAAATTCCAGACACGGATGACTTGCGGGAAGGCGTGTCCCACACACTCGAATCAACTCCTTGATCCATCCTTCCTCTCCCCCAGTGCGGCCACTCGCCTCCAAATGCTCGCCACCGTACATATTAGCACTAGGGTCCCTGGCCCCGGCCGGGATGCAGGGGTGCGCACCCACAGTCACCCGACCTCCAGGTGAATTCGATTCGAAATCTTCCACCGGATTACCTCCGGTAGCCTTTTGGCATTCGTTCCCTGATGGGGTTATACCCACTGCCGTGGATACAACCCCCACTAGTTTCCCCCTGTATCAGGAGATTCCATAGCATTCTGGCTTTCCTCGCCCTCGACTTCGGCTTCATAGAAAGCCGCCATTACCGGCTTTGCAGCGGTACATTCAGATGAATAGTGTCCCATGCGTTGGCACCTGAAACACTTAACCGTTCGGCGGTCCACCCTGGGTCTCTGCCGGTTGGCTTGGAGAGCGTCAGTAATTTTCTTACACATCTCCTCCATTATTTTGGTCATATCCGGAGATTGACCCCTCGCCTTGTCAGCGCTATCAGAGGGCTTATATGCTTTGCTACCAGCTTTAGCGTCGCCCCTGACTTCAGATGGTGCTTTAGCATCCTTTGGCTTATTGAAAGCTTTTCTCGGAATGTACTTTCTGCCAGAAGTATTTTTCCTAAGCTGCATCGAGCAAAAGGTACCGTCCTCCTGCTCAATGTCTATTAATTCGAAGTCGTCCGGGGTACTTTCTACCTCGGGTCGCTGAACTACAGAAGGTACTGGAGTAGATCCCGAGGTGTTCGGGATGTCTCCAGCTAACATCGTTCGTTTCTTTACGGCCATATCTATACCATTAAATATGCCGTGCAGCGTAGTACCCTCCTTCCAGGCGTCCCTAGCAGTGATTTGCTCGTCTCGGTCTCTTAGACCCTTGACGAATTGGGTGATCAAGTCGTCCATATACCAGTCTTGGTTCTCCGTCCCGGGTCTTGCTTTACTGAACAGAGCATGCAGTTCCATACCGTATGCTCTGAAAGCTTCATTGGGCTTTTGGGTACGTTTCTTGAAACAAACAATGGGATCCTCCTTGACCATATTACATTATAGTCCACTAGCAGACTCAACCAGCTGCTCAAAACTCCCAGCGAGACCATACCAGGTGCGCCATTACTCGACGGCCATGCGTCCCGGGCCACCCTTTAGACATCTTACTAGATGTGGCTTGGCCTCGTATGGGGTCCATCCATTACAATTCATCACGTCAATGAAATCTTCAAACCATTCTTTCCATGGCCGTGTACCGTCGTATTCCTTCGGGCTGAATTGTGAGCATACACCAATCTACTACATTGTTGTTTGCTCCATTCAATCGCCTTGGTTTCATTCAAGGTTCGATTGCCTCCAATATTGTTTGGCGGTGGCGGTGGTGGTTGGTTATATGTCCACTGCGAACCATTGGAGTTCGTATAGCCTCCACCCCCTGCGTTGGGGCCGGTACCCGAGGCACCATCATCCCCTTGCCCGTTTGGATTGCTAGATCTGCCTTGACTACCGTCATTAGGCAGGTGACCAACCCAACATTATCTGTCTGATCCACATGTATGTGGAACCAACTTGTTTCGGCACTAGTGTCGGAACAGTCTCTCGGCACAAAGTCCGGGTCCAAGTTGTGGACTATCGGGACTTCACTGATCCGAACTCTGTTGGTCCGGCCGTTCTTATCTTGGGTTCTAATATAGACACCTCCTTGATCCACATTCCGAGACGCATTATCATTCACGAATGGGTTGTACGCCGGATGCTTTGGAGTCGAACAGGAAACTGGGTCCCCTTGTTTGACAAATGTTGAGTTTGGATTTTGGTCCTTACTCCTTGGAGGAACATTCGCATGCTCCTGTTCCTGTAAATAACTTTCCATTGCAGACTTATTCATCGTCAAGGTTGCTACATCAGTGGTCAAGTTCCTCTGTTCTCCTCTTAGCTGTGCATTCTCTGATAAGATTTCGGATCGGATCTTCTCATTGTCCGCTACAGCTCGGTTCCTTTCCTCTTGGGCCGCTAATGCTTCCCTTTTCAAAGTATCCTTAAGTATACGATACTTCACCCTTTTCCTTTTGAGACCTTTGGTACTCTGTGGTCTCTTTTTGGGTCTCGGCTTGTTCCGAGACCAACTTGGCTTCTGTCTCCGCTTTACAGAGCTGAAGTCTTTTCAACTATTCCTCCATGGCATGCAATTCGGATTTTAATTTGCTTACATCCCGAGCCTTAGCGACTTCCTCGGCTCTAGCCCTTTTAATCGCTCTTCGTCTATTGGCTTCCTCGAGTTCTAGGTCAGCCAACTTGCTTTTTCTTTCTCTTTCATCCTTCTCTTTCAATTTCAACCGATGGACTAGAGAGGACAAACGATACTTGAGGTCGGATTCTTTTAGAATTGCCTCCTGTTCGACAGAATGAAGCATTCCGATCCGTTCCTTTGTTTCATCTTCAATTTTCTTTTGGGCAGCTATGAATTGTTCATGCTGTCTCTTAGCTTGTTGCTCTACCTGTTCTTTGGCTTTCAAATAGGCCGAGGTAGTCTTATACCCAGGGCCCATCCGACGTCCATACCTCGACTTACGACTGCCTCCCGGAATGAACATGGAGTCAGATAAGCCTTCGTCTAAGGATAGACCTAGAGAGAGCATTTCCGAGCTTCTCGGCAATGCTTCTCGGGGTCTAACTCTCTTAGTGCCTGAAGATCCTTTCGGGTCTTCTTCACCCCTACCATCGTCGCTTTCATGATCCGACGATGTCATCAATGGGGCCATTTGGGTTGCCCCATCTACCGCAACGCTCATAGGGGTCACTGTACGTTGCATTGGGCTTTGAGCTTTTGGGGTCTCCAAGATACCAGCAGAGCTCCCTGGGATACTAGGTCCGAGCTGGCGCCTACTAGTTAACACTTGGGACCAATCGCTCAAGTTTAGCCTGGCAGGTTTAATTACCCCGCTAAATAACCCTGTATCTGAAGCAACCTGTCGAGGTGTGTTCGGATACAATTTAACAATTCCATCTCCAATTCTGGTGGGATCGTCTGTTGGACCAGGTGTCGAGAAAACTGTCTGGACACCTTCCGGTTTGAACACATGTTGTTGACCCGGTTTCCAGTCTAACAACAAATGCTGGGATGTGTAAACATCCTCTTCGAATCCCTCTAGCCCAGGGCTTGAGGGACCCGCATTGGGTTGCCTGAGGCTTTCGGCCGTTTGGCCGCGCTCCACTCCCGAACCAACTGGTCACGGCACCAGTGTAATGGTTCGTATCGACTTAAATGTTGGGTGGCTCGTTGGCTCGCTTATCACTAAAGATACCAACACAACACGAGTAGTTCGGGTTGGGCAAAGCCCCAGACTCCCCTACCGCTCGGGTAGGACTTTATTACATTCTCTCTGGTTTAGAACATACGTCTGGACTGGACTATGTCCAGTCTCCTTCTGCGGATCGTCCGGCTTCTTAGTAGAAGCTGAACGGGAGGCATGGTGCTGCCCCCTCTTGTACCAAACGGGTATCGCGAAGCGACACCTGGTTGGCATAGAAGGAACGAGCACCACACAAGCGCGTCTCTCGGATGAAGCGCACTTATATATATACAACGATGCCGGCCCCTACAAAAGGGAAAAAGCTGTCTGACACGATTTTCTTTTTTCTTTCTTTCTCCTCTTCGACTGTCTGTCCTCTTTCTTTCTTTAGTAAAAATTGCCCTTTTTTCGTTTCAGAATACTAGAGGGTATTCTCCCTCTAGCAGTAGTGAAGACGATGGGTATGGGGAGGAAGGACAGGAACTTCACGAGGACAGACAAAGGTCTTTCGACCTACCAGACATTTTTAATCCTTCCACTTCCCATAGACGAAAGTTAGAAGAAGAAGAAGAAGAAGAAGAAGAAGAAGAAGAAGAAGAAGAAGAAGAAGAAGAAGAAGAAGAAGAAGAAGAAGAAGAAGAAGAAGAAGAAAAGGAGTATGAAGTCGAAGTTTCCATTGAGGTGTCAGAGGAGGAGGAGCCTCCCCCTAAGCAAGCACTGGTTCCTCAAAGAAGAAAGTCCCTCTAAAGTCCCCAGGGAAGGTAACTGTCAGAGGCACTCAAAGGTGCCGTGAAGTGTTCTGGACAGACCGAGAAAACAGGGCTTTAATGTACACTGCCCTCAACCAAAAGGCTTTCCTGCAAGCCAGAGGTAAAGACGGATTGGCAAGGCGTAAGGAAGGATGGGACACAGTGCTCGGTAAGTAACCGGCTGACATGCCCCCCCTTTTTGACTTTTAAAGTCATAAAAGGAAACCAATCTCTACCGTCGACTTCAACTCAAGTACAGTCGAGTATCTCATATTAAAATTTCCTTATGTTCTCTTCGTGTGCGTGATCAGTAAATAGGTGCCTATTATAAAATAATCTTTCTGTTAAATACATGGCTTGTTTTCTTCTGTCAAAGAGCCTTACTGATTTTACCTTTCTTCTTTTAGCCACTGTGAACAGCATACAGAACGCGGACAGAGATCTACAGAAGACACGGCACCATTTAAATGACTTCTTCTGGAAGCTGAAGATAAAGGTAAGTTTATTAGTGAAACGACTGTCAGTCTTTGTGAATAAGGAAAGCATTTAAAGTCACAGAACAAAGGAAAAAGAAAATATATATAACAAAGTGACTCTCTCAAGGTACATGGAAAGCTATTATACAACAAAACTCAAGCTCGTCTTACCAGGAGTCTCTTTTTTATAACCAAGTAGTCTACTTTGTGTCACAGACAAAAATAAGACTATTTTATATCTGAATAAGTATAAAAAGAGAATGAATTTATTTGACAGAATGAGAATTTGCTGCAAGACATAGATGCGGCTATTCGGTTAAAGGTTGTACTCTCACAGAGGTAATGTGCCTGAAATATAAAGGAATGGAGAGAATTGCAGGTGAGAAAAACCAAACCTTGTTTTTGTAGAACATGTGTTTGTCCTCCTTAAAAATTAACCTATCCTTTAGGAATATTCCCTCCTCCAGACATTACTTAAGTCCCATTCTCTTTAATGTAGTCCAAACCAGCCTTTGACCTTGGTGTCAGTTCAGACACATAACGATAAAATAATTTTCTTCTAAGAGCTTCATGATAGAGCTTCAGTTGAAAGAAAATAAATCCCTCCTTTATCTGCCACAAAGAGAAAGTGCCATAAACACTTTCTAAAAATTATCTCCTTTTTTTTCTTGTAGGTCCTTCAGTTGAGGTCATTCACTACACAGATGCCGTAGAGGAAGAAAAAAAGAGATGTAAGAATCAAAGGCAGAAGGGGAGAACGCTCCCTTCTCCTACTGGCAAGGTGAAAGCACAAAGTGCACGCGCAGTGACAGCTAAGAACGTCATTCATATACCATCAGAGAAAGAACTTATGCTAGCTAACCAGTTAAGTGTAACCCAAACCACCCAGGGCCGAAAAACAAAACCAACTCCCAAGCCGAAAACAGTTGTCAAGAAAGAGGTTTCTCCAGCTGTAGTTAGGGGAGCTTCTGTAGTTAAGGGAGCTTCTAAGTCTGCATCTGTTAAAAGTTCAAAGAATCCTCCTTCTGAAATTTCTCTTTCTGTCAAATCCAAAGCGAAGGCTCCGTTAAAAAAACCTGGGAGGCGGGCAGTGAGAAACGCTGCATCTGTTGACGTGGACTTAACAGAGGAGGAACGAAACAAAGAGAAAAGTGAATTTGACGACATGGAGGTAGACGTTATTGAAAATGACGACGTAGTAGACTTAACTGGCGTAAGTCAATCTGTGAGTCCTCCTCTCACTTCCACCCCTAAAGGAGTTTCCCCTAAGGAGGGTGTCAGACGCAGCCCCAGGATAGCCCAACGAGAGTCAGGGGGGAAAAGCAGCAGTAAGAAGCTGTCCTTTGGTAATAAAGGGTCAGGGGAAGTAAGCTTTAAAGACGAGGTTAAAAGAGAACCAATGGATGAACGTCTGGCTAAAGTGGAGTCTTTTGTAGTAACAATGGAATCAAACAGGAGGGAACATGAAGACAGGACCCTGAATCTAGTGGAGAGGTTTACTGAAGTAATAGAAACTCTCTCCTCTTAGAGGAAGAACATTATAGACAATCAGGCAACATGCAGTCGCAAAGTTGCGCAACTGATAAAAGTGGTTGGTTAGCTGATCTATTTAACCGAGGGGGAAAAGCGTTTTTCGAATGCACTAACACAGACTGCAGATCTGCCTCACCTAGACACCCAGACCCTAGCGGTAAAACAGGATACCTTGTCGGGCCAGTTCTGGCAACAATGGTACAGTTGTCCAGGTGTCATGTGCAGAACCTGGGTCTTCAGCCACTCTGTCTCCTTCTGGCAATGATGGTACAGTTGTCCAGGTGTCATGTGCAGAACCTGGGTCTACAGCCACTCTGTCTCAGTCTCCTTCTGGCAACGATGGTACAGTTGTCCAGGTGTCATGTGCAGAACCTGGGTCTACAGCTACTCTGCCTCAGTCTCCTACTGCCAACGATGGTACAGTTGTCCAGGTGTCATGTGCAGAACCTGGGTCTACAGCCACTCTGTCCCAGTCTCCAACTCACAACGAAGGAAATCTCCTGGGGGTGTCTACTCATATGAGGCCTACAGCAATACTCTGTCAGGCTCCCTGTGCTACTCAAGGAACATTCATTCAGCCACATGTGGAGACTACAGTGATACTCGGTCACCCTCAAAGTGGTTATGAAGCTGTGGCTAGTACATCACAAGCCATCCAAGAGCAAAGTACATCTCAACCTGGTGCACTCATCCCTTACTGTGTCACTTTGGAACTGGCTAATGCTCACCTGCCCCATGCGAACACACCAGACCCCATACCAGACCCCGTTACTGCTTTACAGGAGGCAAGTAAGTGTGAATCTCATGTGAACACAAAACCCGCACCTGAAATGCGAGACCAATATTTTCAGTCTTACAAAATTATTGCTCCCCTCTCTTCTTCCGGGAGCACTTTAGCTGTTGAACATCCTGTTGAGTCCAGTGACCAGAGAAAAGAGAAGCCATCCGTTTTAGAACCATTATGTCATAATGATTCGATGTTACAAGTGAAGTCCTCGAAGGGACTTTTGGACTGACTTTGGTTCTTTCTACCTGTGCGCGAACTAGAGCAAGGCCACCACCCAAGGTTGGTGCATCCCAGTGAACCTACATAGATGTAAGCAAAGGTGGAATTGTACTCAGATGTAAAGAACTGACTGAGGCGACAGTTAAGACAGAGGGTAGGAGTGAGGAAGAAGTCATGGAAGCTGCTTCTACTCTGGGTAGAATGCACTTAGCGACAGACTCAAACAACACACCACAGGATAAGGAAAGCTCAAAAGGAGAGGAGACTAGTGATGACATGAGACAGGGTCCAACTACCCACAAGAGGCCGCTACAGTCAATGAGGATCCCAAAAAACCGGCTCCAGAGCAAAAGGATACCGAACAGACTCATGCTGACGTTCCAAAGGACACAAATGACAACAAGGAGCCTTGTAATGGAGATGGTTCAGGTGAGGTTCTTGACCCAAATAAGAGCAAGAGTCTGGTGACACTGGTGAAGGTTAAAAAATAGAGTGTAAGTTCCCCCCTGGGACCCCGATAGACCTCTCCAGTAGTGGGTACCAAGTCATAGACTACAATAAGGTGAAGGGGCAAAAGTGGAAGAAGAACCAGCTTCTCGTAAAACTACCAAAAAGAGAGGGGCAGCAGGTTCCAAAACCCCAGAACCTAAGGCTAAAAGGCCCAAGAGAAAGGCTGTATCAAGGAAGTAGAGGACGGTCATAAAATCAGTCTGCACACATTTCATTTTCCATTGTTATAGTATATAAGTACATAATTTTCAAGTGACGTTGGACCCCGAGCCCCTGCAGAACCACGTGTCATCTATCATTGAACATAGAAATCGTTATTAAGTATTCTTTTAATTCGTGCTACCAAAGTGCTTTTCTTGTACTAGTAGGGTTCTATTTTTTGTTGGCATAAAAAAAAAAACATGTGTTTTTCACATGCACTACAATCAAGATAATAAGGGCCTTTCAGCTATTTTCAGTGGATTCAGCCCAGAGCGTTCTCTCAAAACTGTTTCTTTTTTTTTATTTTCTTTTTAAGATATGTCCAAGAAAGAAGCATGCTTCCCAATGTTAAAAGGGACTAAGATGTAAGAAAGATAAAGCAGACGAAATGAAAGGAGAAATGAAGGCTATATAACTTAGTCATATATCCCAGATTATAAATAAAAGTTGTTTTTGGTGTATGTTTTTTATGGGGTAGAATAACAGGGAATAAATTATTTTTCAAATTAAAATTCATTGAGAAAGAAACAATATTAATTCGTAGTATATCCAATATCCAATATCCTACAAAATAGATAACAGCTGCTACTTACAGTCTACTACTCTCTACAGCGACGTCTAGTTCATACATATAACGTCATAGTTCCCATGTTTAACACTAGGTGGCCTCACAGACATTATAGCGTTTGTGACGTCACCACACGGTGTCGCGACTGAAAGAGTCTTGCGAATGAATACCTTTTTTGTCATCCTCCATGCCCAAATCAAAGGACAAGGTAAGGTTTAAGATGTTCATGGAAGACTGCTGTACTGCAGTACAAAGAATGAAGCCTCTAAGTCAAACAGTTGTAGAGAAAATCGGATTCAAAATCTGTCTTTCATGACGACGTGTTACCTGATAGAAACATCGTTACTGATGTCGTTATAATGACTGTCGTTGTTGTACCGGTATATAAAGAAATAGATTAAAAAAAAAGAAAATTAAACCATACATGCAGGAAAAAAACGTCTTCTATCTTTCTTACATAGGGGGCCACCCCTTGGCAAGGGAGGGTAAAGAAGGAACTGGTCTTGTCTCCCATAAACCAAAGTGTTAACTCAGAAGATTCAACTCTCCCTTGGGTTCCTTCTACCCCAGACTTTTATGACTATGGACTACTGGGCCAGGAGAATGTAAATGTAACTTTCGAGAAGACTTTAGTAGGACAACATGGATCTGAATCTGAAGGGAGCAATCTGAGTGATCCTGAGCATCTCCCTCTGCAGCCTGACCTGCCTCTCAAGGATGGCAGATGGTCTGACGATGAAGTAGATGCTCTTATGGATGCAGTAAATGTAAACAGGGACGCCTTGACGTTCCACTATCAAGGCACAGGTGGGGGAAAGGATGTCAAGCTGCAAGGCTGGAAGGATGTGGCTAGATATGTTAATGACGTGGCAGCCACCTATAGGACTGTGAAGCAGTGCATCAAGAAAGTGAGTGACTTCACTCAAAGGCAGAAAGGAAGGGTAAGTGGAGTTCATTTGAATCATTACTTTGATTTTTTACTTAATGGACTATAATATTTGAAAATGACATTCCAGTTTATAACAAATTTTAAATGAAAAATGAATAAAAGGGTCTTCACTATGCACCTAGTTTTATAGACGTTCAGGTAATAAACTTAATTATTTTCAGTTCAATCGGCTACGCAGGGAGGTATCGAAGACTGGGCAGGGAAAGATAGGAAAGAAGTACCTGCTCTCTGACATTCAGCAGAAGGCTATCAATTACATAAAAGAGGAAGCAATAACAGGTAAGGAGATCCGCTGAGAAAATTATCACAGGTTATTTTATTTTGGCTAAATATCTCAAACAAAAAGTAAAATGTGACTCTTTACAAGGGTATGTTACATTTCTGTATACAAAGGTAACTTAATTAAAAGTCTTTTACAGCTATGAAAATTTTACTGTACATATAATGCAGATACACTTATTTCCTGAAGGTATACAAGGGGTCCCTGTTATGGCCACATCCCATGAAGCAAAGAAAACTATCTCAGAGGAAAATAAAAAGTTGCTGTGGACTGCAAAAAGAGAGCAAAAACCAGACTACAGCAAAATAAACATGCCGCGTGCGGTTGTACCAAATAACTACAAACAGAAGCAGGATAACAGGAAAGCGTGTTTCGATAAACTTCAGAGGAAAAAGGATCATGAGGAGAAAATGAAGAAGGAGCACAGAAGGGAGGAGAAGGAAAGGGAAAGCAATGAAAAGGAACACAGGATAGCTGAGCAAAAGAGGGACAAGCACTTTTATTGTAACAACCATTGTTAAGCCAAAATCGTTGTTTCTGTAACGTCCCCCAGGAGTACTTCAGCCCGGTTCCAGAGACATCTGGTAGAGAATCACTTTCACAATCACAATGGTAAGAAAAGGAAGAAATGCACTACAAAGGTGACATACAACCAGCGTAACGATCTGGCAAGACACCAGAAGAAGGGATATGCAGAAGGTCTCGATACAGCTTGCAAATGAATCATGGAGCTGCATCAGGAACTCATGAAGGAGTTTGATAGTTTAAGCTTGGACAAAGATCCGACCGGGGGACCAAGTCCTCTGTGAGGTTCCGAAGTCCAAGGATTCGAAACTAAGAGCAAAGATTGTCCTGACTCCAGGAAAGGGCAAACTGGACATGCACGAGAGCCCATGGCAACAGTCCAAGAGTCAGGCAAAGATGGAAAGAGCGCCAGGGAGAGACCAGAGCCGTGGTGGACCTGGGAATGGTCAGGGTAAACCATCTAGCACACAGCCCAGGGTGTATGATCGTTCCAGATCCCCCTGGCACATCACCCAAACGAGCAGAACCAGAGTACTCTTGTTTTCAAGAAACCTGGTACTGCCGGCTATGCGAGAGCAGCAGCTAGACCGGGAAAACTAGATAAGGATAGTTTCCCGTCAATGTCCCAAGGTCCTGGACCCCAGAGCCAGACCTTGGTCATTGGAAGAGGGGGTTGCCTTGTACCTAAGAAGGCCCCAGCACCTGCCACTGCTGGATCCGCAGGTGTCGTATCTCCTCAGCAGATTATGACCACCCCTGAACAGGTACAAATGTATCTGAAGATGGGGATGAAACAAACCCGCCACCCGGCTACTGTGTCCCCATGGCACCATCGGGTATGTCCGGAAGCCCAACATCTGGAAAGGCCGCTCCAGTAGTAACAACCCCCCCTAAGAGTGTTGCACTACCTGTTTAACCAGACATTGCTATTACCATTAAAACCGGTAATGCTGAGATCTGGTTCGAGAAGTCGTGCCAAGGAGAGGCTGATGTCCAGAAGGCCATCTATACCCATTGGGAGAAATGCGTGAAGGAGAGAGCTACAGAATTCCACCAGGGTCTTCTGAATGACACTCTCCTATGCATTAAGGAGGTGGGCGATGCCGAAAAGGAACGCCTGGAAGCCCTGATCCAAACCGAGGTCAAGGGAGGAAGAAGCCGTAGCTGCAAAAGAACAGGCAGCTATGGCTGTGCACGTCTTGGAGAAACGTGTGAAACGTCGGAACACGAATCTGAACACTAAGTTCATGAGGGTTTTCGGGGTCGATATAGATGAATGGGACGGTACTCCCGAATCCGCCCTAGACCTTTTAAGAAAGAAACACGCCAAGAAATCCACTTAGTGTGTTCTGGGTCCCCTCCCCATTTTTTTTTACGACCATTGTTTACAGAAGGTAGTTACACCTACCTCCTGATGTTCATATATCGGTAACACATATTTTATTCTATGTGTTCTGGGTTCCTTTATAACCAGAGTTAGTCCTATCAGGATATAGTATACCAAACCTTTTTCCTGATGTACCTGTTTCAGATTGATATTACCCTATATAATAATTTCGAATAGCTATTTGTGCTGTTACGAATGCTGCCTGATGTGGATGTACGTGCCTGTTTCCTGATATTACCTGTTCCTGATTAACGGATGGACTTACCTATTCACCAAGATTGCTGTTACTTATATTATATCCACACTTCCGGATCTACCTTTTGGACTACTACTTTGTTATATATACCAAAAAGGACTACTACTACATATTGGCACAGGATTACCTTTTTGCACCATCCGGATTACTTCTACGAACTATAGCACGTCTAGAGGATTATGGGTAGCTGCCCTATTCAACTTCTGTGTTTACATATTACTACATAAAAGATTCAATTGACTCTAGCACTTCCATCCCGTGGTTAGCTGACCACAAATTTTTCTACACCTACACCGGATAAGCTTCTAGACAACGTACAATGATTCATCTTTATTATGTATATATGTGCTCATGCAATTGTGTTTTGACACTGTAATAATGTTTATATAACTATCATTCATACCTGTATGAACTTAATGTTATAATTATCTTATGGGTTTATAAAATAATTGGATCTATCCTTACTTATATAGGGGCCTGCATAGTTGTAAATATATTAGTGCGCTTCATCCGAGAGACGCGCTCGTATGGTGCTCGTTCCTTCTATGCCAACCAGATGTCGCTTTGCGATACCCATTTGGTACAAGAGGGGGCAGCACCATGCCTCGCGTCCAGCTTCTACTAAGAAGCCGGATGATCCGCAGAAGGAGACTGGACATAGTCCAGTCCAGACGTATGTTCTGAGACAGAGAGAACTCAATAAAGTCCTACCCGAGCGGTAGGAAGTCTGGGGCTTTGCCCAACCCGAACTACTTGTGTTGTGTTGGTATCTTTAGTGATAAGCGAGCCAACGAGCCACCCAACATATAAGTCGATACAAACCATTACACTGGTGCCGTGACCAGTTGTTTCGGGGGTGGAGCACGGCCAAACGGCCGAAAGCCACAGGCTACCTAATGTGGGTCCCTCCAGCCCTGGGCTAGAGGGATTCGAAGAAGATGATTACACATCCCAGCATTTGTTGTTAGACTGGAAACCAAGTCAACAACATGTGTACAACCCGAAAGGTGTCCAGACAGTTTTCTCGACACCTGGTCTAACAGACGATCCTACCAGAATTGGAGATGGGATCGTAAAATTGTATCCGAACACACCTAGACAGGTTGTTTCGGATACAGGGTTATTTAGCGGGGTAATTAAACCTGCCAGGTTAGACTTAAGCGATTGGTCCCAAGTGCTAACTAGTAGGCGCCAGCTTGGGCCTAGCATCCCAGCGAGCGCTGCTGGTATCTTGGAGACCCCTAAGGGTCAAAGCCCGATCCAACGTACAGTGCCCCCTATGAGTGTTGCGGTAGATGGGGCAACCCGAGTGGCCCCATTGATGACATCATCGGTTCATGAAAGCGACAATGATGGGGGTAAAGAAGATCCGAAAGGATCATCGGGCACTAAGAGAGTTAGACCCCGAAAGACATTGCCGAGAAGCTTGGAAATGCACTCTCTGGGCCTATCCTTAGACAAAGGCTTATCTGACTCCATGTTCAATCCGGGAGGTAGTCGTAAGTCGAGGTATGGACGTCAGATGGGCCTCGGGTATAAGACAACCTCAGCCTAGTTGAAAGCCAAAGAACAGGGGAGCAACAAGCTAAGAGACAGCATGAACAATTCATAGCTGCTCAGAAGAAAATTGAAGACGAGACAAAAGAACGGATCGGAAAGCTTCGTTCTGTCGAACAGGAGGCGATTCTAAAAGAATCCGACCTCAAGTATCGTTTGTCCTCTCTAGTCCATTGGTTGGAATTAAAAGAGAAGGAGGAGAAGGAAAGAGGAAGCAAGTTGGCTGACCTAGAACATGAGGAAGCCAATAGACGAAGAGCGATCGACAAGGCTAGAGCCGAGGAAGTCGCTAAGGCTCGGATGTAAACAAATTACAATCTGAATTGCATGCTATGGAGGAAAGATTAAAAAGACTTCAGCTCCGTAAGGCGGAGACAGAAGCTAAGTTGATCTCGGAACAAGACGAGATCCGAAAAGAGACCACAGAGTACCAAAGGTCTCAGAAGGAAAAAGGTGAGAAGTATCGTATACTAAAAGATACTTTGAAAAAGGAGGCACTAGCTGCCCAAGACGAAAGGAACCGAGCTGTAGCGGACAATGAGAAGATCCGATGCGAGATCTTGTCAAAGAATGTACAGCTAAGACAAGAACAGAGGAATTTGACCACTGATGTGGCAACCTTGACGATAAATAAGTCCGCAATGGAAAGTAACTTACAGGAACAGGAGCATGCGAATCCACACTCAACATTTGTCAAACAAGGAGACCAAGTTTCCTGTTCGACTCCAAAGCATCCGGCGTACAACCCTTTCGTAAATGATAATGCATCTCGGAATATGGATCAAGGAGGTGTCTATATTAGAACCCAAGATAAGAACGGCCGGACCAGCAGAGTTTGGATCAGTGAATTCCCGATAGTCCATAACTTGGACCCGGACTTCGTGCCGAGAGACTGTTCCGACACTAGTGCCGAAACAAGTGGATTCCACATACATGTGGATCAGACAGATAATGTCTGGTTGGACGCAGGTTACCCTAGCAACCAACATAATCCACAAAACAGTGGCAGCCAACAAGGACAGGCTGGTCAACCGCCTAATGACGGTAGTTAAGGCGGATCTACCAATCCAAACGGGCAAGGGGGTGATGATGCTTCGGGTACCAACCCCAATGCAGGGGGTGGAGGTTATACGAATTCCAATGGTTCGCAATGGACGTATAACCAACCACCACCACCACCGCCAAACAATACCAGTTTTGGTGGTATGGGAGGCAATCAAACCTTGAATGAAACCAAGGCGATTGAATGGAGCAAACAACAATGTAGTAGATTGATGTATGCTCACAATTCTGCCCGAAGGGTTGCCGTCATTCCTAAGGAATATGACGGTACATGGCCATGGAAAGAATAGTTTGAAGATTTCATCGATGTGATGAATTGTAACAGATGGACCCCATACGAGGCCAAGCCACATCTAGTAAGATGTCTAAAGGGTGGCCTGGGACGCATGGCCGTCGAGCAATGGTCACCTAGTATGGTCTCGCTGGGAGCTTTGAGCAGCTGGTTGAGTCTGCTAGTGGACTATTATGTAATATGGTCAAGGAGGATCCTATGGTTCGTTTCAAGAAACGTACCCAAAAACCCACAGAAGCTTTCAGGGCATATGGTATGGAACTGCATGCTCTGTTAAGTAAAGCCAGACCCGGGACAGAGAACCAGGACTGGTATTTGGACGACTTGATCACCCAATTCGTCAAGGGTCTAAGAGACCGAGACGAGCAAATCGCTGCTAGGGATGCCTGGAAAGAGGGCACTACCCTACACGGCATATTTAACGGTATAGATATGGCCGTGAAGAAACAGACGATGCTAGCTGGAGACATCCCGAACACCTCGGGATCCACTCCGGTGGCGTCTGTAGTTCAGCGATCCGAGGTAGAGAGTGCCCCGGACGACTTTGAATTAATAGACATAGAGCAGAAGGACGGTACCTTTTGCTCGATGCAGCTAAGGAAAAATAGTTCTGGCAGAAAGTACATTCCGAGGAAGGCTTTCAATAAGCCAAAGGATACTAAAGCACCATCGGAAGTCAGGGGTGACGCTAAAGCTAGTAGCAAAGTATATAAGCCCTCTGATAGCTCTGATAAAGCGAGGGGTGAATCTCCGGATATGACCAAAATAATGGAGGAGATGTGTAAGAAAATTTCAGATGCACTCCAAGCCAATCGGCAGAGACCCAGGGTGGATCGCCGAACAGTCAAGTGTTTCAGGTGCCAACGGATGGGGCACTATTCCTCTGAATGTACCGCTGCAAAGCCGGTAATGGCGGCTTATTATGAAGCCGAAGTCGAAGGCGAGGAAAGCCAGAATGCTATGGAATCTCCTGATACAGGGGGAAACTAGTGGGGGTTGTATCCACGGCAGTGGGTATAACCCCAGCAGGGAACGAATGCCAAAAGGCTACCAGGGGTAATCCGGTGGAAGATTTCGAATCAAATTTACCTCGAGGTCGGGTGACTGTGGGTGTGCACCCCATCACCCCGGCCGGGGCCAGGGACCCTAGTGCTAATATGTACGGTGGCGTGTATTTGGAGGCGAGCGGCCGCACTGGGGGAGAGGAAGGATGGATCAAAGAGTTGATTCGAGTGTGTGGGACACGCCTTCCCCCAAGTCATCCGTATCTGGAATTTCTGAGAGGACTCGGATTGAATCTTTGTGATTCGGGAGACTTTCAACAGTTTACCAGTAACCCATCCCCTCTGGGAGGGAGACGGTGGTATGTACCCATATCTGTGGAAGGCCGGGTAGGAGAATTCTTGGTGGATACTGGAGCTAGCCATTCCTGTGTGTCCAAAAGATTCTTCGACTCGGTGGCCAGCAGTCATGAGAACCTCAAAACGGGGGTAAATGCTTGCACGGCCGACGGAAGCAGTATGAGGACTTTTGGTAGGACGTTTAAGCCTATTCGAATAGGAGGCAAAGAATTCGTTCTTTCGCCAACTATTGCAGAGGTTAGCGATGACGGAATCCTCCGATTGGATTTTGCAAGCTTATACGGGGCCGCCTTGGACCCAAGGGATGGAATGATGAGTATTCGGAATCCATATGGCTTGCATGTACAGGGCGTCTTGAGACAGGTGTCTTTAGTAGCTTCCGTTATACACACAGTGAAAATCCCTCCGGGCACCACTTGTGATGTCCTTTGTGGCGGATCAATGGCCCAGAAGGGTGAGACGGGAGTCTTTGAACCCGATACAGTATTTTTATCGAGTATCGGGTTGGATTCAGTGGACACATTGGTGGCAAATGCAGCATGGTCTGTATTACCCATGACTAACCGAACCGGTTCAGTGGTTTACTTAAAGCGTGGCGACATTGTAGGGGATATGAGTTTGGTAGAACAAGTTGCCGAGGCCAAGTTTAATAAACCATTAAACCCTGTTAGTAAGCATCCATTGGATGAAGAATTCCATATTGATAAATCAGACTACAGAATACGGAGGACAAACAATGCCTGGGGGACCTCCTGCGAAGGTACGAGAGTGCTTTCGGTAGGGAAGGAGGACCCGTGGGTAGAACCGATAGGGTGTTGCACACCATAGATGTGGGCGACGAGAAACCTTTCAAGATTCCGTATCGTAGACTTCCTCTTAAGAAGAAGTTAATATGCTAACAAGAAATACAAAAGCAACTGGAACTAGGGGTAATCGTGCCCAGCTCGAGCCCTTGGTCCAGCCCCGTTTGTATGACTACTAAGAAAGACGTTACAATCCGCTTTTGCGTCGATTACCGAAAATTTAATGGTATGACAAAGAAGAACTCGTATCCCCTTCCAAGGATAGATGAGACGTTAGATAGCTTGGGCGGGAACCAATGGTTCTGTACCTTGGACTTACAATCCGGGTATTGGCAGATACCGATGCACCCCGATGACATGGAGAAAACAGCTTTCTCTAGTCATATGGGGCTATTCGAGTATAATGTCTTGCCCTTCGGATTGTGTAATGCCCTGGCTACATTTGAGGCCATGATGGAATCCCTACTGAGTGACCTGCTGTGGAAGAAGTGTTTGGTCTCCCTAGACGACGTTGTCATATTCGGCAAGTCATTTAAGGAATGCCACGCGAACCTGCAGCTGGTACTGGATCTGATTCTATTTAACGGTCTAAAACTCAAACCCAAGAAATGTAACCTGTTCAAGAAAACTATTACATATCTGGGAAGGATCATCACCCCTGACGGAGTGAGTGCAGATCCGGAGAAATTGGAAGCAGTCGGGAATTGGGATAGGCCCACGAGTGCTAAGGAGGTAAGATCATTTTTAGGATTCTGCTCCTATTACCGTGATTTTATACCGAATTACTCCCATGTAAGCTTTCCCATGCAATGCTTAGCTCACTGGACCCCGGGTAGGGCTCGGGACCCTTTCCCATGGACCAGCGAGCAGGAAGAATCTTTTAATAAAATAAAAGATTTGTTTAGGAATATACCGCTATTAAAACCCGTAATGGTTTTGGTCTTACGGACCTGGGGGTTCGGGTCTTACGATTCGGGAAAGAAAGAGTAAGACGGTGATTAAAGTGTATGCCAACGGATAGTCTTTATTAAAATACACACTCACGGCTACCCGATAGTTGTTAACAGGGCAGCTAACAGATATTAAGAGATGGTCCTACATACTTGGAGGCCAGAAGGGCCTCTGACGTAGCGGCTGAGCCCTGGGCTTTATATAAGAGCCCAGGTGTTCGTCGTCAGATGTCCCCACAGACCCGGATCGGTGCTGCCACCTATCCGGAACCTGAGGAACGTCCGATGACTCGACTCACCCGCCACGTCAGACGGTACCCAACACTATGGTTATACAATAAGTACCTCTACACCACTCCCCCAGACATTTAGGAAGGAGTTATACCTATTGTATTATTATAGGGATAACATTACTATATGTCTAAACCCTAATAATAGAGGTACAACCATAGATATAACGTTCACATCATGTATAGTATGATTCGAATCTCAATTTCATATATTTGATAGTGTATATAGTTACAGAATAACAAACCGGATGTTGTAATACAATACGAATTTGTTGAATGAATAACAGTTATGTGTAACGGAACTGTTAATTAACCTTTTATACCATATATTAACAATCTATTTTTATGGTATAAGTATTAGGATAAGTATCATAATTCGCATATATGTGATAATAACAGTTATATGTAATGGAACTGTTAATATTGAATAAATCACATGATAACATACATATGGGTTTGTAATTATTAATATCATGAAGGATTATATAGTCTTGAGAAAGACTTTTAAAGTAACCACACTATCTAATGACATTTTATATGTTATGACCCAATGAATCCGTTAAGGATTTCGTGAGTTTTAGGAATAGAACCGTTATGAATTATACACTTGAAAAAGAAAAAAATTACAGTGGAGTAATGTATATGACACTATATGTGATACCACCGTGTACCAAATAACCATTATAGCACCAGACGAATATATTTATACTAGAATATGCCTCGCAGGACAATAATATGAATAATCTGGTGAATATACACTAAGAAGTTTACCAGATCTTATTAAATAATATGCACAGTAACCGTATTAATATATATACCCGTATCAAAATATACAGTAATTTATCATAACAGTGTAACTATGCACATACAAATGATATTAGAAAAATAGTTATATGACATTATATACATGACAAATAATGAATGTTGCTGGAGTCTTGCGCCGCAGTCTGCCGGATGCTAGAAGGTAGGTATGGTGGTCAGCTAACCACGGGATGGACGTGCTAGAGTCTTTTTATAATCCAGGGTAATAAATGTTGACACGGTAGATGAATTTGGGGCAGCTACCCACAATCCTCTAGAAGTGCTATTATTCATAGGTATATCCGAATGGTGTAGAATAATAGTAGAATAATAGTCCGGTTGTCAACAAGTAGAAACGTAATCCATTTAAGTATAGTTGACATAAATGTGAGTCCAAAGTAGGTTGATCCGAAAGTAATAATATGTAGTAGTATGTAGTTTAATCCATTCGGGAGTAGAGGTAGTATAGAATCGTATAGTCCATCCTTATATTGTGGTCAGCAACAGGTAACAGCAGGGGTCAGGAACCAGCATCCGGATATGTATGACAGCAGCAAGTCTACTATCAGATTTTTTATAAGTGTAGTTCCTAATCCGAATAGACTATTCAGGATATAATAAGGAGTTATATGTCCTGAATCATACAATTAGCTAGTTTTAAAAGGAACCCGGAACACATAGAATACAAGTGTTCATATTCTAATAGAAGACATTCGCAGATGTGTAGTGTTCCGCAAAGACTAAATCTGGTTATTAATGGAGAGGAAAGTAATATAAGAAAATAACCCGTAGCATGCTTAGGTGGATTTCTTAGCATGCTTCTTCTTAAGGGAGTGATCATTTTTTAACAACAGGGGGAGGCCGGTGGGTTTGAGGGGGGGTCAGAATTTTTTCAACCCCTTGACCAGGGGGGGTCAGAATTTTTTCAATACCTCTGATGGGGGGGTCAAAATAATTTCACCTGTTTTCAGTGGAAAACCCCGCGCGTTACTATAGGCTAAAAGGGGACGTTCGCGTGCGATTTTTGTCCCTTATAGGGGGTCGAAAAAATTTTACCCTCTCGAGAGGGGGGGTCGAAATTTTTTTTGTGCGTCCGCGCGCAAACCCACCAGCCCCCCCCCTGTTGTTAAAAAATGATCACTCCCTAAGAAGATCTACAGCCGATTCGGGAGTGCCGTCCCACTCGTCGATATCGACTCCGAATACCCTCATAAACTTAGTGTTTAAGTTGGTATTCCGGGTAATCTCCTTAACACGCTTCTCCAGGATGTGTACGTCCATAGCTGCCTGTTCTTTGGCAGCTAAGGCTTCATCCTCCCGGGCCTTGACATCGTCCCGGATGACGGTCTCGAGGCGCTGTCTTTCGGCATCCGCCACCTCCTTCATACATAACAGGGTATCGTTAAGGAGACCCTGATGGAAGTCAGTCGCTCTGTCGCGGACACATTTCTCCCAGTGGGTGTGGATGGCCTTCTGGACATCCGCTTCCCCCTGGCGAGACTTCTCAAACCAAATTTCTGCATTACCGGTTTTAATGGTAATTGCATCCTTTGGTTTCTCAGGTGGTGCGACAACCTTGGGGGGAGTCGACACTGCCTGAGGGCCACTTCCGGATGTAGGGCTTCTGGATACTCCTGCTGTTGGTACACGACCAGGGTCTGGCTCTCAGGTCCAGGTCCCTGGGTCATGGATGGGAAGTTACGGGTGTTAACTTTCCCCGGCTTCAATACAGCAGCTGCGTATCCTGCAGATTCGGGTCTCTTAAAGACAGGAGTACCCTGAACCTGCTCGTGTGGGTGGCGTGCCAAGGGAGACCTGGAGCGATCTTCTGCCCTGGCTTTAGTAGCTGTGGTGGTCTGACCATTACCGTTACCACCACGGTTCTGGTCACTTCTGCTCCTCTCACGAGCTCTCTTTCCCTCCTTTTCCCTCGACTTCTGCCAGAGGGACTCGTGCATGTGCATGTCAGGACAATCTTGGCGCGGAGTTTCGAATCCTTGGTCTTCGGAACTTCACAGAGGACTTGGTCCCCTGGTCGGATCTTCGACCAAGCATCTTCGCTCAAGCTATCGAACTCCTTCATGAGTTCCTGATGAAGCTCCATGATTCGTTTACGAGCCCCATCTGATCCTTCCGCGTGGCACTTTTTCTGGTTTATAGAGTCCGGGCAGGCGTACAGGGTAGAGCCGTCCTTCTTTACTCCGTAAGCACAGTCGGAGAAGCACGTCAGGATCCGGGTTTTAAATCCGGATTTGGCGTTAGCCCAGCATTCTGCCTCGGTTTGAGTAGATGGGGTGGCCTTCTCATCATACTCCTCCGAGGACTCGTGCACTGATTCCTCGTCCGAGGAAACAACCTCCATGGCAGTACTACCAGTGGATGAGGTGCTGGCTTGCGGGTCGGCTCTAACAGAATCCGGAAGATTCTTGAGCTTCCGCGCAGCGGACCTCCTGTTCTTACTGACCTTCCAGTCTTCATCCGAGTCCTTGGTTCCGGACGCGCTGGAGGTCGAGGCTTCTACTGGGCTCGGTTCGGTAGTACTGCTGGTGGCTGTAGCAGAACCGGCTGTGCTTCGGGTGGCAAGCTTCAGGTTGGGGATAGGAGGTGCGGGTACATCCGCTTCCCTCTTAGCCTCTTCCAGGGCTTCCTGCTCCGCAGTCATACGACGGACGAGGATCGTCCGAAGGGCTGCGCTCCTGTCCATACCCGTTAGCGACTTGTTTTGCAATCGACCAACTCTGCTTCGGTTACGTAAAAACCGTCGTCCCACTTTGAACAGTGTTTCACGGCTTCACGGTTCTCCCTCATGGTCCGGTACTGGGGCCGGGTGGCACAAGGACGTGGGTAAGTTTGCCCCTCGGGTTCCGAGACGCAGCCTACCCAATCAATGTTGGTCTGCTTGACATTCCACAGAGACCTGTCCGGCTTCGGATACGCTCCCAGCAGGAAGGCTCTGTTTGCCTCGTACACTACTTGGCGAAATGCAGTGTCCACCATGAGTCCTTGTTGGAACCACGGCCAGTCTCGGAGCCATTTGGGTGGCGTCCTGTCCAGCTGTTCGGGAGCCATGAGGCCCTCGATAGCCATTCTCACCTTCGGGTCCAACCTAACCGGTGTACCGTCTGCGTAGGTCACCTGTGCCTGTAGCTCCGGATGGACGTACAGGTACCGACCGTCATACTCTGCTGGAAACGGGTCAGCCACTGCTGGCTTCCACTGATCCTACAGGCCGTCGACTTGTGTAGTCTCGGACCCAGTTGCTGCTGGTTCAGGGTTCACAGCGTCTCCAGATCCCTCGGTCGGAAGTGGTGACAACATCTTTTCGGGCTCATTCAGTGAGAATGAGGCCAACTTCTCCTCGAACGAGCGATCCGTGGGATCCTCCACTTCCATCAGCTCGCTCTCTGCCTGTGTTACAGGTGACAAAGCTTCCAGAAAAGCTTCTGCGGACGCAGTCAGCTTATCCGGATCGCCGAATAGCTTGGCTGCTACAACGGATTCCTCAGCCATGACTGGGGAATCGATCCGGGAGTTAAATACTCCTGTTTTCCGGCCTTTTCGGCGCCGGGGCCGACACAAACGGAGTCTGCCTACTAGGAGACAGACTCTGAGGGCACGCCAACAGTTTGCTAGACGGTAAAAATCAAAGGAGGGAGCACAAGCGTCCGCCTTGAAATTTACCGAAAAACAATATGGCGACAAGCCAGCTTTCGTGACGTCATTTCCCCGCGAACCCGCGGGGTCACGAGAGGTCAGCCGAGACTGGACGCGGTGACGTCATGCGGAAACGCACGTGCTACAAGCGGAACATCAACAAACTGATTGTTTTTAGGTAATTATCGCTCATGCCGACGACTCGTCTAGGGATTTAAGTGGAGATTATGGAAAGCTTAAGCAAATCCACCGGATTATCCGTCCACTACCCATTGGTACATCGTACGGCGGCGACAAATAAGCCTTTCGGGTCAGTTGTCATCCGTTCCTCTAAATGTAAACATTACACTCGTTGTGTATACAGGTTAGGTCACTGCAGTCCTCTGGGCATTTCGAGGGCTGCGGCGAACGTATATCCCCTTCTTGGATAGTTCTTTATCGGACCTGACAGTCTGAAGAGCCTTTTCTAGGTGCTTCTTGGCCTTCGAAACACCTTTCCTCTTCTTTTTGTCTTCACCTGCCGAGACTTTTTTAACTCCCCCACGCTTAATCGGTGTTGGCGTGGGTGGCACTGATTCGGAACACTTCTTAGGCCTACCTCGGCCTCGCTTCACTGTAATGTTCTTCGCCTGGTCTTTTATACGATTCTGGTTCAGGATCTCTCCGGAACCTTCACCATACATTTCTGTGGAAGTCTCCCTCCCAGACCATTTCCTTAGTCTAGCCACGTTTGACTTATAGAGTCGACCAAGGTCTGATTTGATAATTACGGTACAATCACTAATAACTTGTGTTACAGTAAAAGGACCATCCCAATTAGACGCTAATTTTATGTGTCTAAGTGGTTCATGTAGTCTCAGAACTCTGTCTCCGGATTGGAATTTCCGATGTTTTAGATCGGTATCATATCCAACTTTCTGCCATTTGGCACTTTTCTCCAAATCAATTCGGACAGATTCATATGCTTTTTTAAATCTGTCTCTTAAGCATTCGACAAAAACTACATGACAAGGTAGTTCCGGGTCCATTCCTACGACTCCAAATACTAACTCTGCAGGCATTATCAGATCTTCTCCAAATACTAAAAGATTCGGAGTGCAGTTAATGACATTGCTCATCCCAGTCGTCCATGTGTTCATTAACAAGTGACTTTAGGACCTGAATAAGGGTTCTATTGAACCTTTCTACCAATCCGTTGTTTTGTGGCCTATACGGATTGGTTCTAGTCTTGCAGATAGCTAAGTATTCGCACATACCTTGCCAGAGATTTGATTCAAATTCTCTGCCTTGGTCACTGTGTAGCATTAATGGTACACCGAAAGTCAGTACCCAACCTTTTACAAAGGCTTCGACACAAGTGACTGATTTGTGATCCGGTAGTGGAAATACTTTGGTGTATTTCGTATAATAATCACACACTACCATCATACAGGTATTATCATTAGCGGTTGTATTCAGTCCACTAATGATATCCACCCCGATTCTTGCGAATCTAACTCCGAAAAGTTCTTGGGATAGTGGAAGCTTACCCAGCCCGGGTCCGGGTTTGTTTCTACAACAGTCCGGACAGGTGGTTACCCATCTTTGCAAGTCACGTGTCATGCCAGGCCAGTAGTACTTCTTGGAAAGTCGTGCTAATGAGCGTTTCCTTCCGAAATGACCACTGGTCTGATGCCCATGACAGTAGTACATAATGTCATGTCTCATGGCATGTGGTATTACCACTTGCATGATTTTCTCACCATTATTACATGGCTTCCAACGGTATAACACGCCTTTCCGGACTTCAAGCTCTGTCCATTGAGCAAGAAACCTTCTCATTTCTCGGTTTTCCAGAGAGACCTCTGGTCTAACTGGACGTATACCCTTTGGTACTAATTGCAGTAGCTGTGCAGTTATCGAGTCAGCTTCCTGGAAAAATCGTATGTGATCCATAGACCAATCCAGTATACTGGCAACTAGGGGTTCAAATGGTCTTCGAATCCCTGCTAGCACTGCTCTATGAGCTCCACAATCAGTACAATCCAGATTATCACATTTCCGAATTGGTATTCGAGACAAAGCATCAGCATTTAAATGCTTAACTCCGGGTCTATGCTGAATCTGGTGATGTTCAAGCCCATACTCTGATAAATGGGCTAGCCATCGACCTAACATTCCTTCAGCATCTTGGAAGTTCAGTAGCCATCTTAAAGAGGAGTGATCCGTACGTAAAGTAAAGTTCGTTCCCCATAGAAAATGTTTGAACTTCTTGGTATATACTTCTACTGCTAACAACTCTCTTTTGGTTGTGCAGTAATTGCGCTGAGTTTTACTCAGTGTGTTGCTGGCAAAGGCAATAGGTACCTCTCTCCCATTTTGGACTTGCGAGAGAGCTGCACCAATGCTATCATTACTAGCATCAGTGTCCAGTATGAAATGATCCGTTTCATTCGGATATTGTAATACTGGAGTACTTGTGAACAGGTCTTTTAGCTTTTGAAAAGCAGATTCCTGTTCATGCGTCCAAGGAAATTTTTCCTTGGTACTTCCTGGAGTCCAGTTAGCAATTGCTTGTAATGGGTAACTGACTCTAGAATAATTCGGAATAAATTCCCTATAATAGGAACAGAATCCTAAAAAGGACCTCACTTCTTTGGGTGTTTTAGGTCTATTCCAATTTGTAACTGATTCGATTTTATCGGGATCAGCTTTTATTCCTTCATCACTAATGATGCGGCCCAAATAATTTATGGACTTTCTAAACATGTGGCATTTCTTGGGTTTCAATTTGAGACCATTAGAAATAATACGTTCTAATACCAAATTGAGATTGTTAGAACACTCTTCGAATGTTTTTCCGAAGACTATAACATCGTCAAGGTATACAAGACATCTTTTCCACAATAAATCACTTAGGATAGTTTCCATCATTGCTTCAAATGTTGCTGGTGCATTGCACAAACCAAACGGCATTACGTTATATTGGAATAATCCAATATGACTCAAAAATGCAGTCTTTTCCATATCTGATGGATTCATTCCCACTTGCCAATATCCTGATTGCAAGTCTAAGGTACAAAACCAACTGTTTCCTCCTAAGGAGTCAATGGTTTTGTCTATTCTCGATAATGTATATGAATTCTTTTTCGTTATTCCATTCAACTTCCTGTAGTCTATGCAAAAGCGGATAGTACCGTCTTTTTTTGTTACCATACACACAGGACTACTCCATGTAATGGTTCGTCTCGTTAAGTTAGATTAAATCATAACGAAGAGAGAGAAAAGTTTCCGGGTAGGCAACCGAGCTTTTATTTCATAGCTTACGTTACATACGATCACAGCCTCAGAGGACTACATGCTACTAGGGCATTCGGTTACCCTTTCGGGTAACAACCTGGTTGAGCAGTGGGTAAACCACTACTGAAGAACATGGGCTAGGACCAGCCTTATATAGGGGAAAAGCCCGCGAAACTCAGACCGGCCACGTGACGTGTGGCGGACGAGTGGTAGGCCCCCTGGTGTAATGGATATGAACCCAGAGGCAGTTGCTGCCACCTGCCATCCGGATTCCCCCACTACACCCGAAGGACCTAGGTCTGAGTCTCACGGGTACATGAACGTAAAGTGTAAATACCATACCCCTACACTGCCCCCCTTAGACAATAACTTGGGGGTAATTAAACCGCAGTGTATAAATAACCTAGTAAGTGATTGTTTACAATACTAAAAAGGGGTATTAATTACACTTGCTCGATGTGAAATAGGCTATAGTATGAGACTATCCTATTTCTGAAAAATTATACAATAATAGCATCGAGTGTCGTTCATTTCATTTCCACCAGTAGCTTATAACAACCACAAATGATAAATATACAACTATCACAGATTTATAGTAACGTTTTGACAACAGTAGGGTCCTGAAAAGGACTGGTGGTTGTAAATAATGATCGTATTACAGTTATTGAACCCGGAAAAAAAATTTTCGACTTTTTAAATTAACAACTCTGTCCACTTTACAAAGTGAATTGAATATTAATGATCAGATATGAACAATTAATCTGATACTATATGAACACAATTAGGTATTAACCTGAGTAATACAATACTAAGTTTAGAGAAATCCGTTGGACCTTCTCTTATTTTATAGAAAAATATTTATACCTTAGTGTTTTATATTTACAAGTTACAGAAGAAATATAGTCTCTTAATATATTGAGACCAGGAATGACTTATCTAGACAGTTATAGGTCTAGGATTACCTTAAACAACTTTTAGGATTCGCAGATCCAGTATATTTATAGGTACCTTTATATAATAATATATCTTTATAAAAGATATTATATAGTTATAAATTTTACACACAATATAATATTATCAACAAAGTTACTTGTTTTCATGATTGGAGGATGTAACAGGAGTCGGATGCTGCTGATGTCTTGGTATGGGCGAGCTGAACCCTGATGCCTGAAGTGCTATAGTAAAACTTGTTGGTGGGTGTAGCTAAACCCTGATGCCTGTAGTGCTAGCTAACTGGAGGTAATAGTAGATCCAGTTGTAGACTGTTGATGGACTTTATGGGCGTAGCTAAACCCTGATGCCTGTAGTGCTAGCTAACTGGAGGTAATAGTAGATCCAGTTGTAGACTGTTGATGGACTTTATGGGCGTAGCTAAACCCTGATGCCTGTAGTGCTAGCTCACAAATAGTAGTGGTGTAGTAGTAAATCCGGTTTGTAGTTCAAAAGTCCATATTAATGTAAATTATCCATGATTTTATAATAGGCACAGTCATTATATTATGGCACAGTACAATTATGGTGTTTACAGCATTCGTACTCCTCCTCCAGAGTGACTTGTTTGTTTCTCCTTCTGTTTTCAGTTTCCAGATTAGGGTACAGTTTGGTACCCGAATCAATACGGGTTGGATAAAAAAATGGTTTCCTATCCAACAATACATAGGTAATAGCACCCCGGGACACACAATTATGCCCAATCTTCATGCAACAGTTTTCACTGTTCCATGTTCTCCTCGGGTGGCTGGTTTGGACCCGGTTGTTGAGCCTGAGGCTGAATGGGGGGGTCCACACCGGTTCCATCCGTAGATGCCAATGCAGGGACAGCAGGTGTTAGTTTCACCTTTTGGCGTGCCTCGAACAGGTTCAAAGCATGCTCAGGTGTGCCGTCCCAGTTATCCATGATAACTCCAAAAACCTTGAAGAACTTTTGCTGGTTCTTCATGTTCGTTGCTCGTTCTAGGTCGAGCATCTGAGAAGCTGTTTCCTTCTCGGATAGGGCCTCCTGCCGCAGATTAGCAGCTTCCTGCTTATCTTTGGCAACATCCGCCTTTATCTGAGTCGAGATCCGGTTGATCTCTGACTTCTGGATCGCGTCAATGCACTGGAGAGTGCTCGACACGGTCCGACGATACATATCCAGGTGGAGGTTTTCCAGATGGTGCTGTAACGTTTCAAATTGCTTGCTCTGAATATTGCAAGACAATTTGTCCTCCTTCTTGAAGAAGGTCTCCACTGTCTGGATCAGCTTAGGCCGATGAACCACAGCACCAGGTGGGGGTACCTGACCCTGAGGCTTCGGCTGTGCTCCAGACCCACTCGCAGTGACAGCTACACGCGTGTGCGAAGAAGCAACCGCAGTAGTAGCCGCACTAGCAGTGGTCGAAGAAGGGCCTTGATTTGGTAATCCCTGAGCTAGGGGCAACCGCGACAATTCCCTTCTAAGGTCTTTGGCTGTCAACAATGGCGCGGGTGGACGTTGTCTCACCACAGCACTCATTGTAGGTCGGGGAGCTTGACCTCCTACTGTCGGCAGTTCCTGCTTGACCCTCCCGTACTGATCAAAGATTTGCATCTCTGGTCCGGGTGGGCCCATAGCAGGGTACTGCTTCGGGTCTTTGACATTCAAAGGCGCGTGTTTTCGGGAGGACTGGCCACCCGGTCCACTGACACCAAAGAATGTCGGGTTCTGTGCACCTAGTGGAGTTGGTGCTCGTCCATAATGGGAAGGAGTTCCAGTAGGAGATGGAAGATGTGGCTTCTTCCTTCCCCCATTCGTCTGTCTCTCCAACGCCTCCAGTGGTGACCTGGCTCGGCTTGGAGATTCAGACGCCTGTCTCTTCCTATCTGCCGCGGAGGGTCCCTGGCGGTAATCCCTGCGGCTTCGGATCTGTTTTCCGGATGGAGTTACATAAGCCCCACCACGACGGCGGGCCTTGTTGCTCCTCCATTCGTTCAACAGATCGTACTCCTCCTGAGCGTACTCTAGTTTGCCGGACCCGGGAGTCTGGGCAAACTGAGCCTTTAGTTTCTGGTTAGTACCAGGAACCGTAGGCGCAAACTGCTTCGTACTCGGTGTGAGGGAAGCCAACTTCTCTGCATTGAGGCCCTTAAGGTTACCATAGAGTTCAGAGTGAATTTTCATCACCCGATCTATGGCTGCCTCCAGGCCCTCTCCATGCGAAGTCACATAGTGCCGGACCATGTCTCCGCGTCGGGGGGTGACACATCCTGTGCATTTAGCACATTTCTTGCCAACCTCCCGGTCGCAGACATATTCCGGCCTCTGGTGCATATGAACCTCCACGAGATGACGAAGGAACTCGTCTTTCTCGATGAAGAATTCAACCTCACCCTCACTTTGAGTACAACGTTGAAAGGGACAATCCTTACGATCCTCCCCGTAGTACTCATCTAGAGCAAACTTGAGCTTGCCCTTCTGGTCGTAATTGTACAGACCATTGGGCGAATTCTTAACGAATTCCCAATAGATCCAGTACATATTGGCCGGTTTTCTATCGGAGAGCTTCTTGCAAAGCCATTCCTCCATATCTTCACGCTTCTCACAGGTGATCTGAGGGGGCAGTCTCCATACGGATTTACTCCCCTTCAGGTGTCCCCTGTGTAGAGGAATGAAGTCGGCAAAGTTGCTATTGGCGTTAGCCCAGATAGCAGCCTCTTGCTCGTCAGTCGGAGTGGCATCCACAACTGGGTCAACCGGCTCCTTCCCTCCGGGTCGGATGGTACATCCACAGGTTGCACAACGGGTTGTTGACCCGCGAGAACCTGGGCTGCGGCATCTTGAGCGTCTCCACTCAAATCGGCCATTACGTCGTGTAGCTTGACGATTGGCACACCGAGCTCAACTTTTACGGTTGGGACAGCCGGTTCAGCTTCTGTATTATCAGCTTGAACGTCTACCTCGATAGGTTCAGGTTTGCGTTGGTCAACCCTCTTCTTATTCCGCCTGCGGGATCTGCCGTTAGTAGAAGTGCCAGGCTCGGATGCGTCCGTCTCATTGCCGGAGACATCCGAAGCCTTAGCGCCCTTCTTATTGGCCGAGCGTGGAGACACCCGACGGGTTCGGGTACTGTCGGCCACACTCGTGCTGGTAGAGGGTTCGGTTCCTGACCGCTTCCCTTTACCCTTACCTTTGGTGGGGGTTGCTTTACCCTTTCCACCAGCTGCTTTCTCCTTTACTTGCTCAGTCTTCGTAGGGGTAGACTGAGCAGTTTTAAGGGAACCATCTGTATCAGGTAGGGCCTTCTCAGGTACTACTGCTGCGTCTCCCAAGGTAGGAGCTTTAGCAGGAGACATGAGACGGTCCATCCGATCGGCCATCTTGGCTGTTACTTGCACGGGTGCGGGTCCGGGTACTAACTCCGGATGCGCCAGTGCATACTGCCTCCCCAATAGACATACTACGAGGTCCTGTATTACCCCGAGTCTGTCTAGTGGAGACACACCAATACGGGCCTCTTCGCCTCAATGGTTTGAGACGTAATGGGGACCCCTGGACAGTAATCCACAACAGCGTTACCTGCTGCTTCATACTCATCCGCTGTGCCTAACAGTAGGATCTGGTCTCTATCTATGTATCTAGAGACCTCATCTGCCTTGACACCGGTGTAACCCGTTTTGTCAGACACATAGGAAGGCCCATAAGAGGTATTCCTTCGGAAAGCCATTTCTGCGTCCCAGACGGCTTTACGAAACCATAAGTGGACTACCAATCCTTTGGCCATCTGATGGTAATCCATCAACCAGGACTCCGGAAAGGTATTAGCTCATTGCGGATGAGCACATTCCCAGATTGCGTTGACAACACGTTCGTCAACCTCTCTGGACGTCCCATAACAGGTGGGTATCAGCATTTCCTCAGAAATTGCTAACATCCGTCCGTCATAGGGACCGGCTACATCGTGCCATTCTGGACTGTCTGGGAGGGGCAGCTCTAGGTACATTGGCCTGTCAACCGGAGAAGCAGGTCCCAAAGCACCAAATGAGGTACTCCCACCAAGACGGGGCGGCAATTGAGGGGGAGGTGGCATCAGAGCCCTGTCATGAGACTGGGCTCCTGCTGGCTCTCCACTCAAACCTTCGGATGGAGGGGCTACGTAAGGCTCACCTACATCAGTTTGTTGTTGAACACCTCGGCGTTCAGGACTAACTTGTCTGGAGTTGTCGGATGCGTCATAGAACGATTCTACGTCGCTATCGTCTACTCCAGAGAAGTACTGATCAACATTCATTTGTTGATCCATCTGATCACAATCAGCATCGTATTGCTGATCGTCGTATGTATAAGTGGGACTCTGGGGAGAAACCACTTCCATACTCCGGCGGGGTGCTGGCACCGGCACCACCGCCAAGGCGGACGGCCTCTTCTGCCATCGACAGAAGTGGCTGTTCGGGGATAAAATATCCCAATCCACCGGATAAGCAGTAAGTACTGCTTACCCAGTGAAAGGCGGGTGCCTTTTAACGAGGGCACACCTCGGAATATGGCTGTCACGGGCTATCAGACTCCAACAAGAGTAAGACCACCCTCGGCCACGTCTTCTTCCTCCGCAGGAATAAGACAATATGGCGGGATACTCGAACTTAAATCGCTGCGCATGATCAAACCGGCGCCTCACGTGACCATTCGAAAATGGGTCAACAACTTTCCCGCATGCCCTTAATTAGGTCACGCGCCCTTACATAAAAACAATACAATACCCGATCGGTCGTCCGTCCGTACTCAGGGTTCAACTATGACAACTCGCTAGGTATTATGGAGTTTATGGATAGCATAAGCATATCCACCGGATTATCTGTCCAAAACCATGGGTACATTGTCATAGGGCCTTTTCCAGAAACTCATGACCGGCTCAAATATACATTGAACTAGGTTACAACATATAACAGTACACAGTACAGGACAACACACTCGTTGTGTTAACAGGCTAGGTTACGGCAGTCTTTAGCAACCTTGGACTGCGTCTAAGAGGTTTTGAGGCCTCTTTTATTGACCTGGTATCCATAAGAGCCTTTTCCAAGGTCTTCTTAGCCTTAGAAGGACCTTTCCTCTTATTTTTACCTGCGCCTGCCGAGACTTTTTGTATCTTCCCCTGTTTTCCGGATGTTACGACAGGGGGCACCACCCTCTTCGGGTCTGCAACCTTCCGTGGCCGCCCGGGTCCTCGCTTTCGGGTCGGTACCACTTCGAGTTGCTTAACATGACTCTGTTCCATTACTTTCAATAGACCATCACCATACATTTCGGTGGAGGTATCCCTCCCTCTCCATGGGCGTAGTCTCGCTACATTTGACTTGTAACATTTACCAAGCTGTGATTTAATAATCACTGTGCAATCACTAATAATCTGAGTTATAGTGAAAGGTCCATCCCAATTGCTGGCTAATTTCAGGTTGGCTAGAGGTTGGTGTAGACGCAGTACTCTATCCCCTAGATTAAAAAATCTAGCTTTTAGACCTGTGTCATAGCCAACTTTCTGCCAACGCGCAGTTTTCTGCAACTCGTCTCTAACCCTCTCATAGGCTTGTTTGAAATTATCCCGTAGGGATTCTACAAACATCACCTGGCAAGGGGTTTCCGGATTCATTCTTATTACGCCAAACACCAAATCGGCTGGCATAATCAAATCCTCTCCAAAAACGAGGAGATTAGGAGAACAGTTTGTGCTCGAATGTACAGTGCCATTATAGGCATGTACCACGAATTCACATTGTTCATCCCAATCATCCATCTGCTCATTTACCAGAGACTTCAATACTTGGATCAAAGTCCTATTGAATCTCTCTACCTGTCCATCGCTCTGTGGTCTATAGGGATTAGTTCTTGTCTTGCAGATCGCCAGACAATTACACATGTCTTGCCACAGACTAGACTCAAATTCTCTGCCTTGGTCACTATGTAACATGAGTGGGACACCTAAGTGCAGCACCCACCCTTTTACAAAGGCCATAGCACAAGTAACAGCCTTATGATCCGGTAGAGGAAACATGCGGGTGTACTTGGTATAATAATCAGACACGACCATCATACACGTGTTGCCACTAGGAGAGGGGGGAATCCCACTAATAATGTCAACAGCTATTCTAGCAAACCTTACACCAAACAGTTCCTGGGATAATGGCAGTTTGCCTAACCCGGGTCCTGGTTTGTTCTTACAGCACTCGGGACAGGTCTCCACCCATCGGGTGAGATCTGTACTCATGCCGGGCCAATAGTATCGTCTGGTTAGACGTTCTAGAGACCGTTTCTTTCCAAAGTGTCCACTAGTTCTATGTCCATGACAGAAATACATAATATCTCGTCGCATAGCACTAGGTATGACAACTTGCAAGGTTTTCTTCCTATTAGAATGGTTCTTCCATCGGAACAGAATACCATCCCGGACTTCTAGCTCGGCCCATTGAGCTAAGAATCGTCTCATCTCTCTGTTTTCCAATGACACTTCGGGTCTTGGAGGACAGATACCCTGATTAAGGAACTTAATCAAACGTGATGTGACTGCATCAGACTCCTGGAACTGCTGGATGGTCTCCAAGGACCAATTCAAGACATGTTCCGGATGGGTTTCGAATGGAACTCGAACCCCTGCCAACACAGCATTGTGTGCTCCACAATCAGTGCACTCAGCATTTGCACATTTCCTCACTGGGATTCTAGACAAAGCATCTGCATTCAAATGCTTTGCCCCGGCTCGGTGTTCAATCTGGCTGTGATTTAGACCGAATTCGGATAGGTGCGCTAACCATCGACCTATCATCCCCTCTGCATCTTTAAAGTTCAATAACCATCTGAGGGAAGAGTGGTCGGTCCGTAGAGTGAAATCACTCCCCCACAAAAAGTGCTTGAACTTCTTCGTATAGACCACCACAGCCAACAACTCACGTTCAGTGGTACAATAATTTCTTTGAGTTTTACTCAACGTGTTACTAGCGAAGGCTATAGGAACTTCAACCCCATCCTGGACCTGAGAAAGGGCGGCTCCTATGCTTTCATTACTAGCATCAGTATCTAGAATGAAATGATCATTCTCCGTAGGGTACTTCAACACAGGTGTACTTGCAAACAAATCCTTTATTTTCATAAAGGACTCGTCTTGCTCGGATCCCCAAGGGAATTGTTCCTTTCTTATCCCGGGTGTCCAGTGGGACAAACTCTGGATAGGAAAGGCAACCCTTGAATATCCTGGGATAAAGTCCTGGTAGTAGGAACAGAATCTGAGGAAGGATCTGACTTCTTTCGCATTCGTGGGTGCCTGCCAATTTGACACGGCATCCAGTTTCTCCGGATCGGCTTTAATCCCTTCATTCGAGATTATTCGCCCCAAGTAATTAATAGATCTTTTGAAAAGATCGCATTTCTTGGGCTTGAGCTTCAAACCATTAGTTATGATCCTTTCCAGGACCATACCTAAATTTTCCAAGCATTCTTCGTATGTCTTCCCAAAGACAATCACAGCATCTAGATAGACGAGACATTTCTTCCATAAGAGGTCACTTAATAAAGTTTCCATCATGGCTTCAAATGTCGCCGGTGCATTGCACAATCCAAACGGCATCACATTATATTGGAATAATCCAATATGACTGGAAAAGGCCGTCTTCTCCATATCTTTCGGATGCATACCCACTTGCCAGTACCCGGATTGTAAGTCTAGAGAGCAATACCATTGCTTACCTCCAAGGGAGTCTATAGTCTCATCAATCCGTGGTAAGGGATATGAATTCTTCTTGGTCATACCATTTAATTTCCGGTAATCTATGCAGAAACGGATGGTACCATCTTTCTTAGTCACCATGCACACAGGGCTAGACCAAGGACTGGTTGATGGAATTATTACATCCTGTTCAAGCATTTTAGCTATCTCCTCCTCAGCTACCTTTTTTTTGGCTAGTGGGAGTCTTCTATAAGGAATCTTAAAAGGTTCATTCTCACCAGTGTCAATCGTATGCAGTACCTTATCGGTACGCCCCAATTTTTCACTTGGTGCTGCAAAAGCTTTACGGTACTTGTATAACAAGTCAGTTAGAGCTTCACGTTGTTCATCACTTTCTACATGGCTTTCGGCTACTAGAATGTCTAGTTCTGGGCTCCTTTCGGGTGAGGAAGGGGCTCCGGGTGCCGAAACATGTTTACAGCCTTCTACCAATTCAGACAGGACAACCGACCCAAGGATCGTATCCTTCTGTACGTAGACAGTCTTATTACCGGTATTGGATATAGGAACCACCGTCCAAGCAGCATTAGCTACTAGAACGTCGGCGGGTTCCAATCCGATACTTGACAACATGGCCATGTCTGGCTCTACAACTCCAGTTTTTCCTGAAAACTGTCTGTCCGCTCGACATAAGACATCACAGGCTGTGCCCGGTGGTATCTTAACAGTCTGGGCTACACTGGCTACACTGCTTACTTGCCTAAGCACACATTGTACTTCGAGATGATACGGGTCTCTTACTTCCAATATTCCCCTCTGGGAATCTAACCTTGCTCCATATAATGCAGCAAAATCCAGACCAAGTATACCATCATCCGCGATGTTCGCCAAAGTAGGAGTAAGGATGAAGTCCTTATCTTCCTGTAGACTGAACCTCATACATGTTCTACCGAACGTTTGTATCATGCTACCGTCGGCCGTACGAGCATTTCCTTCCGTTGTGAAAGTTTCATGATTCGTAGGCAAAAGATCGTAGAATCTCTTAGCAATGCAGGAGTGGCTAGCACCCGTTTCGACAAGAAACTCAGCGGATCTACCACTCACAGATACAACTGCGTACCACCTCCTACCTTTCAAGTAGGTAGGACTACTTGCGTACTTAGCAAGTTCCGTCTTAGCGCCGAGGTCAAATCCACATCCCTCCAAAAACTTGAGACAAGGATGACCCGGGGGGAACTGGGCACACCCCACCCTGGCCAACTCGTTGGCCGCTCCCTCTGGACTGATATCGGGTTTCCCCTCTGTGTTCTTCTGCCGGTTCTTGACACCTGGTGTACTATCAGTCTCCCCAGCCTCATGAGTAAGGAACTGATCAGGCTCCTTAGCTTCACTGCTGGGCGAAATCGCTAGAGGATTCTCACCAGTACCGCAAGCGGCGATAGGCTGGCAGTCATGGCAATCACTCATTCGGGGGTAATCCGGTTGCCTTCATGGACACCCCCTCTCAGTTTTCCTTCTTCACTGAGTCCTCCTTACCCGGATTGTTCCGGTAACGAGTGTTTCTATAAACTGGCTTATCTGCCTCACACTCGGCAGCATAATGCCCAGTTTCCTGACATCGAAAGCATGTCACAACGCTCCTATCAGGCTTAGGCCTCCTAAGATTTTCAGTAATCTTCTTTACCAAATTGTTAACCAGGTCCTCTGATAAAGACAGACCCGTAGTAAGTTTGGTATCGGGTTGAGTCACAGGAGGTTTAGAAGTAATCACTTTCTCCTTGACGTAACCCGGTTTCTTTCCCCAGTTCCGGTTATACCGGGGGTTCCCTTGGCCAATGGCCCCAACGTTTTCATCTTCGTCAGGTTCCCCTGATTCGGATGAATCGGTTTCGGGTATTCCCTCCGGGATTATCATTGCTGACATCCGTTGGGGTACCTTCCCGGCAAAGATACAGGCCTTTCGATCATAATGATCTAAGGACTGGAACAAATCTGTCAGAGAGGCATCATTCTTCCAAGCTTCACAGGCTACTGTCCTGTGTTCCTGATTCCGCAATCCTTCAATGAATTGTTTAAACATTTCATCTAGGAAGCATTCATCATCTAGTCTCCATTGAGGTCTGGCTTTATGCAACAGTCGTTGACATTCCAAGCCGAACACTTTGGCAGATTCCTTGGGCTTCTGCGTTCTTTTAGTGAACGTCAGCCAAGGATCTTCTCCAACTATATTCCCATATAGATATGAAGCAATCTCTATGAGTTCATCATATTTCATATGGGCTGAGAGTCCTACTATTTGAGAATCTCTCCATTGTTCCCCGCCTCTTTTTCCGTCGCCTTCCTTTAACCAGCATACTAAATAAGGGAGAGCTTCCGCTTTACCCCATCCATTGCAGTTAAAGACATCCGCGCAGCCTTGATACTCCTCCTTCCAAGGGTTCTTGGCATTAAAGGGGGTAGGTATCTTAGCTACTCTACGAGCCGGATTCGTGGATCCAGTAAGGGATAAACCCTTACTCCATTCCATTATCTCCGTATCGTCCAGACCTTGATTGTAGCAATCAGCACCTAAGTTAGCAATCGCTGCATTAGAGTCATGCAGCGCTTGTAACCCTGGAAAAAGAGATACTCGGCGACTGAGTCTCTTTTTCCTTGGAGGATTCGTACCATAAGTACTTCCAGGGCCTCCAGGCGGTGGTCCTCCTCCGCCCCCTGATCCCCCTGCTCCGTATGGAGGCACCTGTGAGAAGGTGTATCCGCTGGTTTGAGGAGTTGGCCCAGGATTATTGTTGGGTTGTGTATTTCCACCAAAGCTAAAGAAACCACTATTGGGATTAGTGTTTCCTCCTGTTCCATTTGACTGATTTCCATTATTGGAACCAGTCCCACCAGCAGAGGAGCTGCTTCTGGAACGATCTCCTGAAGGTCCGGATCCTTGGTCACATCCGGATTGCCCTCCAGCTGGACTGGAATTCCCGGATGATTGTCCGGTTGTTCCTCCGGACATGTTCCGGGTGTTACCTTTGGACGGATTCGCTCCTGTTTGGGATTGACTCCATCCATACTGGGCATACGGGCCATTTGGTCCCCCTAAAGGTGACTGTTGTGGCCATCCGCCGTCAAAGGTGGAGGTTTTTGCCGAGTGGCTTTGTTTAGTTCCACTCGCAGAGTCAACCCCACCATTTCCCGTACCTAAACCAAGAGGTTTGAAGGTATTGTCCGTAAATCTAACCTGATGACTCTTTATTTCTTCATAACGAGGTACAGTTGTCTCTGTTACCCCGTCATCGTCCCTCAAAGAGTTCATCCGGTTACTCGTCATGTTTAGGGCAATTCCTGAAACAGTGAAGTCTGATTCAAGAGTGCCTACTGCACGACCAGTATCTTCTAGATACTTTGACATCTGGATAGCTTTAGCTTCCAGTTCGGAATAATCATCCATCATCTTTGTCTGTTTGGCAGCCAAATCTGTGGATTCACGTATCCATTGACCTTTGAGTTTTTCATGTTCATCGGTTTGTTTTTGATACGTTTTCCGAGCATCCTTAAAGGCTGATTCAATTTTCATCAGCTCTTATTGGTACTTACCATAGGCCGTTTGAGTTGAATTTAACTCTTGTTTAGTTCTATTCAACTCATCACACGAGGCTCTGTATTCCAGATCCGCCGTATATAGTGCATCACGATACTGTTCGTGCGTGAGTTGAAAATCTTGTTTTTCTTTCTCCATCTGATCCAATAACAATTGTTGTTGGCGTCTACAACTTTGATCGTAATCAAGACGTTCTGATATCAACTGTTTGTTTTCAGTCAGAATCTTGTCTCGGGTTCCGGTCAGTGTAATAAGATCCTTCTGGATCTTCTCGTATTCAGCTCTCATGTCTTCAAGCTCGTCCATTTTGTTCCTTTCGAATCCACATTTCTGGTGTTTAATTCGAGAACTATATGGAGTTTCAAACATACCTGCACTAGGCTTTGGTACCTCAAATGGTAGTTTACCAAATTGAGCAGTACTTTTATGCATTGGTGCAGGTTTCGAAGTACCTCCTGGCATGAATAAGGAGTCTCCAAATTCATCCAGTTCATCATGTAAGTTTTTTCTTACATCCTCTAACCCATCAGGGTAGTGTTCCAGTGGGTTTCTCCACTCTGTACCTTGGGGTGGTGATTTGATTTCCCCATCCTCCATCGGGGAGTTTAGCTCATGATTTGGGCCATTTCCCCTGACTGGGCTCAGCTCAGTCATTTCTGACTGCGCTTACCCGAATACCAACTGGTCACGGCACCAGTGTAATGGTTCGTCTCGTTAAGTTAGATTTAATCATAATGAAGAGAGAGCTTACGTTACATACGATCACAGCCTCAGAGGACTACATGCTACTAGGGCATTCGGTTACCCTTTCGGGTAACAACCTGGTTGAGCAGTGGGTAAACCACTACTGAAGAACATGGGCTAGGACCAGCCTTATATAGGGGAAAAGCCCGCGAAACTCAGACCGGCCACGTGACGTGTGGCGGACGAGTGGTAGGCCCCCTGGTGTAATGGATACGAACCCAGAGGCAGGTGCTGCCACCTGCCATCCGGATTCCCCCACTACACCCGAAGGACCTAGGTCTGAGTCTCACGGGTACATGAACGTAAAGTGTAAATACCATACCCCTACAGACTATTGGAAGGGACTATTACATCCTGTTCCAACATCTTGTTTATTTCCTCTTCAGCTACTCTCTTCTTCGCTAAAGGTAACCGCCTATACCGTATTTTAAAGGGTTCCGCATCTCCAGTATCTATTTTATGGACTACCTTATTTGTCGTACCTAGTTTTTCACCGGGTTTGGCAAAGGCAGTCTTATACTGACAGAGCATATCATAGAATTCTTTCCGGTATTCCGGATCTTCTAATGAAGTTTCTTCATACAACTTGAGTAAGTCATCTGAAATTTTATCATCTCCTGTTACCTTCTGTAAGTTTAACTTACTATCAGTTACAGTTTCCGAAAGGGTCACGTTACCAAAAACTTGTCCCTTTTTTAGGTAGATAGTAGTGTTTCCAGTATTGGAGACAGGTACTACTGACCAGGATGCATTTGCTACTATAGTGTCTACAGATGTTAATCCGATACTTGACAGAGTAGCTACATCCGGTTCTATCACTGCAGGCTTATTGCGCATTGCAGGGTCACTTCTTACAAGCACATCACAGGCTACTCCCGGAGGGATCCGCACAGTGTGTGCTACACTAGCCATACTGCTCACTTGTCTCAGTACACACCTAACCTTTACAGGATACGGGTATTTCACACTCAACTCTCCTGATTGGGGCTCCAACACCACCCCGTACAGGGATGCGAAATCCAACCCGAGTATCCCCTCATCTGCTATATCCGCAATGGTGGCGCTCATGACATAGTCATGTATTCCATCCAATTGCAGCTTCACACAAGTTCTTCCATACGTCTGCAAGGTACTGCCATCGGCCGTCTGAGCACTTCCTCCCGATTTGAGAGTATCGTGTTCATTCGGGATAAGATCATAGAACCTCTTGGAGATACAGGAGTGGCTAGCACCCGTATCCATAAGAAATTCGGCAGATCTTCCGTTAACAGTGAGGCAAACATACCACCGCCTTCCGTTTAGGACAGAGGGCGTGTCCGTGACGATCAGAACGTCATTGTTCACACCTGAAGTCGATCCACATCCTTTCAGGTATTCCAGACAAGGATGACCCGGGGGTAGGTGGGCACTACCAACCCTGGCTAACGCATAGCCGCCTACCTCGTTACTGATATCGGGTTTCCCCTGTGCACCTGTTATATCAGCTTCCCTAACCTTCCGGGTGTCTACAACCACCTCGGTGTTAGGCGATTTTGTTACTAAATGCGAACTTTCGTCACGGATGGTGATATCATGGCAAGATTTGTCACTGGGATCCCCTTCTTTGCCCATTGGGGGACCCCTCCTCAGTTTTCCTCTGTACTTATTCCAGAGACACCTTCCTGTCTACGAGGGACAGGTTTCTCAGCCATACATTCGGGAGCATAATGTCCTAACTTCTGGCATCTGAAGCATCTCCTTTGAGATTTATCAACTCTAGGTCTTTTCAGAGCCTCTGTTAGTCAATCATATTAGTCGGAGTAGCAGTGGCTGCTACGGTAGGAGTGACCGTAGTGGTTGAACTACCAGATTTAATAGGTCCGGAAGCTATATTACTAGCCACGGCCCCTCCCCTTCCTTTCGGATGTACCTTCCTATACCGTTTCTGTCAGTAATACTTTCCAGCAACCTGGACTGATCCAATATATTCTCCATTTTCATCAGAGATATATTCGTCTTCCTGATCAGCCTCCTGTAGGTCGACAGGGGCTAATTGGGAAGGTTCATATACCTGAGCAGAGGTACCTCTGTATTGCAATGGAGCTGCTCGGACTGGATTAGGTCCTAGACCTGCCAATCTCTTCTTCATATCATGCCCATCGATTGATATGAATAAGTCACTGAAGGATGTGTCATCTTTCCAAGAATCCCAAACTACTTGTTTGTGATCCGGATCCCGCAATCCATTGTAGAATTCCTGCAGATAGCAGTCATCATCATGAGCCCAATTAGGACGTGCTTTTGATAGCAAGTCCTGTAGCTCCAAACCAAAGACTTTATGAGATTCTTTAGGTTTTTGTGTCCTCTTCTTAAAGCTTACCCATGGATCTTCTCTAACGATCGAACCAAACAGGTACGCGGCACACTCGACCAATTGATCATAGGTGCCGTATATTCCGTATGCGGCTCTTCATTGATTGAGGGCTACTTTTCCACCTTTATTTAACCAGCAGATCAAATAAGGTAGAGCTTCTTCCTTTGTCCAACCGCTACAGTTGACCTCATCGACAAAAGCCTGATACCTATCCTTCCAAGGATCATTAGAATCATAAGGAGGGGGTATCCATGCCTGTCTACGTGCCGGATTATTACATCCGCGTAGTCTATCTGCTTCTCGCATGCTCCAGTTCATGACTTCCATGCCGTCTGCTCCCTTTCGGTAGCAGTCAATGCTCAGATTTTGGATACATTGGCTTCTATCAAAGATGGTTTGCATCCCTGCAGGCATGGAAGTTCTCCTGTTGGGCTTCCTGCCGTCTCCTCCCGATCCTGATCCTCCGGATCCGGATCCACCAGGGCCACCCGGGGGATTACCTCCAGGGGGACCACCACTAGGGTAGTTCCCTGAAGCACCACCAGGGTATCCACCTCCATAACTTACATTTCCAGTTGTCCCAGACGATGTATACCTGGGGTAGGAATTATTTTGATTCCATCCCTGGTTATAAGTATTACCATTTTGGTAATTACTACCTCCTGCCGGATTATAGTTATACCTATATCCATAGGGAGTTGTTCTTGGTAGGTACGTACCACCGGTCACATTAGGTTGTGGGGGATTCGGTCTGGGGAAGCGTCCACCATTTGGATCATTACCTTGACCTAAAGGCGGGTTCGGCAATCTTGGGCCTGCTGGTGTACTATGGCCGGGTTGAGAGAAATATGACGGTGGAGTTAGCATATTTCTCGGTGGTCCCGGTACCTGCGGTTGTGCTACTGGTGTAGCATTATTTGCATTATTAGCATTAATGTGAGTCGCTCTGATTTTGTGACTCAAATCTGGTATCGGTGGTGCAAGGCCTACCGTATCAAGCACCGGAGCTTGAGATGTAGATGCACTACTCGCTGATCCCTGATTAGTAGTCCCCTTTGGGCAATTACTATTTTGGATACTCATTCCGCTATCTGCGGTGTTATCCGGTTTCTTGTAGATTCCGGACATTTTTATCAGCTCCATTATTAATGAATGGGCTAAATCTGGTGGGAGTTTCATCTTGGGATGATTTCACCATCATTGTAGAAACCACATTTGGATCTATAGTACCTATAGTCAATTGTGCAGCTTCTACATATTTTCCGAGCGTTATTGCAGTTGTTTGCAAATCCTGAAGCTCATTCGTGAGTTTCTGTCTATCTTCCTCCAGTTGTTTATTATAAGCTATAATACCCACCCGGATGGTTTCATTGTCTTCAGCTTGTTTACTGCACTGAAGTTTCAATTTCTCTAATTCGCTTTGATATCGGCTAATTTCGGATTCGTAATTTGCCTTATCAATACTAAATTTATCATTCGTATCTATGTATGTCTGGATACGGATGTGTCTGTTGTCATATTCTTTATTGAATGACTTTCTCATCTCTTGAAGTTTTATTTCTTCACTTTCTAATTCTTTCATGTATTCACTTTTTCTGGCTTCGAATTCGTTTCGCATGCCGATCAAGTCTTCTTCTAACTGAAGTTTTTCATTAAATACTTCATCTTTTGCTTTGACCAAGGTATTCAAATTCTCGTTCAAAGTTACATAGGTTTCATTTAACAACAGGACATCCGGTTGTTTAAATTCTTCACCTTCCGGTACCGCATAGGTTACGTCACCGTCTATAGCGCTGTAATCTAATATTGGTAGCCCGTGTCTGGGTATACTGGGCTGCATTGAATACAAAGGAGATTAAGGAGCAGGCATTCGAGCCCGAATTCTGCTCTTGGAGGAGTGGCAACCTCATGGCATATTTCGTTGTGAACTACTCCAGCACAAAGTTTGGGATGACCACCGAGGTGCACCTGAAGGTGAAGAAGTGGCGAGGTGATGACAAACGAGAGAAAGGAAAATCTCATTCGAAGGGAACCAATGGAGGTTCGGCTATGGCCACCAGTACCTCCAAACGGACCCGTGCAGACCGATCCGTAAGCCCATCAGGCAATAAGGATCAGCCCAGACCAGCTAATCCAGCTGATCGTTGCCAGTCGGGACAAGAGGTCTCAGCTCTGGACATGCCTGGCAACCAGACCCATCGGGTGGTTAGCCAGGCAGCACCTCCAACCCCCACACCTCTTACACAGCACCCTTTGAGTGAAGCCACTGGTAGCCCGGATGATTGGAGCACCTTCTTCGGTGCCCCATCCGGCTACAGTGCATGGTGGGCCGGAGAAGGGTCTTCTGGTAAGCACCCGACTTATAGCGAGTATGCGGCGAAGTTCCCTGCTATGGGACCAGCAGGACCCGAATCACAGGTCCTAACCTCCTTGGGCTGAGCTAAAGCTCGGGGTAGAGGCCATGGTGGACTCGAGTCCACGCGAGCTGCCCCGGGCTACGGCCGAGGCCGGGGAGGCGCCACAGTTGAGGGTCCCCATGTCCCTTCTGCAGGCGCTTCGCCTATTACTATGCAGGCTCGTGCACCAGAACCAGCTATCACCCCATCCGCGGTCCCTCGGTTCCCCAATATGGGACTGATACCCAGGACCCTGTCAGGTCTTCAGGATCCGGATACGTTCGTTGATCATAGAGACGTGCGTACTGTCAATGGACCATTCTGGGTATTATAATTATTTTTCATATTCACTAATTTCTTCGCCATATAAAACCTAGGCTCTGCTCATGATCCACACTCAACAACCTCCTGTATTCCCCAACAGGAACCAGGATCCATAAGTTATCACGAACCCACTTCCTCCATGAGACTCTGTGACATAAGGTACACGGATGTAATAACATTCCAATCATATCTACACCCACACAGCCCCGCTGGAGGATGTGGGATCCACCTGTGGTGCCATATTTGGAATGAGAGGATATTTCACAATCTCCTCTCAACCCTCATTAACATGATTAACCCACAGGTGGCAATCTCTCCCTATGACACGTGTCTCTATTTTATTGAGCCACGTGTATAGAATATTTTGCAATACTGTGAGCTGCTCAAGCCCTTAATATAAAAGGCAGCTCGAGCAGCTCCCAATCACTCTCTCCCAATTTACACCTTACACCTATACCTAGAACCTACAACAGGTTGAGCTATAGGATCGGAGGCAGAGCTTAGATATTGGCGAGTGTTATCATTGTTACCACCTTTATGAAACACTCATGTCAGCTATGCAATAAAAGGATCAAGACATGCGTACATTCACTTCACCACTTGTAACCATCCGTTGACACGATGGTGGATGAACCCTACAAGAATATCCCACTACCAACCTCTCATTAAACATGAGCAATAGTGAGACATCACCCAAGGAGCCAGCTTCAGAACAACGCACATTTACATCACCTGGGCTAGACGCGCCCAACCACCCCACAAGTGATACTACACACCACCTCCAGAGGCAAACTTCATCTCCAGACACATTGACATTGGATCCAGTTTTACCTATAGCACTGCAGGCCCATGTATTACAACCTGTGAGTACCGGTATTGAGCAATTCTCCTCTACAATAGTGGACCACAATACTGGAGCACACACCAGTACGCCAGTATAACTACCTGCACCAGGACTAAACATCACCTTACCTGGTTACTCACAAGTACATTCACCGCCACTAAGACTTTCTGGTATAACTAGCCCAGCCTCTGAAGTACCAGTGGACAATATACAGGACCACTTGTACCTCGACCCACACCTGGAGGACAGACCACCAGAGCTTCAAGCTACCCTCCAGGATATCATTCCCCCACAGCCCACCACACCTAGTGCAGCTGCATCTACAGTACAGCCTAACTCAGGTGTGACTTCACATAAACCGCCGGTTTGTGAGGAGCCAGTGGTTGTAGACACAGACTCTGACACTTCCCTAGACGCTGATTACTGGAGAGACAGAATCGGATCAGCAGTTTCTAGGAGAGCAGCCTATGAAAACGGTATAGCCAGGGTTTCCAGTAACAACTCTGAACGCCTGGTAGGAGACAATCCAAACTTCTCACTCAACATCAACAGACTATTGGATGAGTGGCTTGACCCTACTGTTACCCAGCCTGACCAATACCAATCCACTTCTGGGGAGGAGGACCTATACCCTCCACCAGTATACACACCCACACGACCACTTAGGACCAGGTCAGTCCACTCACCATCCAGACAGGCTCTAGATTTAGAAGGAGGGCCCAATCAAGTTCACCTCTTAGAAGAAGAACCCCCACTGATTACAGACTACTGAGAAGTGTAGACAGAGCTACAAGCAGGTCCCACCTCGTAGCTACAACCCCACTGCTCAATAGAGGCATTAGGATGCCTTACAACTCACCTCACCTTATCGGTTCACCTGGGGAAGATACTGAAGTAACCTTTCCCCACCGACCTAATATGTGACCCATCCTTACAAAACGGTTCGGAAGTCGCACATGCGAAATGTTTAGTTATTGGCATATTCATTTGCAGCTCATCAAGAGCTTTCATTTGGTATATAACACTTGCATATTTGAACTAGGTGACCCTCTCCAGAACTTCTGTAGGAAAATTCAGTCGGATCGATTAAAAAATGATTAAACTGAGATAATTGACATATTAAACATTTAATAATCTATGAATCCTATATTATTCCTATGTAATTCTATATAACCATTAAAATTAGATCTATGTCCTTTAGGCATTTGGGACCTAAATTCAGTTTAGTAAGCAAGGATTCTGAAAGATATCTACCCATATGTAAGAAAAATGATAAAATATCAATTTTGAAAAATCTGATATTTTTGACACTATACCACTTGAAAGGGCCATATCTAGGCTTCTAAATGTGCGACTTCAGTACCACTTTGTTAGGATGGGTCACATATGGCAACGTCCCAAGGTCAGCCCCCTCAGTATGACAATGAGGACATGCAGAGAAGTCTTGTCAGGGACTGTACTAACGCTGTCAGTGAATCTCTCTCTGAGCTATTAGCCAAACACGTGAGCACCCTATCCACTGAGATCAAAAATCATAGACAGGAACACTCAGATCAATTGGCTAGAGTACACCTCATGTTGGATGACATGGAACGCTGGAAGGAGCACATGGAAAGTAACACCGCTCACAACTTCAGGCAGGCAGAACAAGGCAATATGGAGGTTCTCAGAAGATCCGAGGATTTCATATACCAAATGACTGACCAGCTTAGCAGAAACATGGACTCAATGAGGCTCGACCTCATGAGAGCCATTCAGGGCCAGTCCACCGGTGCCAACGCCACTAGCTCCAACCAAACTGCCACTAGCACCCAGGGTAATTTAGGACCCATACAGTCCACCCCTCCCTACCCCACGGCACCCAATTACAGCCCCGGCCATAATGAGATGACAGGAATAAGACTGAGCCCACCACATGCCTTCATGGACAGCAGTAACCAGAACACAGCCGCCGACCCTTTGACCTCCCATGAACCACACCAATCTCCAGCAGCCAGTGCACCAAACACCCACCAGGGGGCGACTGCGTCATATAAAACAGCGCCTTATCCAAACCAACATTGTGGCCATGTGGTTAATGGTGTTTACAGCCCCCAGGGACAAGCAGATAACCACTCTGGGCTACCATATACTCCTAGATATGCCCACATAGCACACTCCACACCGGTAGCGCACCAGGGAGAAAATCATGGCGCTGAGTACACCAGATTTTCCCCCGGTGGTTTAAACGGCGACAAGCTCACATCTGCCCAGCTAGGCTCATTCAACAAGCCTGAACCCTTTGACAAACCGACGCCCTACAGGTCTGCAGCAAAATTTCTGACTGAATTCAAATTTTTCATAAGGAATGTGCATGCCAAAAGGCCCGACCTACATGCAACTTGCCTGTACACCTTTCTCAAAGGGAGGGCAGCACAGTGGTTTTTCAGCAACATAATGGACAAGCCAATCATGCAGAACAAGGAGGCAGTCTACGAGGCCTTCTTAACAAGATTTGGCAACCCCGACCTCAGTACCATCCTCAAAGGGTACAGAGCCAGAAAACAAAAGCCAAATGAAACCACTGAGGACTACCTTGCAGACATGACCATGTTGCAGTCCAACAGCAGCCTGGATGAGGCTTCACAGGTGGACTACCTTGTAAATGGCCTCAGACCCGAGCTGAAGAATGTTGTTGTAGCTAAGTCTCCCAAGACCTTGCTGGAAGCTGAGCAGTTAGCCATAAATCAGGAATTGAACCTCGAGGCTATTAAAATTGCTCAAAACAACTCAGCAGAGTTATGTGCAGTAGGCTACAACAAGGACGACAACAGATCCAGAAAGGATAAATACCAGCGCGACCAAAAGAAAGAAGACAGACTGCCCAGTAGTTATTATGGCAAGCAGTATGAAAATAAATTCAAGAACAGTTACAGAGGAAAGTCCAAGTCTTCAGACAGATCCAACCCCAAGGACTACAGATCCAATTCCAAAAATAGATCTGACTACAAGTCCCCAGGAAGAGACAGGTCAGGAGACAGGTCAGAACAAAGATCAAAATCCTCTGATAGCAACAAGAGTTTTGTCTTCATACCAGTTGCTGGGCAGCCAAATAACAGCAAAAATGTCTCCTTCATGGTCCCAGCTGACTTCACCATCCCAGATAATTGGGTACAACAGTCATTAAAGAAGTCCAGAGATCCAACCACAGGCAGGAATTACTCCAGGAGCCATTCAGGATCTCAGTCTGACGCCGATAATGACAATCTCAATAACATACAGGATGAATAGGGATCAGGGGAAGGCACTCAAGCACCTAGTGACCCTGACCCCACCCGGAATACGACCATTAGATTATCCAAGGACACTTCTCGAGATGCTGATGCAGAAATGAATTCAGTAGACTCTCAATCATCCAGTTCGAATTACACCAATTTCCTGAATACCAATGAGACCTCAGACTCCAGTGATGATGAGGACGAGTATGAGGACCAGAGCCAGAGGACTTCAATCCTGAGACTGAGGATCAAATCTGAGCAATATGGGCAGCAAGGTAAGGCCATTTACGTTGATACAGAATTAACCAAGGGTGCAGTTTCTGTAGACATAAATAACCACTTGTATAGGGCTCTTGTTGATTCTGGCGCCTCACTCTCTTTTATTAACCAAAAAATGGCTGGCAAAATCGCAAATACACCAAATTTTAGACATGGAAGACGCGCGCGACTGACAGTTTTATTAGCTGATAAAACCCTCATCCAAGTAAATCACTCCATGACTGTAACGTTCCTCATTGGTGACCATGAATTCAGATCCAGATTCCATGTGGTACCTGAACTGAACCATCCCCTAATTTTAGGAGTAAATTTCATGACCAAATACAAAGCAAAAATTTCCTTTGGACCTACTCCCCCATCACCCAATTACATCAGGGCAAACAAAAATGTTGATATTCCACCAAACACTGAAGCCACTTTCAATGCGGTTGTGGTAGGGAATAGCAACATTGTGGGAAAAACTGGATTGACTGAGAACTCAGGTTCTACTCTACCGGTACTTATTAAGCATGCCATAGTTAAACCTAGGTAAGACCTTAAAATAGTACCAGTAACAGTAGCTAACCCAAATGATTTCCCCATCAAGATAAAAAGACACATGAACCTTGGCGTATTTAAGCTTTTTAACATCAAAAAGGCTGTACCCATTGGCACACTCAATAGCGCCCACTCACTCAACAGTGTAACAACAGAAAAGGACTTATTTCCAATTAATTGTGGAGAGGACCCCATGGACCAACTCCCCAAAGGAAATTAACCCTTGAAGTATAAAATCTGTGAAAAGCTCTCTGAAATCCAAAGGCAACAGATTAAAAACATTGTTGAGGCCAACAGGCAAGCTTTTGTCCTAAATGAAAGCGCTATAGGTCTCAATGTAGAGAATGAAGTCAAATTGGAATTAAAACGAGACTTCAAACCCTGCAACAGACCGTCGTATAGAATGTCCCCTCACAAAGAAATTTTTCAAAGGGAACTCCTGAAGAAACATTTAGAACAAGGGATAATAGAAGAGTGTACCAAACCCTGTGAGTGGAACTCACCTGCCTTTTTAGTGCCAAAACCACAAGGTGACAGGTCAGTAGCCTCTGGTTGGAGGATTGTAGTTGACTACAGATGGGTAAATGAGAATTTAAAGACCTTCTCTTACTCATTCCCAAGAGCTGACGACCTCATGCAGCAGATAGGCAGAACAGGCGCCAAATATTTTTCCAAATTGGACGTCTACAGCGCCTATCACCAGATTCCCCTAGCAGAAGAATCTAGGCCACTTACCACCTTCTCTGCCAATGGCACGAGATACATGGCCAAAGTTCTCCTATGGGACTCAAAACTTCAGGCCTATCTTTCATGAATGTAATGGAACAACTCCTCATGAAATGCAAGTATAAAAATGCTGTAGCATATGTGGACGATGTAGCTATTTACAGCCCCACGTGGGAAAGGCACTTACAAGATCTAGACGAGGTTTTGAAACTTTTTATCAAGGGAAACATCAAACTGCAGTCCTTTTTTCAAAAACATGTGTTGCAGCCTGATTTCTCACAACTTTATTTATCAACCTCTTGACAAATCCCCCCATCATTCCATTCATCTACCTTAGTCTAACCACAAACCTATCAAACCATTTATTCACACAGCCTTAGAGCCCCAGAGATTAGACATGGAGACAACTCAGGGTGGACCATCCACAGTCTTTTAGGCCCAAACGGCATCAAAAGTAAGGCCATAGATCTGTTCGAGATCAGAATAACTATCATGGAGCACAAAGACATGATCAAACATATATCCAGCAACGACCTAGGTGTATACCTAAACAACAAAACAGTTCAAAGGGAGCTCACCCTACAAGACCCCATTGTATTATTGGCCACCAAGGCCATAATGTTCGACTATGCAAAGATTTTCCCACGGTCCCATTATGGGATAGATTCAGTGAGGAAACATCAAGCTACATCACACTTCTATGTGCCAGAACTCTGGAAAGCCACTGAACGAGCTACCAAGATATGAAACAGGTATTGGCAGATATAACGTCCTAATCCAAACCATAAACCTTCAGACTCAGCTGGCAGCGTTTGAAATGGCCAATTACGCCCCTCACAAAGTCAAAAGCTCTCAACCCTGAATTGACCAATCCCTCCACTACACATTCACAATGCGAAGAATCAATTACCTTTTCTTCAATTTTTTTTTTCTTTTCATGTCAGTTTTTTTTTTATATGACTAAGCTAGAGACATCCTTGTTAGTTAGATATCAGCCTAGCAACCTGATAACCTTTTAAGTAACACGCCCCAAAGTGCCACAATCTCATTGCACACACCCAAGGTGACCCCCCCGCCCCCCCACATGTATAGGACGCCCACCGCGCAAACAACACAAACACACCTCACACAAAGCCAACTCCCCGACCCAAACCCCTTAAAGACCCGCCCCACCCCAACCATACAGTCTTATCTCAGCTTTATTTGAACCATTCTCATAAGCTGATCTAAATTTCTATTTTTAGGATAGCAGCCTCCTTGGCAGCACTCTTCCTAATTACATGCGTCCAGACCCAACAGTCGGGAGCACAGGATTTTGTAACCAAAGGGAAACCATCTTCATGCCAAATTATGGCGTCTTATTCACTAAGATGCCCCAGAAAATGATCTCAGGATATATGTATTACCCATTGGTTTTCGCTTTAGACCTATCTTTTAATCAAACCTTGCAGCGACCCGACAAATTAGCCTCCCTAATCAGCAGAAGTAGTATATACATGCAAAGTCAGTGCAATGGATTAGCTACTAACTAGGTCATGACCTACTGGTAGACCGGAAGTGACCTAGTTTTAACCAATCAGAGGGCTGGATTTGACAGGAAGTGACGTCATAAGGTCATGACCTAGTTTTTTCGACCAATCAGAGAGCTGGATTTCATTTGACCTAGTAACCTGACCTAGTTGCATAAATTAAAAGAATTGCGCAATACCTAGGGTTGACCTACTTGCAAACCGGAAGTGACCTACTAACCTACTTGCAAAAACGTATGACCTACGTATGAAGGTGTATTGTGCAATCCTTGAAAGAAATTACACAATAACCATGACTCATGTTCTGATGCAATGTTCCTATGGATTTACGCAATACTTATGACTCATTATTTTGATATGAGATTAAATGCAACAAAGACACAACTCGGTTGTTTTTAATTCAATCTTTTTATTATTTCTTCCTATCAGAGTACATGCTAGGTATGAATCATTATAATCAGATATGCTTGCAAGCAGAGTACATGGATATTATATGGAAAATGAATTCTTGTTGCAGTACCAACTGCACCCGGTCTTAGCTGGAGTAGGACTTTGACTACGGTCCTCTAAGGCCCGCATTCTCTCCATTAAATCCTTCAAGGCCTTTCTTCCTATGTCGTTCTCCTCCAGGGCTACCACTTTGTCCATTAACTCGGCCATAATCATGAGAATCTTCTCTATCACTTCCGCCGTGCTCTGAAGCCCGTCTATCATGTCCAATTCACGTTTAACTTTCCCTTTCACCAAAAGATTGCTCACGTCTGCTTTGACTGCTACTTCTTCTGGACTCATCTCGAAATTCATTGCCTCTTCTTCTCTCTTTTCCTCAGCAAGGGCCTGACTATTTTGTCCATTAAGTTGAAGGGGACCTGAGAAAACCTTTTCACAGTGTGGTGTGGGTCCTTGGTCCGACATGTCTGTATGAGGAAGTTAATGCAGTGGGCTCCACACGTTTTAGCGTAAAAGTTTTGCACTTGTTTTCTGCTGAACGACCCGTGACCATCTGACGACTTCTGCATGAACCTCTGATGATATATAGTTAATGGAGGTAAGCCATAGGGATGCCACCCAGTGCTGACCAGATTTAGAGCTTGGATCTGTGAAGAAGGAATACTCATCTTTGAAATCTTCCAAAGTTATGCCACAGTCTTGCCCCAAAGCCGACAGCCCACTGTCTATGAACATTTGACTGTAGGCTCTGATGCAGTTGCCTGTTTCGAAGTCGGTTTTCAACTCAAACTTTTGATCGTCATATCTCACGCATATTTCCTTCACGTTGAAATGCCTGCAGTTGAAAGGATTTTCTGTCTTAGTCCCAGCAGCTGCTGTTTCCTTTATCATACACAAGACTATCCTGGTGGGGATCTGAGTAGTGTCAGGTTGAGTCCAACTGTAGTCTTGTGAGCCGCCGTCCAAAGTGTGTTTAGTTACTTTACACCTGGCTATGTGATAGTTGAAAGGGCCCCAATGTGGATTCCTGACACTGCTGACGTGAGTTTTTACCACCTCGTCGTCGACACATTTTTGGAGAAGTGTCATTTCAGCTTTGGTGATTTTGACCCAGTAGTTTTGATCGGCTGCTTGCATCATGTAGTAATTGGGCTGATTTTTTTCGAATATGAACTTGATTTCACAGTTCGGAGGCAGCACCTTGCACTGTTTAATTAAATCCAGGTGCGGCTTCATTACTAAGGCATGTTTGTTGCGGGCACTGAACTCTGCTCTCCGTGCCGTCCATCCTGCATTGTCGCCCGCTCTGGCTTCCATGTGACCACAGGTGTCTTTCATGTACTTTTGACACCCTTTCAGTCGAGTCTCTTTGTCTTCTTTGTTGCAACAAATTGTGTCCAAAATGTAGGCCTTGAGACCATAGTCTTCATTGTTGCCGGTGACTTTCTCCCCATTTATCAGCAACTGACAGGAAGCAAAGAGAGCGTGTGCCAAGTTGTTGACTGGAGCAGCTTCTATGCCGACGGCAAGGTGAGTTGTTCCGTCTGCCGCCACGGCTTCCAGTTCCATGTACAACTCAGTTTCTGAGAGGTCTGTGTACAGGTTGCTTGGTTCGAAGGTGAAGTCAAATGATTCAGTGTGTGGAGTGAGGGCATTGTTGGTAGTTTTGGTTATTTTTTGACACTTTAATATATCCTTTTGAGTGACAGGCAAGGCGTGTAGGTCTAGTTCACCTACTGCACATACCTGACCCTTGGGATGAAGGAGACTCATGACTAGAACAAGGTCCTTCCTCTAGCTTGTCCTCTTCCTCTGCCGCGTTGCCCCTTACGTCCTCCGGGCTTGCCGGTTGCTCGTCGTTTGACTGGAGGAGGTCCAGATGTACCTCTTATGTATCCTTGAGCAGAAGAAGCAGCCCTTTTGAGTAAGTTCTTGCCTGTTGCTTTACTTCTCCTAACTACACTTTTCTTGAAGCCTTTTCCTGATACCACATCGGACAAGACTCCAGCTCCTGTAGTAAGCAAGGCTTTGCCTGCAGATTTGGCAGCTGAGCGTCCTATTTAACTTAAGAGGGGAACAGCTCCTCTCAGTAAACCACCTATTAACAAGCCAAGTCCGTGCCCTCTTTGTCTGCCCCTGCCGCCGTACGCTGGTAAAGCACCGTTCCCAAGCTGTGATTTTCTGTAGTATTCAGCGTACTGACCCCTAGGGGCCAGGTATGGAGGTGTTCCATAGTAGTGAAGCATGGTGATATACTCCTATCCTTGAAGAGGTCTGAAGGCAAGTACCACCGACACTGATCCGCTTTCAAATGGTATCGGTTCCCAGTCTTGTCTCTTAAGTATATCCCTATCTGTCTGAAGGTGGTTTTAGTGACTGGCAGATATATCAAGTTCTGGAAACTTATGGTTTGCATGTCACCGTTGTAGCGATTTATGTTGATTTGCCTCAGAAGGGGTGCTTTAGAGTCACCCACAAGACTGTGCTTGACTATGTCAGAGTACACGAAAGCACATCGACTTTTGTACTGAAGGTCTACCACATAGGGGCTTTGTGTTTTTCCACTTAGGAAAACACTTCCGTCGAAACCTAATTGTTTCCCTAAGTTTTCTGGGAGTTGCATGACCACACCAGGAGGCAAGGAAACTACACTTTTCATTGTGTATCTGTTGTAGTGAAACACGGTGGCTTTGTTGTTTTTCCTGTAGTTTCTTAGTTTTCTCACCAACATGCTCTGTAGTTTATTTATGGTCCTGTTCAAGTATCCTATCAACTCTGAGTTGCTTTCCAGGTTCACACCTTCTAAGGCAAACATATTGTAGGTACTACCTTCTTTGAAGTAATACTTAGAGAGGTATCTGCTAATTTCTTTGAAGCGTGTACATATTTTCACAGCCTGTAACTGACTGGGAGAGAGAGGAGAAACATGAGCAGAGTCTGTGAAGACGGCGTTTTCTTCAAAAAAAGAAACAGACCTTTTTCCCCTGTCATCCATAGACATCACTTCAGCCACAGCCGACGATATTTCCCTCTTCTCTCTGCCTGCCGTGTCACGCTCCCCCTTATCCTCCTCCTCTTCCTTCTCCTCCTTCTCTGGCGTGGGTTGGTTAGAAGTGAATCCTCCAGATGGCGTCTCAGTCGCAGCAGCAGGAGTTGGTGGACTTTCACTTTCAGGACCAGCAGGAGGAATGGTTTCAGTCGATCCCACAGGGTTGACATGACGTAGGTTTTTTGTTATTTTTACTCCTCTCTTCAAAGCAGATTGGGCTGATAGATTTGATGTAGAGCTTGAAGCTCTACTGAAGACACTATGGGCTCCTGGTTTTCCCAGAGGAAAAAATTCTCTTCTGCGTTTGTTTAATAAAGCTACTACAGTGCGGAGGTTGTTTGTCAGGTCGTTTTCTCCCTCTGCCAAGAGAATGGGTTCTTCTTTGACGTTGTACCACGTGGTAGGACAGGTTATTTCTTGAAGAGCACACTCTAACTGAGTAGGAGAGTTAATGTATTCTGCCAAAATTGTATTGTAACTATTGTAAGTGTTGTCAGGAAACACGTTCATAGACGAGTTACTAGGTAAAGTTAAGGTAAACGCCATTTGTCTATGTTCTTGACAGGTTCCCAAGAGTTAAACTTGTCTCCGTAACCCTTCCACTTGATCAAGGCTTCTCTTTTCTTGCCTTTTCCTCTGTATTTTACTATTTTTTCTATGTTGTAGCGTCTTCCGTGACGGACTTGCACCTTCTGAACTTCAGGTTCGTAGAAGCTTACTTTTATCTCTTCTCCAAGGAGATCTTTCAGGTGGTACCCTTTGGGTGAAATATCGTCGACTGTGTATATTTCCTCAGTCCAGTTAGGTTCGTACCCTCTGTTAAATGTTTTCTTTGTTTTCAACATTCGCACTTGATTTTTTCTCTTCAACTGAAGGACAGGAACCTTTTTCTTTTGAGGTTGATCGTACAACCTGTAGAACAAGACTTCAGAGTTGTCTTTATTTATGTCTGAAGGGGCAGCTCCTAAGGTTTTGTGGTAAGTCAGATTGTAGGACTTAACCAAGTTGGGCAGCAAGTCAACCCATTTGTAGTTATTTAATGAGAGAAACATCTCCACATTTTTCCTTGTAAAGTAGAGTTGAACCTTTCGGCTAAGGCACACTTCACGTCGTCGTTCTCTCCTGTGAAAAAATTTTTGATCTTCACAGTGTTTTTTGAAAATTTTGTTGACGAACTCTTTGCCCTTGTCAGTTTGAATTTGTTGAGGTTTTCTTTCTTTGCTCATTTTTTTGAAAGCCTCTGTCATGGCATCAGCTCTCTTACTTTTCACAGGTTGTCCAAAACCATACCTTGAAAAAACGTCTATTCCCGCTAGAATGTACTGGTATCCTTTGTTTTCCTTTGAAAATTCTCGCATGTCTATGAGATCAAGTTGCCACTGTTTGTCTATGCCCCATGTTTGTGTTTTTCTTCTAGGAAATCTTCTCTTGTAAGGTTTGTGTCTGGTGTAAGCGTCTACATCTTCCAAAGCTTGTTCTATGTTTTTTTTCTTTGTTTTCTTGAAGTGATGACGTTGAAGTTTAGATACACTGGTAAAACATCCAGGTTGTTTAGGATCTGTGTAAAACCTGAGGACATCTTTTTTTAAAGCCTTGTGCGCCATATAAACTTACGTCCAGTTCCTTTTTGACTTACTTTCCTTTTCTTAATAGGGGAAGCTTTTTTTAAGGGACTGGCAGCAAAGGAAGGACTGTGCCCTGCAAAAGCCGACTTGTTTTTGACAAATTTTAAGGTGGGGTTCAGCCTTTTAACTGCTCTCATGAAGACCTGGCTTCCTTTAGGTTGGTCCTTTTTCAAAGACTTTGGTCTGGCAGCAAAAGCTAACAAATCTGTTATGTCAGTTCCAGGCACACGTTCCCCGTTAACATATATTTCTCCGTCTCTGTTCCAATTCAATATTTGACTTCCGTGACGAGATAATTCTCTGTAGAGATTTTTAGCAGTCGTTCTGTAAGTTGCGGGTATTCTTTCTTTTATGTCGGCGTCCATACCCACTGTGTTGTCTCTTGCACGAGGTTTAAACCCTTCCTCCCCTTTGAATTCGTCCACACTCTCTCCGTCTGAATCGTCAGGAAGTGGTGGATCGTCTCTAGTCTCTGTGAAAGTGTCGTCATCGTCGTCGCCGTCGTCGGTGTCTTCTAAAGAATTGTTCACACCCCTAGCTGCTGCTGCTGCTGCAGGTCCTTGTCCTACTGCTTGACCAGGATAGGGACCTTCCCTACGTTGTCCTAAGGCCTTGGCTTTTTTAGTTAAAATTCCCGACTTTATCATAAGTTGATTGTACTGTCTTAACTTTTCCTTCAGTTTGAGGTTAGGAGAGTTAAGCACCTCGTGTGCTTTACTTTGAAGGTGGTTCAGGACTTGAACCAGGCTGGAATCATGAGTTAAACCTTCTCTTAAAAGTTGAGTGCTGTAGTACTGGTCTTGAACACTAGGTCCAGGCTGGGGAGGAGAGGAAGGAGTAACAAAAGAAGGGCTTTTTTCTCGGGGAACAAGATCCGCCCTTACGAGGGCCATCCTTGAATAAGACATGATTTTTTATCGACGTGCTCCTATGAGACCTGTTATCAGGGGTAAGGCTAGACCCAAAATGGTTCCCAAAAATCCACCCTTTTGCTCAAAGGTTTTCCTCTTCTGCTTAACGGTAGCCTTGTGCCTTGTGACTGACTTGAGTTCTTTCTTGTAGGGTGATAAACGTTTGACTGCGTCTGACTCGTTACGCAACAGGTTTTTGTTCATCACGTTGACACAAATTTGACTCATCAACCTAATGACCTCATCGCTGAGACCTTTAATAATGTGGGAACACTCTTCCGAGGAACACTTGGATATGTGTTTTAACAAGTGGTAATGTTTCCTTATTATTTCAAATTTTCCTCCAGAAGCAGATCTTTTGGTCACCATTCTATCTTTTTCTTTTCGAAGCTGAAGCTTGAGGAATGAAAACCAAGGTATTCCAAGGAGTTGTTATGCTGTTCCTTACCCTAAGCTCGTTAGGTGTGCTCTGCTTAAAGTCCAATAGGATGTATGAATGTTTCTCTTTGGTTTCTGAGTTATATACCTCCGTCAAAAAGGATTTCTGTCCTGGAAAGGCCTGTTTGCTGATGGGTCCTATTTGACTCATGTCTCTAGGGTTTTTAAAAACAACTAGGTAGTGTGCATTTAAACTCAAGGTTCTGAAGGCAGGATTGTTAAAAAACAAGTTTTGAGTAATAAAAATTACACTTAAACTGCGATAGTGAGAGCCCACAGTGAAAAGTTTCATTATGGTGGGAACGTACTCGGGATCCATGAGATCGTCTATTATGACCAGTCCATGTTTAGTCACGTCTCTTTTATCCTCAAACAAAAAGTCTTCTCAAAGAAGACCTTTGTTGAACTTAACCCCCAACTTTACCATTTCGTCGAATCCATCTTGCCATTGACTGTAGCAGTAGTATATGTCGTGTATTTTTGGAGTTACAAGCTCGTCTACACCTTTAATCAACTTGAAAACAAGTTGACTTTTTCCACAAGAAGTAGGTCCAGCTATGATCATTGTGAAGGGGCTTTGTAGACGTGGGTCAAAAATGATCTCCTTTTCCTTGTGATCCATGTTGGACGAAATCTTAAACCAAAGTGACCAAAGGAGCGACCTCGTCCTCTTTTAAGTCAGTAGAACCCTCGTTCAAACCTTCCACGTAAAGAGCTACGTCAAAAAGTCCCATGTTGTTTAGACTGGCTATAAGACAGCTTGGATGAGATATTTCTCTATGTTTCCAAACCATTAGCACTTCGAAAACAGGATTTGTTACACCTTTTTTCCCTGGAACAGGGGTGGATATGACGTCAAGTTCTTGGTCGGTCAATCCAAGTTGAGTTCCCAGTTTCCTCCAGTCAAGCATTCTTAACTTGTCTGCCAGGTTGACGAACAAAGTATCAACTTTCCACTGTTCTGGAGGTATTTCACAATGGTCCACTACGTTGTAATATCCCATGTACCATCTACAATAATCAGTGAGATCGTAATGACCTATGTCACTTAATGCATGTCTTAATACCATCCACTTGCAACGCACGTTCTTTCTGCTCCATGAAATAAGCATTTCTCTCCCCATAGAACGAAGAGATGGTGTTTTTTCCATGTAATCCATTAAACTTAGTCTAAGTCCTAAGTAAACCCCTAATCGAGGGTAGTCTTTTTCCGATATTTTTTCACTGATCTTGAATAACAACTCGTCCGAAAGGTGAAACTCCATAGCAACCAAAAAAAAGGTGTTCAGCAAGTAAGGTAGGCAGGTAGGTAGGTAGGTAGGTAGGCAGGTAGGTTATGACAGGCTAGAAAGCATACAGTAAACTTATATAGGGTAGGGTAGGGTAGGGTAGGTGGGTAGGTAGTTTAGGTGGGTGGGTGGGTTAGGTGGGTTATTTGGGCGGCCAGCCCGGGCCAACAAGCCCCAAACCCCCCATACTTGAGGGGTGCCCCCACCCCCCCACCCCATAGTTTTTAAACCCACCCCAACCCATTCCTACCCTACCCTACCCTACCCTACCCTACCCTATATTATCCTACCCTATTCTACCCTATCCTATATATCTCTTCCATTCCCTTCCCCCTCTTTAGGTCAGCCTGTTACATCGTTCTTCGTTCGTTTAAATTTGTTATGATGTTGAGTGTAAAGCGAGCTGATTGTGGTGAAAACAGTGAGTATGGGAGATAAGCTGGGTGCACCACATAGCCAGATGAAACCAAACTTCTTTCTCCTCTACACTGAAACGATCCAGGGACGATGGTGGGATGTGAAATATGGGGCAGGAGGAAAACAAAGTTTTGGTTTCTAAGCACTCAGCTAGAAGTTCCAAAATAGACATGAAGAAATGAAGACGCTGGTTAAGTTGGCGGGGATTTTCTTTGGCGTGATGCTCTTCTGCCGCTTTCAATGCTTCCAAATGGAAGGGGTTTTTCAGTGGGCCCTTTCCCTTTCTTCCATGCTTCAGGGCATAACCCAAGGTTTCCACCGCTGAAAATTATTAAAGTTATGACTCAAAACCATTTTCCTCAAGGTTTTTCTGTCTTTGGATGTAAAACTTGATTCAACTGAAGAAAAAACTAAGTATAATTTTTTCCGGTGAAGAACAGATTCTTTCAAGTATTTGCACACGTACCTGAAACAAATCGAAGAGCAACATATAATTTCCTTTCTTTCCCTCACGTACGTTAGAACTTGAGTGTCGTCGGGGTGACGTTGTTCTAATACACGCTGCAGGGAGTAACCCGACATGGTAGGGCGAAGGTTGTTGTGTCAAATAATGATGGTTTAGTCCCCGTTTAACCTTTATAGGAAACCTGTCAGTCTTTCCTTATCGCACTTTCCTGAAATGATTTATTGCTCAAGGACGAAACAAACGTCAGGGTTAGTGCCTGAGCGTTTTGAAAAGAGGGGAAAACATGTGGAAGGGTGGGTTTAGCCCAGGGGCCTTACCCGGAGGATCATCGTTTATTTCTGTTCAGTTTTATTAGGAGGACCAAAAATGAGATACGGGGTAGGCTGTTACCACCTTGAGCTGACCTTTGTCATGGGAGGCAGTTATTTCAGTTATAACTCTCACAACATGACAGCACCCATGGTAATTGTGTCCAATCTCTGTCCTGAATCCTCTTTCATAGAAAATTTTTGAACCTAGAGAGTGTGTAATTTTGTCTGGGTGAAGTAAAGTGGCTTTAATTAAAGCCTCCACCATAGTAGAATCGATGAAAACTGAATTACCAGGCCCTCCCCCCAAAGGTTGATCCCTTAGAAAAAAGGGTTTTTGTCTGTCTGAGATGAATTTTTTTGAACTTCCAGAGGAAATGGAATGCCTTGACATTAAGTGTACCATGGCACCATGTCCCAAAAGAACACCTGAAAGAAAACTTTCCCCATTTTCTGAGATAAGTTTTTTCACAGAGGGCCCACTAGCAACCAATGCAGTGGTTTGGTTGTGCAAGAAGCATTGTTTGAAGTTACAGTCAGGAGGGATGTAAAGATCCCTGTTCAAATTTTCAGGACAGAATTTCCACACAGCCCACACCTTACCTTCTTCTACGCCCCTCCTGATGTCTGAAATAAACACCTCCTGACGCCTTTTGTGACCTACGGTCAAAGACAAAGGCAAAGGACAAAAGTTAGCCATGTCTGCTTGAGAGAAGCTAGTTCTGATAAATGACGAATGGTCTGCGTTAATCACAGAATGGTAACAACAAGATTCGTCTTACACGCCTCACCCTGAACGTTGACTGAGCGTTATCACGTTTTTTTTATTTGAGTTAAGCTTTTTACTTTTTTCCAAAACAACGCTGTCTAAGCGTAAAACATACTATGAATGGAAAAGCACGGTTATCTACGACTCATGGACGTGGTTGTACGTTATCTGAACGACAAGGGAATGTCCCAGGATCGTATCAGGATAGTTACTATAAAGAAGGCTTGAGCTGCTCGATCTTCATCAAACCTTTTCTGACGTTTGTCTGCTGTTCGCCGTCCTGCTCCTGCACCTTCCAGCCCTGCCACCCTTTCATCTTCAAGGAGAACATTGCCTGGTCGTATGAAGACGGGACTTAGTGTCAGGAGAGGAGGAGCTAAAAAACTGGCTCCACTGACTTTTACTACTTTTAAACAGACAGTGGAAAAGACGTCGGGCATCGCCCCTCCTCCTACCTCTCCAGCCTCAGCTGATAAACCACCTGCAACTTCTGCTCGACTTCCAACTGAAGTGCCTGATGCAGGAGAACAGGAAGCCACTCTTGCAGCGCTTCATGGCGAAATCACTGATTTCCTGGATCGCGTCCGGGATCGCACTCCTCAGGAAGCTGGCGACGGCGATTTTGACATCAGGGAATACATTAATCCCCCGGCACCTTTAAACTACCAACCCCCCACTGAAGCACCTACGGCCGCCTCTTACTCGCCAGTGACTCCGGAGGAACCTTCTCCCCAGGTCAATCCAATAGAGGTCATAGACCTCACAACCTCATCACCGGCAGTCAACCCCATAGAAGTGGTGGATTTAACACAAGGGACACCTTCACCTGCTCACCGAGGGGGGTATTCACAGGTAGAGGTTATAGATTTGACTGGGCCTTCTCCCCTATACTCTCTCCCGGTTCCAGTAGAGGAGCTCCTTAAAAGCCCGCCGGAAAAAAGAAACTGTCCCGGTGAGAGAGAAGGGGAGCCTAAGAAGAAAAGACAGAAGCGCGCCTACAACAAGAAAACCCCTGTCTCTACCCCTGCTTCAGTTTCCTCAGCGACTTCATCCTATGGTGCCGAGCCAATTGGTTCTGCCCCAGGTGTTCCTTCTTCTAAAGACAAGTCACACAGGCAAAAGTTTGGGGAGGGCACTGCCCCCAGTTCTTCAAGCAAGCTTGTGGGCTTCAGGTCAGTGCCTTTGGTGGCAAAGAAATGGCCTGCTCGATTTGGTTTCCAAGAAAAGTCACCTGCCCCTGACCAAGTTTTTTATCCGGAAGGAGATAATAACGCCTGCATAGAAATATACAGGGAACCTAGCATCAGGGGAGTATGCTTGAGGACCTACCTGGACAAACCTTACGAGCGGTGCTTAAACCTAGAGGCGCGTGAGTTCAGGAACTTAGTGGACCAATTAGAGTGCATCCTTGAAAAGTACAAGGAGTTACACTGCCTAGCTGCCCTTGGAGAGAGGAAGGTGGATAATCTTTTGTTGTCCTTGAACCAAGACTGCACCGACCCCAGTGGAGGCCGGGCTATGATCCTGGTAAACTTGTACAAGGGAACTCCTAAAGTTCACATAGGAACAACCAGCTACGTGGAGGAGATGAATGCCTCGGTGTCTTCCAGCTACAGGATGCCCCCCTCAGCCACACACTGTGGACACACTGTGTCCCCCTTCATTCTGGAGGACATAAAATCACGAGTTGGTCCTTTCCTAGACGGGACGACCGATTTCTACTCTGGGTAAGTGGTCAACTTTGTATAGTGTCTGGTCAACAGCTCCTTGTTCAGTGCTTTCACATTATCATGTATATCAGCTAATTCGTAGTTAGATTTAAATGTACTCCATCTTCAGTCTACATAGCCCAGCGTAGGTTTAAGTTCTAAATGTACTCCATGTATAGTTAGGTTAGGTTTTAGTTATAAGTTTGTATATTGAATATAAAGTGAAACTAGAAAAAGAAACCTCAAAAAAAAAATGCCTCCCAAAAAGGTAAAACAACTTTACACCGTCAACTGTCCAATGTGTAACACCCCTAGACCTCCACGTTTGGTTACTGTAGAAAACAGTTGAAAAACTCTATGTAACTCAGATTCTTGTAGAAGAGAAACTTTTTCCGACAGCTTAGAACTTCCAAAAGAAATAGAAATAAATTCTTTGCATAAAAGCAGTTACCGTGACAACTTCAAGTCCACAGCTTCAGGTTTGGCTGTGCTTGGTAAGCTTCAGTCCATTTTCAACGTCAGAATGACAAGTTTTAACAAAGACTTGGGAGCCAAACAGGTAACAGAGGCTCTTACCTTTATTCATAGAAATCAAGTTATGGCTTACAAAGTGGCTGTTTCTTTTGGAAGGTTGTTGTCTTCCTCTAAGGAGGAAGAAGAAGAGAAAGTCATGTACTTCCATGCTTCTGCCAACAATTCGTCTTTGTTCTATGACAGTGAAAGTCATAGAGACTCTTACATTTTCATAAGGGACGACAAAGACTTTGCAGAGTGTTTAGATTTAATTGAAAACAACATTAAAGAAAACACTCAAAGACCCTCTACTAAATGGAGTGTTATAGGCAACGTGAACGCCAACATTACCCTCCTAAAAGCTACGGGAGGAGAATATCTCTTAGGTAAAATGAAAACTGTTCCACCAGGTTTAAGACAAAGAGGAATGCAACACTTTCACAGAGACCCTAAAACCAAAAGGGCATACAAGGACAACTTGTGTTTCTTTAGATGTCTGTCTTTCTTCCTGTATGGATCTTTAGAAAAAACTTGAAGAGCTTTTCCTTGAAGCCTATCCAGGGGTGAACAAGGAGACTTTTAAGGGCGTTGACATAAAAGATTTAGACAGGTTAGAAAAGATGTTTGAAGTTAACATAAGAATTTTTTACCTTCCCTCTTTTGGTAAAAAAAAGGGGCGACCTAAAATTATAAGGTCAAACATGTGTTCATCCAAAAAAATCATGAACTTGAACTTACACAGGAACCATGTAAGTTTAATAACTAACATGGGACTGTATGGTAAAATGTACCCCTGTGAAAAGTGTCATAAAGTTTTCACTCGTAGTTTCCTTTTGAAACAACACAATGGGGTGAAAAAAGATTGCACCAAAGTCAGCTTCAGGTACAAAGGTGGAGCTTACAATCCATCCAAAACAGTTTTTCAAGTTTTAGAGGAACTGGGAATAGTTTGTTCACCTGAGAAAAAAATATACCCCTATAAAATTGTTTTTGACTTTGAAAGCTATTTTGTCCAACCTGAAAATTCGTCCCCAGAAAATGCTAACACTGTGATAGAAAAAACTCACATACCCCTTTCTGCCAGTGTAGCTTCTGATTTTCCTGGGCATACAGAACCAGTGTGTTTTGTCAGAAATTCCAACAGGGACGACAATCCTTTGGTGAAAAATGTGTTGGAACACATAAACAACTTGGGGCAGTTGATAGGAGAACAGGTGAAAGAGAATTTTAGAGATGTTTTAGACGAACTAGACTCTTTAGAAGAAAAACAAAAGGAACTAGAACATAAAGCTAGCAAAGTTTTTCCAGCAAAGAACAAAAAAAATCCCAAAAAAAAAATCTCCCATGTTCTTGAAGTGAAGGAAAAACTTCTTACCTACATAGAAGGAGTCCCTGTCCTAGGTTTCAACTCTGGAAAGTATGACATTAATTTGATAAAAAAGGAATTTCATTCTTTTTTTATAGACACAGACAAGACAGAAATGAAAACCATAAAAAAATGCAACAAGTACATAGCAGTGTACACAGACCATCTTCTTTTCCTTGACATGTTCAACTATTTGGCACCAGGTTATTCCTACGCAAACTACCTGAAAGCCTTTCTTAAAGGGAAAGCTGAAAAAGGTTTTTTTTCCCTACGAGTGGATGGACAACATAAGAAAACTGAACAACAAAGCTCTTCCTCCACGCCACTGCTTCTACAGTTCTTTGTCAGGTGGTGGAATAAGCAAAGAAGATTATCTTGAATGTAAAAAGGTCTGGACAGAAAACAAAATGAAAACTATGAAGGACTACTTGATATATTACAACAACCTGGACGTTAAACCCTTTGTTTTAGCCATAAACGAGCACACAAAATTTTTTATAGATCGTGGGGTAGACATGTTCAAAGACGGTTTAACTTTGCCAGGTCTAACCTTGAAGTTTCTTTTCAACAACACTGCACCTAATGCCACACCTTACATTCTTTTTGGTGAGAAAGAAAAGGATGTTCACTCCTTGCTCAGACGCAACTTAGTAGGGGGTCCCTCTATTATTTTTCACAGACATCACAAAAGTGGAGAAACAAGAATAAGACAAAAAAAATACGGGCCACAAAGCAAAGTATGCAGACACATAGTAGGGGTAGATGCTAACAGCTTGTACCTCAAGTGCATGGGTGAAGAACACTGCACAGGTTATTATGTGGTGCGCAGGAAAGAAAACGATTTTCAAGCTGTCTGCAGTCAACAGATAAGCTACTCAGCCACAGAATGGTTGCGATACAAAACTGTGACAGACAAAGTGAAGATATTACACCAATACAACTACGGGGAAGTAGTATTGGGTTCAAGGAAAATAAAAGTGGACGGCTATGATCCAGCTTCAAAAAAAGTATACCAGTTTCACGGGTGCTACTGGCATGGTCACATATGTCACCTCACTAAATCAGTTTTGAGAGACCCCAATGGAAAGGCATGGTTGGAAGAAAAAAACCAAAATACCATTTTGACTACCCTATATCTTCAGTCGTTAGGTTACCAAGTAGAGGAAAAGTATGAGTGTATGTGGATGAAAGAAAAAACTGAAAACTCGTGCAGAAAAAAAAAAAGTGAATGGGTAATTAAAAGACCATCGTGCCAAGGCAGAAAAAGTCAGGATGAAATACTGAGAGGGGTTTCTAGAGGAACAACTTTTGGACTTATCCAGGTAGACATAGAAACACCTGAATTTTTGAAAGAAAAATTCAGTGAAATGACACCTATTTTCAAAAACTGTTTAGTAGGAAAAAATGACGTAGGTGAACATATGAAACGTTACCTGGAAGCAGCAGGTAAGCTGAAACAACCGCAACGCCAACTTATAGGCAGCTACCACGCAGAGGGAATTTTGTTGGGAACTCCTCTCTTGAAGTGGTACCTGGAGAAAGGTTTGGTAGTTACGACAGTACACCTTCTGATAGAATACACACCAGAACAGACTTTTTTACCCTTCATGGACGAAGTGACCAAAGCTAGGAGGAAGTGAGATGAAAACATAGACTGTAAGATTCTGTCAGATCTGTACAAACTTTTGGGAAATGGTTCATACGGAAAAACCATATGCAACAAACAAAACTTTGTTCAAACAAAGTATCTTCACCCCTCTAAGGCAAGACGTTTGGCCATGCACTGGTCAGTGCAAGATGTGCAAGACATAAGTGACAACACGGTAGAACTGTCCTGTTTGCCCACCTCCATCACCTACAACCTCCCAGTTCAAATAGGTTTCATGGTATACCAATATGCCAAACTTAAAATGTTGGCTTTCTATTACGACTTTCTCCTTGAATACATAGACGAGAAAGATTTTGAAATGTGTGAAATGGACACTGACAGTTTTTACTTTGCTTTAAGTGCAGAGAACATAGAAGATGTAATTATTCCTGAGAAACGTGAAGCTTTCTTCAGAGAACGTCACAAATGGTTGCCCTCTGAATCATGTGACAACAGTCACCACAGAGAGACCTATGTTCAGACCAAAGTTTTGGGTGAGCTGTGGCTGCCTCAACCATGCTGTAAGAGCCGTCTGGCATTTGACAAGAGAACCCCCGGGTTATTCAAAGTGGAGTGGGAAGGTGATGAAATGACTGCCTTGAACTCCAAATGTTACATAGGCACAGGAGTGAATGTGCCCGTTAAAATGAGTTGCAAAGGTGTAATTCAAAAACAAAACCCCCTGACCACTGACAAGTACAAAGAAGTACTGGACAGTGAAAATGTTGTCACGGTAGTCAACAAAGGATTTAGAGTAGTTAACCACAGCGTTACAACTTACTCTCAAAGGAAACAAGGTCTAACCTATCAGTACATAAAGAGACAAGTATGTGAAGATGGTGTAAGCACCCTACCCCTTTCTATATAAAAAAAATGGTTTCTTTTTCTAGTTTCACTTCCAGTTGTACATTTTGTTGAAAGAAAAAAAATTTAAACAAATTGTTCAAATGAACATTTTTCTTCATAGAAAACAGTGTTAAAATGAAAAATGTTCATTTAAACAATTGTTCAAACAAATGTAGGGGCCGGCATCGTTGTATATATATTAGTGCCGTTCATCCGAGAGACGTGTTCGTGTGGTGCTTGTTCCTTCTATGCCAGCTAGGTGTCGCTCTGCGATACCCCGTTGGTACAAGAGGGGGGAGCACCATGCCTCGCGTCCAGCTTCTACCAAGAATAGTATAGGTTCCCTAGGATATGTTACTCCATAAAGTCCTATAGTGCAAGCCACCCCCCTCTACCCCCCCCCCTTCAAAGTAGGCTACCTTTTGTGTTCAGTACTGAGTCCTGTGTAAGATAAGGGGCTTTATGGAGATGTCAGGAATCTTTATCAGAGTGATATCAAATGGAAACAAGGGGCCACCTATACCAAAAACTCCTGCTGAATCCAAAATTTGTGGTATTGATTCTCAAAATTTGGCCAAAGGTACCTAAAAATGAGGTTTGATGATAAGAATATTTGAAAAATGTACAAAAGTTATATTGAAAATGATTTGAACTTTTTATAGATGCAACATGCTAATCAAAGTCAGTATCTCAATCTACATATCCCATTGTTTGCCTATCCCAACCTGACAAGTACTCTGCCTGCATATGGCTCTGCCTCTCCAACATACTGCCTATCCCTTACTCTGCCTATCACTCATACTACCTATCCCTTGAAACATCTAGAGTTTAATTAGGTTTTCCCTCAAATGGCTTAAAGGATTAAAGTTTACCCCTCACCTTTGTACCTAATTTTCTCTGTATATTCTTACCATTAGTCTACCTATCCTCAATCTGCCTATCATTCACTTTACGTATCCCTCATGGTGACTATCCCCCAACTCTGCACATCCCTCATATTTGACTGGCACATCTGTGATATTACCTAGCACCAATGTATCTTTTGAATATGCTCACCTTACAAGGTACCCTCTGTGCCTATCTCTTAAACTGTTTATTATCTATCCTCCTTGCTACCCATCCTCTTCAATGCCTATCCCTCAAGCTCACTTTATAGCTTTCCTACCTATCACAGCTTGATCAGCTGGGATAGCTCACATCCAACCTTTATTATGATCTCTTAGTCAACCTATCCCCTGAAGAACAAATCCAACAGCCTACCTCAAGCATACATCTACTGATCACTCATGTTATATATCCTTGAGGTTACCTATCCTTCAGGGTGCCTATCCTTCATGGTATATAGCCTTCAGTCTACCTAACCAGCTATCTATGTATCTCTCACCTTGTATTCTATTCTTTCTACCTTTATAATAGCTCTTATAGTCTATGCCTTGTGAAATATACCTATCGCTCATTGTACCTATCCTCAAGTCTGCATATCCCTCATGTTTACCTTACATATCCCTCAGGCCATTGAATTATCATGCTTTTCTTAAATGCCTCACCATGGCTATCATTAGACTAGCTAACTTCCTATCCTACATGTCTGTTGTTTATTCCCCTCTTCCTATCCTCCATGCTGCATATAATTCATGCTATCCCACTTGACAACAAAACATTTTTTAAGGTAATAAACTGAGGGCTCTATACCATGAAGGATAGGTAGCCTGAAGGATAGGTAGCCTGAAGCATGAGTGATAGGTAGATGTATGCGTGAGGTAGAATGTTAAATTTGTTCCTTAGGGGAGAGGTTGACTAAGAGATCAAAATGAAGGTTGGTTGTGAGCTATCCCAGCTGAACATGAGGGATAGGTATTGAAGAGGACGGGTAGCAAGGAGGATAGGTAGCATGTGTAATAAACAGTTTAAGAGATAGGCATAGAGAGTACCTTGTGAAGTGAGCATATTCAAAAGGTACATTGGTGCTAGGTAATATCACAGATGTGCCAGTCAAACATGAGGGATGTGAAGAGTTGGGGGATAGTCACCATGAGAGATAGGTAAAGTGAATGATAGGCAGATTGAGGATAGGTAGACTAATGGTAAGAATATACAGAGAAAATTGGGTACAAAGGTGAGGGGTAAACTTTAATCCTTTAAGCCATTTGAGGGAAAACCTAATTAAACTCTAGATGTTTCAAGGGATAGGTACATGTAGTATGAGTGATAGGTAGACTAAGGGATAGGCAGTATGTTGGAGAGGCAGAGCCATACACAGGTAGAGTACTTGTCAGGTGGAGATTGGCAGACATTGGGATTTGTAGATTGAGGTATTGACTTTGATTAGCATGTTACATCTATAAAAATTTCAAATCATTTTCAATATAACTTTTGTACATTTTTAAAATATTCTCATCATCAAACCTCATTTTTAGGTACTTTTGGTCAAATTTTGAGAATCAAGATCACAAATTTTGGATTCAGCAGGAGTTTTTGGTATAGGTGGCCCCTTGTTTCCATTTGATATCATTCTGATAAAGATTCCTGACATCTCTATAAACCCCCTTATCCTACATAGGACTCAATACTGAACACAAAAGGGAGCCTACTTTGAAGGGGGGGTAGAGGGAGGGGGGTCTGTTACACTGTGTCCATAGGTAAAGCCTCGTAGGAAGTTTCAAGCAGTTAGTAGAATCTGCTGGTGGACTGTTGTGTAACATGGTCAAGGAGGATCCGATGGTCCGCTTTAAGAAACGCACGCAGAAGCCTTCAGAGCATACGGTATGGAGCTCCATGCCCTGCTAAGCAAGGCCAGGCCCGGTACTGAAAACCAGGACTGGTACATGGACGATTTAATTACACAATTCGTCAAGGGTCTGAGAGACCGAGACGAGCAAATTGCTGCCAGAGATGCCTGGAAAGAAGGCATAACATTGCACGGCATATTTAATGGTATAGATATGGCCGTGAAGAAGCGAACCATGTTAGCCGGGGACATACCGAATGCCACTGGCTCGGCTCCCCTAGCATCAGTAGTTCAGCGGTCTGAGGTAAATAGTACCTCGGATGACTTTGAACTAATTGAAATCGAGCAGGAGGACGGCACCTTCTGTTCGATGCAGCTAAGGAAAAATACTTCAGGTATGAAGTATATTCCGAGGAAGGCGTTTAATAAACCAAGGGACTCTAGACCGTCATCCGAGGTCAGGAGTGACCCGAAAGTTGGTGAGAAGGCAATCAAGCCTCTTGAAAGCACTGATAAAGCGAAGGGTCAGTCTCCAGACATGACCAAACTTATGGAGGATATGTGTAAGAAAATTACAGATGCCCTCCAAGCCAGTCGGCAAAGACCCAGAGTGGATCGCCGGACGGTTAAGTGTTTCAGGTGCCAGCGCATGGGACACTACTCCTCTGAATGTACCGCTGCTAAGCCGGTAATGGCTGCCTTCTATGAAGCCGTAGATAATGGCGAAGGCGGGGAGAACGCTACAGATTCCGCTGAGGTGGAAAACTAGTGGGGGTTGTATCCACAGCATTGGGTATAACCCCTGAAAGGAACGAATGCCAAAATGCTACCGGGGGTGACCTGGTGGAAGATTTCGAATCAAATTCACCTGGAGGTCGGGTGGCTGTGGGTGCGCACCCCTGCACCTTGGCCGGGGCCAGGGACCCTAGTGCTTATGTGTACGGTGGTGAACATATAGAGGCGAGTGGCCGCACTGGGGGAGAGGAAGGATGGATCAAGGAGTTGATTCGAGTGTGTGGGACACGCCTTCCCCCAAGTCATCCGTGTCTGGAATTTTTGAGAGGACTCGGATTGAATCTTGGTGATTCGGGAGACTTTCACCAGTTTACCAGTAACCCCTCTCCTTTAGGGGGGAGACGGTGGTATGTACCCATATCTGTGGAAGGCCGGGTAGGTGAATTCTTGGTGGATACTGGAGCCAGCCACTCCTGTGTGTCCAAAAGATTCTTCGACTCAGTGGCCGGCAGCCACGAGAACCTCAAAACGGGGGTAAATGCTTGCACAGCCGACGGAAGCAGTATGCATACTTTTGGTAGGACGTTTATGCCTATCCATATAGGAGGCAAAGAATTTGTTCTTTCGCCAAATATAGCAGAGGTTAGTGATGACGGAATCCTCGGATTGGATTTTGCAAGGTTATATGATGAGTATACGGAACCCGTATGGCTTGCATGTCCAATGCGTATTGAGACAGGTGTCTTCGGTTGCATCAGTGATACATACGGTGAAGATCCCACCGGGTACCACTTGCGATGTCCTTTGTGGCGGATCGATGGCTCAGAGGAATGAAACTGGAGTCTATGAACCCGACACGGTGTATTTATCAAGTATCGGGTTGGACTCAGTGGATACATTACAGAATACGGAGGATAAGGAGTGCCTAGCGAAACTCCTACAGAAGTACGAGAGTGCTTTTGGTAGGGAAGGGGGACCGGTGGGCAGATCCGACAAGGTGTTGCACACCATAGATGTGGGCAACGAGAAACCTTTTAAAATCCCGTATCGCAGACTTCCTCTTAAGAAGAAGTTAATTTGCGAGCAGGAAATACAAAAACAGTTGGACCTAGGGGTCATCGTGCCGAGCTCGAGTCCCTGGTCCAGTCCTGTTTGTATGACCACTAAGAAAGACGGTACAATCCGCTTTTGTGTCGACTACCAAGGATAGACGAGACATTAGATAGCTTGGGTGGGAACCAATGGTTCTGTACCTTGGACTTACAATCCGGGTATTGGCAGATACCGATGCACCCCGATGACATGGAGAAAACAGCGTTCTCCAGTCATATGGGGCTATTCGAGTATAATGTCTTACCCTTCGGATTGTGTAACGCCCCGGCTACATTCGAGGCTATGATGGAATCCTTGTTGAGTGATCTTTTGTGGAAGAAATGTTTGGTCTACTTGGACGACGTTGTCGTGTTCGGCAAGTCGTTTAAGGAATGCCATGCAAATCTGCAATTGGTACTCGGCCGGATACTATCAAACGGCCTAAAGCTCATACCCAAGAAATGTAACTTGTTTAAGAAAACAATTACATACCTGGGAAGGATCATCACCCCCAGTGGAGTGAGCGCAGATCCGGAGAAATTAGAAGCTGTAGAGAATTGGGAAAGACCCACGAGTGCTAAGGAGGTGAGATCATTTCTAGGATTTTGTTCCTACTACCATGATTTCATACCGAATTATTCTCGTGTCAGCTTTCCTATGCAATGCTTAGCTCACTGGACCCCGGGTAGGGCACGGGACCCATTCCCATGGACCAGCGAGCAAGAAGAATCTTTTAATAAAATAAAAGATTTGTTTAGAAACACACCCGTATTGAAATATCCCACTCCCGAGGGACATTTCATCTTAGACACAGATGCGAGCAATGATGCAATAGGGGCGGCTCTCTCTCAGGTCCAGGACGGAGTCGAAGTCCCAATAGCATTCGCTAGCAACACGCTAAGCAAGACCCAGCGTAATCATTGTACCACCAAGCGGGAACTCCTCGCGGTAGTGGTGTATACGAAGAAGTTTAAGCATTTTCTCTGGGGAAGTGACTTCACTTTAAGAACCGACCATTCATCTCTTAGGTGGCTCCTTAACTTTAAGGATGCCGAGGGGATGATTGGACGATGGTTAGCTCATCTATCCGAGTTTGGATTAGAGCATAAACAAATAGAGCACCGACCCGGTGCTAAACATATCAATGCGGATGCCTTGTCGAGGCGACCTATCCGAAAGTGCCAGAATGCCACTTGTGAAGACTGCGGGGCCCACAATGCTGTGGTAGCTGGGTTGGTATTTAATTATACCACCCCCCGTATCCCCTGGGAGGAGGCTGTATGTAGCTACCTATCCTCAATCTGCCTATCATTCACTTTACGTATCCCTCATGGTGACTATCCCCCAACTCTGCACATCCCTCATATTTGACTGGCACATCTGTGATATTACCTAGCACCAATGTATCTTTTGAATATGCTCACCTTACAAGGTACCCTCTGTGCCTATCTCTTAAACTGTTTATTATCTATCCTCCTTGCTACCCATCCTCTTCAATGCCTATCCCTCAAGCTCACTTTATAGCTTTCCTACCTATCACAGCTTGATCAGCTGGGATAGCTCACATCCAACCTTTATTATGATCTCTTAGTCAACCTATCCCCTGAAGAACAAATCCAACAGCCTACCTCAAGCATACATCTACTGATCACTCATGTTATATATCCTTGAGGTTACCTATCCTTCAGGGTGCCTATCCTTCATGGTATATAGCCTTCAGTCTACCTAACCAGCTATCTATGTATCTCTCACCTTGTATTCTATTCTTTCTACCTTTATAATAGCTCTTATAGTCTATGCCTTGTGAAATATACCTATCGCTCATTGTACCTATCCTCAAGTCTGCATATCCCTCATGTTTACCTTACATATCCCTCAGGCCATTGAATTATCATGCTTTTCTTAAATGCCTCACCATGGCTATCATTAGACTAGCTAACTTCCTATCCTACATGTCTGTTGTTTATTCCCCTCTTCCTATCCTCCATGCTGCATATAATTCATGCTATCCCACTTGACAACAAAACATTTTTTAAGGTAATAAACTGAGGGCTCTATACCATGAAGGATAGGTAGCCTGAAGGATAGGTAGCCTGAAGCATGAGTGATAGGTAGATGTATGCGTGAGGTAGAATGTTAAATTTGTTCCTTAGGGGAGAGGTTGACTAAGAGATCAAAATGAAGGTTGGTTGTGAGCTATCCCAGCTGAACATGAGGGATAGGTATTGAAGAGGACGGGTAGCAAGGAGGATAGGTAGCATGTGTAATAAACAGTTTAAGAGATAGGCATAGAGAGTACCTTGTGAAGTGAGCATATTCAAAAGGTACATTGGTGCTAGGTAATATCACAGATGTGCCAGTCAAACATGAGGGATGTGAAGAGTTGGGGGATAGTCACCATGAGAGATAGGTAAAGTGAATGATAGGCAGATTGAGGATAGGTAGACTAATGGTAAGAATATACAGAGAAAATTGGGTACAAAGGTGAGGGGTAAACTTTAATCCTTTAAGCCATTTGAGGGAAAACCTAATTAAACTCTAGATGTTTCAAGGGATAGGTACATGTAGTATGAGTGATAGGTAGACTAAGGGATAGGCAGTATGTTGGAGAGGCAGAGCCATACACAGGTAGAGTACTTGTCAGGTGGAGATTGGCAGACATTGGGATTTGTAGATTGAGGTATTGACTTTGATTAGCATGTTACATCTATAAAAATTTCAAATCATTTTCAATATAACTTTTGTACATTTTTAAAATATTCTCATCATCAAACCTCATTTTTAGGTACTTTTGGTCAAATTTTGAGAATCAAGATCACAAATTTTGGATTCAGCAGGAGTTTTTGGTATAGGTGGCCCCTTGTTTCCATTTGATATCATTCTGATAAAGATTCCTGACATCTCTATAAACCCCCTTATCCTACATAGGACTCAATACTGAACACAAAAGGGAGCCTACTTTGAAGGGGGGGTAGAGGGAGGGGGGTCTGTTACACTGTGTCCATAGGTAAAGCCTCGTAGGAAGTTTCAAGCAGTTAGTAGAATCTGCTGGTGGACTGTTGTGTAACATGGTCAAGGAGGATCCGATGGTCCGCTTTAAGAAACGCACGCAGAAGCCTTCAGAGCATACGGTATGGAGCTCCATGCCCTGCTAAGCAAGGCCAGGCCCGGTACTGAAAACCAGGACTGGTACATGGACGATTTAATTACACAATTCGTCAAGGGTCTGAGAGACCGAGACAAGCAAATTGCTGCCAGAGATGCCTGGAAAGAAGGCATAACATTGCATGGCATATTTAATGGTATAGATATGGCCGTGAAGAAGCGAACCATGTTAGCCGGGGACATACCGAATGCCACTGGCTCGGCTCCCCTAGCATCAGTAGTTCAGCGGTCTGAGGTAAATAGTACCTCGGATGACTTTGAACTAATTGAAATCGAGCAGGAGGACGGCACCTTCTGTTCGATGCAGCTAAGGAAAAATACTTCAGGTATGAAGTATATTCCGAGGAAGGCGTTTAATAAACCAAGGGACTCTAGACCGTCATCCGAGGTCAGGAGTGACCCGAAAGTTGGTGAGAAGGCAATCAAGCCTCTTGAAAGCACTGATAAAGCGAAGGGTCAGTCTCCAGACATGACCAAACTTATGGAGGATATGTGTAAGAAAATTACAGATGCCCTCCAAGCCAGTCGGCAAAGACCCAGAGTGGATCGCCGGACGGTTAAGTGTTTCAGGTGCCAGCGCATGGGACACTACTCCTCTGAATGTACCGCTGCTAAGCCGGTAATGGCTGCCTTCTATGAAGCCGTAGATAATGGCGAAGGCGGGGAGAACGCTACAGATTCCGCTGAGGTGGAAAACTAGTGGGGGTTGTATCCACAGCATTGGGTATAACCCCTGAGAGGAACGAATGCCAAAATGCTACCGGGGGTGACCTGGTGGAAGATTTCGAATCAAATTCACCTGGAGGTCGGGTGGCTGTGGGTGCGCACCCCTGCACCTTGGCCGGGGCCAGGGACCCTAGTGCTTATGTGTACGGTGGTGAACATATAGAGGCGAGTGGCCGCACTGGGGGAGAGGAAGGATGGATCAAGGAGTTGATTCGAGTGTGTGGGACACGCCTTCCCCCAAGTCATCCGTGTCTGGAATTTTTGAGAGGACTCGGATTGAATCTTGGTGATTCGGGAGACTTTCACCAGTTTACCAGTAACCCCTCTCCTTTAGGGGGGAGACGGTGGTATGTACCCATATCTGTGGAAGGCCGGGTAGGTGAATTCTTGGTGGATACTGGAGCCAGCCACTCCTGTGTGTCCAAAAGATTCTTCGACTCGGTGGCCGGCAGCCATGAGAACCTCAAAACGGGGGTAAATGTTTGCACAGCCGACGGAAGCAGTATGCATACTTTTGGTAGGACGTTTATGCCTATCCGTATAGGAGGCAAAGAATTTGTTCTTTCGCCAAATATAGCAGAGGTTAGTGATGACGGAATCCTCGGATTGGATTTTGCAAGGTTATATGATGAGTATACGGAACCCGTATGGCTTGCATGTCCAATGCGTATTGAGACAGGTGTCTTCGGTTGCATCAGTGATACATACGGTGAAGATCCCACCGGGTACCATTTGCGATGTCCTTTGTGGCGGATCGATGGCTCAGAGGAATGAAACTGGAGTCTATGAACCCGACACGGTGTATTTATCAAGTATCGGGTTGGACTCAGTGGATACATTACAGAATACGGAGGATAAGGAGTGCCTAGCGAAACTCCTACAGAAGTACGAGAGTGCTTTTGGTAGGGAAGGGGGACCGGTGGGCAGATCCGACAAGGTGTTGCACACCATAGATGTGGGCAACGAGAAACCTTTTAAAATCCCGTATCGCAGACTTCCTCTTAAGAAGAAGTTAATTTGCGAGCAGGAAATACAAAAACAGTTGGACCTAGGGGTCATCGTGCCGAGCTCGAGTCCCTGGTCCAGTCCTGTTTGTATGACCACTAAGAAAGACGGTACAATCCGCTTTTGTGTCGACTACCAAGGATAGACGAGACATTAGATAGCTTGGGTGGGAACCAATGGTTCTGTACCTTGGACTTACAATCCGGGTATTGGCAGATACCGATGCACCCCGATGACATGGAGAAAACAGCATTCTCCAGTCATATGGGGCTATTCGAGTATAATGTCTTACCCTTCGGATTGTGTAACGCCCCGGCTACATTCGAGGCTATGATGGAATCCTTGTTGAGTGATCTTTTGTGGAAGAAATGTTTGGTCTACTTGGACGACGTTGTCGTGTTCGGCAAGTCGTTTAAGGAATGCCATGCAAATCTGCAATTGGTACTCGGCCGGATACTATCAAACGGCCTAAGCTCAAACCCAAGAAATGTAACCTGTTTAAGAAAACAATTACATACCTGGGAAGGATCATCACCCCCAGTGGAGAGAGCGCAGATCCGGAGAAATTAGAAGCTGTAGAGAATTGGGAAAGACCCACGAGTGCTAAGGAGGTGAGATCATTTCTAGGATTTTGTTCCTACTACCATGATTTCATACCGAATTATTCTCGTGTCAGCTTTCCTATGCAATGCTTAGCTCACTGGACCCCGGGTAGGGCACGGGACCCATTCCCATGGACCAGCGAGCAAGAAGAATCTTTTAATAAAATAAAAGATTTGTTTAGAAACACACCCGTATTGAAATATCCCACTCCCGAGGGACATTTCATCTTAGACACAGATGCGAGCAATGATGCAATAGGGGCGGCTCTCTCTCAGGTCCAGGACGGAGTCGAAGTCCCAATAGCATTCGCTAGCAACACGCTAAGCAAGACCCAGCGTAATCATTGTACCACCAAGCGGGAACTCCTCGCGGTAGTGGTGTATACGAAGAAGTTTAAGCATTTTCTCTGGGGAAGTGACTTCACTTTAAGAACCGACCATTCATCTCTTAGGTGGCTCCTTAACTTTAAGGATGCCGAGGGGATGATTGGACGATGGTTAGCTCATCTATCCGAGTTTGGATTAGAGCATAAACAAATAGAGCACCGACCCGGTGCTAAACATATCAATGCGGATGCCTTGTCGAGGCGACCTATCCGAAAGTGCCAGAATGCCACTTGTGAAGACTGCGGGGCCCACAATGCTGTGGTAGCTGGGTTGGTATTTAATTATACCACCCCCCGTATCCCCTGGGAGGAGGCTGTATGTAGCTACCTCGATTGGTCCCCGGAGACCATCAAGAAGTTCCAACAGTCGGATCCCACCACTGCGCGCATAATGGAATACCTACGGACAGGTATTAAACCGGCAAGGCCGCTAGTATCCCTAGAAGATAGGGAAGCGAGGCGATTGCTAGCTCAATGGACCGAGCTAGAAATCCAAGACAGCATACTATGTAGGTGGAAGACAACTCCCACCAATGGTAGGCTGTTACAAATAGTGATCCCCACCCCGATGAGGAGGGATATCATGTATTATTGCCATGGCCACCAAACTAGCGGCCATTTCGGTAAGAAGAGGTCAATAGAGCGCCTACAAAGGCATTACTACTGGCCTGGAATGAGAGGCGACCTGCTCCGGTGGATCGCCACTTGCCCGGATTGTTGTAAAAACAAGCCGGGACCCGGCCGGGGAAAGCAACCCTTATCCCAGGAATTTTTTGGTGTCAGGTTCGCTCGAGTGGCGATAGACATCATCAGCGGGATCAAGATGACGCCCCGGGACAATACTTGCATGATGGTCGTAACCGACTATTACACCAAGTACACCCGGGTGTTCCCTCTTCCTAATCACAAAGCAGCCACATGCGCTGAAGCGTTTGTAAAGGGCTGGGTGCTGCATTTGGGTGTTCCCCTTATGATGCACAGCGACCAAGGGAGAGAGTTCGAGTCTGAGCTGTGGCAGGAAATGTGTCATTACTTAGCTATTTGCAAGACCCGAACAAACCCATACCGACCACAGTCGGATGGGCAGGTAGAGCGGTTCAACAGAACCCTGATACAAGTGCTAAAGCCCCTGGTTAATACCCACCAGGACGACTGGGATGAACAGTGTGAGTTTGTAGTACATGCTTACAACAACACTGTCCATTCATCTACTAATTGCACTCCAAATATGCTAGTGTTCGGCGAGGACATCATAATGCCCGCCGACTTAGTGTATGGAGTGGTTGGGATAGACCCGGAGGCGCCTTGCACCGTGTTGTTTGTGGAGTCGTTAAGGGATAGGTTCAAACAGGCATACGCGGCCGTTCGGAAAGAGCTGCTGAAGAGTGCGAAGTGGCAAAAGGTGGGTTATGACAACAATGCCAAAAGAATTCGTTTTAATGTTGGGGACAAAGTACTAAGGTACTACGAGCCGCTAGAACGGCTGAAGCTCGTAACGCCCTGGGAAGGTCCATTTAAAATCATTCGCATCATCTCCGAGTCCACGGTGATGATGGAGGACTGCCTAACTGGTAGGAAATGGAAGACAAATGTCGGAAAACTTCGGCCCTGGAAGGGACGCGAAGAGGCGGAGAGGGAGTTCGGCTACCAACCACCTGAGTCTGTCCCTAGCGGACCGAGCGTGGTAGTACCGGTGAAACGCCCTAGAGGCCGGCCGAGAAAAATGCCGGAAGATGAGGTAATAGTCAAAAAGAAGACGAAGGCCAGGAAACGACCTAATCGTAAGAAAAGGAAGAATGTCTTGCTGAGTGAAGGCATTACGTATTGGAAAGGTCTCGCCATGGCTAAGCGGAACCCAGAAAAGGCCGTACGTAAAGCCGGGAAGAATAAGAAGCTAACCGAAGGCGTTAGATGCAGTCCCCGGTTGAGGTCTGCTGTAACCTAACTCAGTACACAACGAGCTGCTGCGTGTTGTCCGCCGTAGGCGGTTAACATACGTTCCACAGCTAGAGATGCCGAACGCGCCCCCCCGGGTAGCTGTATCCCGTGAGTGGCGGACGGATTAACCGGTACATTCGCTTTGAAGCGTTGTATACACCGCCAAGCTCCAGACAATAGCACTCGGGTAGTAGGCCGCGTCTCGCATGTCGAGTCGAATGTTAGTTCGGATCTAGTCCCCTAAGTGGCGCCGCGGGTGCGGCGGGAAAGCGCAGAACTAGGTCACCGGATAGCCCTTGCGGGATCTCGCGAGACGAGAGGTCTGACGTCATATTGTTCATAACTAGAGTGGACTCGTGGCGGTAAGACGCCACCCGTTTCGCTCCGGTTAGTGTTGGCGGTTGGCAGCCTTTAGCTGTTCAGTTAGCTTGCCTAACTACTCCCCTTTTGTTGGACGAATCCTTCGGGAGGAGTCCAACACATTTGCCAATTTATAAATTGGAAGTCGCCCTCAGTGCCATGGCACAGGGGATGATTGACGCTGCGCGTCAAACTGCCAACGTTCTGTTGGAGGAAGGCGGGGACCCTAAGGTCCCGTCTCGGATTGAGATGTCTATGGACTCTTCAACAGAGGAGGCAGCCCTTACGCTCTCTGCGATGGCCGAGGCCACCGACAGGGAGAGGATGCCACCTCCACCACCACCGCGCCCAGAGCCCACGTCTACAGCGGCAGCTTCGGGTGATAGAATTGATGTCCTGGACATTCCGATGTATCCCCCGGGATATAGAACTCGCATCGAGCGTATGGCTCACGTCGATGACGAGGCCGGTGTCGTGTACACCTCTTGGGGGACCTACATCCCCATGCACGCCTCCATGTTCGGGTATGGACCGCTGGCGGTGAAACCAGGCGTGCCCGAGGCCATACCAGACGACTTCAAGACTCTGGTCATGGACTCGTGCAGCGACGAGTTGGCTGACAGTATGCCAGTCTCTTGGCTCCGGAACTATCGAAAGTTGGCGGAGAAGATGGCGGTCAACGAAAGCTTGGCCCAAGCCGTATTGATCTCCGAAGGCATTACCCGGAAGGCTGCGGAGCTAAGAGAGTCTGAGTCCGATATGGATACAAACTCCACTGTCACCCTGTCGTCGGTGGAAACCGACCGGGTCAAGCGGTTGACCCGCAAGCCTGCACCAAAGGGTCCTCTCACCGAGAGTGACCTGGAGGTTGAAGACCTTAGGATCGCCATCGAGAGGTCCGCGTCCGAGAAGGAACCGGGCGCCGACATACCGGAGGCGCCTGGCGAGATCTCGGAAGAGGACATCTCGCGTCAGCAGGAAGCTGTTGAAGCCAAGCGAGCCGAGCTCGCCAAACAGCAGAAGGAGCTCACCGCAGCTCGTCGGGCCCACCGAAGGCTTCCTCCGACTCTGACTCCCCGGTCAGTAGTAGGAGAAGCCCTCGTTCAAAGGACAAGGATCCACGTCAGTCGGATTCTAGTCCCGAGGTGCCGGCGCAGCCACCCAAGGCCGTGCGTCGGAAAAAGAAGAATGGAGCGAAAGCGTCTCCGGCGGAGCCCACGCCGCCCACCAAGTCGAGGGGTAAGGGCGACCCGAAGACGCCCGCCTCCAAGACACCAACAACCACAGTAGCCACCTCGGTTACTGCAGCGTCCTCTGCCAGCACCAGCGGGGCGAGCGCCAAGTCCTCTACCAAGGCTTCGTCTGGTACTACTACCACCAGCCGAGCTAGCCGCAGAGGAGAGGGCATTTACACGGACAGTGAGGGAAGCGAGAGCGACCCAGAGCTGCCCGAGTCAGCCAGATCTGATTTGGAGTCTGTGACAACGTGGGAAGAGATGACCACGGATGTCCCTAAAGACGACAATCAGAAATGGATGTGGAAGAATGCAGCCGAGGGGTTCAAAGAACGGACTCCCCACTGCTTCGCGGACTGTGCTTACGACACAGTCCACTACATGTGCCCGGGCGCCGTCAATAAGGACGGTGATAGCGATGATGAGGAGTGGATGAAGTCCGGCCCCTCGGATAGGCCAGTGGGTAAATTCTACCTCATTTGGATTGACCAGCTCAAATCCAAATTGGGGTCGATTTACAGCTACGAGGCCCGGACGAAAGTCCAATGGGCGATGACCCAATGGGGACCATCCGGCAACCGCCGGAGGTGCCCATTCGAATCGTGCCAGCTGGCTCTCACTGGAGAGAAGGTGTTTGAGACGAAGCCTCGCTTCGCTCGACACATAGTGGAGCACCACATGCACCACAAGGCCCTGATCATGTGTGTGCTCGGAGACCGTCCGAGCAAACTGTGTGACGGCACGTTTTCTACTAACTGGCGTCGGGACATGGCTCTGCATCTGCAGAAGGCCCATGGCACCGGCCTGGAAAAGACAAGAAAACGGGCCGTAAAGTGTTTCAACGAGCTATTGGCTAACTGGGCCTCGTTGAGTGTCAAAGACATCAAGGAGCAGGCATTCGAGACCGGATTCTGCTCGTGGAGGAGTGGCAACCTGTTAGCCTTCTTCCAGATCAACTTCTCCTCCACCAAGTTCGGGATGCCCAGCGAGGTGCACCTGAAGGTGAAGAAGTGGAGGGGAGACGACAAGCGGGAGAAAATCAAAGCCCGCTCGAAGGGTCCTAACGGAGGCACAGCCACGGCTGCCAGTGCTTCCAAGAGGACCCGCGCAGACCGGTCCGTAAGCCCTTCGGGTAATAAGGACCAGCCTAGACCAGCCAACCCAGCTGATCGTCGCGAGTCGGGACAACAGGTCTCGGCTCTAGATATGCCTAGCAACCAGACCCGTAGGGCGGTTAGCCAGGCGGCCACTCCGGCCACAGCAACACCACCTGCACCCGCGGAGCAACCCCCGAGTGAAGCCTCTGGCAGCCAGGATGACGGAAGCGACTGCTTTGCTCCCCCATCCGGGTACACATCTTGGTGGGCCGGTGAGGGATCTTCCGGCAAGCGCCCCACGTACAGTGAGTACGCGGCGAAGTTCCCTTCCATGGGACCAGCGGGACCCGAATCTCAGGTCCTAACCCCCTTGGGCCGGTCAAAACCCCGGGGTAGAGGCCGTGGTGGAATGGAGTCCACCTGAGCTCCCCCGGGCGGTGGCCGAGGCCGAGGAGGTGTTACAGTTGAGGGTCCCTCTGCCCCTCCAGCAGGCGCTCCGCCGACCACTGTGGAGGCTGCCGCGCCTCCACCAGCTATAGTTCCACCAACGGTCCCTCGGGTGCCCGTTATGGAACTCATATCAGGTACTCTGTCAGGTCTTCAGGATCCGAACACGTTTGTCGATCATCGCGACGTTCAAACGGCGAAGATCCAGAATGACCTGATGGGGGAATGGCAGGCATTGCATCGCCAGAAGTCAGTCGACTACTGGCATGTAATGACTGAAGCCACCTTCAACCTGGTCTACGAGGTCCAGAAGAGGGAGGAAGTGAAAATTCAGGTGCAGGAGAGGAAGAATGTCGAGGAGGCAATCCAAACCTGCCGGCGCCAGCAGTTGGAAGCTGAAAAGCTTAAAGAGTTCCACCGCGCTGAGAACGCCGGGTACATTCGTAGGTACAAGGAGGCTGACCTCAAGTTCTTCCTCGCATTCGGGAAGCACCTGGACGAGTGGGACGGCTCTGCGTCGTCCCTGTCCTTCGCTCCGGCTGCTCCACCCGTTCCGGCTGCTCCACCCGTTCCGGCTGCTCCACCCGTTCCGGCTGCTCCACCCGCTCCGGCTGCTCCACCTGCACCCGAGGCAGTGGACAGTCCGTCCGCGGGGATGGGCGCGCTGAGCTTGGGGAGCGACACGCCCAGCGAAACCTCCACGCTGCTCTCTGTGAGCAGTTGCAGCAGCTCGGCTCCGGCCGCCTCAGCGGAGTCAGCTGAGAAGATGGACACTGATCCGGAGGATCTTTAAGTGTCCATCTGATGGTGTTTTGTAGTACCCGAGGGTAAAGGCATTTATCATGCCAGAGGTACTTATCCTTACACTGGACTCGCCGATCTGGGACTGAACCTGCAGCGAAGGTGGACACTAACCCGAAACACAAAGAGGATTACCACACCTAACCGGGGCTCCATCTTCCCACCTTCACCAGGGCACACCATAACAGCAACGTGGCTTGCCACCACATATATGTCGCCGGGTGGAGCTGCAGAAACCAGTCGTTCCAGATTCGCTGGAAGTCCGGTATTTTGTAAGGGCGATCCTGCTACCCTGGTAGGACGTCTATTATTACCAGTATTAAAATTTTGTGTAAAGCTATTTTTATATAATATTTATATTCTTGTAATCAAACCAAACAAAATTTTTCTCAGGTTATTTACCCCACCTCGGGTCGGTTATTTACTAGTGTAAAACATTGTTAATACCATTTCACGACATATCTACCACTTTTTATCGCGTCTCTAATACTATAATAACACTGTAACATTGTTACCATCTACTACCTTAGGTCGATGGTGCATAAGGCACCACTTCCTAATTGTTATTATTAGTTACTTCGGGTTATATGCGACGATGCCTCATCATGTACATATTATTTATAATGCCCCTTATTATGTTCTATAACCTATACGAACACTTGTGTATAGACTTACCTATGTATGTATAACTTATTATTGTATAAAGTCAACAATAGGTATTTATTAAATACACCCAACCCTAGGTATAGTCTAGTGGGGGTGGTGTAGGGGCCGGCATCGTTGTATATATATTAGTGCCGTTCATCCGAGAGACGTGTTCGTGTGGTGCTTGTTCCTTCTATGCCAGCTAGGTGTCGCTTTGCGATACCCCGTTGGTACAAGAGGGGGCAGCACCATGCCTCGCGTCCAGCTTCTACTAAGAAGCCGGACGAGCGGCAGAAGGGGACTGGACATGGTCCAGTCAAGACGCTTAGTTATTACCTACTGAATATTAAATAAAGTCCTACCCGAGAGGTAGGGGTATCCGGGGCTTTGCCCAACCCGAACTACTCGTGTTGTGTTGGTATCTCTAGTGATAAGCGAGCCAACGAGCCACCCAACATATAAGTCGATACGAACCATTACACATTTTTCTCCATAGAAAACAGTGTTAAAATGAAAAATGTTCATTTGAACAATTGTTCAAACGAACAATTGTTCAAATAAACATTTTTCCCCATAGAAAACAGTGTTAAACTGGAAAATGTTCATTTGAACAATTGTTTAAATGAACATTTGTTCAAATGAACATTTTTCCCCATAGAAAACAGTGTTGAACTGGAAAATGTTCATTTGAACAATTGTTCAAACGAACATTTGTTCAAATGAACATTTTTTCACATAGAAAACAGTGTTAAAATGGAAAATGTTCATTTGAACAATTGTTCAAACGAACATTTGTTCAAATGAACATTTTTTCCCATAGAAAACAGTGTTAAACTGGAAAATGTTCATTTGAACAATTGTTCAAACGAACATTTGTTCAAATGAACATTTTTTCACATAGAAAACAGTGTTAAAATGGAAAATGTTCATTTGAACAATTGTTCAAACGAACATTTGTTCAAATGAACATTTTTTTCCATAGAAAACAGTGTTAAACTGGAAAATATTTTTTGTTCAAATGAACATTTTTCAAATAAACAACAAAGGTAAAAAATGTGTACTGTATCATGAAAAAAAACTGACAAAAAAGTAAAAAAAGTGAACTGTATCACCCAAAAAATAAAAAACCTTTCACAAAAGTGAACGCTGTACATGTTCAACACAAAAATAAAAAAAATCCAGCGCTAAAGAAATTAAGTTGGAACAGAAAAAAGTGGTACCAGATTTCTTCACTCATAGCGTCATGTTCACCAGATTATCAGTATCTGGTTAGATTTAAGCATCCATTTAACATGGAAAGTTTAGAAGCTATGCTTGTGGAGCAAACCACAGAAACTCCACCTTATGACTATTACATGCGTCCAGTTTTACAAAGTGTTGCTTCATATAACCAGACACTGTTGACCACTGTATAACTAGTGTTAAAATGTACAAATATTTCTCTTCAGCTTTTTGGGACGCCTACAGAAACTGCATGTACTATTGTCGAGTGAAAAAAGTTAACTTGATATTGCATGATTGGTGTATAGGAGTATATCAATTGCACACTGAACCTGGCTGCCCAAGACACTACACAAGGTACACTTTAGGAAGTGTAAGAAAGTTTGCTCTTCCTCCCAAGAGTTAGAATGTAATCCCATAGTAGGAATGTTTTGTCAGTGTAACTGTAAACTGGAAGTATCTGCTATTGCTAAAACTATTTGTTTCACATGTCTGCAGGTCTCACTGGAACTTCACGCCTTAGGTATACCTGGAGTGAGAAATCATTTCTCCTTCGAGGTAAACTTTAAGGATGGTTTTTTATCTGGTCTTTTACCTGGACCCAAAAACAGTCAAACTTACTTCCTGGCCCAGGCTTTGTTCGAGCATGCTATATCTAACATAGCCAAACTTAACAGTTATTGTTTCCACAACACATGGAAAACTAGTCTCACTGGTCAAAGCTGGTATCAAGCAAGTAAATTCACACACAACAAATGTTTCTGTAGTATATGTGCACGCCCCGGAAATGGAAAATCTGTCTTCATCTGTAAATATTGTGTCTAATAAAAATATAATCTGTTATGTGAAATGGATGAGTTGTGTTTTATTTTAATGCATGAAATGAAGAGACATAACAAAATGAGTCATAAGTATTGCGTAAATCCATAGAAATATTGCATCAGAACATTGTGTAAATTCTTACAAGCATTGCGCAATGCACCCTCATACGTAGGTCATACGTTTTTGCAAGTAGGTTAGTAGGTCACTTCCGGTTTGCAAGTAGGTCAACCCTAGGTATTGCGCAATTCTTTTAATTTATGCAACTAGGTCAGGTCACTAGGTCAAATGGAATCCAGCTCTCTGATTGGTTGAAAAAACTAGGTCATAACCTTATGACGTCACTTCCTGTCAAATCCAGCCCTCTGATTGGCTGAAACTAGGTCACTTCCGGTCTACCAGTAGGTCATGACCTAGTTAGTAGCTGAAGCATTGCGCTTACTTTGCATGTATATACTACTAGCAGAAATGCCCCAAGTTTCATCAGAAATCACAAAAATCCTTAGACCTCTTAATAAAATTTTTGTAGCATCCCCAAACCAGAATCCCCAGAGGCGCCCCAGGACAGATCAAAGGTGATATTTTGAGAGCATCAATTGGCTTGAGCACGCAACCTGAAGTAGATTTGTTAAATTCTGAAATGTCAGACTTGGAAAGAGCCCTAGCTACAAAAATGCATGTGGTAGAATTAGCCACGCATTTTCTATTAAACATTTCTGAGTTTAATTATCAATCAATGAGTGTTTTCTCCAGCATACAAAATGACAGGGATGACGCCCTGTCTTTACTCAGCTCTATCCTCCAGCTCTTGAGTAATAATGTATCAAATATCTTATTCAACCTGGAACAACAAAGCAGACAAGACACCTATTATTCGATGTTATTTACTGCAGCTAACTCTCAAATTGAAGCGCTAATGAATCTGCAAAATGATTTAGACACACTTCTAGACTCACTAACCTCTCTAATGGAAGGTGAGCTACCCCCAAATTTAATTCCCTATAAAGTCATGGAAGATGGACTTAATAATCTATCAAGCTCCTTGTATGAAACCCATAACGGTATCACAATTCTAAATGTACCTACCGGTTTCTACTACAAGAGGAGAGTGCATGTGCACTGGCAGGACCAAAACAAACTTCACATCACAATACCTATACCCATAGGACTAGGAGACAACATCTACTCCATATATAGGGCGGAAGCCTTCCCAGTCCCATTTGATACCACCAATGTAAACACTACTGGGTTTACACAAGTACAGCCCTTGCCTGGTTATATAGCTGTGTCTGTGTCCCAGTCACACTACATTGAGCTTGACCACACTGACTTAGATCTATGTGATGTAAATGTTTTTATTACATGCAACCTGCCCCTGCCCATGTTATCTCCCAGATACCCCACCTGCAGCTTATCCCTATTTTTAGACCTACCAGACGCTGTACATCACACCTGCAATTTTCAGGCCCATATGACAGCACAAATTCCCAACATTGCTAAGCCCATCTCCCAGAGCTCCTATATGCTGATCACTAGCACTTCACCATCAATAATGCAATGCTCGAACTCAGGCCAAGTCGAAATCAAAAATGCAGCCTATTCTATTATTTCAGTGCCATGTCTCTGCTCACTTAAAAGCAGAGGCATGATAATGATTAATTCCAATTTTTCCTGCGCCCAAAACTTTACTTTAGAACCCATTGCCAAGGTGCCCGTCAACTTGCCTCTATGGGGGCATTTTGGTAACCCACCAAACAATATATCAGGAGTAACCATAGCAACCACCCCGACCCATTTAGACCTACCACATTTTCAGCGCTTGAAGCGCCTTCACAATCAAAAATTTCTACCCCTTTTCAAAGACATTTTGAACTTAAAAGGCGCTGCCACCAAAATTCATGATAAATCATCCATCCTGAGCACCAACTCACTTATACATCTAGGATATCACCTGGAGTTTTCCCCTTGGTTACACCTGTTGTCGCCAGCCATCGCCATCTTGTGCTGCTTGATCACATGTCGTGTGCACATGCGCATGGTATACTTAGCCCAATTAATGACCATTCACAGTCGAGCAATGATGGCTGATGCAGCGTCTTGGAACAAGCTAAAAGAAATGATCAAAAACACCAACCAAAATTGGCCTAAGCGAACCACACCCCAGGACATAACAACACCAGACTGGATTCAAATGCCAGGAAGGTATGATTCCATGATCACCTTCCTGGGCATCATCCTCATCTTGTTACTCATCAGGGCCGCAGGGAGACGCTGTCTTAGGCACTGGCCCTACGGCAGACAGGACCCCGCCCCTGGCACCCCAAGATTCGTGCTAAAAATCCACTCTGGAGGGTGTACCTACGCCTTTCCAGTCGGATTGATGGTTTATGGACGAAACCTTTGGCCAGCTTCCATCTTGGCACCCAAGCTAACATCACCCAGGTTAACTTTCCCTCTAGCCCGTCATCTTGATGCACATTGGAAATCAGAGGTCAGCATGATCATCGGTGGAAGACTGAGGACGGTGAAGCTGGAGAGGTACCCCAGTTGCCCTTTGCTCTGGCGCATTCCCCTCTCAATTGTCCTCAGATCCAGACCCCACACAGTTACCCTGGCTATTGTACAAGAAAGCCAACCTGATTTCCAACTCACACCAAGTGACTATGAACTTTCGGCCGGTTTTAACCCAGTGCCACCTATGACACAGAGAAAGGACCTGCCCAGGCGGGGAGCCCCTAAAGCCTCCACCAGCAGGACGACTCCGGCAGAGATGGCTCTGCTACAGTTCAGGGAAACACAAGCCCCCAAGGATCTGTATTTATTCGACCCTACACTGGCTGAGAGGGCAATTGACACCGTAAATGGTAGGTTCTTCATGTTTTCGACCGTTAGTTTCGGCTGATGTGGGGATCGTTGGGGACGCTCAGCATCCTCACCGACCACCACTGGCCACCCCCGAGGTTTCCCCCATAATGGACTTTCCCTGGCACCCACAGGCTCAACACCACAACACTAGACGGTACCACCACCCTCATGTGGGGATGGCAGGTGCTTAAACACCTGTTGCATAGCACACCGGATAGCCATGTGAGACGCTGATGTGGGGATCCCCCTCCTATCCGCCGAACCCCCGAGACCCCCCCAGTGACCCCCCATAGGGCCCCATCCAACCCTAATATCTAAACCATGTCCACAAATCGCAAAAAAAAAAAACCCGCCGTTGTTTCACTTTAGCCTCACTAAACCTTATCAATGACGACGCAAAGCCGTTTTACAACCTATAGACGCACTTATAGCATCTACACAAAATTTTCGCGCCAGTCGCGACCCAGCATCGCCATTTTTAAAGGGCCTGTGAAATGCAAATGATGGTTAGTTTCGGTCACATGATCGTTCTGACTTGATACACTAGCTAAAAACAACAACATCAACACGTGCAAGCAACCTGAGCATCATAATCAAAGGGATTACTCACGTTTTTCCCTAAAAGCCATTTACTGCCGGCACCTGAGGTACCAGCAGTATATAGGTGACTTGATGAATCCTGAAAGATAAGAAACCCAAAATTGAGTTACCTGGAACTCGCACACAATCCTCTCAATCGAAATCCCAGAGAAAATTTCACACAGCCACTTGTTCAAATCTACTTACGTTCCATCCTCATTTACAAAAACGGTCACCAAAAGACCACGGCCATCGGGCAGGTACAAGATGCCTTGTACGATGTCCATCTTGCATAACCACTGATAAGATAGCCGGCACCCATCCTTTATATAGGGCCAAGGCTACAGGTATCAAAACTCAAAATTTAATTCAAAAATTCCCAATCATCACCTTTAGAGCTCAAATATCAAGTTTTGTGCTAGAATGTCAAAACCCAACCCTTTTCCAACACCTTTCAACCAACTTCTGGAACTTTAGGCCGCTGTTTGAAGTATTTCTCAGAATTTTTATCTGGATAATCAGGTTTTGGCACGGTGAAGCAACAGCTCGGTACCGCCACCCAGCGTAATACAAATAAACCATTTGAGCTTGCTGAGTTACACTTACCGCTTTCTATTCTTACAATCAAATTGTGCTCTGTCAAGTTAATGTTGTGTGTCAAATAGCAGAAATTTATCGCACTTATTGGTTATCCTGTATCAACAAGGCCACCAGCTGACCCAAGCAGGATTTTTTACCTCTGTTAATGGTTTGTTTTCACGGCTCTCTTCCCTACAGACCCCTCCTCTGGAGACCTGGCAGCCCCACCATCCATCGGCCCTCCAGCCCCGAAGTGCACAGACGAGCCGGGGCAATCATTGTCAAAGAGGGCAACAGAAGGAAGTAGCAGGAGGGAAGAGGACAAACAAGCAACCTCCACCAGCCAGTGGAGGGAGCCAGTTAGCAAGCCCCCTCTAACACCCAGGGGGAACTTAAACCAAGCGGCAACAGGCAAGGACCTACACCCAGAACCATGTGGAGGCCCATGCCAGTTGAACCGACCACCACTGCAGAGTCTGAATCCACCTCAGACGACGGTTCAGATGTGGCCACAGCTGGTGATTTAGCATCAGTGTACCTTGACTTTTCTGACATTACAATCTCAAAATTCAGGCCCATCAGATCCAAGACTCATCGTAAAGCTGAGGGCAGGTTAAAAAATTTCAACATCAAGGAACATCAAAACCTACCTCCCAACAGTACACCCACATCGACATTTCAGAACACATAAATAGACATTTTGCAGAACCAATTATTGTACAACCACGTTTTAAATCCAAATCGCTGAGACACGATTGTAAACAGCCCCCCCCATGCCTATAAGTATTACTTGTTCTCTGAAAATGTAAAATTTTTTTTTTTTGCATGTCGAATTCCTTTCACTGGATTCTTTAAAACCTGTTTTCCTTAGGCCAATGTATATATTAGTTTAAGATTTTTTTTTTCTTTGATGAACCTTATGAGACACAAACCAAATGGCCTTCTGGTTTACCTCTCTAGGCGCTATAAAGTTCATCACCTTCACCACTGTTCTTCAAACTCAGCTATGACATGTATTTATGAGTTTTAGTCAAATTAGTTATCTATAGCAATAAGTTCTATGTATCCCATTTACGTATGTTTTCATGGAAATTATCATGTTTCTGTCAAAACACTGAATACCACCTCGACTTATACCTTGTATCCAACTGTGTAAACAAACCCTACACAAGTTCGGTTGTAAACCTTGGTAGTGTGGAGCCAAAGAAAAAACTTATCACCTTTGTGTTGGTTGTTGACCCTACAGTAAAAGAATTACCAAACTTAGCTAATCTTCACCTGGATATATCAATTGCATATTAGTGTAGAAACCAACCTTGTCATCAAACCAGAAAAACTTCATTTTTCAACAATGACAAACCGATACATATATACTATAAGCATTGCACATATCCCTGCATTTAAAACCTGTATATATATACATTAAGTCACTTGATCCACACAAAAATCTTATTTTTGCAATTCCATAAAAACCTTTTTTTTATACCGCATATAATGTCAAACTCATCAGGTTTTCACAAAAACCGGGTATTTGTATCATAATACCCATAATTGTCAATGGACTTGGCAAAAGCCTTATTTTTCTACTTATTTTTCTCCCTTTACACTCGTGCAGAGACGAGGGAATGTGGGGATTTGTCAATGGACCATTCTGGGTATTATAATTATTTTTCATATTCACTAATTTCTTCGCCATATAAAACCTAGGCTCTGTTCACGATCCACACTCAACAACCTCCTCTATTCACCAACAGGAACCAGGATCCATAAGTTATCACTAACCCACTTCCTCCATGAGACTCTGTGACATAAGGTACACGGATGTAATAACATTCCAATCATATCTACACCCACACAGCCCCGCTAGAGGATGTGGGATCCACCTGTGGTGCCATATTTGGAATGAGAGGATATTTCACAATCTCCTCTCAACCCTCATTAACATGATTAACCCACAGGTGGCAATCTCTCCCTATGACACATGTCTCTATTTTATTGAGCCACATGTATAGAATATTTCGCAATACTGTGAGCTGCTCAAGCCCTTAATATAAAAGGCAGCTCGAGCAGCTCCCAATGCAGGATACCGATGACGGCGGTCTAGCTAGTCCTGAGGACTAAGGTGTCTGCCGCGTCCACGCTGCCCCTGTTTGCCGCGTACGCTGCAGCGGCCACGCGCCGACATCTAGTCCTGGGGACTAGAACGCACCTTTACTATGCGTTCTACAGTTTAGTCCTCAGGACTAAACAGGTGGTCCCTGGGACTATGAATCTCATCCCCAGAGCACCATGACTATTCTCTACTCTTGGATAATTATGAGCCAGGGTCTCAGTCCCAAGGACTATAATCTAGTCCCCAGGACTGTATCTTTAGTCCCTGGGACTACACAGAGCAGTCCTGGGGACTAAGAAGTAGTCCTCAGGACTAAATTTGAAGTCCTAGGGACTACATCCTAGTCACAACTACATTAGACATCAATAAATGAATTAGTTCTAAGAACCACATGCATTAGTCCTGAGGACTAGGCAGATGTTTTTGTAGTCCTCAGGACTAAACAAGTAGTCCCTGAGTCTACGATTAGTCCCCAGGGCTAAAAGGTTAGTCCTGGAGACTAACAGCACAGTCTTATACAAAGTCATGCAGGGTAATTCATGGGAATGTACAATTAGTCCCTAGGACAATATCCTCATATTCTTAGTCCTGGGGACTAGGCTTTAGTCCTTAGGACTTAAGCATCACATTTTTATTAGCTATAGTCCTGAGGACTACCACTACGCCCGTGCACCTATGCGCACCGCGGGAGGCTCCGTGTAGAGTCCGCGTATTTAGGTCAGCGCAGACGCGCCAGTCACCTTAGTCCTCAGGACTAGCTAGACCGCCGTCATCGGTATCCTGCGCTCCCAATCACTCTCTCCCAATTTACACCTTACACCTATACCTAGAACCTACGACAGGTTGAGCTATAGGATCAGAGGCAGAGCTTAGATATTGGCGAGTGTTATCATTGTTACCACCTTTATGAAACACTCATGTCAGCTATGCAATAAAAGGATCAAATGAACTTCTCTGGATTCCGTGTACATTCACTTCACCACTTGTAACCGTCCGTTGACAGTACCATCGAGATCCAGAATGACCTGATGGCTGAGCGGCAGTCGTTCCATCGCCAGAAGTCAATCGACTACTGGCGGACAATGACTGAAGCCACCTTTAATCTGGTCTATGAGATCCAGAAGAGGGAGGAAGACAGGATAAAGGAGCAGGAAATTAAAAAGGTCAAAGAGGCCTTTAAGTCCTGCCGAAAGCAACAGAGGGAAGCTGAAAAGCTGAAGGAGTTCCACGCTGCTGAGAACGCCGGGTACATCCATAGGTACAAGGAGGCAGACCTTAAGTTTTTCCTCTGCTTTGGCAAGCACCTGGACGAATGGGATGGCTCCGCGTCATCCCTGGTCATACCTTCGGGTGCCCAAGCCGAGGCGGCGGTAGACAGTCCCTCCGAGGGCATGGGTGCTCTGAGCCTACTCAGTGACCCGAGCACCGAAGCCCTTAAGCTAGATGCCATGAGCAGCAGCAGCAGCTCAGCTCCCTCTACTAACCCGGAGTCAGCTGAGAAGATGGACACTGAAGACGATCCCAAGGATCTGTAAGTGTCCATATGCCGGCATAAATCTGTACCCGAGAGTAAAGGCATATCTAATGCCAGAAGATTAACTTCATAACGAGGACCCGACGGACCGGAACGATAACCTGCAGCTAAGATGCACGCCACCTGAAACACCAAAGGGATTACCACACCAAACCCAGGGCTCCATCTTCCCATCCTCATCAGGGCACAACACATAGCAACGTGGCTTGCCACCACTCGTTTGTCGCTGAATGGAGCTGCAGAATCCAGTCGTTCCAGGTTCGCCGGAAGTCCATTAATATTGTAAGGGTGATCCTGCTACCTCGGTAGGACACCTCTTAATTTCATATTATGTTATGTATAAATTATTTTTCTATAAAAAGTATATTTTTGTATAAATCAAACAAAAACAAATTTTTTTCTTCGGGTTACCTAGCCACTTGGGTTACTTTACTTTGTATTGTATATACTACTACAAAAACTCCATATAACTTAACATATATAAATACGTCTTAACTATAATAACTCTGCAACACTGTTACATATATATATACCACCTTAGGTTGATGGTGCATAAGGCACCACCTCCTATTTATGTTATTATTTAGTTACTTCGGGTTATATGCGACGATGCCTACTATTATGTACATATTATTTATAATGCCCCTTTAATGTTAAATATTCTATATAACATTGTTATAATAGACTTACCTGTGTATATATAATGTTACATAACATTAACAATAGGTAATCTTTAACACCTACCCTAGGTAAAGTCTAGGGGGGTGGTGTAGGGGCCGGCATCGTTGTATATATATAAGTGCCCTTCATCCGAGAGACGCGCTCGTGTGGTGCTCGTTCCTTCTATGCCAACCAGATGTCGCTTCGCGATACCCGTTTGGTACAAGAGGGGGCAGCACCATGCCTCGCGTCCAGCTTCTACTAAGAAGCCGGACGATCCGCAGAAGGAGACTGGACATAGTCCAGTCTCCTTCTCCAGTCTCCAGACGTATGTTCTGAGACAGAGAGAACTCAATAAAGTCCTACCCGAGCGGTAGGAAGTCTGGGGCTTTGCCCAACCCGAACTACTTGTGTTTTGTTGGTATCTTTAGTGTAAGCGAGCCAACGAGCCACCCAACATATAAGTCAATACGAACCATTACACTTATAATAATATTTAATACGATTCGATATAGGCTATGATACACCAGAATGTCATGTTTATCTATTTATGACATATCATTGTATAATAATATTTGTCTGGTGTTGGTGATAGTTAATTAGATGCATGAGATTGTAATATATGTTTATGTTTTTAGTTTTTTTTCGAGTGTATAAAATTATACGGTTACATATCAGACAGTTCTATCAAAAACTAAGATTATCATAAAGTATCATTAGGTAGTACAGTTATGTTTAAAGTCTTTCTCAAGACTAATTCAATATCATGTTTGTCATAATAACGAACTTATGAATGTATTAATATGTGGTTTATTTAAAAGTTGACAGATCCATTACATATATCTGTTAATATCCACAGTCGAATTGTATTGACTACCTTATTCATTATTCGTAACTATATAATACTATCAAATATGTTAAATATCTTTTGTATGATACTTTAAAAATGTGGTTGTTATATCTATGGTTATACCTCTATTATTCAGATAAGACATAATGTAATATCCCTATATAATATAATCTATAATAGTTATAACTCCTGCCTAATGTCTGGGGGAGTTGTGTAGAGGTAACATATTGTATTGTATATCCAGGTGTCGTCTGGCGTGGCGGGTGAGTCCAGTCGCTGGGTGTTCCTAAGGTTCCGGGTAGGTGGCAGCAATAATCCGGGCCTATGGGACATCTGGCAACAAACACCGGGGCTCAGCCGCTACGTCAGAGGCCCTTCAGGCTTCCGAGCTTAATGTACAATCTTTAAGTAAGACCACTAGCTGCCCTATTATTACCTTCCGGGTAGCTGCCAAGCTATATCAATAAAACCGTTGGCATACACTCGAATCACTGCCTTGCTTTCTCTTTTCTAATCGTAAGGCCCGAACCCCAGGGGGCACTCTCTATGTAATGTATACACATATGTGCGGCTGGCAAGGGTACTTTTTTAAGGAAAAGTCCATAGCAAGCCTCCTGTTTCAGCCACAAATGTCCCTAGCAAGGGTCTTCTTTTGAGCAAAATGTCTCCCTCAGGTAGACTAGGAATTAGATATCTGAAATAAATGAATGGGTTTGCAGCATTTTGGGGGTATATCGCTCCAAGAGAAATTACAGATTCTATAGGTTGATGTAAATCAAAATTAATGTGTTCTGACTGAATTAGAGACAAATCTTTCCAAATTACTCTAGTATTTTATGTTCTACTTCAAAGCATTCGTTTTCTGGGGATTTAGGTGGCAAATTGCTACAATTAAGAGATTCTTCCTTTAGAAATAGTGAGAGTTCAGACCTCAAGGTCAAATCAGTCAGGAATATTTAGATTCTAACTAAATTTGTGGGATACTATGCACCCAAGCAAAAGTTGAATTCTTTTGAGCATATTCCTCCAAGACCTCTCCCTTTAGAATGGTGATTAGACATATTATAGGTCATACTATGAGAAAGTATAGAAAATCTACACTTGCATTGTCTTGGTCAGTGTTCTTTATATTTTAGGGGATATTGGGCATATATTGAAAGATTCATCACTTTGTTTCTATAGTTGGAGTATCTAATTTTCCACTTCACTACAAAATTCAGATTGGCATATGTTGAAAAGGCCATAACTTTGGTTCTAGTTGGAGTATTTACAAAATTCTTTCAGACTTAGAAAGCCCATTTTATCCCCAATGTCACTGTTGCATTTCCCAAGCTCTCTGTTGCATATTTTTTGCGACATTGCGACAGCTGCCCACCCCTGAAAGTTGTTGCATAAGTTAATTAATTATTTAGTTGAGGCAGAACAGGCAAAAAAGTGTGGTGGATGGGGATGTAATTTTGTGTTATTTTCTATATAATCTCCGGGGCCATGAAAAAGTGTGGGGGATGCATCCCCTACATCCCCGACGGCTCTTCTGCCAGTGACAAGAGATCCTGTTCTCGGGTGATATGACGATCCGAGGTGCTTTCTTGAATTTGACATAATAGGGTTCATATAATAGGTTCTGACAGGTTACAGGGGAAGTCAACCTTGTATTTTCCTTATCTAGACCTATGGGTCTATATGTGGATGTAAAAAGGTGCATATTCAGGGACATCATGACAATTGGAAGGTCACCAATTTCATATAAAACTTTTTTTCTATTTGTCATTAGGGTAATGACCTTGACCTTGGCTGCTAGTCTAAGGTTTAAAATCTAATGCGTCATTTGGATTCCCCCATGGAAAAGTATGAAATAGATGTTTGAATTGTCTGGATATCCCAATATTGAATCTGTTGTAAAAAAAACAAGACAATTAGGATTATCAGTAAGACAAACAGTGTAAATTAGTTGTTACATTTTGATTTACTTTTTTTTTTAATAACATGGACTAGTATGAAGAGAGACAGCACATGCTGTGAAATATCCAAATCTAATAATGTACAAAAAAAACAATCTTGGAGGCTGTTTCACCACATTTAATGCACTAAACACTGACCTCTGTATTTTAAACACAGACCTCCGTATTTTAAACACAGACCTCCGTATTTTAAACATGGACCTCTGTGTTCTCATATTTATGTCCATATTTGAACACCTACTGCCCCCTCCGCATTTACTATGTGGATCATACTGTAAATGCAGAGGTTGCAGGGGGCAGGAGGTGTTCAAATATCAACATAAATGTGAAACACGGATGTCTGTGTTTAAATTATGGACGTCCATGTTTAAATTACAGATGTCCGTGTTTAGTGTATTAAATGCGGTGAAACGGCCTCCAGATAACTTGTTTGCATAACGGACAATGTATTCAAAGAAACACATACCTGAGTGCTGCCTAGGTTGTTACATTTTCAGTGAAATTAGAAAATACCTTGTATCGAGTGTCAGAAGGAAATATTGCAGTAAACCCTCATGAAAACGTTTTATATGAGGGTAACCCTGACTGTGCCTCATGGGATTTAAGGATGGCCCCTTAAAACTGAGTATGATCCACATTGTAAATGCGGAGGTGGCAGGGGGCAGTAGGTGTTCAAATATCAACATAAATGTGAAACACAGATGTCCGTGTTTAAAATATGGACGTCCGTGTATGATCCACATTGTAAATGCGGAGGTGGCAGGGGGCAGTAGGTGTTCAAATATCAACATAAATGTGAAACACAGATGTCCGTGTTTAAAATACGCGTTATGACCCGTTATGCAAACAAGTTATCTGGAGGCTGTTTCACCGCATTTGATTACAGATGTCCGTGTTTAGTGTATTAAATGCCGTGAAACGGCCTTCAGATAACTTGTTTGCATAACGGACAATGTATTCAAAGAAACACATACCTGAGTGCTGCCTAGGTTGTTACATTTTCAGTGAAATTAGAAAATACCTTGTATCGAGTGTCAGAAGGAAATATTGCAGTAAACCCTCAGGAAAACGTTTTATATGTGGGTAACCCTGACTGTGCCTCATGGGATTTCTAAAGTTGAGGGTGTGCCTTAAAAGTTATGTTCTATTTGCTTAAATGTAGTAGACATGATCTACTCAAATGGCACCTGGTGGCCAAAAATGAAACTGCCATATTTGACAATATTTGCTCATATTCCTAATTTATATGATATAATCTGTATCAACCCGTTTGGTGTGATACAATGGCATTCTTCTCGGCTGGTGATTAGGACGAGGATCTCGTCCAGATAAGGTCCTTATTCGGACGAGATATACTGGTCACGGGATCTAAGAAGTAAGACATAGTTCTGGGACCAAGGTAATCTGGGAAACGGGACCAAGGTAATCTGGGAAACGGGACCAAGGTAATCTGGGAAATGGACCAAACGGGTGAAAACTTTGTCTTGTGTCTTAGATATGACCCATTTCATAGGTTTTCTTGTTTGGAATAATCTTGTCTTGTGTCTTAGAGATGCCTTAAAAGTCCCGATTCCCATGTCCTGTTACCTATGTTCTGTTTCTCAGAAAATCCCGTCCGAATAACATCGGTATTCGGACGCGCTGGCCATTCTTCTCATTCTTATCACTGGATTTCATATTTCCTCTACCCATAGACTCCTATACTAATGGAATTAATAATGACTTTAATTTATTCAGGAATATTTCATTTTGCTTATGACCCCCTACTTACTGGCTCCAAAATGTTTCTATTTTAGATATATCTGCATAAGGTTTGGTTAAGAAATTGTTGGAAGATTTGTTTCCATCGAATTAAATGTTGGAAAATACAAATTCTCATAGGCGGCCACAGTTAAGACCACCAAACTTCAATACCCTCCAGTTGAAAAATGGACACTGTGACCTATGGTTTTTATGCTTTCTTTATGTTAAGAACACACAGCACTAAAGCTTCAAGATTCAAGCTGTTTAATGCGTTAATGTGAAATATCTATCTATTTAGACCTACTGGTATATATAAGGTTCCAGGATATATACATGTTCTGTCAAGAAAAAAAAACAAAAAAGAAAAATCACGAGCAAGTGGTATCATACTTCAATTATCTGATTATATTATTGATCCGTTCATGTTGTTCACAAAAACACAACAAACAAAAGGCTCAGAATGATGCATTGGCCAATAGTCAACACATAACAAGCACAATGTACAACTGAATGAATAGAATATCAAGTGTAATAGGTAGTTTTGTATAATGCCCCTATCCATAGTGGACAGTCTGTCGTCGGTGCCGCAGAAATTATAGTCGGAGGTATATGTATATTGGCTATAACCGGGTCTGGAGCTGGTTTTTGGTGACATGCACTGATAAGAACTGATAAAATGGGATCAGCATGTCCCTGGAAGTCGGTGTTAACCAGGGACAAGGTACCCATCATGGTATGTCTTTTCAGTGGGTTTTACCTCAACCAGCGAAATTCAAGATGGTGGATCCACTAGGCATCCATACTGAGTCCTATAGTTGGAGTATCTAATTTTCCACTTCACTACAAAATTCAGATTGGCATATGTTGAAAAGGCCATAACTTTGGTTCTAGTTGGAGTATTTACAAAATTCTTTCAGACTTAGAAAGCCCATTTTATCCCCAATGTCACTGTTGCATTTCCCAAGCTCTCTGTTGCATATTTTTTGCGACATTGCGACAGGTGCCCACCCCCCGAAAGTTGTTGCATAAGTTAATTAATTATTTAGTTGAGGCAGAACAGGCAAAAAAGTGTGGTGGATGGGGATGTAATTTTGTGTTACTTTCTATATAATCTCCGGGGCCATGAAAAAGTGTGGGGGATGCATCCCCTACATCCCCGACGGCTCTTCTGCCAGTGACAAGAGATCCTGTTCTCGGGTGATATGACGATCCGAGGTGCTTTCTTGAATTTGACATAATAGGGTTCATATAATAGGTTCTGACAGGTTACAGGGGAAGTCAACCTTGTATTTTCCTTATCTAGACCTATGGGTCTATATGTGGATGTAAAAATGTGCATATTCAGGGACATCATGACAATTGGAAGGTCACCAATTTCATATAAAACTTTTTTTCTATTTGTCATTAGGGTAAAGACCTTGACCTTGGCTGCTAGTCTAAGGTTTAAAATCTAATGCGTCATTTGGATTCCCCCATGGAAAAGTATGAAATAGATGTTTGAATTGTCTGGATATCCCAATATTGAATCTGTTGTAAAAAAAAACAAGACAATTAGGAGTGTAGGGGCAGTAATTCCCCGTACCTGGTGGAGATACCGAGTGGTCCCGCCTCGCGAGGGGGATCTCTAGAGAGCTCGGTACCAGGTAATCACTGCCCCCTAGTGTATGTATCATACCGATCCAGGTGTAGTTGGAAGGTAGAGAATGTCAGGCCAGGGGAAGTAGCTCAGGGGTAGAGCTTCCGGTTCGAAGTTGGAGGGTCCCGGGTTCGAGTCCCGGTTTCTCCATGACATTTTCCGCTGACCACTACAGGATTATCAGTAAGACAAACATTGTAAATTAGTTGTTACATTTTGATTTACTTTTTTTTTTAATAACATGGACTAGTATGAAAAGAGACAGCACATGCTGTGAAATATCCAAATCTAATAATGTACAAAAAAAACAATCTTGGATTGATGTCCGTGTTTAACATATGGACATCCGTGTATGATCCACATTGTAAATGCGGAGGTGGCAGGGGGCAGTAGGTGTTCAAATATCAACATAAATGTGAAACACAGATGTCCGTGTTTAAAATACGCGTTATGACCCGTTATGCAAACAAGTTATCTGGAGGCTGTTTCACCGCATTTGATTACAGATGTCCGTGTTTAGTGTATTAAATGCCGTGAAACGGCCTTCAGATAACTTGTTTGCATAACGGACAATGTATTCAAAGAAACACATACCTGAGTGCTGCCTAGGTTGTTACATTTTCAGTGAAATTAGAAAATACCTTGTATCGAGTGTCAGAAGGAAATATTGCAGTAAACCCTCAGGAAAACGTTTTATATGTGGGTAACCCTGACTGTGCCTCATGGGATTTCTAAAGTTGAGGGTGTGCCTTAAAAGTTATGTTCTATTTGCTTAAATGTAGTAGACACGATCTACTCAAATGGCACCTGGTGGCCAAAAATGAAACTGCCATATTTGACAATATTTGCTCATATTCCTAATTTATATGATATAATCTGTATCAACCCGTTTGGTGTGATACAATGGCATTCTTCTCGGCTGGTGATTAGGACGAGGATCTCGTCCAGATAAGGTCCTTATTCGGACGAGATATTCTGAGACACGGGATCTAAGAAGTAAGACATAGTTCTGGGACCAAGGTAATCTGGGAAACGGGACCAAGGTAATCTGGGAAACGGGACCAAGGTAATCTGGGAAATGGACCAAACGGGTGAAAACTTTGTCTTGTGTCTTAGATATGACCCATTTCATAGGTTTTCTTGTGTGGAATAATCTTGTCTTGTGTCTTAGAGATGCCTTAAAAGTCCCGATTCCCATGTCCTGTTACCTATGTTCTGTTTCTCAGAAAATCCCGTCCGAATAACATCGGTATTCGGACGCGCTGGCCATTCTTCTCATTCTTATCACTGGATTTCATATTTCCTCTACCCATAGACTCCTATACTAATGGAATTAATAATGACTTTAATTTATTCAGGAAAATTTCATTTTGCTTATGACCCCCTACTTACTGGCTCCAAAATGTTTCTATTTTAGATATATCTGCATAAGGTTTGGTTAAGAAATTGTTGGAAGATTTGTTTCCATCGAATTAAATGTTGGAAAATACAAATTCTCATAGGCGGCCACAGTTAAGACCACCAAACTTCAATACCCTCCAGTTGAAAAACGGACACTGTGACCTATGGTTTTTATGCTTTCTTTATGTTAAGAACACACAGCACTAAAGCTTCAAGATTCAAGCTGTTTAATGCGTTAATGTGAAATATCTATCTATTTAGACCTACTGGTATATATAAGGTCCCAGGATATATACATGTTCTGTCAAGAAAAAAAAAACGAAAAAGAAAAATCACGAGCAAGTGGTATCATACTTCAATTATCTGATTATATTATTGATCCGTTCATGTTGTTCACAAAAACACAACAAACAAAAGGCTCAGAATGATGCATTGGCCAATAGTCAACACATAACAAGCACAATGTACAACTGAATGAATAGAATATCAAGTGTAATAGGAAGTTTGTATAATGCCCCTATCCATAGCGGACAGTCTGTCGTCGGTGCCGCAGAAATTATGGTCGGAGGTATATGTATATTGGCTATAACCGGGTCTGGAGCTGGTTTTTGGTGACATGCACTGATAAGAACTGATAAAATGGGATCAGCATGTCCCTGGAAGTCGGTGTTAACCAGGGACAAGGTACCCATCATGGTATGTCTTATCAGTGGGTTTTACCTCAACCAGCGAAATTCAAGATGGTGGATCCACTAGGCATCCATACTGAGTCCTATAGGGAATGACTATTAATCAGTGACTAGATAGCTGGCAATATTTCAGTGCTCACAATGCCCCATGAGGCACACTTCCATCTAGTATTTTATGGACATCTAGCTCCGGGGATCTAGCCAGCTATTTAGTCACTGGGGCCATCGTCCTAATATCACTTGGTAGCATTTGGCCATTTCCAAATAGTCGGGGCCTGATCCTTTCGCACAGGATATTGAAATAAGGTTCAGGAGATCTTTCATAGATTTGCTAATGCACATATTATTTTTTATCATTCAAGAGAGTGCCTAAGTAGACAGGTTGCCCAGAGTAGCCAATGAGCTATCGAATACCTCTCAAATAAAATGTTTGTTTCTTTTCCTGGCAAATGATGAGAAGCAACAACCTCTCACCTTATTACTTTAAAATAGATTCTACACCCATCATGTCATTTTCACATTTGCTGAAATTTACCATCCATTTGATGTACATCGCTTTTGATTCATATACCCTGTAACAGTTTTGAGCATTTACCCATCTCTCTGTCTTTATATGTCTGGACTCTCAACGGTGGCATGCTGTTCACATGGGTATGTTAACAGCAGGACCATGTTGGGCTGCCATGAGGTGGACATGTCCCATATTCTGGGTATGGGGGCTGCCATGTGGTGGGCATGTCCCATACTCTGTGTATGAGGGCTGCCATGTGGTGGGCATGTCCCATACTCTGTGTATGAGGGCTGCCATGTGGTGGACATGTCCCATATTCTGGGTATGGGGGCTGCCATGTGGTGGACATGTCCCATATTCTGGGTATGGGGGCTGCCATGTGGTGGACATGTCCCATATTCTGGGTATGAGGGCTGCCATGTGGTGGGCATGTCCCATACTCTGTGTATGAGGGCTGCCATGTGGTGGACATGTCCCATATTCTGTGTATGAGGGCTGCCATGAGGTGGACATGTCCCATATTCTGGGTATGGGGGCTGCCATGTGGTGGACATGTCCCATATTCTGTGTATGAGGGCTGCCATGTGGTGGGCATGTCCCATACTCTGTGTATGAGGGCTGCCATGTGGTGGACATGTCCCATATTCTGGGTATGGGGGCTGCCATGTGGTGGACATGTCCCATATTCTGTGTATGAGGGCTGCCATGTGGTGGACATGTCCCATACTCTGTGTATGAGGGCTGCCATGTGGTGGACATGTCCCATATTCTGGGTATGGGGGCTGCCATGAGGTGGACATGTCCCATATTCTGGGTATGGGGGCTGCCATGTGGTGGACATGTCCCATATTCTGTGTATGAGGGCTGCCATGTGGTGGGCATGTCCCATACTCTGTGTATGAGGGCTGCCATGTGGTGGACATGTCCCATATTCTGGGTATGGGGGCTGCCATGTGGTGGACATGTCCCATATTCTGTGTATGAGGGCTGCCATGTGGTGGACATGTCCCATACTCTGTGTATGAGGGCTGCCATGTGGTGGACATGTCCCATATTCTGGGTATGAGGGCTGCCTTGTGGTGGGGGACATATCCCATACTCTGGGTATGAGGGCTGCCATGTGGTGGACATGTCCCATACTCTGTGAATGACGGCTGCTTTGTGGTAGGGGACATATCCCATATTCTGGGTATGAGGGCTGCCATGTGCACTGTCTTGGAACCTGTTACGGTAATTTGAATTACAATAACAAAATGCACTGGACTTTGACCATGACTTCTGTAACATCGGCTTTGTATGTTTCTTTCATATATAATGGTAATTCAAGAGAGGGCATTGTGGTAATTCAGGCCTCCTTCTGAGGTATTTCTGCTATTACAGTGACCTTAGCATTGATAAGAATGGGAGTGGTCATTGTTTATCAACAAGGGGGCTGGTGGGTTTTCACCCTGTCGTGTGGAAATTCTTTATGTCCCCACCTCAACAACAGTCAAAAACTTTTGTGCCTCCCTTGCCTCGAGTTGGGAGAATTTTTGTGCCCCTCATGATATATATAGTAGTGCAGGGGCCTTTCTTTTGCTAAATAGAGGGTAAATCTTTTATGCCCTCCCCCTCAAGAGGAGTCAAAAGCTTTTGCGTTTGCCCCAACTCACCACTCCCCCCCCCCCCGTTGAAAGATAATGACTGTTCCCTAAGGTTGTAACGCAGTACAGCAGAACAGCGTCCTATAGGCGAGGTGCGTCCTTTACACGAGGATTTATGGTAATAATACATTCCAAACAAGCTCATCCTAGTTGTGAACATTTCACCCCCTTAGTGACCAACATAGCACAAATTCACCAGATCCCAGATAATGCCTTATACTAGACTGCTCGCCTGGCTGACCAAATGCTCATAAATCTATTCACTTGAGCAAGTCAAATATCAATTCACCTGGAGTTAGTGACTTTTCTCTCTTTATTCTTATATGATTGAACAAAAGCGTCTCACATTAAGACGATTTTGTTTAATCTATGTAAGAATAAAGAGAGAAAAGTCGGACTGGGACCTAAGCCTATGGGTAAGTGGATTGGAGAAACATTATAAATCGATCTACTTTTTAGTTGAAAATAATCATGGTAAATAGATGAGTGCATGTTTAGTTTTTTTTTCTTGCGTGAATATACAAATATATGAACTAATCTTTTATAACAATTTAATTAATGTATAACTTCTTTTTCCTATAGAAAATGTAAAATAAAAAATTAACTTTTGTTCATTTTTAAATGCCACTGCCAACCCAGCGGTATAGACTCAGGGGGACCCTGAGCCAAGAGTGAGTGAGTAATAGATGTTTAACACCATTTCGACAGCTTAGGTCATATTCATGGCGAGAACTACATTACACAATTTCACAGGGGAATGTGTCAGTGCCCGCGCATATGTGCACCACACACATCCTAAGGGGATAGGAAAGAGGAGAAATAGACCCTTTTAAGTGGGCTAGGGAAGCCCTGACCCTGAGCCAAAGATATCATATAGATCAGTTGAACAGGAACAAGCAATTTAGAAGTGAGACATCTCAATTTAAAAGCTATAGAATTAAGGAAAACGGAGATGATAGACATTAGAATTACAGTAATACAAGCATTTGAATAACCATCATTTCTATCTCAAAATATCCTAAATTAAGGTCATTTTCAATTTGCTGTCATGGTCAAGGTCCAGTGTATTTTGTTACGGTTATTCGAATTACCGTAACAGGTTCCCAGATAGTGATGTGATATGGACGTGTCCCATACTCTATGTATGAGGGTTGCCATATGATAGATGTGTCCCATATACTGCAGGACATACCATGTTGGGCTGCCATGTGGTGGACGTGTTCCATGTGTAAAAATGTTTGTCGTCCTTACATCTTGGTTTCCAAGACCACGTTGGACATGGAGATTTCCCTCTGGGCAGAGGTGGGTCTGGGTCTGGCTGCGGAAGGTGGAGGATGCGTCCTGTTGGCCTTTTGGTTGTGCTGTGCCCAGGATGTGGTGCTGTGAGGGCGGGTCATGTCGGCGGTGAAGGTGGTGTTATCCACACTTCCTGCCTCACTGCCTGCCAGAGACCGGCGGATGAGGCTGGACTGGGATCCTGACTGTGAGGGACAGTTTGCACTTCCACCATTAAAGAACGACTCTGACAATATCAAAGGCGACACCTGGCCGTCACTGACATGAACTATACTCATCCTGTCGGCGTCGGACGCTGAGTGGTCATGCGTGGTGATATGGGTGCCGTTGTGCTTTGTGATTTGCGTGGCTGACTGTGGTTCCTCCATGTACTGGATGGGCCTGAGTGAGGGTGGTTTCGAGGCTGGTAGGGCGGAGGTGGACTGGACGGGGCTCAGGTTCTGCTGACTGTCAGCTATGGTAATGTCCTTGGTATCTGTGGACGCTCCGCTCCTCGACTCACTTTGTGAAGACGGACTCACTGAGGACTTAGTGTGCTTCGTATTAGCGCTCCGACCTTGGGATTCACTAGATGAATCCTGGAAATGGGAGAGGGTTCATTAGTGCACATTGAAAGCCGGTTTAAAAGAGTATAAACTGCTCAAACACAGATATGTAACAACGATGTCCAAGTGATACAATAGAAATGGTAGGCCCAGTGAGTTGTGGATATTTGTTTCTTCTCTGTTACATAATGTAAAATTATGCAAACATTACATATTTCTAAGTAGAAGCTACTACATTTACCACAATCCCACTCATTTTTACAATGCCCCCTCTTAATGTTGATAATATGTCTTTCATATTGAGCAATAATCCTAGCATATATGTGTTATCAAGGGGAATGTTATTAGTGGTCCCGAGGTTGGCATATCAAAGATGTTGACTTTGTTGGCGTGCTGAAAGCATAGTGCAAAGTTTATGCAAAACAGTTTAGCAGGCATAGACAATATCCATTGATATCTTAAGCCTCAGACATGTTATCACTAAGGATGCTAAATTGGACGGATTTGATTCGTGTTAATTTTACCTCTTGTAGTCAAGGCCTTTCATGGTTATAGGGAGGATAGGTTTCACAACAAATACATACCCCGTATTCGTCATATTTTGATCCCTGCATTGATTTTTCACAACAATTACGAAGATCAAATACTTGTGATTATATCGAACTAAAGAATCATAAGTACATAATCTTGCACTATAAATTTAGTGATGAAATATGTTTACTATAAGTAATTTTAAATTGAAATGAGGGTTAACATGTTCTGAAAAAATAAACAGCACACTAGAATTAAGTTCTGAGAAATGTAAAATAGATTTCAGAACGGTAGTGTTAACCACGATAATGTTTTCAAATTCATGGCCAATCCAACAATAAATACTTTCAATATTAGTCAATAAGGCATATTACTTTTTCCGCACCAAAGTACATAATAATTCACCTTATCCTCAAGCAGGCCATTGCATTGTCTGCACTTCCCATGCCTTTTAAAGACCATGCAACAGAGGATATGCTGCAGCAACTGTTTGTAGCCTGTTCTGAAGTTCTTGTTTAGAATTCCATAGATAAATGAGTTCATTCCCGAATTGCAGGTTGCGAGCCAAATGGATATTGGGTAGAACTCCTGGAAGGGTTGAACAATAGCATGAAGGAGTTAGGTGATGTTAGGGTAGTGTGTGGCCCTTCACCACAAAGCAAATTACCTGTTAAAACATAATGTGAATTTCTCATATTTGGCTCTAGAGTTTAGCTTTCAGGTGATTTGGGAAGTGTTGCACTAAAGGGCGTTACAGAAAAAGATTACTGTCCTGGATCTCGACAGTGAGTATATGCAAATGTAGGGGCCGGTATCGTCGTATATATATTAGTGCCGTTCATCCGAGAGACGTGTTCGTGTGGTGCCTGTTCCTTCTATGCCAGCTAGGTGTCGCCTTGTGATACCCCGTTGGTACAAGAGGGGGCGGCACCATGCCTCGCGTCCAGCTCCTACTAAGGAGCCGGACGAGCGGCAGAAGGTGACTGGATCTGGTCCAGTCAAGACGCGCAGCCTAACTTGTAGACCAGAGCGAAATAAAGTCCTACCCGAGAGGTAGGGGTTTCTGGGGCTTTGCCCAACCCGAACTACTCGTGTTGTGTTGGTATTTCTAGTGGTAAGCGAGCCAAAGAGCCACCCAACATATAAGTCGAAACGAACCATTACACTGGTGCCGTGACCAGTCGGTTCGGGGGTGGTGCGCGGCCACATTGGCCGAAAGCCTCGGGAAACCCGAAGCGGATCCCCCTAGCCCTGGGCTAGAGGGATTTGAAGAGGATGATTTTACATCCCAGCACCTGTTGTTAGACTGGAAACCCAGTCAACAACAAGTGTATAATCCGGCGGGTGTCAGAACTGTTTTCTCGACACCTGGCCTGATGGACGGTGCCACAGGTGAGGGTATCGTAAACTTGTATCCGGGTACACCCCGAGTGGGAGTACCGGATACGGGATTGTTCAAGGGAATAGTAAAACCCCCAACTCTAGACCTGAGTGATTGGTCCCAAGCTATAACTAGTAGATGCCAGCTGTGTCCAATTGTACCAGCAGGCTCGGCTAGCAACTTGGGTACGCCAGTGGCACAAAGCCCTGGGAAACGTACTGCTACCCTCCCAATAGCAGTACCAGAAGGTGCAAACGAAGTACCCCCATTAATGACATCGTCGGACCATGAGAGCGATGATGTCAAAGCCATAAGGGACGGAATAGTCCCAAGCGTAAATGCGAAGAATGAGCCTAGTGGTGCCGAACCGAAAAGCTCGGAAAGGCATCATTTAGGCCGATCGCTAGATGAAGGCTTGTCTGACTCCATGTTTAACCCTGGAGGCAGTCGCAGGTCTATATACGGACGTCGGATGGGCCCTGGGTATAAAAATACCCCGGCCTATTTGAAAGCCAAAGAACAGGTAGAGTTACAAGCTAAGCGGCAACATGAACAATTCATGGCGGCCCAATTAAAAATAGAAGAGGAAACTAAGTCTCGGATCGGAAAATTACGTTCCGAGGAGCAGGAGGCGATTCTTAAAGAATCTGACCTAAAGTATCGTCTAACTTCGGCAACCCATCGTTTGGAAAGGAAGGAGAGAGACGAACGAGAGAAAGAGAAAAGATTGGCTGAGTTGGAACTCGAAGAAGCCAATAGACTTAGAGCAATCGAAAAGGCTAGAGCCGAAGAAGTTGCTAAGACCCGGGATGTAAACAGATTACAATCCGAGTTGCATGCCATGGAGGAGAAGCTGAAGAAACTTCAACTCCGAAAGGCGGAGACCGAGGCCAAATTAGTCTCGGAACAAGCCGAGATAAGGAGGGAGACCAACGAGTACCAAAGGTCTCAGAAAGAAAAAGGTGAAAAGTACCGCTTACTAAAGGATACTTTTAAGCGAGAGGCTCTGGCCGCTCAAGAAGAACGAAACCGAGCTGTGGCGGAAAATGAAAAGATTCGATCCGAAATCTTAGCAGAAAACGCACAGCTGAGGGAGGAACAGCGAAACCTGACCACGGATCTAGCTACCCTCACAATAAATAAGTCTGCCATGGAGAGTTATTTACAGGAGCAGGAGCAAGCGAATGCCCCTCCGGCGAGTAAGGACACAAACCCGAACTCGACTTTCGTTAAACAGGGCGACCCTGTCTCCTGTTCTACGCCGAAGCATCCGCCGTATAATCCATTTGTTAATGATAATGCGATGCGGAATGTAGATCAAGGGGGAGTTTATATCAGAACCCAAGATAAACATGGCCGAACTAGTAGAGTCCGGATAAGTGAAGTGCCCGTGATCCACAATTTGGACCCGGACTATGTACCACGGGAAGCCTCTGACAGCAGTGCAGAGACTAGCGGATTCCACATACACGTGGATCCGAGTGACAATGTGGGGTTGGGAGCCGGTAATGACAGCAACCAACCTAGTCAGCCAAACGATGGCAGTCATCCGACAGTAAACCAGCCTTCTAGCGGGGGTTATCAAAGTACACAAGGAGGGGACAGTACCCCAGGTCCCACAGGCTACGGTGGTACCTTGGGTCCTGGCCCTAACCAGGGTGGCGCGGGTTATACGAACCACAGTGTCCCACAGTGGACGTATACTCAGCCACCACCACCACCTCCACCGGGCAATACGAGCTTCGGTGGTATAGGGAGCAACCGAACCTTGAATGAAACAAAGGCGGTTGAATGGAGCAAACAGCAATGCACTAGATTGATGTATGCTCATAATTCTGCCCGAAGGGTAGCCGTTATTCCTAAAGAATATGACGGTACTCGACCATGGAAAGAGTGGTTTGAAGACTTCATCGATGTGATGAACTGTAATGGGTGGACCCCATACGAGGCAAAGCCACATCTGGTAAGATGTCTGAAGGGCGGCCCGGGACGCATGGCTGTAGAGCAATGGCGAACCTGGTACGGCCTCGTTGGAAGTTTTGAGCAGTTGGTAGAATCTGCTAGTGAACTGTTATGCAACATGGTCAAGGAGGACCCGATGGTCCGTTTCAAGAAACGTACGCAGAAGCCCAACGAAGCTTTTCGAGCATACGGTATGGAGCTCCATGCCCTGCTAAGCAAAGCCAGACCCGGTACTGAAAACCAGGACTGGTATATGGACGATCTGATTACCCAATTCGTCAAGGGTCTGAGAGACCAAGATGAGCAGGTTGCTGCCAGGGATGCCTGGAAAGAAGGTGTAACACTTCACGACATATTTAATGGTATAGATATGGCCGTGAAGAAGCGAACAATGTTAGCTGGGGACATACCGAACGCCAGCCGCTCGGCTCCCCTGGTATCAGTGGTCCAGCAGTCTGAGGCGCAAGGCCCCTCAGATGATTTTGAATTGATTGAAATCGAACAGGAGGACGGAACCTTCTGTTCGGTCCAATTAAGGAAGAACACTTCGGGCAGGAAGTATATTCCAAGGAAATCTTTCAATAAGCCAAGGGACTCGAAACCACCACCCGAGGTCAAGAGTGACCCGAAAGCTAGTGAGAAGGCATCCAAACCTTTAGTAAGCGCCGATAAATCGAAGGGTCAGTCCCCGGACATGGCCAAACTTATGGAGGACATGTGTAAGAAAATTACAGATGCCATCCAAGCCAGTCGGCAGAGACCCCAAGTGGATCGCCGAACTGTAAAATGTTTTAGATGCCAACGCAAGGGACACTATTCGTCCGAATGTACCGCTCCTAAACCGGTAATGGCTGCCTTCTATGAACCCGAAGACGACGGCGAAGGAAGGGAGAACACTACGGATTCCACTGATGTGGAAAACTAGTGGGGGTTGTATCAGCGGCATCTGATATGACCCCATGGAAGAACGAATGCCAAAATGCTACCGGGGGTAACCCGGTGGAAGATTTCGAATCAATTACACCTGGAGGCCGGGTGGCCGGGGGTGCGCACCCCTGCACCTTGGCCGGGGCCGGGAACCCTAGTGTTTATATGTATGAGGGTGAGCGTATGGAGGCGAGTGGCCACACTAGGGGAGAGGAAGGATGGATCAAAGAGTTGATCCGAGTGTGTGGGACACGCCTTCCCCCAAGTCATCCGTGTCTGGAATTCCTGAGAGGACTCGGATTGAATCTTGGTGATTCGGGAGACTTTCACCAGTTTACCAGTAACCCTTCACCCTTAGGGGGGAGACGGTGGTATGTACCCATATCTGTGGAAGGCCGGGTAGGAGAATTCTTGGTGGATACTGGAGCTAGCCATTCCTGTGTGTCCAAAAGGTTCTTCGACTCGGTGGCCAGCAGCCATGAGAACCTCAAAACGGGGGTAAATGCTTGCACGGCCGACGGAAGCAGCATGCGTACATTTGGTAGGACGTTTATGCCTATCCGTATAGGAGGCAAAGAATTCGTTCTTTCGCCAACTATAGCAGAGGTTAGTGATGACGGAATCCTCGGATTGGACTTTGCAAGTTTATACGGGGCCGTCTTGGACCCGAGGGACGGTGTGATGAGTATACGGAACCCGTATGACTTGCATGTCCAATGCGTATTGAGACAGGTGTCTTCGGTCGCATCAGTGATACATACGGTGAAGATCCCACCGGGTACCACTTGCGATGTCCTTTGTGGCGGGTCCATGGCTCAGAGGAATGAAACTGGAGTCTATGAACCCGATACGGTGTACTTGTCGAGCGTCGGGTTGGACTCAGTGGATACATTAGTGGCTAATGCAGCTTGGACTGTATTACCCATGACTAACCAAAGTGGTTCAGTGGTCTATCTGAGACGAGGCGACTGTATTGGGAGGATGAGTTCGGTGGAACATGTCGCCGAAGCAAAATTCAATAAACCACTGAACCCTGTTAGTAAGCATCCTTTGGATGAAGAATTCCAAAAGCTGATTGATCAGTCCGATTTAGAAAATATGGAGGATAAGGATTGCCTGTCGAAACTCCTACAAAAGTACGAGAGTGCTTTTGGTAGGGAGGGAGGACCGGTGGGCAGATCCGATAAGGTGTTGCACACCATAGATGTGGGCAACGAAAAACCTTTTAAAATTCCGTATCGTAGACTTCCTCTAAAGAAGAAGTTAATTTGTGAAGAGGAAATACAAAAACAGTTAGACCTAGGGGTAATCGTGCCCAGCTCGAGTCCCTGGTCTAGTCCTGTTTGTATGACCACTAAGAAAGACGGTACAATCCGCTTTTGTGTCGACTATCGGAAATTGAACGGTATAACAAAGAAGAACTCGTATCCTTTACCAAGGATAGACGAGACTTTAGATAGCTTGGGCGGGAACCAATGGTTCTGTACCTTGGATCTACAGTCCGGGTATTGGCAAATACCGATGCACCCCGATGACAAGGAGAAGACAGCGTTCTCCAGTCATATGGGGCTATTCGAGTATAACGTCTTACCCTTCGGATTGTGTAACGCCCCCGCTACATTCGAGGCTATGATGGAATCCTTACTGAGTGATCTTTTGTGGAAGAAATGCCTGGTTTACTTGGACGATGTGGTCGTGTTTGGCAAGTCGTTCAAGCAATGCCTGGCGAATCTGCAATTGGTCCTCGACCGGATACTATCAAACGGTCTTAAACTTAAACCCAAGAAGTGTAATTTGTTTAAGAAAACCATTACATACTTGGGAAGGATCATTACTCCTAACGGAGTGAGTGCGGATCCGGAAAAACTGGAAGCCGTAGAGAATTGGGAAAGACCCACGAGTGCTAAGGAGGTGAGATCATTTTTAGGATTTTGTTCCTATTATCGTGATTTCATACCAAATTACTCTCGTGTGAGCTTCCCCATGCAGTGTCTAGCTCACTGGACTCCGGGTAGGGCACGGGACCCATTCCCATGGACCAGCGAGCAGGAAGAGTCTTTTAATAAAATAAAAGATTTATTTAGAAATACACCCGTGTTGAAATATCCCACTCCCGAGGGACATTTCATCTTAGACACCGATGCGAGCAATGATGCGATTGGAGCAGCTCTCTCTCAGGTCCAAGAGGGAGTCGAAGTGCCAATAGCATTTGCTAGCAACACGTTAAGCAAGACACAGCGAAATTATTGTACCACCAAGCGAGAACTCCTCGCTGTGGTGGTGTATACGAAGAAGTTCAAGCATTTCCTTTGGGGAAGTGACTTTACTTTAAGAACAGACCATTCGTCTCTTAGGTGGCTCCTTAACTTTAAGGACGTCGAGGGGATGATTGGACGTTGGTTAGCTCACCTATCCGAATTCGGGTTAGAGCATAAACAAATAGAGCACCGACCCGGTGCTAAACACATCAATGCGGATGCCTTGTCAAGACGGCCTATCCGAAGGTGCCAAATTGCCACATGTGAAGACTGCGGGGCCCACAATGCTGTGGTAGCCGGGCTGGTATTTAATTATACCACCCCCCGTATCCCCTGGGAGGAGGCTGTATGCAGCTATCTCGATTGGTCCCCGGAGACCATCAAGAAGTTTCAACAGTCAGACCCCACCACTGCGCGCATAATGGAATACCTACGGTCAGGTATTAAACCGGCAAGGCCTCTAGTTTCCCTGGAGGATAGGGAAGCGAGGAGATTGCTAGCTCAATGGACCGAGCTAGAGATCCGGGACGGCATACTATGTAGGTGGAAGACAACTCCCACCAACGGTAGGCTGTTGCAAATAGTGATACCCGCCCCGATGAGGAGGGATATCATGTATTATTGCCATGGCCACCAAACGAGTGGCCATTTCGGTAAGAAGAGGTCAATAGAGCGTCTACAAAGGCGTTACTACTGGCCCGGTATGAGAGGCGACCTGCTCCGGTGGATCGCCACTTGCCCGGATTGTTGTAAAAACAAACCGGGGCCCGGCCTGGGTAAGCAACCCTTATCACAGGAATTGTTTGGTGTCAGATTCGCTCGAGTGGCGATAGACATCATCAGTGGGATTAAGACGACGCCGCGGGACAATACTTGTATGATGGTCGTAACCGACTATTATACTAAGTACACTCGGGTGTTCCCCCTTCCTAACCACAAAGCCGCCACATGTGCGGAGGCATTTGTGAAAGGCTGGGTGCTGCATTTGGGTGTTCCCCTTATGATGCACAGCGACCAAGGAAGGGAGTTCGAGTCAGAGCTATGGCAGGAAATGTGTCATTACCTAGCCATTTGCAAGACCCGAACAAACCCATACCGACCACAGTCGGATGGGCAGGTAGAGCGTTTCAACAGAACCCTCATACAAGTGCTAAAGCCCCTGGTCAATACACACCAGGACGACTGGGATGAACAGTGTGAGTTTGTGGTACATGCCTACAACAACACTGTCCATTCATCCACTAATTGCACTCCCAACCTGCTAGTGTTCGGCGAGGACATCATAATGCCCGCCGACTTAGTGTATGGAGTGGTTGGTATAGACCCGGAGGCGCCCTGCACCGTGTTGTTTGTGGAGTCATTAAGGGACAGGTTCAAACAGGCATACGAGGCCGTTCGTAAAGAACTGCTGAAGAGTGCAAAGTGGCAGAAGGTGGGTTATGACACCAATGCTAAACGAATTCGTTTTAATGTAGGGGACAAAGTCCTAAGGTATTATGAGCCGCTGGAGAAGCTGAAGCTCGTAACGCCTTGGGAAGGTCCGTTTAAAATAATTCGTATCATCTCCGAATCTAGGGTGATGATGGAGGACTGCCTAACTGGTAGGAAATGGAAGACAAATGTCGGAAAACTTCGGCCCTGGAAGGGACGCGAAGAGGCGGAGAGGGAGTTCGGCTACAAACCACCTGTTTCAGTCCCTAGCGGGCCGAGCGTGGTAGTACCGATGAAACGCCCTAGAGGCCGGCCAAGAAAGACGCCGGTAGACGAAGGTATGATGAAAAAGAAGACGAAGGCCAGGAAACGACCTAATCGTAAGAAAAGGAAAAATGTCTCGCTGAGTTAAGGCATTACGTATGGGAAGGTGCCCGCTGTGGCCAGGCGGAATCCAGAGAGGGCCGTACGTAAAGCCGGGAAAAATAAGAGGCTAACCGAAGGCGTTAGACGCAGTCCCCGGTTGAGGTCTGCCGTAACCTAACTCAGTACACAACGAGCTGCTGCATGTTGTCCGCCACAGGCGGGTAACATACGTCCACGGCTGGAGATGCCGAACGTGCCCTCCCCGGGGAGCTGTATCCCGTGAGCGGCGGTCGGATTAACCGGTACATTCGCTTTGAAGCGTTGTATACACCGCCAAACTCCAGCAGATAGCACTCGGGTGGTAGGCCACGTCCCGCATGTCGAGCCGAATGTTAGTTCGGATCTAGTTCCCTAGGTGGCGCCGCGGGTGTGGCGGGAAACGTTGGAACTAGGTCACCGGATAGCCACGGCGGGATCTCGCGAGACGAGATACGTGACGTCATACGGGTCATAACTAGAGCGGACTCGTGGTGGTTAGACGCCACCCGTTTTTGCTCTAGTTGTTGTCGACGGTTTACAGGCCCCTAGCTGTCGGTTAGCTTGTCTAACACCACACTTTTGTTGGATGAATCCTTCGGGAGGAGTCCAACACAGACGCCAAGACACTTGGAAGTCGCCCTCAGTGCCATGGCACAGGGGACGATTGACGCCGCGCGTCAAACGGCCAACGTTCTGTTGGAGGCAGGCGAGGACCCGAAGGTCCCATCTCGGGTCGAGGAATCTATGGATTCTTCGACAGAGGAGGCCGCCCGGACGCTCTCGGCTATGGCCGAGGCCATCGACCGGGAGAAGATGCCGCCTCCACCACCACCACGCCCGGAGCGCTCGTCTGCAGCAGCTGCTTCGGGTAGCAATGTGGATGTCCTGGACATTCCAATGTATCCTCCGGGATTCAAGACTCGGATCGAACGTATGGCACACGTCGATCGCTAGGCCGGTGTCGTGTACACCTCCTGGGGGACCTACATCCCCATGCACGCCTCCATGTTCGGATGTGGACCAATGGCGGTAGAGCAGGGTGTGCCCGAGCCGATACCAGATGATTTCAAGACTCTGGTAATGGACTCGTGCAGTGACGAGCTGGCTGACCATATGCCAGTTTCTTGGCTCCGCAACTACCTGAAGTTAGCGGAGAACATGGCGGTGAACGAGAGCTTGGCCCGAGCCGTCTTGATCTCTGAGGGCATCACCCGAAAGGCCTCAGAGTTAAGGGAGTCCGAATCCGACATGGATACAGACTCCACGGTAACCTTGTCGTCGGTGGAAACCGACCGGGTCAAGCGATTGACCCGGAAACCTGCACCTAAAGGTCCTCTCACTGAGAGCGACCTGGAGGCTGAAGATGTCCGCATCGCCATCGAGAGGTCCACAACCGAACGGACCCAGCTGCCGACATCCCGGAGGCACCTGGCGAGATCTCGGAAGAGGACATCTCGCGCCAGCAAGCTGCTGTGGAGGCAAAGCGAGCCGAGCTTGCCAAGCAGCAGAAGGAGCTCACCGCAGCTCGCCGGGCCCATCGCAGACAGCAGGCCCAACAGAAAGCCAAGGTCTCTTCCGACTCTGACTCCCCGGTCAGCGGAAGGAGGAGCCCTCGTACTGAGGACAGGAATCGACGAGAGTCGGATTCCAGCCCTGAGATGCCGGCGCAGCCCACCAAGGTTCAGCGCCGGAAGAAGAAGAACGGAGCGAAAGCGTCTCCCGCAGAACCCACACCCCCCACCAAGCCGAGGGGTAAGGGTCAGCCGAAGACGCCCGCCTCCGCCACCACAACTACCACGACTACAACCACCACAGTAGCCACCTCGGCTGCAGCTTCCACTGCCAGCACCAGCGGAAAAGGCGCCAAATCCTCTGCCAAAGCTTCGGCTGGTACTACCACCACCAGCTGAGCAAGCCGCAGGGGAGCTGGTATCTACACGGACAGTGAGGATAGCAACAGCGATCCAGAACTGCCCAAGTCGGCCAAATCTGATTTGGAGTCCGTGACAACGTGGGAAGAGATGACCACGGATGTCCCGAAGGACGACAATCAGAAATGGATGTGGAAGAATGCAGCCGAAGGGTTCAAAGAACGGACTCCTCGCTGCTTCGCGGACTGTGCCTACGACACGGTCCATTACATGTGTCCCGGCGCCGTCAATAAGGACGGTGATAGCGATGACGAGGAGTGGATGAAATCCGGCCCCTCGACGCCTGTAGGTAAATTCTACCTCATTTGGATTGACCAGCTGAAATCCAAATTGGGGTCGATTTACAGCTACGAGGCCCGGACGAAAGTTCAGTGGGCAATGACCCAATGGGGACCAACCGGCAGCCGCCGACGGTGCCCATTCGAGTCATGCCAGCTGGCTCTCACGGGTGAGAAGACGTTCGAGACGAAGCCTCGCTTCGCTCGCCACATCGTCGAACATCACATGCACCACAAGCCTGTGATGATGTGTGTGCTTGGGGACCGCCCGAGCAAACATTGTGATGGGTCGTTCAGCACTCACCGGCGCCGAGACATGGCTCTGCACTTGCAGAAAGCCCATGGCATCGGCCTGGAGAAGACCAGAAAACGAGCCATCAAGTGCTTCAACGAGCTCCTAGCCAACTGGGCCTCGTTGAGCCTTAAAGACGTCAAGGAGCAGGCATTCGAGACCGGATTCTGCTCATGGAAGAGCGGCAACTTGTTGACCTTCTTCCAAATCAACTTCTCTTCCACGAAGTTCGGGATGCCCAGCGAGGTGCACCTGAAAGTAAAAAAGTGGAGAGGGGATGATAAACGAGAGAAGGCCAAAGCCCGCTCTAAGGGTCCCGGCGGAGGCACAACAACAGCTACCGGTGCTTCCAAGAGGACCCGAGCAGACCGGTCCGTGAGCCCTTCGGGTGGCAAGGACCAGCCAAGACCAGCTAACCCAGCTGATCGTCGCGAGTCGGGACAACAAGTCTCGGCTCTAGATATGCCTAGCAACCGGGCCCAAAGGTCGGGTAGCCAGGCAGTCACAACGGCGACTCCAGCCACCACCACCTCTACACCTGCACCCGCGGAACAACGCCCGGGCGAAGCCACTGGCAGCCATGATGGTGGGGGCGAACTCTTCGCTCCCCCATCTGGGTACTCTTCTTGGTGGGCCGGAGAAGGATCTTCCGGCAAGCGCCCCACGTACAGTGAATACGCGGCGAAGTTCCCCGCTATGGGACCAGCCGGACCCGAGTCGCAGGTTCTTACCTCCCTGGGCCGGACCAAACCCCGTGGTAGAGGCCGTGGTGGGCTGGAGTCCACCCGAGCCTCCCCGGGCGGTGGTCGAGGCCGGGGCGGTCTTACGGTTGAGGGCCCGTCTGCTCCTCCAGCAGGTACCCCACCTGCTCCAGTGGAAGCCACCGCGCCTCCACCAGTCATTGCTCCACCAACGGGCCCTCGGGTACCCCTGATGGAGTTAATTTCGGATACGCTGTCAGGTCTTCAGGATCCGAACACGTTTGTTGACCACAGAGATGTCCAAACGGTTCACATCCAGAATGAGCTGATGGCGGAGTGGCAGGCATTGCACCGCCAGAAGTCAGTCGACTACTGGCGGGCGATGACTGAAGCCACCCTCAATCTGGTATACGAAATCCAGAAGAGGGAGGAAGACAAGATCAGGCAGCTGGAGAAGGACAGAGTCCAGGAGGCTCTCGAATCCTGCCGGCGTCAGCAAAAGGAAGCCGAGAAGCTTAAGGAGTTTCACCAAGCTGAAAACGCCAGATACATCCATAGGTTTAAGGAGGCTGACCTCAAGTTTTTCCTGGCATTCGGGAAACATCTGGAGGAGTGGGACGGCTTACCGTCGTCCCTTATCTTCGTGCCAGATACACCCCCGGATGCCCCGCCAGCCCCGGCTGCTTCACCTGTTCTGGCCACTCCACCGGTCCCGGCTGCTCCGCCAGTTCCGGCAGCTCTTCTGCTTCGACCCCCTACCGTCACCCGGACTGTTACATCTGCCACGGTTGCTTCACCAGCATCCGAGGCAATGGACAGTCCATCCGCGGTGATGAGGGCATTGAGCTTGGAGGGCGATACGCCCAGCGAGGCTTCCGCGGCGCTCTCTACGAGCAGCTGTAGCAGCTCGGCTCCATCTGCCACAATGGAGTCGGCTGAGAAGATGGACACGGATCCGGAAGATCTTTAAGTGTCCATCTGACGGTGTCTCTTTTGTACCCGAGGGTAAAAGCATTTAATATGCCAGAGGCACTGTACCTTACGCTGGACTTCTGATATCTGGGACGTAGCCTGCAACGAAGATGGACGCTAAACCCGACACACCAAAAGGGATTACCACACCTACCCGGGGCTCCATCTTCCCATCTTCATCAGGGCACATCACAACAGCAACGTGGCTTGCCACCACACATATGTCGCCGGATGGAGCTGCAGAAACCAGTTGTTCCAGATTCGCCGGAAGTCCGGTATATTGTAAGGGTGATCCTGCTACCCTGGTAGGACACCTCTATTCTTCAGTATTATTATTTTTGTATAAATATATTTTTATATCAAATATATATTTTTGTAACTAAAACAAACAAATTTTTTCTCTCGGGTTATCTACCCCACCTCGGGTCGGTTGGTTAATACTGTAAAATTTTATTCACATCGCCTGATTACTCGTCTACGACTTTTTAATGCGTCTTGTTCATAATAATAACACTATTGTAACACTGTTACTACACATCACCATAGGTCGATGGTGCATAAGGCGCCACTTCCTATTTGTTATTATTAATTACCAATACTTCGGGTTATATGCGACGATGCCTCATTATGTACATACTATTTATAATGCCCCTAAATGTTCTATATGCTATACGAACTGTATATATAGACTTACCTATTTGTGTATAATATTATTGTATAAAGTTGACAATAGGTATTTATTAATTACACCCAACCCTAGGTATAGTCTAGTGGGGGTGGTGTAGGGGCCGGTATCGTCGTATATATATTAGTGCCGTTCATCCGAGAGACGTGTTCGTGTGGTGCCTGTTCCTTCTATGCCAGCTAGGTGTCGCTTTTTGATACCCCGTTGGTACAAGAGGGGGCGGCACCATGCCTCGCGTCCAGCTCCTACTAAGGAGCCGGACGAGCGGCAGAAGGTGACTGGATCTGGTCCAGTCAAGACGCGCAGCCTAACTTGTAGACCAGAGCGAAATAAAGTCCTACCCGAGAGGTAGGGGTTTCTGGGGCTTTGCCCAACCCGAACTACTCGTGTTGTGTTGGTATTTCTAGTGGTAAGCGAGCCAAAGAGCCACCCAACATATAAGTCGAAACGAACCATTACACAAACAAGGCTAATGATTAATCATTATGGTGTGTACTAATCAATATTCAAGCTGATAGCTGATGTTTTTTGGGGAGAAAAGGATCTTTGATTATAGAATCATTCACTTGTATTTCAAAAAGTAAGGTCTCATTTAATGCCATGGCCAAGAAAAAAAAAGTGTGTTTCCAGTAACACGACCGACCCTAGTAACAATACCAATAGAGGTACAAAAATGGCAGACCACCTTTTGGAAAGATCTCTATCTGCTGATGGCATTTTTTGCTAAAGGGGTCTAAACATTTTTAGCGCCACCCCAAGAGGGGTCAACAATTTAAAAAAAAACACCCTCAAACCCCTCTTGAAAAATAATGACCACTACCATATATATTTTCAGACTATTGTGGCTACATATCCTCTCAGATTCACATTGAAATTGTGTTTCTTTTGATATATAACATGCCTGCATTGGACAGGATTGTAATGGTTCTTATTAATAAACTCGTATGGTTCGAAGTAAGACCAGACAAGATATCTCAGGTTAGTGCAACAGGCACGTATTTATTCAGGTAAGGGTTTACATTCACCTCGAAGTTGGATGCTAAATATAGAAATTAGCTCAGGAAAATGTGGTCCAACTCTGATCGTGGGCAAAGCCAGACTAACATCTTCCCCGGCCCCAGGTAGGAGCTGTAGCAGCGCAAACAGTGCTGCCACCACCCCCCAGCGACCAGTGGTCCTTATAACCTCTAGTGGCTACCGGTGATGGGCGCACCGCTCGAACTGCCCTCTCAAGGAAGATGCTCACACTATATCATGCTCTACGAGCCCCTACACTACCCCTACCAGAATAAGGAAAGGGGTATATAAAAAAAATGTACATTAGGGTAGAACAAATTCATTATTCTACAAGTAAATTAGGGCTCGATGTATTATACATGAGCTCGAAGTAGAATGTGATATGTTATTTGTGTAAACGACTTATTAATATAAGTCGACCACATATTTATAAAGTTAATTAACCTTCGAAGACATACTTCAAATACAATTTAAAGGGTCAAACTAGTTCGAAAGAACAAGTTTAGACCGGTATATATTGATAGAATTAATAATATGTGTGGTTATTAACATACCAAGTTGGTTTTTAGTTATAGTATCATACTTTATACACAACCCGAAAAGCAAAAAATTTTATGGTTCACATATGAACCCTATATAATTTTTTTTTGTCCAGTTCACTTTAACTGTTTTTTTCTATTTTATATACTTAAATCATTTACCACTATCAACCTTTACTAAATACTAAACACATTTAGCTTGTACCTGGGTGCTATGACCAGAAGTCTTTTAGAAAAATATATTTCTCAAACTGAAGTTCGAGTTACAGATCTCGTAGCTTTGTAGCACCTTTAACAGTTTTATAACAATAAATACTCTTGAGATCGACCTTATTAAGGTATATTAGGTTTGATATATAAAGTAACCTTTATGCATAGGTACAAAAATAGTGGTAAGGTTATTAGTTTAATTATTCAATGTCAAACTAAAGTAGCCCACCTGTGTAGTAGGTCTACTGTACAATAATAATAAACTTCAGGGGTCTTCTGAAGGACTTTGTGGTGGCAAGCCACGTCGCTGTTGTGGTGTGCCCTGAAAAGATGGGAAGATGTAGTTTCGTCCATTGGATATCCTGGGTCTGCATCCGTCCAGGGTTCTTTAGTCAGGCACAGTTTGGATAAACATAAAGCAATATGTTCAAAAATTCCCTAAAAATTAGGTCATCTACATGCCTTAGCCTTTCAGGCTTTATATATCAGTTTTCATCACCGTTTCACCAGTAGTGGCTTCGGGAGCTGAATCTAGGATTATTAAGTTTTGAGTCACGGGGACTGAATCGGGGGTAGCAGCAGCAGAGGCTGTTCCAGTGTTAGAGCTCGAAGTACCAGCTGGATTGTCAGTAGTAGTGGTCAGAGCAGTACCAGTGGCTTCGAGACTCTTCAGGGTCCCTGTTAGTGCTCCAGATTCAGTGGTTGGATGCTTCGGGGTGGACACACTCATAAAACCAAAGGATTTTATGTCTTCCTCTAGCTGTTTAGCTTCTTGGAGTTTAGTCTGGAGTTTTTCGAATGCACTTTCCTGAGTGCCATCCTAATCCTTCATGAAACACCCAAATGCAGCCATGAATCTAACATCCTGATGGTCTTATTGTCTCCTTAGCTCCTGGAGTTCGTTCTTGTACTTCAGTTTTATAGCTTTAGCCTCGTTCTCGCACTGGAGAGATGCTCGAAGGTGATCTCTGACATGTCCTTGCATATCCTGAGATATTCGCGTCTCTGGATTTCATGCAAGCACTCAAATACCCCTTCGGTCACACCGCGCAGATACCCAGTCGCCTGGTTAATGTGTCTTTCTTGCCATGCTTTGAAGACATCAGCCTGGATATTACAGGATTCCTGTGTTCGTTTTCTGATGTAATCATCAGGGTCCTCCAGCTCGAGGTTAGATTTCACCAAGTGTAACATGTTGGTGGTCCTCATGTTCCTGGCTGGGGCGGGGTCTGGCTTATGGGATTAGTATCTGAACCGCTCTCATAAGCTAAGCTCGAAGTAGCAGTCACATTCAGTGAAGGACTTTCAGTACCTCCTCTTAGAGTCAATCCAGCAACTGCTCCTCTTTCATAGATAGTGATGCCACACCCCTTTCCAACCTCCACGGTTAGTGGCTGGCTAGTGTCCCTCATCGCTAGTTCTCGACCTGGTCTCTTAGGGTATAACGGCTGAGTCCGTCCATGACCTGTGGTAGGGACAGGACTGGCAGGAGGACCCATAGACTTCGGTTTCCCCGAAGGCAGCAAGGTCTGAGACTCAGGACCTGGCTTCTGGACGTCGGTCAGTGTGGGAAAGTGATCTGGATCTGGAGTCTGCTTAAGCTTTTGAAGCGTAGCATCCTCCTTGGGGGTGGCTTGATACCTCCGAGTTGTATCGCCATTGCCGCTCATCCAATCAGCATGGGACAGTGTGTTCCGCCCCTCAAACCAGGTCTGAAAGTTACCTGACGGTGGTTGCCCATAAGGTTGATATGCACTTGAGTCCAAGGGTGAAACTTGTTCCATGCTAGATGGATCTTGCACCAAAGTCCCCAAGACCTTGCTTGGATCGGGAGATTTCCGCTTGTGGTCAGGTGTGGGGGCTGGTGACTGGGACTCAGACCTCGGTCGTTTGGCATCCCGAGATCGAGGGTCGGTACCAGGGTGAGGTCGAGGCTTGCCATTAAGGTCGAGGGCATCAGGATCCTTTCTCAGGACTTTGACATGCCAGTGCATTTCTGCAGACATGTCAAATCGATGCGACTTAATGTTCTTAAGGAAGTAGGCATCCTGCTTCCCCTCGATGGCTTGGCAAAAGTGGTCAGTCTTGAGAGTGATCTTATTCCTCTCTTCCCCACTCATCTCGTGGAGCTTCAGAGCTTTTAGTCTGGCTTTGATACCATGGACTTGAGCCAAATGCTCAGCCATTCGGCCATGTCTCATGGTTTTTAGGCCCTGACATCTCTGGTTCTGATTTTCTTGTTGGTGCACCTATACAACGGGGCATGGTGCATATGGTGCTCCACAAGATGTCGGAAGAAGGCATCCTTGCAGGACCAAACCCTCCCTTTCTCTCAGCATACTGCAACTTTGTGCGGTGTTCGAACCCATAGTAAGACTTAGGCGTCTTATTCATGTCACTCATTGAGACAATCTATACGCTGGACCAGCATCTTTCCTTAGGATTTTTATCCACTCCTCGTCGTCACTCACGCCATTACGGTTGATGGCTGGAGGGATCGAATGGCTGTCAGTGTATCTCTGACAGTCCATAAAACACTTCAGGGTGTAATCAGGGAAACCAGTTCGGGCATTCACCCATTTGTTTAGACTGGACTCATCAGGGGCGTCTTTCAATGGTTCCTCGAGAGAGTCGATGTTTTCCAGCAATTGGCGGCTCATTTCCGCCAACTGCTGATCTCGATCTCCATTTCCATTATTGTCCTTAGTCTCCTCCTGTAACTCCTCCTCCTCAGCTGCTGTGCTGCTGACAGTTTCAGGAGCAAGGGGAGTATTCTTTCAAGTAGTCCTCGATCTAGTACTTCTGGCTGGGGATTGGGAGTCATCACTCCTAGTGGTTTTACCTCCTCGGAGTCGGCTTCGAGAGCTTCGAGATGAAGTCGAGGCCACAGAGTCGTCACTGTCCTCTCCCTTTTCTTCAGTTACCTTCTTTTTATGACGGTTCGTCTTTCCCTTGGATTCACTTTTATCCTTGGATTCCTTGACAGCCTTCTTGATTTCTTTCTTAATTTTAGTTTTTCGCTTCCTAAGCTCCTTTCTTTCTTTGTCTCTCTCCTCCTGGCGAGCATTCAACTCCTCTAGGGTCATTTCCTTAGGAGTCTGAGCCAGGGTAACTCTGGTGGAGTAGGAAGCCCCACCTTCCATGCTCGAAGCAGCGTCAGGGACCTTGGTAGCGACGTCCCCTTCTCGAGCTGTCTCATTCTTCATACTCTGCTCCTCCTTCACGAGCTCGGGTCTGCCAATAGAGCGTCCTCCTCCTCTCTCACTGGCAAATTCTTTTGCGACTTGGTCATGAACACATAGGTTCATTCCTTTGTCATTCGGGGCAGCAGGACTTAGGGTAAGTGGACACTTGGTAAGCACTCCTTGAATCCTACCAGACCATACAGTATGGGGTAGGCTCGTCATCACAAATGGTACTACGACGGCGACTAGACCATCACTTATGCACATAGCTTCAGCTAGTCCAAAATAATTTTTGAACCAGATGTTGGTAACGTCAGAGACTCCATAGTCAGTACAGCCTCGACAGATTCTAGTTTGTAAGTCATAGGGGAGTAGTTGGGGCGGCTCACCCTTCAGTCCTAGATACTGTGGTGGGCAGTATCTATTCTTGCCAGTGGCCGTCCGGATAAAACCTTTGGTCACATTTACATATCCGACGGCTGGAGGTCGGTCGGAAAGAGTCACAGGAACTTCGATGATCATGGAATGCGATGTTCCCCCAGGCGCATTCAATGTTTGGGTTGCTGGAGCGGTCAGTTCTGCACCTGCAGGAATACTCATGGTGCTTGAGGTTGTTTCAGGAAGGGTTTGTTCTGTTTCCGAGGTGTCCATTAGTTCCACAGCAGGACTTCGAGGCGCTTCATCGGGAGCTCGGAGTGGGGTGGGGTGCCCCTCAGGATTGGCCGTTACGGTAGCAGGCACAGGCGATTCAGGTTTCTTCCCCCCTTGTTTTAACACTAATGAGGTGTGTGGTTTTTGGAGATATCTGGTATTTCTAAGGCTTTCTTATGCAGAGAAAACAGCGGCATGGCTTACTCTCGTAAGACGACTCGCATGTTGTGAGCGATATTAGAGAAACAACAAGCTAAGCAGATCCAATGCGCATGCATGGCTGCACTGTGCCATTCCCGGTTCACTAGCGCCACCCTTCCCGCTCGTGGCAGGCATCCGTAATACCCCGGTTAACCAAGGTTCGAGGTTTGTTTTCTCCATAAGCCGTTGGTGGGACAACCTCCCTCTCTGTTTATCTCAACGGGAGTTTGACAGAAGAACATGTAGCATCAATATACATGCCAGCCTAGCTGTCTGCCACCCACAGGAACCATAAACAGGGTGGTTATACGCATCGTGGCCGTGTTTCAAATCATACTCGAGGTATCTCAACCTCCAAACACATAATGTACAGTTAAACAGGACTTGTTGGGATTTCGGAACATTAAGTAACGACAGTCCTCCTGGCAATTCTGGGACTGCGCCTTACCTCTACCTTGATTTTTTAACCCAGTATCACGAGAAGGTTTAGTGGAAGATGCCAACTTCTTCCCCCTACCCAGGATTCTGCGTTCCGCCGAGACATTTCCATCATGATTAGATTTTAAATTTTTGTGTCGCTATCAACTTTCTTAAGGTAGTCCTCTTTTAGGCTAAGTGTAAGGGTTTGTGGCCTTACGGACCTGGGGGGTTCGGGTCTTACGATTCGGAAAGAAAGAGTAAGACAGTATTCCAAGTGTATGCCAACGGTTAGGTTTATTACTTAATGCACACTCACGGCTGCCGAATGATATCAAAGAGGCAGCTAATATTAAAAAGCAGTGGTCTACATAGTGCGGAGGCCAGAAGGGCCTCTGACGTAGCGGCTGAGCCCTGGGCTTTATATACGGACCCAGGTGTTCGTCGTCAGATGTCCCCACAGACCCGGATCGGTGCTGCCACCTATCCGGAACCTGAGGAACGTCCGACGACTCGACTCACCCGCCACGTCAGACGGTACCCAACTCCTATGGTAATAAAGTGTACCTCTACACCACTCCCCCAGACATTTAGGAGGGTGTTATACGTATAATATTACTAGGATAACATTTCTACATGTCTAAACCTTTAGTAATAGAGGTACAACCATAGGTATAACATTAGCACTAAATAAATTGTGAACCAGATGTCATATATATATATTCGATAGTGAATTTTAGTTACATATAACGATTAGGATGTTGAAATATTATACGAATTACTTGAAGAAGAGACAGTTATGTGAAACGGAACTGTCTATTTAATTATTATACCACATAATATTGTATTATATTTCAGGTATAATTAATAAGACAAGTAATATGAATCGTATACATGTGATGATGACAGCTATATGTAACGGAACTGTCGATAATAAAACATATCACAAAATAACATCCGTATGTGTGTTTGTAGTCATTTGACAACACATTTGAATATGTAGTCTTAAAGAAGACTGTTATAGTAACATCACTATCTAATGACATGTCGTATATTAATATTATACGAATCCGTTAAGGATTCCGTGAGTAGTACGAATAGGATTATTTATAACATACACTTGAAAAAAGAAAAAAAACATCACGGTGTGGTAATGAATATAATAATATATTATCACCGTGTACCTAATAACCATTATAGCACCAGATCATTATACTTATTATATATTTTGTCTCGCAGGACAATAATATGTGTTATCTGGTGAAGTTTAACGGATCTTATAATATAAATACTAATAGTGATTAGAGATCCGTATCAGGAAATGTATATGTACCCGTATTATAATATGTATCTAGTGGATATGTACATACATATAATATTATAGAAAAATAGAAATATGACATTATATACAATATACAGGAATTATAAATGCTGCTGGAGTCTTCTGCTGTATCCTCCGGGTACTAGTAGGTAGGTGTGGTCAGCTAACCACGGGATGGACGTGCTAAAGTTTATAGTTTCCTTATATTGAGTGAACACGGTAGTTGATTTGGGGCAGCTACCCACAATCCTCTAGTAGTGCTAAAGTTTATAGTATATCCGAATGGTGTAGATTTGTAGAATATTAGTCCGGATGTGTCAACTGTGTAGAGAACGTAATCCTTTTTAAGTTTTAGTTGACATAAGTAAAATAATAGTCCGATATAAGTTGATCCGGAAGTAATAGTAGTAGAGATATAAGTCCATTCGGGAGTACAGATGAGTTGTAGAGGTAAATCGTAAAGTCCATCCTAGTAATTGGTTAGCACGGGTAACAGCAGGAGTCTGGAACTGGCATCTGGATACGTCTCACAGCAGCAAGTCTACTATCGGATTGTTCATGGATGAAATTATAAATCCGAATAGGCTATTCAGGGTGTAATAAATGTTATACAACCTGAATAATAGACTGGTCAAAGGAACCCGGAACACATAGTATAGGTGTTCATGCACTAGTAAAAGCATTCGCAGACCTTCAGGGTTCCGCAAAGACTATATCTGGTCATTTGGTGTTGGAAAAAAATTATGGAAGAAATAACCCTAGCATGCTTTAAACGGATTTCTTAGCATGCTTCTTCTTCAGAAGAGCTAAAGCCGACTCGGGAGTGCCGTCCCACTCGTCCAAGTCGACTCCGAACACCCTCATGAACTTAGTGTTCAGGTTGGTGTTCCGAGTGATCTCCTCCTTTACACGCTTTTCCAACACGTGTACATCCATAGCTGCTTTTTCTTGAGCAGCTGAGGCAGCCTCCTCCTGGGCCTTTACATCGTCCCGGATGAGAGTCTCGAGACGTTGCTTTTCAGCGTCGCCCACCTGTTTCATACATAACAGGGTTTCGTTTAGGAGACCCTGATGAAACTCGACCGCTTTCTCACGAACGGTCTTCTCCCAATGGGTGTAGATGGCCTTCTGGACATCTGCCTCCCCTTGGCGAGACTTCTCAAACCAAACTTCCGCATTACCAGTTTTAATGGTAATGGCGTCCTTTGGTTTCTCAGGTGCCGCGACAGCCTTGGGAGGAGTCGAGGCGGCCTGTGGACCACTTCCGGGTTTAGGACTCCCGGACACACCTGTCGTTGGTACACAGAAGGCAGGTGGTACGTTCTGTTTCAGTCCCATTTGCAGGTACATGTTTAACTGCTCCTGGGTAAAGGTAACTGGTGGGGCGGCTGGAGCGGATGCAGATCCGGCGGCAGCAGATGCGGTGGTCTTCTTTGGCATAAGGCGACCATCCTTTCCTACCACCAAGGTCTGGCTCTCAGGTCCAGGTCCCTGGTTTAAGGACGGAAAGTTTCGAGAACTCACTTTCCCAGGTTTAGATACGGCTCCAGCGTATCCGGCAGGTTCAGGCTTCTTGAACACCGGAGTGCCCTGAGCCTGTTCTGCGGGGTGCCTTGTCAGAGGGGACCTGGAACGGTCCTCTGCTCTGACCTTCGGTTTTGTTGTACTCTGACCATTACCATTGCCGCCGCGGTTCTGGTCTCTCCTGCTCCTTTCACGAGCTCTCTTTGCATCCTTTCCGGATTCCTCGCATTTCTGCCAGAGAGACTCGTGCATGTCCAGTTTACCCTTTCCAGGAGTCAGGACTATCTTTGCTCGGAGTTTCGAATCCTTGGTCTTCGGAACTTCGCAGAGGACTTGGTCCCCTGGTCGGATCTTAGACCAAGCATCCTCGCTCAGGCTATCGAACTCCTTCATGAGTTCCTGATGAAGCTCCATGATGCGCTTCCGGGCCCCGTCCAAACCTTCTGCGTGGCATTTCTTCTGGTGTCTAGCCAGATCACTACGTCGGTTGTATTGCACCTTCGTAGTACACTTCTTGCCCTTCTTACCATAACTCGGATCACAAATGTAAACCGGGTGATGGTGGAAGTGGGCCTCTACCAGATGCCTTTGGAACCGGGCTGGAGTACTCCAGGTCCGGATCGAGACATCACTCGCATCCTGGCAGATAGAGAAGGGACAGGACTTTTGATCGTCACCGTACCACTTCTCTAAAGCCCAACGCAGCTTCCTCCTCTGGGTATAAGTGTAATACCCTTCGGTGTGGTTTAGCATAAGCCACATCTTTCGATAGGCTTTGCTCGGATTGGGGTCCTCGTCCGAAAGGCGCATCCAATCTTCATCATCCGACTCATCGTTCTTATTGATTGAGTCTGGACAGGCATAGAGGGTAGAGCCGTCCTTCTTAACTCCGTACGCACAGTCGGAGAAACACGTCGGGATCCGGGTTTTGAATCCGGATTTGGCGTTAGCCCAACGTTCGGCCTCGGTTTGAGTTGATGGAGTGGCCTTCTCATCATACTCAACCGAGGATTCGTGCACCGACTCCTCGTCAGACGACTCAACCTCCATGGCAGTACTACCAGTGGTTGAGGTGCTGGGTTTCGGCTCGGCTCTCGCAGAATCCGGGAGATTCTTGAGCTTCCGAGCAGCGGATCGTCGGTTCTTACTGACCTTCCAGTCTTCCTCCGGTTCCTGGGTTCCGGATGTGCTGGAGGTCGTGGCTTCTACTGGAGTAGTAGTGCTGCCGGTAGCTGATGTAGCACTGGCGGAGCTTCTGGTGGCAAGCTTCAGGTCGGGGATAGGAGGTGCGGGTGCTTCCGCGGCCCTCTTAGCCTCTTCCTGTGCCTCCTGTTCGGCAGTCATGCGGCGGACAATAACCGTCCGAAGGGCTGCAGCTCGGTCCAATCCGATTAGTGAATTGTTCTGGACATCCACCAATTCCTGTTCGGTTATGTAATAACCGTCGTCCCACTGCTCGAAGTTAGCAGCGGCCTCCCGGAATTCCTTAGTGGTCCGGCACGGCGTCCGGTTAGCACTAGGGCGTGGGTAGGTCTGGCCATCGGTATCCCAGACACAGCCTACCCAGTTAATGTTCGTAGCCTTGACGTTCCACAGGGACTTGTCAGGCTTCGGATACGCTCCGAGCTCGAAGGCTCGGTTAGCAGCATACACGGTTTCACGGAAACCGGCGTCCACCATAAGTCCCCGTTGGAACCACGGCCAGTCTCGAAGCCACTCGGGAGGCATCCTGGACAGCTGTTCGGGAGCCATGACGCCCTCGATAGCTATCCTGACTTTCGGGTCCATCCTGACTGGTGTCCCGTCCGCGTAGGTCACTTGTGCCTGCAGTTCCGGGTGGACATACAGGTAGCGACCATCATAGCTAGCTGGAAAAGGCTCCGCCACTGCTGGCTTCCACTCATCCTTCTGTCCGTCAACTTGGGTAGTTTCGGACTCTGTCGCTGCGGGTTCAGCACTCGCAGTCGCTCCGGATCCCTCTGCTGGGAGTGGAGATAGCAGTTTCTCTGGCTCATTGAGTGAGAATGAAGCCAGCTTCTCCTCGAACGAGCGATCCGTGGGTTCCTCCACGTCCATCATCTCGCTCTCTTCCTGTGTAACAGGCGACAAAGCTTCCGGAAAAGCTTCTGCGGACGGAGTCAGCTTATCCGGGTCACCGGATAGCTTGGCTGCAGCTACGGATTCCTCAGCCATGACTGGGGAATCGATCACGGGAGTAAACTACTCCTTTTTCCGGCTTTTACGGCGCCGGGGCCGGCACAAACGGAGTCTGTCTACCAGGAGACAGACTCTGGAGGAGCAGCGGGGGGTTTGCTTAGCCGGTAAAATCCAAGAAGGGAGCGAGCTCGACCGTCTTGAACGTTACCGAAAAACAATATGGCGACAGGCCAGCTTTCGTGACGTCATTTCCCCGCGGTCCGCGAGGTCACGAGAGGTCAGCCGAGACTGGACACGGTGACGTCATGCGGAAACGCACGTGCTACAGGCGGTACATCAACAAACTGATTGTTTTTAGGTAATTATCGCTCACCCCGATGACTCGACTGGGGATTTAAGTGGAGATTATGGAAAGCTTAAGCAAATCCACCGGATTATCCGTCCACTACCCATTGGTACATCATGCGGGGGCGACAAATAAGCCTTTAGGGTCAGTTGTCATCCGTTCCTCTAAATGTAAACATTACACTCGTTGTGTATACAGGTTAGGTCACTGCAGTCCTCTGGGCAATTCGGGGGCTGCGGCGAACGTATCTCCCCTTCTCGGATAGTTCTTTATCGGACCTGACAGTCTGAAGAGCTTTCTCTAGGTGCTTCTTAGCCTTAGAAACACCTTTCCTCTTCTTTCTGTCTTCACCTGCCGAGACTTTTTTAACTCCCCCACGCTTAATCGGTGTTGGCGTGGGTGTCACTGATTCGGAACACTTTTTGGGTCTAGGTCGACCACGCTTCACTGTAGTGTTCTTTACCTGGTCTATTATGCGATTCTGATTCAGGATCCTTTCGGAACCTTCACCATACATTTCTGTGGAGGTCTCCCTCCCAGACCATCTCCTTAATCTAGCCACATTTGACTTATAGAGTCGACCAAGGTCAGATTTAATAATTACGGTACAATCACTGATAATTTGCGTTATAGTAAAGGGACCGTCCCAATTAGACGCTAATTTTATGTGTCTAAGTGGTTCATGTAATCTGAGGACTCTGTCTCCGGATTGGAATTTCCGATGCTTTAGATCGGTATCGTATCCTACTTTCTGCCATTTGGCACTTTTCTCCAAATCAATTCGGACAGACTCATATGCTTTTCTAAATCTGTCTCTTAAACATTCCACAAAAACTACATGGCAAGGTAGTTCAGGGTCCATTCCTACGACTCCAAAAACTAGGTCAGCAGGCATTATCAAATCCTCTCCGAATACTAAAAGGTTCGGAGAACAATTTGTACTTGAATGTACCGTACTATTATAAGCATGTGTCACAAAATGACATTGCTCATCCCAGTCGTCCATATGTTCATTAACGAGTGACTTTAGGACTTGGATGAGGGTTCTATTGAACCTTTCCACTAATCCGTCGCTTTGTGGTCTATACGGATTGGTCCTAGTCTTGCAAATAGCTAAGTATTCGCACATACCCTGCCAGAGATTTGATTCGAACTCTCTGCCTTGGTCACTGTGTAACATTAATGGTACACCGAAGCTTAGTACCCAACCTTTTACAAAAGCTTCGGCACAAGTAATTGCTTTGTGGTCCGGTAGTGGAAATACTTTAGTGTATTTCGTATAATAATCACACACTACCATCATACAGGTATTATCATTAGCGGTTGTATTAAATCCACTAATAATATCTACCCCGATTCTTGCGAATCTAACTCCGAAAAGTTCTTGGGATAGGGGAAGTTTGCCCATCCCGGGTCCGGGTTTGTTTTTACAACAATCCGGACAGGTGGTTATCCATCTTTGCAAGTCCTGTGTCATGCCAGGCCAATAGTATTTCTTGGAAAGTCGTGCTAGCGAGCGTTTCCTTCCGAAATGACCACTGGTCCGATGTCCATGACAGAAGTACATAATGTCATGTCTCATGGCATGTGGTATCACCACTTGCATGATTCTATCACCATTATTACATGGCTTCCAACGGTATAACACGCCTTTCCGGACTTCAAGCTCGGTCCATTGAGCAAGAAACCTTCTCATTTCTCGATTTTCCAGAGAGACCTCTGGTCTAACTGGACGTATACCCTTTGGTACTAATTGCAGTAGCTGTGCAGTTATCGAGTCAGCTTCCTGGAAATGTCGTATGTGATCCATAGACCAATCCAGTATACTGGCAACTAGGGGTACGAATGGTCTTCGAATCCCTGCTAACACTGCCTTATGAGCTCCACAATCAGTACAATCCGGATTATCACATTTCCGGATTGGTATTCGAGACAAAGCATCAGCATTTAAATGCTTAACTCCGGGTCTATGCTGAATCTGTTGATGTTCCAGCCCATATTCGGATAAATGGGCTAGCCATCGGCCTAACATGCCTTCAGCATCTCGGAAGTTCAGTAGCCACCTTAAAGAGGAATGATCCGTACGCAAAGTAAAGTTCGTTCCCCATAGAAAATGTTTGAACTTCTTGGTATATACGACTACTGCTAACAACTCTCTTTTGGTTGTGCAGTAATTGCGCTGAGTCTTGCTCAGTGTGTTGCTGGCAAAGGCAATTGGTACTTCTCTCCCATTTTGGACTTGCGAGAGAGCTGCACCAATGCTATCATTACTAGCATCAGTATCCAGTATGAAATGATCCGTCTCATTCGGATATTGCAATACGGGAGTACTCGTGAACAGGTCTTTTAGCTTTCGAAAAGCGTTTTCCTGTTCATGTGTCCAAGGAAATTTTTCCTTGGTACTTCCTGGAGTCCAATTAGCTATTGCTTGTAATGGGTAACTGACTCTAGAATAATTCGGAATAAATTCCCTGTAATAGGAACAGAATCCTAAAAAGGACCTCACTTCCTTGGGTGTTTTAGGTCTATTCCAATTCGTGACTGATTCGATTTTTTCCGGATCAGCCTTTATTCCTTCATCACTGATGATGCGGCCCAAATAATTTATGGACTTTCTAAACATGTGGCATTTCTTAGGTTTCAATTTGAGACCATTTGAAATAATACGTTCTAGTACCATTTTTAGGTTATTAGAACATTCTTCGAATGTTTTTCCGAAGACAATGACATCGTCTAGATATACAAGACATCTTTTCCACAATAAATCACTTAGAATTGTTTCCATCATTGCTTCAAATGTTGCAGGTGCATTGCACAATCCAAACGGCATTACATTATATTGGAATAATCCAATATGACTTGAAAATGCAGTTTTCTCCATATCTGAAGGGTTCATTCCCACTTGCCAATAGCCTGATTGCAAGTCTAGGGTACAAAACCAACTGTTTCCTCCTAAGGAGTCAATGGTTTCATCTATTCTCGGTAATGGATACGAATTCTTTTTCGTTATTCCATTCAACTTCCTGTAGTCTATGCAGAAACGGATAGTACCGTCCTTTTTTGTTACCATACACACAGGACTACTCCATGGGCTATTGGAAGGGACTATTACATCCTGTTCCAACATCTTATTTATTTCATCCTCAGCTACTCTCTTTTTTGCTAAGGGTAACCGTCTATACGGTATCTTAAAGGGTTCGGCATCTCCAGTATCTATTTTATGTAATACCTTATTTGTCGTACCTAGTTTTTCACCAGGTTTGGCAAAGGCGGTATGATACTGACAGAGCATATCATAGAACTCTTTCCGGTGTTCCGGATCTTCTAATGAAGTTTCTTCATACAACTTAAGTAAGTCTTCCGAAATTTCATCATCTCCTGTTACCTTTTGTAAGCTTAGCTTACTATCCGTTACAGTTTCCGAAAGGGTCACGTTTCCAAAAACTTGTCCCTTTTTCAAGTAGATAGTAGTGTTTCCAGTATTGGAGACAGGTACTACCGACCAGGATGCATTCGCTACTATTGTGTCTACAGAATTTAATCCAATACCTGACAAAGTAACTACATCCGGTTCTATCACTGCAGGTTTGTTACGCATTGCAGGATCACTTCTTACAAGCACATCACAGGCTACTCCCGGAGGGATTCGCACAGTGTGTGCCACACTAGCCATACTGCTCACTTGTCTCAGTGCACATCTAACCTTCACGGGGTACGGGTATCTCACACTCAACACTCCTGTTTGGGGTTCCAATACAGCACCATACAGGGATGCGAAATCCAACCCGAGTATCCCCTCATCTGCTATATCCGCAACGGTGGCGCTCATGACATAGTCATGTATACCATCTAACTGTAGTCTCACACAAGTTCTACCATACGTTTGCAAGGTACTGCCGTCGGCCGTCTGAGCACTTCCTCCCGATTTGAGAGTATCATGTTCATCCGGTATAAGGTCGTAGAACCCCCTGGAGATACAAGAGTGGCTAGCTCCCGTATCCACAAGGAATTCGGCAGACCTTCCGTTAACAGTAAGGCAAACATACCACCGCCTTCCGTTTAGAACAGAGGGCATGTCCGTGACAATCGGAACGTCATTTTTCACACCAGGAGTCAATCCACATCCTTTTAAGAATTCCAGACAAGGATGACCCGGGGGCAGGTGGGCACCACAGACCTTGGCTAACGAATAGCCGCCTGCCTCGTTACTGATATTGGGTTTCCCCTGTGCTCCCATAGCACCTGTTATATCAGCTTCCCTAACCTTCCGGGTGTCTACAACCACCTCGGTGTTAGGCGATCTTGTTACTTCATGTGAACTATCATCACGGATGGTGATATCATGGCAAGATTTGTCACTGGGATCCCCTTCTTTGCCCCTCGGGAGACCCCTCCTTAGTTTTCCTCTGTACTTACTCCAGAGACACTCTCCTGTCTACGAGGGACAGGTTTTTCAGCCATACATTCTGGAGCATAATGTCCCAGTTTCTGGCATCTGAAACATCTCCTCTGAGATTTGTCAACTCTCGGTCTCTTTAGAGCTTCTGTTAATCCGGCAATTAATGTTTCCATCATGTTAGTCGGAGCAACAGTGGCTGCTACAGTTGGGTTCGCCGTAGAGGCTACACTGCCAGGTTGAGTTGATCCGGAAGCTGTTTTACCAGCAACAGATCCTCCTCTCCCTCTCGAATGTACTTTCCTATACCGCTTTTGTCGGTAATACTTTCCAGCTAAATGCACTGAACCAATATAATCTCCGTTTTCATCGGAGACATATTCATCATTCTCATCAACTTCATTCGATTCAACCGGAGCTAATTGGGAAGTATCGTATACCGGAGCAGGTGTACCTCCATATTGGAATGGAGCTGCTCTTATTGGATTAGGTCCGAGACCTACCAAACGTTTCTTCATGTCATGTCCATCGATTGCTATGAACAGATCACTGAAGGAAGTGTCATCTTTCCAAGAGTCCCAGACCACTTGCTTGTGATCCGGATCACGCAATCCACTGTAGAATTGTATAAACAATTCTTGTAGATAACAATCATCATCGTGAGCCCAATTTGGACGTGCTTTCGAAAGCAAGTCCTGTAGCTCCAAACCAAAGACTTTGTGTGATTCTTTAGGTTTTTGTGTCCTCTTCTTAAAGCTTACCCACGGATCTTCTCTAACGATTGATCCGAAAAGGTATGCGGCACATTCGACCAGTTGATCATAAGTACCGTATATTCCGTAAGCTGCTCTCCATTGGTTGAGGGCCACTTTTCCGCCTTTATTTAACCAACAGATCAAATATGGCAGAGCTTCTTCTTTTGTCCAGCCACTACAATTGACTTCGTCAACAAAAGCTTGATACCTGTCCTTCCATGGATCATTAGAATCATATGGAGGGGGTATCCGTGCCTGCCTACGTGCCGGATTATTACATCCGCGTAGTCTATCTGCTTCTCGCATGCTCCAGTTCATGACTTCCATGCCGTCTGCTCCCTTTCGGTAGCAGTCAATGCCAAGGTTTTGTATACATTGGCTTCTATCAAAGATGGTTTGCATCCCTGCAGGCATAGAAGTTCTCCTGTTAGGTTTCTTGCCACCTCCTCCTGATCCTGATCCTCCGGATCCGGATCCTCCTGGGCCGCCTGGAGGGTTTCCTCCTGGTGGGCCATTATTATTATAGCCTCCAGATGAACCACCAGGGTATCCACTATTGTGACCGGTGTTTCCAGAAGAAGCATATCTAGGGTAAGAATCATTTTGATTCCATCCCTGGTTATAGCTATTACCATTCTGATAATTGCCACTTCCCGATGGATTATAATTATTTCTATATCCATAGGAAGATGTTCTCGGTTGATGCGTACCGCCGTTGATATTGTTTTGTGGCGGATTTGGTCTCGGAAAACGTCCATCAGTAGGACCATTACCAGAACCTGGGGGTGGATTCGGTAATCTTGGTACTGCTGGTGTACTGTGGCCGGGTTGGGGGAAATATGAAGGTGGTGTCAACATATGTCTCATTGGTCCGGGTGCTCTTGGTTGTGCCACGGGTGAATTATTATTATTCCCTGTAGCACCATCGTGAGTCGCTTTGATTTTGTGACTCAAATCTGGTATGGGTGGTGCTGGTCCTATCGTATCCAGCATTGGAACTACTGGTTTAGATGCGGTTCCATTTACTGCAGCGTTATCCGGTTTCTTATAGATTCCGGATACCACATTCTTGTCAGCCCCATCTTCAACGAATGGGCTGTATCTAATTGGGGTTGCATCTTTAGATGTCTTTCCCAACATTGTAGATACCACAGCTGGGTCTATATTACCTATAGTTAACTGGGCTGCTTCTACATATTTATCTAGAGTTATTGCAGTGGCCTGCAATTCCTGAAGCTCATTCGTGAGTTTCTGTCTATCCTCCTCCAGTTGTTTGTTGTAAGCTATAATGCCTACCCGGATGGTCTCATTATCTTCAGCTTGTTTACTGCACTGAAGTTTCAATTTATCCAACTCCTCCTGATAATGGCGAATTTCGGATTCGAATTTTGTCTTATCAAGGTTCAGTTGGTCGTTCGTATCTATGTATGTTTGGATACGAATGTGCCTATTGTCATATTCTTTATTGAATGAATCTCTCATAGATTGAAGTTTTAGTTCTTCACTCTCGAGTTCTTTCATGTACTCGCTCCTTCTGGCTTCGAATTCCTTTCGCATGCCAGTTAGGTCCTCTTCCATTTGAAGTTTTTCATGCAGTACTTCATCCTTAGCTTTGACCAAGGTATTTAAATTCTCGTTCAAAGTTACATAAGTTTCATTCAACAACAGGACATCCGGTCGTTTTAATTCTTCACCTTCCGGTACCGCATAGGTTAAGTCGCCATCTATAGCGCTATAATCTAATATTGGTAATTCGGGCCTGGGTAACCTATAAGGTAGTTCTCCGAATGTTACCCTTTTTCGCATTGGTGCCGGATGTTCTGGGTTAGTACTACCACCGACTTCGAACATCGAATCACATAATTCGTCAACAATTGAATGCTGGCCTATTAAGTTACTATGTCTCTGTATGGACTGTTCGCGTCGTACAGAGTCTGGCAGATTCTCCTCACTATCATTATAGTGGGGTCCGGGATCTCTCCAGGATGCTGATTCTGCATCTTGTGGATCCGAATGGGCTTGGAGCATTAGCGATCCATTTCCATTCTCTTGGGCAAGTGATTGCCCTGCTGGGTTAGCTTCCCTAAGGGTGTCTAACCCATGTACTAGCCGTTCGGACGTTATAACGTCCGGGCTATACACCAGAATTAACTGGTCACGGCACCAGTGTAAGGGTTTGTGGCCTTACGGACCTGGGGGGTTCGGGTCTTACGATTCGGAAAGAAAGAGTAAGACAGTATTCCAAGTGTATGCCAACGGTTAGGTTTATTACTTAATGCACACTCACGGCTGCCGAATGATATCAAAGAGGCAGCTAATATTAAAAAGCAGTGGTCTACATAGTGCGGAGGCCAGAAGGGCCTCTGACGTAGCGGCTGAGCCCTGGGCTTTATATACGGACCCAGGTGTTCGTCGTCAGATGTCCCCACAGACCCGGATCGGTGCTGCCACCTATCCGGAACCTGAGGAACGTCCGACGACTCGACTCACCCGCCACGTCAGACGGTACCCAACTCCTATGGTAATAAAGTGTACCTCTACACTAAGTATTACTAATCCTCTTACAGGGTCGACCCCTCTTACACTTTGGGGCCTTCTCCTTCAATTTCCTTACCAATTCATTAGTCTTTACTAGTATTTCGTCTTTTTCTTCATTCAATCTCTTCGAAATTTCCTCACATTCGGCATCAGCAGCATCACGTCCTCTCCATCTCCTCAGTCTACACACATTGGACTTGTTCATTTGGCCAATTGCATTACCATACTTTCTGATATAATCCGGGTGACCACATGGGGGCCATCCCAGCTCGAAACTAGTTTTTTACACCTTAAAGGTTCATGAATTCTGAATACTCTATCACCAGCGCTGAAGTGTCGCATTTTTAAATTGGTATCATATCCAACTTTCTGCCATTGAGCATTTTTTAATAACTCATTTTGAACTATCTTGTATGCTCTCTTAAACTGGTCTCTAAGAGACTCCACAAACATCACTGTGCATAGGGCTTCAGGACTTATCCTAATAACTCCATATACTAGGTCCGCGGGCATTATGATATCCTCTCCAAATATCAATAAATTTGGGGAGCAGTTCGTCGCAGAATGTACAGTGCTATTATAAGCATTTACTACAAAGTCACATTGTTTAACCCAATCGTCCTGGCAAGAATTCACCAAGTGTTTTAGGACTTGTATCAATGTTTGATTAAATCTCTCTACCTGTCCATCAGACTGCAGCCTGTATGGATTAGTTCAAGTTTTACAAATTGCTTAATAATGGCACATTTCTTGCCACAAGTTAGATTCGAACTGTCTCCCTTGATCGCTGTGCATCATCAATGGAGCCCCTAAGTGTAGGACCCATCCTCTCACGAAAGCACTTGCACACGTGACAGCCTTGTGATCAGGTAAGGGGTATACTCGGGTATACTTAGTGTAATAATCGGTCACCACCATCATACAAGTGTTTCCATGTGGAGTAGGTTCGATCCCACTAAAGATATCAGCTGCTTCTCGAGCAAATCTGACACCAAATAATTCCTATATTAAGGGTATTTTTCCCATTCCAGGACCAGGTTTATTTTTCCCGCATTTCGGACAAGTCATTACCCATCTTGTGATGTCGCTGTGTATGCCCAGCCAGTATTATCTGCGTGCAAGACGCTCCAAAGTTCTCTTCTTCCTGAAGTGTCCGCTGGTCTTATTCCCATGACAATGGAACATAATATCGCATCTTAGCGCCATAGGTATCACTATCTGCAGAACCTTTTCCTTAGTAGGGCAGGTTTTCCATCGACACAGGAACCCATCTCGAACTTCCAGCTCGGTCCACTGAGCCAAGAACTTACGGGTTTCCCTGTCTTCGAGAGATAATGCAGGTCGCTCGGGCCTAGCATTTTGTTTCAGAAACAAAATCACCCTTTTAATTGCAAGATCAGCTTGTTGGAACTGTTGGATGGTCTCGACTGGCCATTTGACAACATTTTCCATGCAAGCATACGATAGGGGTTCGAGCTGTCTGCTTTGAACTCCAGCAACTACTGCATTGTGAGCTTCACAATCATCACAATCAATCTTCTGGCATTTTCTAATAGGCCTTCAGGACAAGGCATCCGCATTGATATTCTTCGAACCTGCTTGATGTTGGATCTGGCCATGCTCCAACCCAAATTCTGACAAATGTGCTAGCCAGTGACCAATCATCACTTCTGCATCCTTGAAGTTAAGGAGCCACCTCAAGGAGGAATGGTCTGTATGCAGTGTAAAATCAGTGCCCCATAGGAAATGACGAAACTTTTTAGTATACACCACTACAGCCAGCAACTCTCGTTTAGTGGTGCAATAGTTTCGTTGTGCCTTGTTCAATGTGTTACTAGCAAAAGCAATAGGTACTTCGACTCCACCCTGGACCTGAGATAGAGCCGCACCAATGCTATCATTGCTAGCATCCCTGTTCAATATGAAATGACCCTCCACTGTGGGATATTTCAATACCAGTGTATTAGCAAACAGTCGTTTTATTTGCTCGAAGGCTACGTCTTGTTCATCACCCCAGGGAAAGCGTTCCTTTGCCCTACCCGGAGTCCAATGTGCTAATATCTGCAAATAATTTGTGATGAAGTCTCAATAGTATGAGCAGAAACCGAGGAAGGACCTAATTTCCTTCGCATTTATAGGTTCCTGCCATTCGAATACTGTCCGAAGTTTTTCAGGGTCAGCTTTTACACCGTCAGGGGTAATTATATGACCAAGGTAAGTAATGGATGTTTTAAACAGGTTACACTTCTTAGCCTTTAATTTCAAGCCATTAGCAAGTATCCGTTTAAAGACTAATTCGAGGTTATAGGCGCAGTCCTCGAAAGTCTTTCCAAATACTACTTCATCATCGAGATATACCAGGCAACTCTTCCACAGAAGATCACTTACCATTTCCTCCATCATAGCTTCAAAAGTGGCTGGTGCATTGCACAGCCCATTCCAATTTGCCAATACCCGGATTGGAGATCCAAGGTACATTTAACTTCGATAGTCTATGCAAAACCGAATGGCTCCATCCTTCTTCATAGTCATGCATACGGGACTGGACCAAGGACTTGTTCTAGGCACAATCACTCCCTTTTCCAGCTAATCCAAGATTTGCTTCTCAGCCTCAAACTTCTTTTTCAAAGGCAATCTCTGATAAGGTATCTTAAATGGCTGAGCATCGCCAGTGTCAATAGTGTGTAGTACCCTGCTAGTCCGACTCACAGAACCCCCAGGCTTACCAAAGGCGTCTGAATAGGTGACTAACAATGTTTAAAGTCGTTCCTTCTCTTCGTCAAAGAAGACTCTTCCACTAACTTCTTCATGTCGTCAGGTAGTCCTCGAACTGTGTTCTCAGAGTCGTCACTGTCCTCTCCCTTTTCTTCAGTTACCTTCTTTTTAAGACGGTTCGTCTTTCCCTTGGATTCACTTTTATCCTTGGATTCCTTGACAGCCTTCTCGACTTATTTCCGAATTTTAGTTTTTCGCTTCCTAAGCTCCTTTCTTTCTTTGTCTCTCTCCTCCTGGCGAGCATTCAACTCCCCTAGGGTCATTTCCTTAGGAGTCTGAGCCAGGGTAACTCTGGTGGAGTAGGAAGCCCCACCTTCCATGCTCGAAGCAGTGTCAGGGACCTTGGTAGCGATGTCCCCTTCTCGAGCTGTCTCATTCTTCATTCTCTGCTCCTCCTTCACAAGCTTGGGTCTGCCAATAGAGCGTCCTCCTCCTCTCTCACTGGTGAATTCTTTTGCGACTTGGTCATGAACACATAGGTTCGTTCCTTTGTCATTCGGGGCAGCAGGACTTAGGGTGAGTGGACACTTGGTAAGCACTCCTTGAATCCTACCAGACCATACAGTATGGGGTAGGCTCTTTATCACAAATGGTACTACGACGGCGACTAGACCATCACTTATGCACATAGCTTCAGCTAGTCCAAAATAATTTTCGAACCAGATGTTGGTAACGTCAGAGACTCCATAGTCAGTACAGCCTCGACAGATTCTAGTTTGTAAGTCATAGGGGAGTAGTTGGGGTGGCTCACCCTTCAGTCCTAGATACTGTGGTGGGCAGTATCTATTCTTGCCAGTGGCCGTCCGGATAAAACCTTTGGTCACATTTCAATAAACCGAGGAAGGACCTAATTTCCTTCGCATTTATAGGTTCCTGCCATTTGAATACTGTCCGAAGTTTTTCAGGGTCGGCTTTTACACCGTCAGGGGTAATTATATGACCAAGGTAAGTAATGGATGTTTTAAACAGGTTACACTTCTTAGCCTTTAATTTCAAGCCATTAGCAAGTATCCGTTTTAAGACTAATTCGAGGTTATAGGCGCAGTCCTCGAAAGTCTTTCCAAATACTACTTCATCATCGAGATATACCAGGCAACTCTTCCACAGAAGATCACTTAGCATTTCCTCCATCATAGCTTCAAGAGTGGCTGGTGCATTGCACAGCCCATTCCAATTTGCCAATACCCGGATTGGAGATCCAAGGTACGTTTAACTTCGATAGTCTATGCAAAACCGAATGGCTCCATCCTTCTTCATAGTCATGCATACGGGACTGGACCAAGGACTTGTGCTAGGCACAATCACTCCCTTTTCCAGCTAATCCAAGATTTGCTTCTCAGCCTCAAACTTCTTTTTCAAAGGCAATCTCTGATAAGGTATCTTAAATGGCTGAGCATCGCCAGTGTCAATAGTGTGTAGTACCCTGCTAGTCCGACTCACAGAACCCCCAGGCTTTCCAAAGGCGTCTGAATAGGTGACTAACAATGTTCAAAGTTGTTCCTTCTCTTCGTCAAAGAAGACTCTTCCACTAACTTCTTCATGTCGTCAGGTAGTCCTCGAACTGTGTTCTCAGGCAGATCGGTTCGAAACCGGGCTTCCAAAATGTGTTCAGTCAGATACATTTCTCCAATTCTCTCATTTTTCTTTAAATAGATAGGGGTTTGACCTCTATTCATTACTGGGACTACTGTCCACGATCTGTTCCCTACTAAAGTATCTACAGACTCCAGATGTAGACTAGATAGAACCTCATGATGAGGTTCAAACACTGCATCCGAACCTCAAAATGCATTATTCGAGGAACACAACACATCACAGGCCATTCCAGCTGGTATTTTCACAGTCTGTACCACGGTGGCTACCGAGGACACATGTCTCAGTATACACGGAATCTCGCAATTGTATGGTTGCCGGATCTTCAACATCCCAAATCTGGGGTCCACCTTCGTAGACTTTAGGAACTATAGCCTGTCATCTAGCTGCGTTATTAGTGTGTGCCAATTTCTGACATTGGCTGACACTCCATTCCCTAATAGTCTCTTGACTGTGCGCAGTGTTTGAAGTATTGGCTGAACGGTTCAGCATATCTTCTAGCACACTGCTTCGAGATCTACGTCTCGAAGTTCCACCCATGGCACCACCGGCTCCCTGTGGGGCAGGTGGTGGTCCACCCCAGGCACTGGCTGGAGTGCCCCCAGTTGCACCCTGGTTCCCAGTGCCTAAAGGTTCAGGCTCATGTACGGAATCGTCATCGTAAGACAACTCAAAGTGCCCTTCTTCGTCCCCAAAGCGGGTGTCTGGGGTTCGATTGCACTCAGTACCGGTGCATTCGTCTTTTCCCAGCTTCACACCAGCCACGCTGAATCTTATTTCTCAGCACCACCCCCACCAGATTTATGCGTGGGGTCATAGACACCGTCATTTCGGACATGAGCCTCAGCGTTGTCATTAACAAAAGGGTCATATCGGTCTGGTTTCTTTAACTCTTCAGCTGGTGTTGAAGTCACTATGGGGGCTGTGCCCTTTATAAAGGTCGTACCCGAAGGTATCTTCCTATCCAGTATTTCTTGCTGATACTTCAAATCCAATTGTGTCACGGATGCACTAATGTCAGTTTCAAATGATCCATTATATTCATTTCCATTTTCATAATCAACACTTATCTTTCCTGTCGTTGCATGATTCTCTATACCCGACACGTATGTGTCCAGAGCATGTTTTCTTTTTGTTAAGTTAGCAATCTCGAGACTCCTGCTGCTTCAAGAATAAGTCTTGATTGCTGTCTTTCATCGAATTCATTATATCTTCATTTTTTAAGATACAATGATCTCGAAGTTCTAATAGCTTACCCGCTTCATGCTTATACTGTGCTATTTCAGCCTTAATTTGGTCTGCTTCATTCTTCAATTCAATGTTTCAAATTGTAGAAGTAGCTTCCAGTTCCTCGAGATCAACTTCCTGTTTAAGTTTCTCATTCTCCCATTCTGATTTAGTAAGTTCAAGTTTTTTTCTGAATTACATACATTTCGTAGTCAAAGGTTTCGATTCAATGTTTGTTTTTCTCCTGTTTTTTTTTTTTCTAATTCCTCGATTTTGTTCATTAATCATTGTTGTTCGGTTTCATATTGGTCACACTGCTTTTCCAGGTTTCTTAGTCTTAAGACTTTTCTCTCAGAGTCCTCGACTCGTGGTAATCCCTGATGGAGTCGAACTTTATTCATTGTGTCATGTTTTAATCTTGCTTGCTCATGCAAGTTTAACATTTTTCAAACCTCCTATGTTGAATACTGAAACATTCAAGGCATCCAAGGATCGTCTTGTATTGGGTGTGTGTGTCTCCGCAGTAGTTGAAGCTTGTTGTTGTGCATTAGCAGTCATCATAGTTATCAGTGTGGAATGTTCCATGGAATCTATACTGATTCTATAAGTAGAATTTGCAGTTAGCGCAAGTATTTCTCGTGCTAAAGGTTTTCGAATTACTTGTTCCACATTTGGTCCGCTTATTGAGGTGTACCCTTTTATCCCATTTTGGTTTGTACAATCAGTATTATCTATTTCGGTGTGGGTGGATCCCGAGGTATTTGAAGATGGATCTCGGGATCCATTGTGCTCGTGTTCTGCCTCCAGGGCCGCGCACTAAATACAAGACCTGGTCACGGCACCAGTGTAATGGTTCTTTTTAATAAACTCGTATGGTTGGAAGTAAGACCAGACCAGATATCTTGGGTTAGTGCAACAGGCATATATTTTTATTTAGGTAAGGGTTTACATTCACCTCAAAGTTGGATGCTAAATATAGAAATTAGCTCAGGAAAATGTGGTCCGACTCTGGTCCTGGGCAAAGCCAGACTAACGTCTTCCCCGGCCCCAGGTAGGAGCTGGAGCAGCGCAAACAGTGCTGCCACCACCCCGCAGTGACCAGTGGTCCTTATTACCTCTAGTGGCTACTGGTGATGGGCGCACAACTCGAACCGCCCTCTCGAGGAAGACGCTCACACTATATCACGCTCTACGAGCCCCTACAGGTAGATGTCTCCCCCCAAAAAAAAATTCAAATTAAAAAAAATCAAAGAAAATCCGACCTACCGCCCCTAGTAATTCAGTTCATGTTACTGGAAACACACCTTTTTTTTTCTCTTGGCCCATTCAATGGCGTATGGCAAAATACAAATATAACATTGGCGCAACATTAGAACTATTCATAAAGTCATTTCAAGAATTGAATTCATGCTGACCACATGTAAAACAAATACTTCATTCTAAAGCCAATTATGGATTGCAGGGTGACATGAGTAGGTGTCATTGTTTTACTCTCTTAGCAGAAACCTTTGCATTAAGAATTGGACAAAACCCTAATGAACCATATGACTGGATATGTGGATCATTTTTCCAGTTTAGATACACATCGCCAATTCTCATCTCCTCTAAGAGTTCATCTGTCTATTTTAAAACCCAATTTAAAACCAGATTTCCTTGAACTAGCACATCAGCCATGATGCCTAAAGGCTAATATCTCCCACCTGTATCTCCCGCCATACCTCTCAATAGTGATACCGTAATCTCCCGCGTATGAGGTGCACCCCACCTATAAGGCGCACCTAGAGTTTAGAGATTTGACCAGAAAAATAAAAATTCATAACTTTTGTTCTACCAAATGGATTTTTAAAATTCAAAAACCTATGTGTTGCATGGACCCCCCAGACCCCCTGGACCCCATATTCAGCTGATGAGGTTATATGGGAGTGTAAGATATCAAAATGAAGGTCTTGATCTCCCCCTTGCGGATCCAGGAAGAACTAAAACCTCTCGTATAAGACGCGCCTTATACGCGGGAGATTACGGTAGTCTACCTTCTCATGGTTACATCTCTCCGTATATTGAAGCCAGAAGTATATAGCAACAATAACAATGGTTTGGTTTTCATCTTTATATATTGGAAAATAAATTTCTAAAGACAAGTGAGATCTACATGCGAAGGATATCATATTGCCACCAGATCATAAGAATCTCATATCAAGAACGTGTAACGTAGTGCATCCGTGCATGCTGCTTCAACAGTGAAAGAAAAAGGCCCCGCACCAGAAGCAATATAAGTGTATTCATGATTTGAGGAACCTTATTATGTGGATGTTTTGGTTTCTTGGTGGTTGTACAGCATTGCTCGGGCATGTGGCCACAGCAAAATAGCGTCACAAGCACTATTCTGTAGCCTTTTCTGAACTGGTGATTGCAGAGACCGTAGACAATGGCGTTGATAGCCGAGTTGCACAAAGCTAGCCACATGGTTGTCTTATTGATGATCTAAAGACAATTAAGTTCAAACATTATATGAAAAAAACACAAGGGATCTAATTTCTGACTCTACTTTTATTTGCATTGCACCGAGTGATGATAATGACCTCTACGGTTCAGGGGAAGCATTTTGACTAGAATAGCTGCACTTATGTTTTTTTTTGTTGTTTTTTTTTAAAAAAATCTATACTTATATGGGAAAACACCTATTAATGTTGCAAGAGATTCCTCTAGATTCACCAGCCCATACTATTAAATATATTAGACACCAGAGGTCCAAGCCGTTCAGTCATGGCCAAACCAACTACATGTACTGTATATGAAACGAAGGGTGCATGAACATTGGGGTTAAACAACTTTAATCAAGATATAAAGCTAATGTAAACGGCAGTATTTACTGAGTTATATCAATTTTCATCAATTTGATAAAGTTGCATAAAGCTTCAGGGAAAACTGCCACTACAAAGCATTGAATTGCTTAAACCGAGATATTCATGAATTAAAGGGTAGAAAGTTTGTCTCACCCTTGGCATATCGGGCCAGAGACTGGAGAGGACTATGACGACACACGCAGGTAGCCAGCAGCAGCAGAAGACGATGACAATAGTAAACAAGGTGATGATAAGTCGGTATTCCCTCTCTGCCTGTTTCTCTGCCTCAGGTTTGTGAAGTCGTTCAGCGGCACCAGCAGGGTGCTGCTTGGCAGTCTTCTTACGGTGGGCAGTTATAGCTCTACGGCTGCGTACAACTGTCTGGAAGATCTTGTAGTAGCACACTGCTAGGACGATCATGGGGAGTAGCATGCCAAAGAAGCTCAGACAAATGTCGTACGACAGACTCTTAGGTCCAGCAAAGATACACAGGAACACATGTTCACCGTAGACATACTCTGTCCACCCGGTCCAACCCTGACACGTCCAGGCAGCTGTGTACACCCAGGTAACGAAGATGTAGAAGCCGATAAGACGTGGTGTGAAGCCCTTACGGTACAGGTGCATCTTGCAGATGTGGAAGTAGCGCTCCAGGGCGATCAGCATTAATGTCTGGGTAGACACCCCACAGGACGTCATGATGATAAAGGCGTTCACGTCACACATTGTCTGTGAGAAGGGGTTCACTACAAACTGGGAGGTGGCCAATCCTACAGGCATGATGTAGGCCACGATGAGCAGGTCTGCCAGTGCCAGGTTCACGATGAAGGCGTGGCCACGGACACGCAGCCGCTTGTACAGACAGATGGAACCAATGATGAACAAGTTGCCGATGATGCCCACGGCTGACACAATGGACAGCAGCACTACCACAGCTGGGTGGAAGGGAGAGGGGACTTGACCTTCAGGTGTTTGGGTGATGAGGTAGGATGAGTTTACAGCAGTGGTAGACATTAGAATCACAGTGGACGTGGATGCCATGGCTGCCTTGGGTCTAAGCTGGACGTACTAACTTAGGGAGGACAAATTCGCAGGTAGGGTGAAGGTGAAGGGCGATACCCACAGCACGTGTTCAGTGACTAGATGCTGAATGTGGCGATAAAGTACTGTTAGTAGACTACTCTTGTGTTGCAAGGTTAGGCAGGTTTTTCACTTCATAAAGTTAAGCAGTAGGTGAAGGCCTTTACTGTTTGGGTTTCTAGAATACCACAGAATGCATTCACTCAGCCTGGTTGCAGAAATCGGTGATCAGTGGCTGAACACGTGTCGCACATCCTCATTTGACACGAGAAAGGTGTCGACGTCGCCTTGTCCAAGCACTGCAAGAGATTATGTGTCCAGTCTAGGACATGACCAAACAGTGCCTCTCCTGCAAAAAAGAAAAATAGGGAAAAAGATCAAGGAGAGAACACTTCATGCAGATGAGAAGTGAAGAAGAGTTGTAGTGTGGACATATTACAGGGAAGACACTGGTCAATCACAAGAAAATTCACATTTTCCTCATATAGAATCATATAAATCAAACTTGTACAATTGGTGGAGATTACAAACACGCCCAGGAGTTAAAACACAACATTGAATAGACGTTGATTTCAGACTTTTCTGACTGCAGAGTAAATAGTTTTTTTTACCCCAGTCTTTTGAGATATATTATCCCTAGCAAGGGCTAATAACCAATTCATTACGAATTTTGGTTGAAAGAACCATATCTCCTTTTACAGTCTTTTTATTGAAGCTTTCAGAATTTAACTTAAGATTAAGATTTACCACTAAGAACAGAACATACATCGGCATGTAGCATACAACATGGAGTTACAGTACCGGGTCTCTCCGCACTAAGACGCTGAAATCCTGGGCCTACTCACTGATTACAACATAGTACTCTAAAGCCAGTGCTTAGTTTCTGTAAATACCATGCAGGGTGGATTAAAAGTCTTACAAGACGTATTAACTTCGTATTAAGGAGCCTGAGGTGGCATGTTCAACCATTACTATTCTCCTCTTATTGTATTTGAAGTAACCAAAACAAATTTTCATCTTGATAAGAAGATAACCAATTATCAATTTGGAATTCTTGTATACACACTAACTAACTAAGGTGCATTGGCATTGGCTCGTCATTGGCCCATCAAAATAGCTTAGATAATCTAATTTGATTGTCCAGGTTGACACACTTGATAGACTGTGGAAAGAGATTATGATCACATCACACAATGATTAGAATATAAAAATTGAGGTATTATTTCTCAAGGACTTCATTCCTTTCACGCATAATTTACAGTCACAGAATTATTAAAATCTTATGTTCATTAAGACAAATTATTTCACCTATTTAGATCCGTCAAATCCTAAAGGTGTCAGTTATTTTAGTGGCCATGCTACTTTGAACAGCACTATAGGCAGACATGATGGAAATATACAAAAAAACAACAACAAAAAACAATGAAATCAAAACAACACAAAGATAAAAAGAGAAAGCACCACAGAGATCAAATGCATATGATTTTCTTATTCCAATAAATGAGAATTATATTCCACCCTATAATAATGTTCTCATGAAAATAAGCAAAAAGAAAACAAAAATGATTTTGTTCTAGTATTTTCTATGTGGTTGTTGAAAAAATACTCTTATACGAAGCTAGCCTGTGCACGGGTCAGGTTAATAGGTAATTAATATCCGTGTCAAATGGAGTCATGTCATTATAATTACAGCTATAATGCCCATATCAGTACCAGGTGAAAGACCCCTAGTAGGTGGGAGAATCAAAATGGAGCCAACAGAGCAATGGCCACAGCAGGTGAAGGGTGGCACCACTGTGTATTCATTGTACCCTGACAATCATAATACATAGGGAACCGTTAAGCTGGAAGCCTGACAACTTTGCCCCCTGGTACCATAAAGACTCTTGGCAAGACTTCCTTGCTGCAGGCCTAAGTGGCCTCTAATACAGTCAAGACTGAACCATGACCAAAAGAGCACCTTGAGTTAACTCAACTTAAACGCAACTTAAACTACAATACAAACTCCTCTCAACAATATAAACTGTATACGAAACCAACTAATCGCCGTTGTTGATTCAGTGATTATTTGTAGGTTTATGGCCAATGATTATTTGCCACAATATTGTTTAATACTGTGTGGTGCATGTCAGAATCCATGCCTGTATCAAAGCATATATGACCATGGAAAGGACATTTAAAGTTCTTTGGTTTAGGTTTAAGCATGCTTGTAAATACAACGTCACCGAAACTCTATGTTCCGCATGCTTCTTACAAGTAGTAATTACTCTCACCACATAACTGAGAGCAAAGACATATTGCAATCACAAAGCTGTTTACTGATTTAGGAAAGGATCAGCAATTTGTTCCACAGGACCCTCACCCGCTGCCCTTTCATGAATTAAGCTGGGTCATACCGGTATCTCAATTACCTGTGATAAGACACACCTTTGTCAGCCAGTGAAACATCACTATGAGTGTTCATGGACCACGAGTAGGAGGAGTGTAATACCTGTAATACAGATATACCCATCCTTCCTTCACCAACCTACTGCACATGTACATGTACACATCCTACTCCTTCACCAACCTACTGCACATGTTCATGTACACATCCTACTCCTTCACCAACCTACTGCACATGTACATGTACACATCCTACTCCTTCACCAACCTACTGCACATGTACATGTACACATCCTACTCCTTCACCAACCTACCGCACATGTACATGTACACATCCTACTCCTTCACCAACCTACCGCACATGTTCATGTACACATCCTACTCCTTCACCAACCTACCGCACATGTACATGTACACACCCTACTCCTTCACCAACCTACTGCACATGTACATGTACACATCCTACTCCTTCACCAACCTACTGCACATGTACATGTACACATCCTACTCCTTCACCAACCTACTGCACATGTACATGTACACATCCTACTCCTTCACCAACCTACCGCACATGTACATGTACACATCCTACTCCTTCACCTACCTACCGCACATGTACATGTACACATCCTACCCCTTCACCAACCTACTGCACATGTACATGTACACATCCTACTCCTTCACCAACCTACTGCACATGTACATGTACACATCCTACTCCTTCACCAACCTACCGCACATGTACATGTACACATCCTACTCCTTCACCAACCTACCGCACATGTACATGTACACATCCTACTCCTTCACCAACCTACCGCACATGTACATGTACACATCCTACTCCTTCACCAACCTACTGCACATGTACATGTACACATCCTACTCCTTCACCAACCTACCGCACATGTACATGTACACATCCTACCCCTTCACCAACCTACCGCACATGTACATGTACACATCCTACTCCTTCACCAACCTACTGCACATGTACATGTACACATCCTACTCCTTCACCTACCTACTGCACATGTACATGTACACATCCTACTCCTTCACCAACCTACTGCACATGTACATGTACACATCCTACTCCTTCACCAACCTACTGCACATGTACATGTACACATCCTACTCCTTCACCAACCTACTGCACATGTACATGTACACACCCTACTCCTTCACCAACCTACTGCACATGTACATGTACACATCCTACTCCTTCACCTACCTACTGCACATGTACATGTACACATCCTACTCCTTCACCTACCTGGGCTGATGTCCTTTTTCCCACGACCACCTGTCCGTATCCCTGCCTGCCAGGTGAGTGATCAGAGGTGCATACACCTGTATAATCAGCCTGGAGGAGCCAAGACGTGGAGGAGGAGGAGGGGGTGTAGGGGGGAGGGAGGACTGCTGCAGCCGGCACCAGTAGGGGGTTGGGGTACATGACACATGTCTGCACTACCTCAACACCTCAGCAATACACCAACAGTTGATCTAACCGTGCCCCTTGTGGACACTGGAACTGGGGAACTGCAGTCCTAATACAGATGTATTTATTGACTGTATCTGGAATGCCCCTTGTACACCTCCATACCAGGAAGTTGAATCGTAGTCTATAAATCCCTTTGGTCCAACACAGTAGGAATTCATCAAGGGCATGGAAATGTTAAAGACAGCAGCAGACCAAGGAACAACTTGAAAGTACTGTATGTCTAATTTACTAAATGGACTTAACATGTTAAATTCTGGATTATGCAGACCTTTTAGCATAACCTGGAATGTAACATGTATAGGACTGTACACGAGTACCTAAATGTAGTGCTCACTTCAAGAATGACAAGAGAAATACAATATAAAGGAGAAATGGCAAGGGTGGGTGGAGGTAGTGTGGTGAGCGGTGGCAAATGATCAGAGTTGGCTGGTCCAAGCTGGGACCACAGGGATTCCCCGGTATAAGCTTCTTAAAGGCTCTTTGGGTGCTGGAGTTGTTATGTTCGGCATACCTGTGTTAGTCTGACCATAGGTAGAGTGGTAGGGGCCGGGGGTAGGGGATCAGAGGGAGCTAGCTCACTGGGTACTACTACCTGCACAGCGATCATGGCCTTATGTGGTCTGGAGGCTTAAAGAAAAGTTCAATTAAATGCGTGTGAGTGCCGGAGAGCCAGTGAAGCATAGTCTAATTCTACTTAAGCCCACTATCCAAACAGAAATTTCTATTTTAGTAACTTTAAAAGTTTCGGATTTTCTGAAATTGGTCAGCATATCAAAAAGTACCAGTAGCATTTCGTTACTGAGGTTTTGCTGGCATATACTGCACATATATTATTGTATATGAGTTTTGGAATAGCCTAACCAGATCTACACAGCATATATCAATGGGCCGTCTGTGATTTTAATTTCAGTTAGTATTTTACAGTAGCGATTTAAGAACAACATCTGGTTATACCCTTTCTTTAATACGTAATGTATACATTGAAGACCTGTCTGCCCTCTTTGTGTATAGTGTATATTCTAAAATGGTTAGAGGTGCAGATATGATATGAGAGTGAAGACCTTAGAACCAAGGAGCGGAAGGAGCTTCAGGAACAGGAAGATCTAAAGGTTCAGTATAGTGTCAAAGTGCACTGAAGTGTCAAAGAACACAGGTACCTGGTAGTCCAAGAGCCCAGCTATGTTATTTTATGTTTTGGGTACCGAAAGGTTTTAAAGTGGCTTCTTGCAACAGCTCCAACCTGATCTACTGTGTGGAGTGCAAGCAGTGTAACACACAATATGTAGGACAAACGTACAGGACACTTTGAGAAAGAATCTACGGTCATCTATACAACATAGATGTGGCCCATCACTTCAACCGAAAAGATCATGATGGCATACATGGCGTAAAACTTTACGTCCTGGATTTCATAGAAAGACACCCTGAAAGCACCAATTGGATCCACAGGCTGAAGACACAGGCCCCCCATGGCCTGAACACAATGGACAATGGGTATGGATAGAGTCGGGTCATCAATGCCACATCAAAATTATTTTTACAATCTGTGTTAATAACACTCTAGAAAATGTTGCCCAAATAGTATCAACCCCAACCAAGACGCTATCCCCATACGACCTCTGGATCCCAAATATCCAACACCAACCCCACCCTCCACCTGGGCCATGATATCCGCCTTTTTTTCCCACCTTATAAGACTACTTACGTAACATATCACAGTTACCCATATTCACCGGATGAGGCCTTTAGGCCGAAACCATGTAACAGTAGTCATGTTCGCAACTATATAAAGAAAGATTCAGCTCTTCCACACTAAAAGATGCATTTCTACTATAAAATGCACAATACAGAACCAGACTGTGAGCCACCTACCACACTACCAGGTACACCCACCCACACCACAGGTGTGGGCACCCACGCTCTCACCAGTGGAACCATAGAGCCCCTAGCCTGAGGGCACTCACACAGGGCAACCAGCAATGGGGCACTCACTGGGGACCAAGGTAAGGACCCCTTACTATGTACCCAGTCTTTTCAGGCAGAGGTAATGCTGATTCAGGGGAACCAGCATTAGGGCACTAGCCATTCCAGATTCCACTTTTTAGGTCAGACACCACACTGACCAATGAGGCATGACTGGGGGTGGCACCATAGGGCTTCATCCAAGGAGGCCCCAAGGAAGAGCTTTTACTTTGGAACCCTTACACCACAAATGAAAGGGTTACAGGTTTTGGAGGGAAACTCTACCTGTGTAGGGGCTCGTGGAGCGGGTGGTTTTAGCTCCCTATTTGAGAGGGCAGGTCAGTCGGTGCGTTACCACCAGTAGGACCAGAGGTCGCTTCGATCTCTGGCCACTATGGGGTGGTGGCAGCACTGGTCTTCACTACTCTAGTCCCTACCTGGGACTTCTGGCTACAGCCAGAGCAACACTTGTAGAGCACTGAGCTATCCTTGTAGCACCACTTCGAACTCATGTGATTCATGAATAAACACAGTTCGTCCAGTGAGGATGGATCTCTTGACATCTCGTATGAAGACGACTCCTCTCCCTGTGATTTAGGAGCAGGAAACAATCAGAACCAAGGAGCCACAGGAGGTACTTCAGGCCATACCGGGGGAGCTCCAAGGCCTAATAGTGGAATGCCAGGTGCCACTGGGGAATCTTCTGGAAACAGCAGACGATCTCGAGCCACCCTCGGTAATCTGCTGAATCAATCTTCGAACACTTCAGGATGTGCTCATAACAAGGAAACAATTCGCGACTGGAGCGTTAGCCAAGTGGGAAAATTGATACGCACCAGCAATGCTGCTTGAAGAGTTGCCATCATTCCTAAACCCTACGATGGGACTACCACGTGGAAGAAATGGTTTTCGAATTTTACAGATGACATGCGTTGTAACGCATGGTCTCCTGAAGAGGCACTGCCACACTTGATCAGATGTTTGAAGGCTGGGCCAGGGAAAAATTGCAGTGGCCAAATGGAACGAGGTCTACAACGAACTTGGCACATTCACAGATTTGGTAGAGTTTGCAAGTGTACTTCTGTATAACTTGGTGACCGAGGACCATATGATGGTTTTCAAGAAACAATCCAAAAGCCTCATGAGACTTTCAGAGCTTTCGGATTTGAGCTGCAGACCCTACTGCATAAAGCCCGTCCTAGTATTGGTCTGAATGAGAAGTACTTCATTAATGACCTATTACCTCAGTTCAAACAAGGACTCAGGGATGAGGAACAGCAACAGGCTGCCGTAGCAGCTTGGAAAGGGAAAAATGAGGGCTGACTGACCTTTTTGAAGGAATAGACAATTTTTAACAAAGTTCGAACCTTAATGGCGGGTAAAGTCCCCATGAAGGCAGCTGCTACCGCTATGACCCTGACAGGTTCAGTCTCCTCCATGGGCCAGGCTGATGGGGTGACTCCCATGTTGAGGCGATCGAGATCGAAGAAGAAGATGGAAGCATTTCTGCTGTCCAAGTCAAGCGAGACATGAAGAGGAAATACATACCTCAACAAATGTTTAATAAGAAAGCTCTTGGTCGGGATGTCAGACCCAAGGCTGAACCCATTTCTATGGAGGGAACGAATCCTCGAGGTCTGAGGTCCTCCTTGATACCCACTTCGACGACATCTAATGCTACCACCTCCGTAGCAACTCCAACACAGATGGATGCGACCAAAATGATGGAAGAAATGATTAAAACCTTTACTGAAGCCATGACCATGAGACGGCCCCGACAGAGGGTGGATCAATCTCCGTTGAGGTGCTTCAGATGTCAGGAGATGGGTCATTATGCCCACAAATGTACTGCTCCGAAGCCCGTACTTGCTCGTGTTACGGCTGTTAAGGAAGGTGAGGATGAAGTAAGGAATGAGGAAAACTAGAGGGGGTCACATTAAGGGCAAAAGATGTGATCCCTGAAAGTAACTGACAAAATACCGGAAACGACGGGATTGAACTATCCAACGAGCCAATTCCTCCCGGGAGTCTGGCAAGTGAGAAGGATCCTCTCACTCCAGTCGGGGCCAGGAGATTTAATGTGACGGCGGATCAGGGGATCCGAGGACAGAGGGAGAAATCTTGCATCAAAGACGAGGAAAGGGTGGGTCAGAGAGCTGGCCCAGGTGAGTGCAACACACATTCCCCCAGACCGTCCATGTTTAGTTTTCTTGAAAGGTTTTGGATGGGAGCTTGGTGACTCTGAGGAACGAGTTCGATTTGCTGAGAATCCTTCCCCACTCGGAGGTAAAAGATGGTACATTACTGTATCGGTGAAGGAACAGGTTGTGGAATTCATAGATACTGGTGCCAGCCATTCATGTATCTCCAGTAAGTTCTTCGAATGGATGTGGGGTAAGCCCGATGCACTCCAAGTGGGTGTAAATGCTTGTACAGCAGACAGAAGCCGTATGCAGACTTTTGGGAAAACCTTCTTACAGATCGGAATGGGCAGACAAGACTTCATCATGTGCCCTACCATTGCTGAAATTAGCGATGATGGAATAATTGGGCTGGACTTCGCTAGTTTGTATGGCGCCATGCTCGACCCAAGTCACGGGTTGTTGAAAGTTAGGCATCCATACAACTGCGAAATCCGTTGTGTATTAAGACACATGTCCTCTGTGGCGACAGTGGTATAGACTGTGAAGATTCCTCCTAGAACTAATTTGTTGATGAGAAAAGGAGACTTTGAAACCTGTTAACAGACTATTTCCCTGCCTTCAGGGAGAATGGAGGTCCGGTGGGTAGGACTGATCAATCGATTGAAGCAGGGGTTATAGTACCCAGTACCAGCCCATGGTCTAGTCCTGTTTGCATGACTATGAAGAAAGACGGAACCATAAGGTTCTGCGTGGATTATCGAAAGCTTAATGGTTTAACTAAGAAGAATTGTTATCCTTTACCTAGGATTGATGAAACTTGGGACTCCCTCGGGGGGAACAGGTATTTCTGCACCCTGGATTTACAGTCCAGATATTGGCAAATTGGAATGAAACCCGAAGACATGGAAGAAACAGATTTTTCGAGCCATATGGGATTATTCCAATATAATGTATTACCCTTTGGGTTATGCAATGCACTAACAACGTTCAAAGCCATGATGGAGACCATGCTGAGTGATCTATTATGGGAACGCTGCCTGGTATACCTTGATGACATAGTCGTATTTGGAAAAACGTTAGAGGATTGTGCTATCAACCTCGAATTGGTCTTGAAACGGTTTCAAGCCAATGGATTGAAGCTTAAACCTAAAAAATGTAATTTGTTTAAAACCTCTATTACATATTTAGGCCAAATTATAATGCCCAACAGCATTCAAGCCGACCCCGAGAAACTCCAGTCAGTTTCGGAATGGGCTAAGCCTGAAAATGCCAGGGAGATTCAGTCTTTCCTGGGCTTTTGTTCATACTATAGAGACTTTATTCCGAACTTTTCCAAAGTGAGTTATCCCTAACAGATACTTGCGCATTGGACTCCAGGACGGGTTAAAGAACGTTTTCCATGGGATGACGAGCAAGACAAGTCTTTTCAGGCTATAAGAGATTTGTTTGCAAATACACCAGTGTTGAAATATCCAACTTCGGATGGACATTTCATCCTCGATACCGATGCTAGTAATGATAGCATAGGGGCGGCTCTGTCTCAGGTCCAAGATAGAGCCGAGGTTCCTTTTGCTTTTGCGGGTAATACTTTGAATAAAGCGCATAGAAATTATTGCACCACTAAACATGAGTTAATGGCTGTGGTGGTGTATACTAAAAAATTTCAGCACTTTCTATGGGGTTCCAACTTCACCTTGAGAACTGATCACTCATCTTTGAAGTGGCTCCTGACCTTCAAGGATGCTGAGGGTATGTATGATTGGGCCCTGGTTGGCTCATCTATCTGAGTTTGGATTGGAGCACAGCCAAATCCAACATCGAGCAGGCTCGAAGCATGTAACTGCTGATGCCCTGTCTAGGAGACCGATACGAAAGTGTCAGAAACTTGATTGTGGGGCACACAATGCTGTGTGCTCTGTGTGGAGAATGTTGTTGAGTGATCCCCCGAGACCATCAAGCAGTTCCAACAGAATGACCCCGCAATAAAATGAGTAATTTTACTGCTTATGAATGGCAAGAGGTAAGAAAGGCCGGCAATCTCTATTGAAGACTGAGAAACCCGTAAGTTTTTAGCTCAGTGGACCGAGCTGGAAATGGTAGACTTGTCCTACTAAGGACAAAATTTTGCAGATAGTGATCCCTATGGCAATGAGATGTGACATCATGTACTTCTGTCATAGCCACAAAACAAGTGGACATTTCAGGAAGAGAAGGTCACTCGAACGCCTACTACTGGCCCAGAATGAGTAGCGACATTACCAGATGGGTCGTGAATTGCCCTGAATGTGGTAAGAATAAGCCCGGCCCTGGTATGGGTAAAATGTAGGGGCTCATGGAGCGTCTTATATGGTTTTAGCCCCCTATTCGAGAGGGCAGGTCAGTCGGTGCGGTTACCACCAGTAGGACCAGAGGTCGCTTCAATCTCTGGCCACTATAAGGGTGGTGGCAGCACTGGTCGTCGCTGCTCCAGTCCCTACCTGGGACTGCGTAGGGAGTTCAGTCGGCTTCTGGCTACGGCCAGAGCAACACCTGTAGAGCACTGAGCTATCCTTGTAGCACCACTCCGAACTCATGTGATTCATGAATAAACATGTGCCGGTTGCACTAACCCGAGGTAACTTGTCTGGTTTTACTTGATATTAATATATCTTGAACTTAAGTTATATAAGAACTCGAACCATTACACCTGTATATAAGGGGTGGTGTACAGGGACTGATCCAGATTGCGCAGTTGTGATTGGAACTGTGAGTACTGCCTCGTCTTCACCACAATACATGCATAATATAAGTAATATAAAAATCAGCTCCCTAGCAAGTGAAAATGGCGTACAGGTTATGTTATAACATGGACAAGAAAGAATCTCAATGGAAAAGTGAAAATTTATATAGCGATTGCTGGAAAACGCAAAGTCGGAGCTTTATCAGACAAGCAGATCTGAATTCAGCAGACATTTTTACATAAGAAACCACCTTCAAACCTTTCGGTACCCAAAACATACAATAACATAGCTGGGCTCTTTGACTATTGGGGGTAAGGGGCATACCCATAGGCTGCCGGTCAACTCACGGACCTGGGCCACATATTCAGTGAAACTTGGTTATTTTAAACTCCCTTATCCAAACTCCGGTGGTCTATGGTTAGAATGCCACCAGAAGCTGTCCGCGTTCTCGCCAACCAATAGGCTGCTGGGCGCCAAGGTGTGTGTACGGATCATGTACACACACTATGGCAGGCTTCGAGTCCCGGGGAGGGGGAATTTTTGTTTTCAACTTGTTTTTATTGATATTCTATTGATTACTCATTGCTTGTATCGTAGGATATAGTAACGAGTGGCCTACGGCCACTCGTTACTATATCCTACTATTTGGTTACTACTATTTGGTTACTACGATTTTTTATATCCTACGATATAAGCAATTCCGTGCCTGTTAGCCCATACATTACTTAGTTAATACATGAAGCTATAACGGCCTTTTGAGCCAGTGTGAGGGTTAGTAGATGTGGGAGGGGGTGGAGAGGTCCTGTCTTGGAAGTTTGAATATCAGTCAGTAGGGAGTGCATAGGATGGGGCTAGGTGTGTTGTTACTGTGCTCTGGAGCTAGTGGCAGCGGCAGGAGACAAAAGAGGGTATTAGGTGAGTTGTTATTGTGCTCTGGAGCTAAAGGGTGCGGCATGAGGCAAAAGAGGGTGTTAGGTGAGTTGTTACTGAGCTCTGGAGTTAGTGGGAGCGGCAGGAGACAAAAGAGGGTATTAGGTGAGTTGTTACTGTGCTCTGGAGCTAGTGTGAGCAGCAGGACACATAAAAGGGGGTTGGGGAAGGTGTTGACGGCCCCTGGGACTAGTGTGAGGGGCATAAGACATAAGATGCCGTTAGGTGAGTAGTTTAAGGCCACTAGAGGTAGTTTGAGCGGTAGGAGGGGTAGGGGTGGGTGTTTGTTCTCTTTGAAGTTTAAACATCAGTCAGGGATTGAAGGGGGTGCGATTTTCTAGCTCTTTGATCCTTCCCACTCCCTTCTTAGTCAGGGGGACGACTCACTAGGTCATGTATACCAGTAAATAAACAAAATTTAATAGTGGTATACAGAGAATATTGATGAAAAAGAACAACAGTTCCTCATGGTAAAATAACATATTCTTGTCAGCTGACTATACCTATAAGGAAAATGAATATACATGTACCAGGCATATATCTACCATATAAACCCTGTAACATCTGTTCGTTAACTAATATGTCTTATGACCAATAAAGTTCAAAGTTGTTCAAAAAATATCATTCATTCTTCCAAAATTGCAAAACTTGCTTACAAAGAAATTTGGTTACTACGATTTTTTATACCTCTAATTACAAGTTCGTTGTAACCAAGTTTTTCTGTAGTAGTCCCTAAATGTCCCTTATATTTGGTTAACTCACGGGGGAAGCTGGAATTTGGCAATATTATATGTCATGAAGGATCAAATGATTGGTTATGGCCATGGAAACGGCCTGGAGGAGTGATGGTTCTGCCTTATCAGCAGGCTGACGATCCACACAGGCCTCAACAGAGTACTGATAGAAACAAGCATAATGACACCCATTAAGGGTAGATTGATGTCTACCTCAATATTTTCTCACCTAACCTCATTATGTTTTCATGTGAATGATCACTGACCTCTTCATTTTATAGCAGGCATAGCCTAGACTTAGGGGGAGGTTATGTGATGGAAAACCCATATACTCCTTCAAAATGTCCCATAACCTCCTCCCAGATGCCACATAGTAGAACACGAAATTAAACCTACAATGAGAACAATGGGAGGGACAGCCAGGCGGAGTAAAATCAGTAAAATCGAAGATATGTGGGGAGACCTCCCAAAGATGCTACTCATCATGAGATACAAGAATTTAGAGTTTGTTTTTGATCTAGCGCTAAAAAAACCCTAACCACACCCTCCAAAGTTAAAAAGTTGGAAAAGATCAAATTCTTACTGCTTTATGCCATGGCTAATACTGACGACACTACAGATTAGTACTACTTACTCCGTATTCAATGGGGGGATGGAATACGATCCTCACATATTCAGTGGTGCCATTTTGAAATTATACAGAGTTAGTTAGTTTCGTATTTAGGTATGGTTATTAGAAGTTTTACGGTAAAAGAATGATTGAACTAGTTAAAAAATATTATGTTATGAATTGTTTAAGGTATATCTAAGTATTAGTGCCATGTTAAAAAAGAAAATATTGCCCTGCTCAAGGAACATTTAATTCAAAACTAAAAGCAGCGGCTAGCTCCGTATCATGTGACCTACTTCGTCGAGCAAGGTGTCATGGCGGATCAAAACAAAGCGAGATGACTTGACACATTGAAAACCAGTAAATATTGTTGAATTCCTTTATTTAAAAGCAATTTAAACCCGTAGGTCATGGCATAAATGCAAATGTCAACTCACAGTGAATAATTTTGCATCGTATTTGCAAAGTTATTCACTGTGAGCTGACATTTGTTTATATATGCCCTAGTTCTGGCCTACAAATACTCTAAAGTACCATAAATGAACAATTACTAATCAAAAAGGGGATTGATTGCCCAAAATCAAAAACGGACCCTAGATCCTTGTTTCTCATGATGATTAACATCTTTTGGAGGCGACCCCCCTCCCCCCCAAAAAAAAGAAAGAAATTGGTTTTACCTCCCCCTCCTCCTAAGTCACTAAATTGCAACATTTCTATAAAAGGACTTACTGGAAATCAAAGTGACATGATGTTAATTTAACAGCTTACTAGGCTACGATAATTTTGCAACTTCTTGTTTCAAACATACATGTATAAGAAAATTGTAGTATATATTTACATTTACAAGCGCAGAGTGCTAGGTGTCAGTACATGCAGCTTGTTATTATCCTGAAAAGCCCCAAATTAGGCTCTTACCAGTGATCAGTAGCAGCAGGTCCAGGCATCACGTGACAGCTACTGTGCACTGGTCCTCTTTCTACCCAGGTATGTATGGGAGGGGTCAGCTTTTGTAACCTCATCGGGCCTATTAGGACCTTTTAGATGGACTAATCCCTGGAGTGGATCTCCAGATGTTCTTCAGTAAATCCGTGGTAGGTAGAGACCACCTGCAACAACCCCTAATCCCCGGCCACAGTGGACAAACCCCTTTTTAACCATAGGTGACATATGTTGTATTCATACAGTTTGAAGGAGTCCTCCAATGGATTTATAGAGAAACACGGCTTTAAGGCTGAGGTTGTATGTTTACAAAGGGAGTGTGTAGACATCAATGGGAATGCCAAGTTAAATGAAATGGCTCGATGAATTCAGTGCATGGCAAGTAATGACCGTATGTATAGCTTTAGGTGGCAGGGGCAATGCTTTACTGGCACTCCAGGGTAGTACTTCTGTTTTATTCAGTGCCCGGCCATATTATTCTATAGTATTTGTCTAGTCCACATCAGAGTGTTTGCATTTTATTGATAGTTTTCTAACGTGACTCTGGTTCAGGTGTAAGTTTTCCCAATTGGTTCAAATCTCGCCTACAAGATGCGAGTGACTTTGAATATCAAGTTTGGAAAAACATAAGCTGCTATAAAGTACTATTTATATAAGCCACCATTTTGCTATTTTTGAAGTAATCCCATGGCGTGGTTTGAACTTTGCTAATAGCCTATCTGGCATATAAGGTCCACCCCGCATATATGTGGCACATACCAAGTTCCTGTCAGACATTTAAGGCACACATAAGGCAAACATTTGGACTTTGGTCATTTTATTACTCTAGACAAGTATACACGGGAACACACAAGTAGTTTGGAACTTGGGCTTAATATGACTAAACTTGTCACCGCCCCTTATTTATTTAGAAAAATAAACGAAGAAAAAAAAAAGAATTCAAGCAAATTACAGCAAAATGCAATACATGTCTGACCTACAGGTGAGCTGGCTTTGTTGTGTGTGTTTGTTTGGATGTTGCCAGGGGTGACACATACCAACACTTGTCACCAGGTGGGAGTGTAACTACACTAGACCAATACTCCCAACACAGGTGTAGGACCAGTGTTAGTTCACATTACTCTAGACAAGTATACACGGGAACGCACAAGTAGTTTGGAACTTGGGCTAAATGTGACTAAACTTGTCACCGCCAAAACCCAAGTCAAAAACAAGGAAATAAATAACCAAAGTTCTGTATCAAAGTTCACACGAAGAAAATGAGTTCACTTATGGGATGCTTGTAGGCCATAGACTTAACAGTACTTTTGAGACGCCCATGTCTGTAGAAACACGGCCTGATAGGGGTTTGGTCAGATATATGAGTGCCGCTATACTTGTCCAGTCGCCAATTTGTCTCACATCTTCCAGTGATAAACCAAGCCCGTACATATAAGCTGCGCCAGCTTGGCGTAAGGAATGCATACCGGTACCATCTGGTGGTTTGCCGATTTTCACTAGCAGTCCTTTGAAATAAGCAAGCAGCAAAGAATAGGTCAATGGAACAAGCTTGCCTTATTTGATAACCATGAAGGCTGGTGATGTTAGGTCAGAAATACCCAGAGCTTCAAACAATTTGTGAAGAAATGTTACTGCACAGAGTGGTTATCATGGGTCGCTGTGACATGTATTGTAGTGTATGCGTTAGGCAAATTGAACAATTTTAGAGCTCGAGATTGCAAAGCACAATCCATACCCCGTAAATTCCACTGCTCTGCATCTTAGATAGTGTACACCAGGTGTGGACCAAGAGCTCTGTACTAAATTGCTCTTACGTAGGAGAGCCCTGAAGGCTACGGTGATAGCAGCCCACATACAAAGTTCTTTGACATTAGACAAATCTACAAAATTTTACATGGCTAGGAGGTCTTCCACACAAAAAGTAGGTCTGTTTGGTTCGGGATTGCCTATTAGTCTTTTCAGACCCTGCATAATAGTAGTGAACAGGAATTCCTGCCTAATATAATCACGGTTGTAGTTGAAATGTCAATATTTGGAACAAAATTGACACCTGCCTTCAACCTAGATAAATAGTCAGCATGAACATTATGTACACCTGGTAAATGAACTGAAGTTATCCCTCGGAAACCTTAAGCGTTTCCGGAAACCTACGGGAGGGTCAATTCATCTCAAATGTTTTTGTCAGGCCAAAACCAAATGGTGACTTTAGACTCATTTTAGATCTCTCGAAAATGAACGAATCGGTTCAGTATGAACACTTTAAAATGACCAGCCTGAATACAGCGATAGAGATGCTGAGACCCAGCTGTTACATGTCGTCCATTGACCTTAAAGACGCTTATTACTCCGTATCAGTCAGAGATGAAGATCGAAAATTCCTTAGATTCCTTTGGAAAGATAACCTCTATGAATTCCAAGCTATGCCCAATGGGCTAGCTTGTGCCCCTCGCATATTCACTAAGATTCTTACCCCAGTGTTCTCCAATCTCAGGGAGATGGGACATGAGTGTTTCCAGTACATAGACGATTCCTTCGTACTGGGGGAGACAGAGGCACAATGCAGGGAGACGACCAACAAACTAGCCCAAGAACTAGATAGGTTGGGGTTCGTAGTGCATCTGGTGGAGGATTGCCATGGCAACCACACTTGAGCTAGTCACGGAGTTAATGGCCGAAACGACCTGAGTATTGTCAGATTCACAAACTACCCTGCAATTCGCCCACTGTGGACCCCAACATCTGAGAGCAGCTAATACGGGGTATAACTCCCTGATGCTGATATGTGGGTCGGCAGTGATTGACATAACTGGTGGTGCACAATGGTGTTGTAAGTCAGTAGAAACTGATAATTGACTAGCCCAGAGGCCTGCAGTCCAATCAGATTTACAGATGGCGCCCAGGCCGGAACCCGAAGCGTCTGTGGTGAGGGTGCATAACAGGTTCTCTGTACCGTCAATTATACGGGCCTCGCCGTTGAACCATTCACTGAAGTCGATCCACTTATCCAAATCTTCAAAGAAAGATTTGGTCAAAGAGATCTGGCGTTTGATGTCCCTGAAATACTTTAGCTTATACCACGCTTTGGGGACTTCCGGTGGTTTTATATGTGAAATACCTGTGCATTATTCTGCATATACCAGCCATGTGCATTTTTGAAATTTTTGGTATATACTTTTTCGAGGTCAAGTTGGACTTGGGAAATGCTGGTGGACATACAAATGTAGTCTCGCCATAGTTTCAATGTGAAAAATCATCCCAACTCGTAGGAGAATTGAACCCCGGCCGCAGTGGAGGTAGGCGAAGGCCTTAGCCATAGCGCAACACTGAATGGTGATGAAAACCCAATGCGAAAATAAATAAGTTCTAACCTGAGGTCCTAGTCCTATGTTTGCACTCAGTTTTCGTCTTGATTCCAACCTTGACATGTTATAATATCGAAATCCCAAGAAGTTTTCGATCCATAGACGAGGAATGCGTGCTAATTTTCTCAATTTTCTTTGATATAAATAAGAATCCAATGATTTTTCTATCGTAAGCGAGTCGCGGTGCAGCCATTCCCACCCGCCTCCTTGTCCGACGAAAGTGTGTCAGTGGCCCGGATGTAGATATAGGTCAACTTCTCGTCGTACAAGGAAGACGCCGAAAATTTTGGACCGTTTTGGAAAATCAATGGATTCTTCTTTATTTTGAATATATTGGACATAATACGTATGGAGGGATCATCTAGAATGTCTAAGGATATGTATGTTTTAATATCTGGACTTGTCATGGTTGGATTCCATACGAAAAGTGTGTGTAAACACAGTGGTACCTCTCCCGGCAAGGAACAAAAACAATGGCTTCGCGCAGATCGGACCCGGGCCGTATCACTTGCTTTTACAAAATGTCTTCTCGTGGCTATATTCTTTGGATCTCAGGTAAGAAATTAATACAAAATGGAGAAAATTGTGGTATAAACCTATTAGGTCATGGATATTGGAGCCCACGGGCCTTACATTCTTGATTTACCCTCGCCACTATGCGGCTCGGGTACATCCAGCATGTAAGGCCCTAGGGCTCCAATATCCATGATCTATTAGCTTAATATCTATTACTTGCCTTGAAAAAGTTCTCCCTCCCCTAACTAGGGTTGTGCAATGGGAGAGGATGCCGCACAAACGCAAATCTGTTAACTGAGTCAGTAAGGCGGTTAAATATGAACGCTGAGCATCTTGCTCCAAATGACAGAAAGTTGTCTTGTAGATAAGTTGGTGTCCCATTTAAGAACATTTAAGAAGCCTTGGTACTGACGATCATGTGCTCTAATTAATACTGACCTATCGGCGGCCAAGATGTCAGTTACGGCCTGGTACTGTCCTTGTTCTCGGCCATTGCGTATGTCATCGATACTCTTATAATTGAAGTGGCTGAATGTTCTGTCCATGTAGTTGTTAATGAAGAAGCCACTGGGCCTGCTTGCGTGGGTAATGTCGCGGATTTTTCCATTGGATTTAGGAACGGCACCTAGGGCGTGTACACAGCGTGGTCTGTAGTCTACAACACTTAACTTTCCAGTAGAAAGCACATCTAGTATAATCCATCTCGATTACCCTGGTGGTCACTGAGTGCTCATACTCTGCAAGGGATTTGTTTGTGAACTCTAACAACACTTTCCTGAGACAAATGAAGTGCAGGTGCTCTACGTAATCCGCCACTGATACACGGCACTCATCGGCTCTAATAAAGCGTTTTAGAACACAGACCATGCCAAAGACCAACTCTTCAAATGTCATGTCCTTGTAATCTTTATCCTTAAAAATGTGGAAATCTGGCCTGATCCACAAATTTGAACGCTTACTTTTGTCCTGTTCAGAGATTTTAAGCATACCTGCGAGTAGACCTTGGCCAGGTAATTGTAGATCTGCAGACAGTAATTCCAGGGTGTTGGGGTTGACTTTAGCTCCTGTCAAACCGGTATTCAAGGTAACACCTAAGCTGCCTAGGCCAATGCCTAAAGACTTGCCCGATCCTAGGACTCCGCTACTGCTTAGCCGTTGATTCCGCTGCCACTGCTGCTGCCACCCCCTCCGCCACCGCCGCCTCCGCTGTGTCCCGCCGCTCTGTTGCCCGATGCTAGGACTCCGCTACTGCCTAAGTCTGCTTAGCCGTTGATTCCGCTGCCACTGCTGCTGCCACCCCCTCCGCCACTGCCGCCTCCGCTGTGTCCCGCCGCTCCGTTGCCCGATACCACCGCTGCTGCTCTTCTTTGAAGCTCTTCCTCTTTCTGCTTGTTGGAGAGTTTAATTGCTGCCAGCTCCTCCTGGAGTACTGTGAGGTGTTCCTGCTTTTTCAAAATGTCAGTTTTAAGGCGCTCAGCTTGAAGCATGCGTTCCAGGATTTCTTGGTCCTGTAACTGTTTGGCATGCAGGGCCTCTTGCTCTTTCATATCTCCACTTTGGGGATTATGTCTGCAGTACCTCCCAAATGGTGCTAAATGATGATTATTGCACCCTTTCCAGTTCTTAGCGTCAGGATGATCCTTCTCGGATACGCTGGGTTCAGACATTTAAAAGGATTCAAGCAAATTACAGCAAAATGCAATACATGTCTGACCTACAGGTGAGCTGGCTTTGTTATGTGTGGTTTGTTTGGATGTTGCCAGGGGTGACATACCAACACTGGTCACCAGGTGGGAGTGTAACTACCATAGACTAATACTCCGAACACAACACAGGTGTAGGACCAGTGTTAGTTCACATAATGTGGGCTTCCCTGGCCCACTTAAAAGGGTCTATATATTCTCTTTACTATCCCCTTGGATGTGTGTGGTGCACATATATGCGTGGGCACTGACACATTCCTCTGTGAAATTGTGTAATATAGTTCTCGCCATGAATTTGACCTTAGCTGTTGAAATGGTGTTGAACATCCATTACTCACTCACTTTCCACTCATTTTATAATGTTGCTCCGTAGCATGAAATCCTCACCCAGTGTTAGGCCCACCCTGGGTTCTGTTCGATCATATAGGGTTCATCCTCATAAACGCATATATCCAAGGTTGGTGAACTATAAGTAGTCAGCTTTTATGTGAAACTGATGAATAATAATAATTAGTGATCACATATCAGCTACTACTACATATTATCTTATTAATCTACAATTGACCTTGTTGTGATTTCTTTTTAGAATTGAATAAACGTTTGAACAGGATTTGAAATCGTCAGATTTCATGTGACATTTCTACTACGACAATAATAACAATTTAAAACCTCAATTACTTATTGCTGGTGGATACAATGCGAGCTGGAATATGGCTTTAAATAATTTTTTGATGATGATAATTTGATCAGCATTTCTACCTTGGTCTTTGTAAACTAAAGTAGTCCTTGTTTGGGAGGAAGCGTCAGTGTGTGAAATGTATTCCACCTGTGAAATGGGTCATAAAGGGTGTAATTAACACAGATTGAGACTCTATGAAGTCATCTGGATACGTCATTATGATATCATGATATAACCAAAGCACCTGTCTTCCTGTCATACCCCTCCCCACATTGCTTCATGTGTCGTCCTTCCCTTTAAGCTGTAACAATTCTAACATCGTCACAAGAGACAGACCCCTTAAAGTATTCTCACAAGCCTTTTCATTTGTTATCGGTCAGTCTATTGTGGGGCATATCACATAATTGCTGGCTAAGGTTGGACTATTTCTAACCATTATCCCATCCTAGTTATGGTATGAAAGATTGCTACAGTGGTTTTTGAACTGTATCAGTCTCCCTCACATATTTTTACGTTTGACCCAATCCAAACAACCACACCCTAGGTTTCCTAGCTAATACTACCCACCGAAATCCCACTGTGTGGTTTGAGGTAGTGGGATGTAGCGGGGAATGGTGTCAACATGAGGTAAAACTAAACACAGTGTGTGGTTTGAGGTAGTGGGATGTAGCGGGGAATGGTGTCAATATGAGGTAGGCCTAAACACAGTGTGTGGTTTGAGGTAGTGGGATGTAGCGGGGAATGGTGTCAATATGAGGTAGGCCTAAACACAGTGTGTGGTTTGAGGTAGTGGGATGTAGCAGGGAATGGTGCCAATGTGAGGTAGGCCTAAACACAGTGTGTGGTTTGAGGTAGTGGGATGTAGTAGGGAATGGCGTCAATGTGAGGTAGGCCTAAACACAGTGTGTGGTTTGAGGTAGTGGGATGTAGTGGAGAATGGTGTCAATGTGAGGTAGGCCTAAACACAGTGTGTGGTGTGAGGTAGTGGGATGTAGTGGGGAATGGTGCCAATATGAGGTAGGCCTAAACACAGTGTGTGGTTTGAGGTAGTGGGATGTAGTTGGGAATGGTGCCAATGTGAGGTAGGCCTAAACACAGTGTGTGGTTTGAGGTAGTGGGATGTAGTTGGGAATGGTGCCAATGTGAGGTAGGCCTAAACACAGTGTGTGGTTTGAGGTAGTGGGATGTAGCGGGGAATGGTGTCAATGTGAGGTAGGCCCAAACACAGTGTGTGGTTTGAGGTAGTGGGATGTAGTGGGGAATGGTGCCAATGTGAGGTAGGCCTAAACACAGTGTGTGGTTTGAGGTAGTGGGATGTAGTGGGGAATGGTGTCAATGTGAGGTAGGCCTAAACACAGTGTGTGGTTTGAGGTAGTGGGATGTAGTGGGGAATGGTGTCAATGTGAGGTAGGCCTAAACACAGTGTGTGGTGTGAGGTAGTGGGATGTAGCAGAGCAGGGAATGGTGTCAATGTGAGGTAGGCCTAAACACAGTGTGTGGTGTGAGGTAGTGGGATGTAGTGGGGAATGGTGTCAATGTGAGGTAGGCCTAAACACAGTGTGTGGTGTGAGGTAGTGGGATGTAGTGGGGAATGGTGTCAATGTGAGGTAGGCCTAAACACAGTGTGTGGTGTGAGGTAGTGGGATGTAGCAGAGCAGGGAATGGTGTCAATGTGAGGTAGGCCTAAACACAGTGTGTGGTGTGAGGTAGTGGGATGTAGTGGGGAATGGTGTCAATGTCAGATAGGCCTAAACACAGTGTTTGGTTTGAGGTAGTGGGATGTAGTGGGGAATGATGTCAATGTGAGGTAGGCCTAAACACAATGTTTGGTGTGAGGAAGTGGGATGTAGCAGAGTAGGGAATGGTGTCAATAAGAGGTTAGCACTAAACATAACACAGTACTATAGTGTAAACTATTATATCCCCTCATAGATTAAAGACCCACTGCACAGCGCCTAACACCATCATATCGTCCCTAGTATTGACAGCCAACTATTAAGTGTCATTTTCCACCCTTACTGCCATCAAGCTTTTGACCTATGTAGGGCTCAATATAATCACTTTGAGACGTAGTGTCACGACTACAAAGATTGTAATCGCGTACGTTTATAGTTCTACTAGAGCAATGTGTACTATAATTGTGGGCGTTCCTATTCAATCATGCCCTGGTTATATTAAGGCATTGCGTTCAGCAGGAGAGCTTGCTCATTCTCTCTTACATCCTCATGACTACGTCTGATGCACGCCATGTCTATTACAGGGCCATAGAAGCCCTTTCACCCCACCCCTAAAACGACTTTGAAGGAACTAAGACCTACTTCTGCACAATAATCAAGAATCTAAGATACCACTTTTATCACTTCTATCCCGGGGGTGCTGTTTCTATTTCTCATATACAATTTAAAAATCCTCTCTTATAAGCTTTCTGATTGTTTTAAACACGTACTTGATCCCTACATAATCAGAGAGGAAGTGCCTTACGCTATTGCCCTGATTGATAGTAAGTTCTTGATTATTTTATACTATGTCATACTGATGCCATTTGAGCAAATGCAACCCATCTACCGAAAACCAAAATATTTTCACATTTAAGTTATGTTTTAGGTAGCATCGTCTAAAGATCTAGGAGATGTAGGTCAAACACTGGTTTTTTAAACTATTTCAAAGTAGCACTATTTCCCATGGCCCATTTCTTTTATTGCAGGTCCAGAATTATCCATAAATCAAATAGCAAACTGTGGTTGATAATAAATCAAGCTGCAATATGATGGAAATAAAAGAAAAATATTTGTAGGCGCTGTTCTCTTTTGCTTGGTAGGGATGTGTAACATAAAATCCCCATTTTCCGAGTCCAACCAAGATGGTCAATATGTATGGCTAACTGCTTAGTAAGCTTCTCTACAAATTGACAGCCTCCTTCTCTGTAAGATGGATTGTAAGATAAATCACAATAAACATAAGCACGCATGCGGCCTGTTATAGATAAGGTACATGGGATGATACTGCTCCCTGGGGCTGGATTTAAGTGGACACCACCAGCTAAGCAGCTATTCCACAGGCCACTACCCTGGTTACCAGTCATTGACCGAGCGTGAAAAGAGTCTTCTCAACACGCACAAGACCCATTTCAGTCTGGAAACCATGCAGGAGCAGTAACTGAAAACAATGTTTACCCATAGGATCTGGCTATTCATAATCATATACCCAATAACGCAAGGGAAGCAGTAATTTTTGTGTTATGCAGTGTATTATGTTGTAGTACAATAAGGTCAAATCCCACAACGTGAAAATGGGCAGCAAATCCTTGTGATATAGGATATGTGGTTGCTTAGCCAATATTGGGGTGGTGATATCGTCTAAGGAAGGCCTATAACGGGCTAATAACCCTTGCCAAAGTGCTGGTATTTGGGGAGTGAAATACATCAAAAGTTTTTGATATTTTTCTCACAAGAGGCCAGAAATCTCTGTGATATAGGGAAATTCCCTGTGATTTAGAGGAAAACAAGAATCTTTAGTAAATCACAAGACATCTGTATATTTTTCATAAATCAGGACCCAAGTTCCACACACTATAGCCATAAGAATATTGTACTTGTGATCAAAGTATCAACTAGTCAGTACAGAGATGAATATCACAGACATTTCCCTTCCCATAGTGGCTAGTAGTGGGGTTTGAGAAAGATAGGAGTGGTATTGGAACCCTTGTGAATTTTGTTTTTGACAAGACTCCAAGGCTTCCGATATCCAGAATCACAGGCGTTTTAGACCCATTTTTCATGTAGTGGGAGTTGGCCTATAGCGAACTATATCAGTAATATCAGCAGAAGAGAAGCGGACTGGGACTTCCTGCAGGGTCCTTTTAAGTTAAGCCATCCGTAACAACAACTATAGATGGTGTTATTAAACAGAAGTAGCTTACAGAGCTAGATCTAGGATTGTCAGTTTACAACTGGTATCTCAGTGACGACTGACAGACAAGGCCACAAAGGACGCCTCAGTATTGGCCAAGTTTACGTGTGGGTGTTGGTTTGGTGGGTTAGTGTCTACTGTCTGAATCTCCAGCAAATAATGCTAATTGCCATAGGGCATTTCTCAAAAATGTTAGCTAATACTATTGAGAGATGTTCTTGAGGGGACTTCACCTCTATTACATCTTCTATATACTGGCAGGTATATTGCTACTAGGTAGCTTTTGTATGCGTGGATCTAGATAATTAGATATATATTTTAGATTGACTAAAAGCTTTGACAGTTTGGCTGAAACTCCTGTGAATAGTTGAAATGGGCTGATTTGGTGGGCATGTTTGTTCCCTTCAATTTGCAGCACAAGTTTCACTAGAGCTACAATCTTAAAATGTTCTGAGCAGCCTTCAACCATTCTCACAGTCCTCTCTAGTCACATAGTCAGCCACTTTGTTTTGAAGTATGGTATCAAAGAAAGCAATTTAAGATAATTTAGAACAAAAACAAAGGGTCAATTGCTGCTAGGATGGTAAAACTTAGTTTGCAGCAGTGGGGCTTGCTATTGGCAATGGTAAATGACCACCGGTACATAATAAGAAAGACTTTGCATAGATATAGTGACCGATCTGTAGACTGTGTGACTTCCGGCCTTAGTCTCGCACCCATGTGTGTGCCTGGCATGTCAGGCAGTTTGGAAGTATGGTACCTGTGTGAAAAACACCAGAGGTGCCGAGGTTAAAACTGTCATAGCTGCACACACAAGTAAACAAGAACTGATGGAACGCTCAAGGATCCCAAATCATTTTGCTAGACATTTGAATTGCCCAGCTCAGCTTTAGAATCCGGCAAGGTACATATCAGGATGGTGTCTTTGTTAAGTATCTACAATCATGTAAATTCCGAAATCGTATAGACAAAGAGGTTACTTTAAAAATATAAACACAAATTGTAATTGCTGTTTATTCTGGATAGTGGCCCAGTCACAATTGTTGATCATCTATGAACACAGCACAATAACTTTCTCAGACTAAGCATTATATCCACCGCACCCGGATGTACATGCAGAGTATCTACATGAAACCTGAAGATTCGAATAGCTGTATCTGCGACACAATTGCCTTTTGCTCTGTAAAATGTTTAAGTTATCTAAGATAGATGCCAACCTACTGGCCCTTGTGGAAAACCTACATAGTGCAGTTTATTTAAATTGAAGTTCAGTAGACCAGAATGTGATAATTATAGACAAAGTCATTAATTAGAAGTAGGCCTATGTTAATATGGAAAATGTTCACGGAATCTACCCAAAAGGCCAGTGATGTGAAATGCGTTTAAGAGGCTACTAAGAACCTTGGATCAATAGGCTTATGTTCGCTACCTTGGATATATATGTAATGTAAAGATCTATAACGGAGATTACTGTGTGACTACCAGTAACGAGCACACATGGAAGCCATTTGCTGTAAAGCCAAATTGCTTTTGTGTTCCTAGACTTGACAGCCATACCCCTTTAATACATCCACTTTATATATTTGATGCATATGTTCTAGGTTATAATCTGAACAATATCACTGGAACAAATTTATGGCCAATGAAAGTCAAACTCATTTGTGTTACAGAGGTAGAGATAAAGTAGTGTAGAGGTACACTTTACTAAACCATAGGAGTTGGGTACCGTCTGACGTGGCGGGTGAGTCGAGTCGTCGGACGTTCCTCAGGTTCCGGATAGGTGGCAGCACCGATCCGGGTCTGTGGGGACATCTGACGACAAACACCTGGGTCCGTATATAAAGCCCAGGGCTCAGCCGCTACGTCAGAGGCCCTTCTGGCCTCCACACTATGTAAACCACTGTCTTTTAATATTAGCTGCCCCTTTGATATCATTCGGCAGCCGTGAGTGTGCATTAAGTAATAAACCTAACCGTTGGCATACACTTGGAATACTGTCTTACTCTTTCTTTCCGAATCGTAAGACCCGAACCCCCCAGGTCCGTAAGGCCACAAACACTTACACTGGTGCCGTGACCAGTTAATTCTGGTGTATAGCCCGGACGTTATAACGTCCGAACGGCTAGTACATGGGTTAGACACCCTTAGGGAAGCTAACCCAGCAGGGCAATCACTTGCCCAAGAGAATGGAAATGGATCGCTAATGCTCCAAGCCCATTCGGACTCACAAGATGCAGAAACAGCATCCTGGAGAGATCCCGGACCCCACTATAATGATAGTGAAGAGAATCTGCCAGACTCTGTACGACGCGAACAGTCCATACAGAGACATAGTAACTTAATAGGCCAGCATTCAATTGTTGACGAATTATGTGATTCGATGTTCGAAGTGGGTGGTAGTACTAACCCAGAACATCCGGCACCAATGCGAAAAAGGGTAACATTCGGAGAACTACCTTATAGGTTACCCAGGCCCGAATTACCAATATTAGATTATAGCGCTATAGATGGCGACTTAACCTATGCGGTACCGGAAGGTGAAGAATTAAAACGACCGGATGTCCTGTTGTTGAATGAAACTTATGTAACTTTGAACGAGAATTTAAATACCTTGGTCAAAGCTAAGGATGAAGTATTGCATGAAAAACTTCAAATGGAAGAGGACCTAACTGGCATGCGAAAGGAATTCGAAGCCAGAAGGAGCGAGTACATGAAAGAACTCGAGAGTGAAGAACTAAAACTTCAATCTATGAGAGATTCATTCAATAAAGAATATGATAATAGGCACATTCGTATCCAAACATACATAGATACGAATGACCAACTAAACCTTGATAAGACAAAATTCGAATCCGAGATTCGCCATTATCAGGAGGAGTTGGATAAATTGAAACTTCAGTGCAGTAAACAAGCTGAAGATAATGAAACCATCCGGGTAGGCATCATAGCTTACAACAAACAGCTGGAGGAGGATAGACAGAAACTCACTAATGAGCTTCAGGAATTGCAGGCCACTGCAATAACTCTAGATAAATATGTAGAAGCAGCCCAGTTAACTATAGGTAATATAGACCCAGCTGTGGTATCTACAATGTTGGGAAAGACATCTAAAGATGCAACCCCAATTAGATACAGCCCATTCGTTGATGATGGGGCTGACAAGAATGTGGTATCCGGAATCTATAAGAAACCGGATAATGCTGCAGTAAATGGAACCGCATCTAAACCAGTAGTTCCAATGCTGGATACGATAGGACCAGCACCACCCATACCAGATTTGAGTCACAAAATCAAAGCGACTCACGATGGTGCTACAGGGAATAATAATAATTCACCCGTGGCACAACCAAGAGCACCCGTACCAATGAGACATATGTTGACACCACCTTCATATTTCCCCCAACCCGGCCACAGTACACCAGCAGTACCAAGATTACCGAATCCACCCCCAGGTTCTGGTAATGGTCCTACTGATGGACGTTTTCCGAGACCAAATCCGCCACAAAACAATATCAACGGCGGTACGTACCAACCGAGAACATCTTCCTATGGATATAGAAATAATTATAATCCATCGGGAAGTGGCAATTATCAGAATGGTAATAGCTATAACCAGGGATGGAATCAAAATGATTCTTACCCTAGATATGCTTCTTCTGGAAACACCGGTCACAATAGTGGATACCCTGGTGGTTCATCTGGAGGCTATAATAATAATGGTCCACCAGGAGGAAACCCTCCAGGCGGCCCAGGAGGATCCGGATTCGGAGGATCAGGATCAGGAGGAGATGGCAGGAAACCTAACAGGAGAACTTCTATGCCTGCAGGGATGCAAACCATCTTTGATAGAAGCCAATGTATACAAAACCTTGGCATTGACTGCTACCGAAAGGGAGCAGACGGCATGGAAGTCATGAACTGGAGCATGCGAGAAGCAGATAGACTACGCGGATGTAATAATCCGGCACGTAGGCAGGCACGGATACCCCCTCCATATGATTCTAATGATCCATGGAAGGACAGGTATCAAGCTTTTGTTGACGAAGTCAATTGTAGTGGCTGGACAAAAGAAGAAGCTCTGCCCTATTTGATTTGTTGGTTAAATAAAGGCGGAAAAGTAGCTCTCAACCAATGGAGAGCAGCTTACGGAATATATGGTACCTATGATCAATTAGTCGAATGTGCCGCATACCTTTTCGGATCAATCGTTAGAGAAGATCCGTGGGTAAGCTTTAAGAAGAGGACACAAAAACCTAAAGAATCACACAAAGTCTTTGGTTTGGAGCTACAGGACTTGCTTTCGAAAGCACGTCCAAATTGGGCTCATGATGATGATTGTTATCTACAAGAATTGTTTATACAATTCTACAGTGGATTGCGTGATCCGGATCACAAGCAAGTGGTCTGGGACTCTTGGAAAGATGACACTTCCTTCAGTGATCTGTTCATAGCAATCGATGGACATGACATGAAGAAACGTCTGGTAGGTCTCGGACCTAATCCAATAAGAGCAGCTCCATTCCAATACGGAGGTACACCTGCTCCGGTATACGATACTTCCCAATTAGCTCCGGTTGAATCGAATGAAGTTGATGAGAATGATGAATATGTCTCCGATGAAAACGGAGATTATATTGGTTCAGTGCATGTAGCTGGAAAATATTACCGACAAAAGCGGTATAGGAAAGTACATTCGAGAGGGAGAGGAGGATCAGTTGCTGTTAAAACAGCTTCCGGATCAACTCAACCTGGCAGTGTAGCCTCTACGGCGAACCCAACTGTAGCAGCCACTGTTGCTCCGACTAACATGATGGAAACATTATTAGCCGGATTAACAGAAGCTCTAAAGAGACCGAGAGTTGACAAATCTCAGAGGAGATGTTTCAGATGCCAGAAATTGGGGCATTATGCTCCAGAATGTATGGCTGAAAAACCTGTCCCTCGTAGGCAGGAGAGTGTCTCTGGAGTAAGTACAGAGGAAAACTAAGGAGGGGTCTCCCGAGGGGCAAAGAAGGGGATCCCAGTGACAAATCTTGCCATGATATCACCATCCGTGATGATAGTTCACATGAAGTAACAAGATCGCCTAACACCGAGGTGGTTGTAGACACCCGGAAGGTTAGGGAAGCTGATATAACAGGTGCTATGGGAGCACAGGGGAAACCCATTATCAGTAACGAGGCAGGCGGCTATTCGTTAGCCAAGGTCTGTGGTGCCCACCTGCCCCCGGGTCATCCTTGTCTGGAATTCTTAAAAGGATGTGGATTGACTCCTGGTGTGAAAAATGACGTTCCGATTGTCACGGACATGCCCTCTGTTCTAAACGGAAGGCGGTGGTATGTTTGCCTTACTGTTAACGGAAGGTCTGCCGAATTCCTTGTGGATACGGGAGCTAGCCACTCTTGTATCTCCAAGGGGTTCTACGACCTTATACCGGATGAACATGATACTCTCAAATCGGGAGGAAGTGCTCAGACGGCCGACGGCAGTACCTTGCAAACGTATGGTAGAACTTGTGTGAGACTACAGTTAGATGGTATACATGACTATGTCATGAGCGCCACCGTTGCGGATATAGCAGATGAGGGGATACTCGGGTTAGATTTCGCATCCCTGTATGGTGCTGTATTGGAACCCCAAACAGGAGTGTTGAGTGTGAGATACCCGTACCCCGTGAAGGTTAGATGTGCACTGAGACAAGTGAGCAGTATGGCTAGTGTGGCACACACTGTGCGAATCCCTCCGGGAGTAGCCTGTGATGTGCTTGTAAGAAGTGATCCTGCAATGCGTAACAAACCTGCAGTGATAGAACCGGATGTAGTTACTTTGTCAGGTATTGGATTAAATTCTGTAGACACGATAGTAGCGAATGCATCCTGGTCGGTAGTACCTGTCTCCAATACTGGAAACACTACTATCTACTTGAAAAAGGGACAAGTTTTTGGAAACGTGACCCTTTCGGAAACTGTAACGGATAGTAAGCTAAGCTTACAGAAGGTAACAGGAGATGATGAAATTTCGGAAGACTTACTTAAGTTGTATGAAGAAACTTCATTAGAAGATCCGGAACACCGGAAAGAGTTCTATGATATGCTCTGTCAGTATCATACTGCCTTTGCCAAACCTGGTGAAAAACTAGGTACGACAAATAAGGTATTACATAAAATAGATACTGGGGATGCCGAACCCTTTAAGATACCGTATAGACGGTTACCCTTAGCAAAAAAGAGAGTAGCTGAGGATGAAATAAACAAGATGTTGGAACAGGATGTAATAGTCCCTTCCAATAGTCCATGGAGTAGTCCTGTGTGTATGGTAACAAAAAAAGACGGTACTATCCGTTTCTGCATAGACTACAGGAAGTTGAATGGAATAACGAAAAAGAATTCGTATCCATTACCGAGAATAGATGAAACCATTGACTCCTTAGGAGGAAACAGTTGGTTTTGTACCCTAGACTTGCAATCAGGCTATTGGCAAGTGGGAATGAACCCTTCAGATATGGAGAAAACTGCATTTTCAAGTCATATTGGATTATTCCAATATAATGTAATGCCGTTTGGATTGTGCAATGCACCTGCAACATTTGAAGCAATGATGGAAACAATTCTAAGTGATTTATTGTGGAAAAGATGTCTTGTATATCTAGACGATGTCATTGTCTTCGGAAAAACATTCGAAGAATGTTCTAATAACCTAAAAATGGTACTAGAACGTATTATTTCAAATGGTCTCAAATTGAAACCTAAGAAATGCCACATGTTTAGAAAGTCCATAAATTATTTGGGCCGCATCATCAGTGATGAAGGAATAAAGGCTGATCCGGAAAAAATCGAATCAGTTACGAATTGGAATAGACCTAAAACACCCAAAGAAGTGAGGTCCTTTTTAGGATTCTGTTCCTATTACAGGGAATTTATTCCGAATTATTCTAGAGTCAGTTACCCATTACAAGCAATAGCTAACTGGACTCCAGGAAGTACCAAGGAAAAATTTCCTTGGACGCATGAACAGGAAACCGCTTTCCAAAAGCTAAAAGACCTGTTCACGAGTACTCCCGTATTGCAATATCCGAATGAGACGGATCATTTCATACTGGATACTGATGCTAGTAATGATAGCATTGGTGCAGCTCTCTCGCAAGTCCAAAATGGGAGAGAAGTGCCAATTGCCTTTGCCAGCAATACACTGAGCAAGACCCAGCGCAATTACTGCACAACCAAAAGAGAGTTGTTAGCAGTAGTCGTATATACCAAGAAGTTCAAACATTTTCTATGGGGAACGAACTTTACTTTGCGTACGGATCATTCCTCTTTAAGGTGGCTACTGAACTTCCGAGATGCTGAAGGCATGTTAGGCCGATGGCTAGCCCATTTATCCGAATATGGGCTTGAACATCAACAGATTCAGCATAGACCCGGAGTTAAGCATTTAAATGCTGATGCTTTGTCTCGAATACCAATCCGGAAATGTGATAATCCGGATTGTACTGATTGTGGAGCTCATAAGGCAGTGTTAGCAGGGATTCGAAGACCATTCGTACCCCTAGTTGCCAGTATACTGGATTGGTCTATGGATCACATACGACATTTCCAGGAAGCTGACTCGATAACTGCACAGCTACTGCAATTAGTACCAAAGGGTATACGTCCAGTTAGACCAGAGGTCTCTCTGGAAAATCGAGAAATGAGAAGGTTTCTTGCTCAATGGACCGAGCTTGAAGTCCGGAAAGGCGTGTTATACCGTTGGAAGCCATGTAATAATGGTGATAGAATCATGCAAGTGGTGATACCACATGCCATGAGACATGACATTATGTACTTCTGTCATGGACATCGGACCAGTGGTCATTTCGGAAGGAAACGCTCGCTAGCACGACTTTCCAAGAAATACTATTGGCCTGGCATGACACGGGACTTGCAAAGATGGGTAACCACCTGTCCGGATTGTTGTAAAAACAAACCCGGACGCGGGATGGGCAAACTTCCCCTATCCCAAGAACTTTTCGGAGTTAGATTCGCAAGAATCGGGGTAGATATTATTAGTGGATTTAATACAACCGCTAATGATAATACCTGTATGATGGTAGTGTGTGATTATTATACGAAATACACTAAAGTATTTCCACTACCGGACCACAAAGCAATTACTTGTGCCGAAGCTTTTGTAAAAGGTTGGGTACTAAGCTTCGGTGTACCATTAATGTTACACAGTGACCAAGGCAGAGAATTCGAATCAAATCTCTGGCAGGGTATGTGCGAGTACTTGGCTATTTGCAAGACTAGAACCAATCCGTATAGACCACAAAGTGACGGATTGGTGGAAAGGTTCAATAGAACCCTCATCCAAGTCCTAAAGTCACTCGTTAATGAACATATGGATGACTGGGATGAGCAATGTCATTTTGTGACACATGCTTATAATAGTACAGTACATTCGAGTACAAATTGTTCTCCGAACCTTTTAGTATTCGGAGAGGATTTGATAATGCCTGCTGACCTAGTTTTTGGAGTCGTAGGAATGGACCCTGAACTACCTTGCCATGTAGTTTTTGTGGAATGTTTAAGAGACAGATTTAGAAAAGCATATGAGTCTGTCCGAATTGATTTGGAGAAAAGTGCCAAATGGCAGAAAGTAGGATACGATACCGATCTAAAACATCGGAAATTCCAATCCGGAGACAGAGTCCTTAGATTACATGAACCACTTAGACACATAAAATTAGCGTCTAATTGGGACGGTCCCTTTACTATAACACAAATTATCAGTGATTGTACCGTAATTATTAAATCTGACCTTGGTCGACTCTATAAGTCAAATGTGGCTAGATTAAGGAGATGGTCTGGGAGGGAGACCTCCACAGAAATGTATGGTGAAGGTTCCGAAAGGATCCTGAATCAGAATCGCATAATAGACCAGGTAAAGAACACTACAGTGAAGCGTGGTCAGGATAGACCCAAAAAGTGTTCCGAATCAGTGACACCCACGCCAACACCGATTAAGCGTGGGGGAGTTAAAAAAGTCTCGGCAGGTGAAGACAAAAAGAAGAGGAAAGGTGTTTCTAAGGCTAAGAAGCACCTAGAGAAAGCTCTTCAGACTGTCAGGTCCGATAAAGAACTATCCGAGAAGGGGAGATACGTTCGCCGCAGCCCCCGAATTGCCCAGAGGACTGCAGTGACCTAACCTGTATACACAACGAGTGTAATGTTTACATTTAGAGGAACGGATGACAACTGACCCTAAAGGCTTATTTGTCGCCCCCGCATGATGTACCAATGGGTAGTGGACGGATAATCCGGTGGATTTGCTTAAGCTTTCCATAATCTCCACTTAAATCCCCAGTCGAGTCATCGGGGTGAGCGATAATTACCTAAAAACAATCAGTTTGTTGATGTACCGCCCGTAGCACGTGCGTTTCCGCATGACGTCACCGTGTCCAGTCTCGGCTGACCTCTCGTGACCTCGCGGATCGCGGGGAAATGACGTCACGAAAGCTGGCCTGCCGCCATATTTGTTTTCGGTAACGTCCAAGACGGTCGAGCTCGCTCCCTTCTTGGATTTTACCGGCTAAGCAAACCCCCCGCTGCTCCTCCAGAGTCTGTCTCCTGGTAGACAGACTCCGTTTGTGCCGGCCCCGGCGCCGTAAAAGCCGGAAAAAGGAGTAGTTTACTCCCGTGGTCGATTCCCCAGTCATGGCTGAGGAATCCGTAGCTGCAGCCAAGCTATCCGGTGACCCGGATAAGCTGACTCCGTCCGCAGAAGCTTTTCCGGAAGCTTTGTCGCCTGTTACACAGGAAGAGAGCGAGATGATGGACGTGGAGGAACCCACGGATCGCTCGTTCGAGGAGAAGCTGGCTTCATTCTCACTCAATGAGCCAGAGAAACTGCTATCTCCACTCCCAGCAGAGGGATCCGGAGCGACTGCGAGTGCTGAACCCGCAGCGACAGAGTCCGAAACTACCCAAGTTGACGGACAGAAGGATGAGTGGAAGCCAGCAGTGGCGGAGCCTTTTCCAGCTAGTTATGATGGTCGCTACCTGTATGTCCACCCGGAACTGCAGGCACAAGTGACCTACGCGGACGGGACACCAGTCAGGATGGACCCGAAAGTCAGGATAGCTATCGAGGGCGTCATGGCTCCCGAACAGCTGACCAGGATGCCTCCCGAGTGGCTTCGAGACTGGCCGTGGTTCCAACGGGGACTTATGGTGGACGCCGGTTTCCGTGAAACCGTGTACGCAGCTAACCGAGCCTTCGAGCTCGGAGCGTATCCGAAGCCTGACAAGTCCCTGTGGAACGTCAAGGCTACGAACATTAACTGGGTAGGCTGTGTCTGGGATACCGATGGCCAGACCTACCCACGCCCTAGTGCTATCCGGACGCCGTGCCGGACCACTAAGGAATTCCGGGAGGCCGCTGCTAACTTCGAGCAGTGGGACGACGGTTACTACATAACCGAACAGGAATTGGTGGATGTCCAGAACAATTCACTAATCGGATTGGACCGAGCTGCAGCCCTTCGGACGGTTATTGTCCGCCGCATGACTGCCGAACAGGAGGCACAGGAAGAGGCTAAGAGGGCCGCGGAAGCACCCGCACCTCCTATCCCCGACCTGAAGCTTGCCACCAGAAGCTCCGCCAGTGCTACATCAGCTACCGGCAGCACTACTACTCCAGTAGAAGCCACGACCTCCAGCACATCCGGAACCCAGGAACCGGAGGAAGACTGGAAGGTCAGTAAGAACCGACGATCCGCTGCTCGGAAGCTCAAGAATCTCCCGGATTCTGCGAGAGCCGAGCCGAAACCCAGCACCTCAACCACTGGTAGTACTGCCATGGAGGTTGAGTCGTCTGACGAGGAGTCGGTGCACGAATCCTCGGTTGAGTATGATGAGAAGGCCACTCCATCAACTCAAACCGAGGCCGAACGTTGGGCTAACGCCAAATCCGGATTCAAAACCCGGATCCCGACGTGTTTCTCCGACTGTGCGTACGGAGTTAAGAAGGACGGCTCTACCCTCTATGCCTGTCCAGACTCAATCAATAAGAACGATGAGTCGGATGATGAAGATTGGATGCGCCTTTCGGACGAGGACCCCAATCCGAGCAAAGCCTATCGAAAGATGTGGCTTATGCTAAACCACACCGAAGGGTATTACACTTATACCCAGAGGAGGAAGCTGCGTTGGGCTTTAGAGAAGTGGTACGGTGACGATCAAAAGTCCTGTCCCTTCTCTATCTGCCAGGATGCGAGTGATGTCTCGATCCGGACCTGGAGTACTCCAGCCCGGTTCCAAAGGCATCTGGTAGAGGCCCACTTCCACCATCACCCGGTTTACATTTGTGATCCGAGTTATGGTAAGAAGGGCAAGAAGTGTACTACGAAGGTGCAATACAACCGACGTAGTGATCTGGCTAGACACCAGAAGAAATGCCACGCAGAAGGTTTGGACGGGGCCCGGAAGCGCATCATGGAGCTTCATCAGGAACTCATGAAGGAGTTCGATAGCCTGAGCGAGGATGCTTGGTCTAAGATCCGACCAGGGGACCAAGTCCTCTGCGAAGTTCCGAAGACCAAGGATTCGAAACTCCGAGCAAAGATAGTCCTGACTCCTGGAAAGGGTAAACTGGACATGCACGAGTCTCTCTGGCAGAAATGCGAGGAATCCGGAAAGGATGCAAAGAGAGCTCGTGAAAGGAGCAGGAGAGACCAGAACCGTGGCGGCAATGGTAATGGTCAGAGCACAACAAAACCGAAGGTCAGAGCAGAGGACCGTTCCAGGTCCCCTCTGACAAGGCACCCCGCAGAACAGGCTCAGGGCACTCCGGTGTTCAAGAAGCCTGAACCTGCCGGATACGCTGGAGCCGTATCTAAACCTGGGAAAGTGAGTTCTCGAAACTTTCCGTCCTTAAACCAGGGACCTGGACCTGAGAGCCAGACCTTGGTGGTAGGAAAGGATGGTCGCCTTATGCCAAAGAAGACCACCGCATCTGCTGCCGCCGGATCTGCATCCGCTCCAGCCGCCCCACCAGTTACCTTTACCCAGGAGCAGTTAAACATGTACCTGCAAATGGGACTGAAACAGAATGTACCACCTGCCTTCTGTGTACCAACGACAGGTGTGTCCGGGAGTCCTAAACCCGGAAGTGGTCCACAGGCCGCCTCGACTCCTCCCAAGGCTGTCGCGGCACCTGAGAAACCAAAGGACGCCATTACCATTAAAACTGGTAATGCGGAAGTTTGGTTTGAGAAGTCTCGCCAAGGGGAGGCAGATGTCCAGAAGGCCATCTACACCCATTGGGAGAAGACTGTTCGTGAGAAAGCGATCGAGTTTCATCAGGGTCTCCTAAACGAAACTCTGTTGTGTATGAAACAGGTGGGCGACGCTGAAAAGCAACGTCTCGAGACTCTCATCCGGGACGATGTAAAGGCCCAGGAGGAGGCTGCCTCAGCTGCTCAAGAAAAAGCAGCTATGGATGTACACGTGTTGGAAAAGCGTGTAAAGGAGGAGATCACTCGGAACACCAACCTGAACACTAAGTTCATGAGGGTGTTCGGAGTCGACTTGGACGAGTGGGACGGCACTCCCGAGTCGGCTTTAGCTCTTCTGAAGAAGAAGCATGCTAAGAAATCCGTTTAAAGCATGCTAGGGTTATTTCTTCCATAATTTTTTTTCCAACACCAAATGACCAGATATAGTCTTTGCGGAACCCTAAAGGTCTGCGAATGCTTTTACTAGTGCATGAACACCTATGCTATGTGTTCCAGGTTCCTTTGACCAGTCTATTATTCAGGTTGTATAACATTTATTACACCCTGAATAGCCTATTCGGATTTATAATTTCATCCATGAACAATCCGATAGTAGACTTGCTGCTGTGAGACGTATCCGGATGCCAGTTCCAGACTCCTGCTGTTACCCGTGCTAACCAATTACTAGGATGGACTTTACGATTTACCTCTACAACTCATCTGTACTCCCGAATGGACTTATATCTCTACTACTATTACTTCCGGATCAACCTATATCGGACTATTATTTTACTTATGTCAACTAAAACTTATAAAGGATTACGTTCTCTACACAGTTGACACATCCGGACTAATATTCTACAAATCTACACCATTCGGATATACTATAAACAATAGCACTACTAGAGGATTGTGGGTAGCTGCCCCAAATCAACTACCGTGTTCACTCAATATAAGGAAACTATAAACTTTAGCACGTCCATCCCGTGGTTAGCTGACCACACCTACCTACTAGTACCCGGAGGATACAGCAGAAGACTCCAGCAGCATTTATAATTCCTGTATATTGTATATAATGTCATATTTCTATTTTTCTATAATATTATATGTATGTACATATCCACTAGACACATATTATAATACGGGTACATAGACATTTCCTGATACGGATCTCTAATCACTATTAGTATTTATATTATAAGATCCGTTAAACTCCACCAGATAACACATATTACTGTCCTGCGAGACAAAATATATAATAAGTATAATGATCTGGTGCTATAAAGGTTATTAGGTACACGGTGATAATATATTATTATATTCATTAGCACACCGTGATGTTTTTTTTTTCAAGTGTATGTTATAAATAATCATATTCGTACTACTCACGGAATCCTTAACGGATTCGTATAATATTAATATACAACATGTCATTAGATAGTGATGTTACTATAACAGTCTTCTTTAAGACTACATATTCAAATGTGTTGTCAATGACTACAAACACACATACGGATGTTATTTTGTGATATGTTTTATTATCGACAGTTCCGTTACATATAGCTGTCATCATCACATGTATACGATTCATATTACTTGTCTTATTAATTATACCTGAAATATAATACAATATTATGTGGTATAATAATTAAATAGACAGTTCCGTTTCACATAACTGTCTCTTCTTCAAGTAATTCGTATAATATTTCAACATCCTAATCGTTATATGTAACTAAAATTCACTATCGAATATATATATATGACATCTGGTTCACAATTTATTTAGTGCTAATGTTATACCTATGGTTGTACCTCTATTACTAAAGGTTTAGACATGTAGAAATGTTATCCTAGTAATATTATACGTATAACACCCTCCTAAATGTCTGGGGGAGTGGTGTAGAGGTACACTTTACTAAACCATAGGAGTTGGGTACCGTCTGACGTGGCGGGTGAGTCGAGTCGTCGGACGTTCCTCAGGTTCCGGATAGGTGGCAGCACCGATCCGGGTCTGTGGGGACATCTGACGACAAACACCTGGGTCCGTATATAAAGCCCAGGGCTCAGCCGCTACGTCAGAGGCCCTTCTGGCCTCCACACTATGTAAACCACTGTCTTTTAATATTAGCTGCCCCTTTGATATCATTCGGCAGCCGTGAGTGTGCATTAAGTAATAAACCTAACCGTTGGCATACACTTGGAATACTGTCTTACTCTTTCTTTCCGAATCGTAAGACCCGAACCCCCCAGGTCCGTAAGGCCACAAACACTTACAGTAGAATAGAAGAATTACATTTATAAAATATACACCGACCCGAATATACTGACCTGTACCTTTTGAGTCACATGTAGAAAAAGTCAAATCATTCTTTTTAATGAAACTGGAGGATTGCTAATTTTCCAACATGAGTTTGGAACGGAACTGTTTTTTTTTCTGGCAGCATTCTTCTCAATCAATGGCCAAAGGCCTGCTTTATGTACCGGTTTCAGTATGGAATTGTAACAAGCGGTGTCTTTACATGAAGCAACTTAAAATGACTTAGTGAAAACATAGACTTATTGTAAGGCTGTGTTTAGTAATTCCAATGTACATGTATGTATAAGGTGCCTTTCTCATGGCGACCAGCAGTTGATGTAGATTTGGCTCACCGTAATACATTTACCCTCCTAGAAAGTACCAACCCTTACAAACGCACCTATATATTACCATAGACAAAACACTGAATCTGTATAAGGATCATTATGATAAGACTCCCTTGGGGGTGTCTGCTATCCCTTGAACCTGCAATATATATCCCCTACACATGCCTATAAAGGCCAAATCCCACTACGTGAAAAATGGGTCTGAAATGTCTGTGATTCTGGATATCGGCAACATTCTACTCTTGCCAATTTCCTAAATCACAAGGGTACTCACTGCACTTCTTACCACTCCAAATCCGACTATAGCTGATAGTAGCAGGGGAATCTCTGTGATTTTCATTACTGCACAGATGAGTTGCTAGAATGATTCACAGAGATAGAGTATTTGATATTAAAATCACAGTTGTCTCTGACTATTTTCTGTTGTTTGCAATGGTCTCCTGCATAGCATAAACAAATGTAGCTTGCATAAATCACAAACAGAACCCCATTATGACTGTAGTATGTGGAACTTGGCTCCTGATTTATCAAAGACACACCTCTTCTGATTTCCTAGAAACTGTTGTTTTCCTCTAAATCACAGGGATTTTGAGTCTATCACAGAGATTTCAAGCCCTTTGTGAGGAAAATATCAAAAACTTTTGATGTACTATACTCCCTAAATACCAGCACTTTGACAGGGATTCTTAGCCTTTATGGGTCTTCCCTAGACGATATTACCACCCCAATATCGGCTAAGCACAAACATATCCTATTTCACAACGATTTCCCGACCATATTCACGTTGTGGGATTTGGCCTTAAAGGTACATGGCTAAAGGTAATCTATTGGTGGACAGCACATGAGAATATGCCGCAAGTCACAGGGCACTCAGGCATAGCGCCACAACAGAAGGAGATACGGCCCAGGGAACAGAGTAATAAAGGTCTCATGTATACTATTGAAGGTTTCCCTACATCTAGACAACTACATAATGTCATCAATCATTTGTATTTATATGACATTCTTTCTTACCACTGTCATGACTATGTGGTTTATAGTTATGTATGATATGTCCTTGATGTTGCTTATCTATAAATGCACGCCCCAGTCCCCATGGTACTACAGTAATACCCCACGCATAAGGCGCACCCCACTTTGTTAATATGAGAGAAAAGATAAAGATATCATAACTTCTGTTCTAATCAATAGATGTTTCCAAAATTCAAAGTATGCTATAATATGGGTACATGACAGATGACAGGTACATGATTATGTTACATGACTGCCTATGTCCATCATTACCTACGTATAAAGTATGGAGGTAACATGGTATTATGACGACTGTAAGCATGTGTTTCAAACTCATAGATAAAGAATAAGACATGATACATAAATTCAAGATAAAGTAAGCGGGACATCGCATTGGATGTTGATAGTTGGAATGATACTAGGCTACCCCTACTACTTCTTTTTCTTAACTGAAATCATATGAGTTTTTGAACACTTACAAACGTTTTGTAAGGAGGGGATACCGCCTACACGCTACAAATAGCAGTGACTCACAGACAAGCTAGGAAGACGAGTAAGCCTTCTATACTCAATTCTGTATAAAGGAAAATGGTATCTCTTTCCCACACTTGTAAAGCCAGCAGGCTAACTTTGAGTTTGGTCTACAGATTGAAAGTGGCATACCTTTTTGTAAGGCACTTTAGGGATGCACAAAGGATGTTGTGAATATGGGGCCTGGTGGTAATCAGAATGATGTATATCTAACATGATGTGGCAGATGGTTATAGGTGACAGCCAAGTAGGATCTGCTTTTCTCTGAACAATGACCAATCCAGACAGCAAACTGTTTTATAATCACAGAGGCAGGTGCAGTATAAAAGGACAGACCTGTGGAAGGACATGAGTGTTTCTTTTTTTAAATTGGCGATTAAGTTATGATTGTTGATTAGACAATTCATTGTCATTTATGTTAAACAAATAAAATGACGTTTCTTCCCTTGACACTTTGAATTACTTTTACAATGAAAGTATTATAAATTTCTAGTTTAAGGGTGTTATAATTATCTAGCCTACTAGTTATTATAATGGTATATATTGTAGCGGTTCTGCTACTCAGGTGTCTGCTACACTGGGACTCACATAGGGGGCAGGCCTGCATAGTCTCATCTAAGTCACCTGACCCCCTCCCAGGTAGCCACCACACACACAAGGAGGCCACCATATTGTTTTGGTTGGACCCCAATTTTGGTGGATTTGGAATTGGATTACCATGCCACCAAAGGGTTCCCCAAGGAACTGCAGGACATGTGGTTACAAACATGTGCCTCCTACAGGCAAGAAGTGTGTTTTCAATCCAGCCAATTTATCTATGAGCCAACAGGCAGGCTTACAAAAGGGGAACCACCCCACCTGGTCAGGGTGACACTGACTCTGGCTCAGACCTGGAGGAGGATTCTGATTTCCAGGCCCTCCAGGGCTGCCTGGAATCTCAACAGCAACAGCTTACAGGCCTGGCCAATGAATTCTCAGTCATAAAGGACACTGTAACTGACCTGCAAGGAGGAGTCTCCAAGATACTAGCCATAGTCAGCACAGACCCACCTACTACTAGTACACCTAGGCCTAGTGGTCTACCTGGAGGTACACCTGTGCTACCACCTCTGTTTGGGGGTACTAGGGCCCCCTCAGGGCCTCTCCCCTACTCTGAAGATGAGGAGGAGGGTGAGGATAGCTCTGACAGCGAGGAGGAGGCCAAGCGCAAAAAGAAGAAAAAGAAGAAGAAGCCATTTGATCTCTCTAGACACCTCCCTAAAGATGTTAAAAAGGCCACTTCATTTGCACAGCTGGTAGGTGCCCTCTCTACACTACACTCCATTCACCTGATGAAGGACCCTTGGACTCCTTATTGTGGTAACATACAATACCACATTCAGTTTTTGTGTGACAGGGAGGCCATGGGTCTGTACACATTAGATCAGCTCCGGTGTTATGATTATGGAGTCAGAGAAAGGGCCAACCACTATGATGCCCAGGCCTTTGTATATGGGGATGAGGAGATGATCAATTTACACCTGGTACACAAGCCTACTACTACCCCCTCCTCCACCCAGGGAGGGGCCCAAGGTGGGGGTTCCAAGAAGAAAAGGAACAAGTCCAAATTTGAACCTGACCCCTCTATGCCCTGTTGGAGGTACAACAATTTCAAATGCAGGTCAGGTGATGACTGTCAGCAGCAGTATGTCTGTTACCACTGCTGGGATGCATCCCACAAGATGAGAGCCTGCACCAACGTCAAAAGGGCTGCCGCGGCAAAATCCTCCGCGTGACTGGAAACTCCCATCAGCGCCCCTCGGTCGGACGCGGCCGGTGAGTTACCGGCTGCAATTAATCCGAGCGCCCCCATAGGCGCCTCTCAGCTCATTTGCATACACGAACAAGAACGGTGCCCGGATGTGGCATTCGACAATGTCGATTGTGTTCATGATATTATTGCAAGTGTGAGTCGAATTCCTTCTTCTTGTTTAAGATTAAGTGCATTTGAATCGAACAATCCTGTTAATTCTTCAGTTTTTGAAAACTTTGGTAGGTTTCCCATCGGTCCGCTGTCGTCTTGTTCAAATCCAAGATGGCGACGGCCGGACGGAGAAACGCACGAAGACGCTAAGGTAAATCATGATATCTCTGGATTGTGGGTGAATGGAGTGGTTTCAGTGTCTGCCGACCCCAGAATCGATTAAATCAGGCCTGATTGGGGGGGGGGGGAGGATACTATCAAAGCTCAAATCGATCCAGAATACCAAAATCCAGACCTCAACTTGGTTAGTGTTGACATTATTAACCCTCCATCACCCACCTTTCGTGCTCCCGGTGTCATTGAATATGTTCCCGGTGTCAATGAATGTGTCCCTGGTGTCAATGTGGGGGTCCCCAGTGTCATTGGAAGTGTCCCCAGTGTCAATGTACCCAATGTTGTTGATTATGACCCAGCTGTACCCAATGTTCAAGAATGTGCCCTATTTAAACCCAGTGCTGGTGTTGATAGTTGTGACAATTTTGTATACAATGTTGATGTAGGTGCCCCTACTGTCTGTGCCAGAGGTTCTATATGTGATGGCAGTGTTACGGATACGGGACTGTTCCCGGCGGGTGACAGTCATGAATGTGTTGTTGCACAAAATGTCTTCTCTGACCCTGTATGTAGTGATGATATCAATGTTGGTCTGTCACCTGTGGGTGACGGTGCGTCACCCGCCGGTGATGGCTACCCTACTAGCAGTGTATGTGATCCTGATACTTGTGTTAGCAATAATGTTGTCATTGATGTAGCAGATACCGTTCCAGTGTGTAGTAACACACCCATATGCCTTGTATACATACCTAATGTCCATGAACCAATTGTAGTTTACAGAGACTGTGTCCTCAGTATTTGTGCATGCGAGCACAAAATTGGACCTGTTCGATCTCAGCTTAGCCCTTGTAGGTTAGCTGCAGAATTCTACAGATACAAGGGTCATATGTGTGCTCATGATGATTTTGTATTAGCTGGTGTTTACAGTGGTTTCAATATAGTGGACAATACACACATAGACCCCTATGATTGGACTGGAAACTCCCATCAGCGCCCCTCGGTCGGACGCGGCCGGTGAGTTACCGGCCGCAATTAATCCAAGCGCCCCCATAGGCGCCTCTCAGCTCATTTGCATACACGAACAAGAACGGTGCCCGGATGTGGCAGTCGACAATGTCGATTGTGTTCATGATATTATTGCAAGTGCGAGTCGAATTCCTTCTTCTTGTTTAAGATTAAGTGCATTTGAATCGAACAATCCTGTTAATTCTTCAGTTTTTGAAAACTTTGGTAGGTTTCCCATCGGTCCGCTGTCGTCTTGTTCAAATCCAAGATGGCGAAGGCCGGACGGAGAAACGCACGAAGACGCTAAGGTAAATCATGATATCTCTGGATTGTGGGTGAATAGAGTGGTTTCAGTGTCTGCCGACCCCAGAATCGATCAAATCAGGCCTGATTTGGGGGGGAGGATACTATCAAAGCTCAAATCGATCCAGAATACCAAAATCCAGACCTCAACTTGGTTAGTGTTGACATTATTAACCCTCCATCACCCACCTTTCGTGCTCCCGGTGTCATTGAATATGTTCCCGGTGTCAATGAATGTGTCCCTGGTGTCAATGTGGGGGTCCCCAGTGTCATTGGAAGTGTCCCCAGTGTCAATGTACCCAATGTTGTTGATTATGACCCAGCTGTACCCAATGTTCAAGAATGTGCCCTATTTAAACCCAGTGCTGGTGTTGATAGTTGTGACAATTTTGTATACAATGTTGATGTAGGTGCCCCTACTGTCTGTGCCAGAGGTTCTATATGTGATGGCAGTGTTACGGATACGGGACTGTTCCCGGCGGGTGACAGTCATGAATGTGTTGTTGCACAAAATGTCTTCTCTGACCCTGTATGTAGTGATGATATCAATGTTGGTCTGTCACCTGTGGGTGACGGTGCGTCACCCGCCGGTGATGGCTACCCTACTAGCAGTGTATGTGATCCTGATACTTGTGTTAGCAATAATGTTGTCATTGATGTAGCAGATACCGTTCCAGTGTGTAGTAACACACCCATATGCCTTGTATACATACCTAATGTCCATGAACCAATTGTAGTTTACAGAGACTGTGTCCTCAGTATTTGTGCATGCGAGCACAAAATTGGACCTGTTCGATCTCAGCTTAGCCCTTGTAGGTTAGCTGCAGAATTCTACAGATACAAGGGTCATATGTGTGCTCATGATGATTTTGTATTAGCTGGTGTTTACAGTGGTTTCAATATAGTGGACAATACACACATAGACCCCTATGATTGGACTGGAAACTCCCATCAGCGCCCCTCGGTCGGACGCGGCCGGTGAGTTACCGGCCGCAATTAATCCAAGCGCCCCCATAGGCGCCTCTCAGCTCATTTGCATACACGAACAAGAACGGTGCCCGGATGTGGCAGTTGACAATGTCGATTGTGTTCATGATATTATTGCAAGTGCGAGTCGAATTCCTTCTTCTTGTTTAAGATTAAGTGCATTTGAATCGAACAATCCTGTTAATTCTTCAGTTTTTGAAAACTTTGGTAGGTTTCCCATCGGTCCGCTGTCGTCTTGTTCAAATCCAAGATGGCGAAGGCCGGACGGAGAAACGCACGAAGACGCTAAGGTAAATCATGATATCTCTGGATTGTGGGTGAATAGAGTGGTTTCAGTGTCTGCCGACCCCAGAATCGATCAAATCAGGCCTGATTTGGGGGGGAGGATACTATCAAAGCTCAAATCGATCCAGAATACCAAAATCCAGACCTCAACTTGGTTAGTGTTGACATTATTAACCCTCCATCACCCACCTTTCGTGCTCCCGGTGTCATTGAATATGTTCCCGGTGTCAATGAATGTGTCCCTGGTGTCAATGTGGGGGTCCCCAGTGTCATTGGAAGTGTCCCCAGTGTCAATGTACCCAATGTTGTTGATTATGACCCAGCTGTACCCAATGTTCAAGAATGTGCCCTATTTAAACCCAGTGCTGGTGTTGATAGTTGTGACAATTTTGTATACAATGTTGATGTAGGTGCCCCTACTGTCTGTGCCAGAGGTTCTATATGTGATGGCAGTGTTACGGATACGGGACTGTTCCCGGCGGGTGACAGTCATGAATGTGTTGTTGCACAAAATGTCTTCTCTGACCCTGTATGTAGTGATGATATCAATGTTGGTCTGTCACCTGTGGGTGACGGTGCGTCACCCGCCGGTGATGGCTACCCTACTAGCAGTGTATGTGATCCTGATACTTGTGTTAGCAATAATGTTGTCATTGATGTAGCAGATACCGTTCCAGTGTGTAGTAACACACCCATATGCCTTGTATACATACCTAATGTCCATGAACCAATTGTAGTTTACAGAGACTGTGTCCTCAGTATTTGTGCATGCGAGCACAAAATTGGACCTGTTCGATCTCAGCTTAGCCCTTGTAGGTTAGCTGCAGAATTCTACAGATACAAGGGTCATATGTGTGCTCATGATGATTTTGTATTAGCTGGTGTTTACAGTGGTTTCAATATAGTGGACAATACACACATAGACCCCTATGATTGGACTGGAAACTCCCATCAGCGCCCCTCGGTCGGACGCGGCCGGTGAGTTACCGGCCGCAATTAATCCAAGCGCCCCCATAGGCGCCTCTCAGCTCATTTGCATACACGAACAAGAACGGTGCCCGGATGTGGCAGTCGACAATGTCGATTGTGTTCATGATATTATTGCAAGTGCGAGTCGAATTCCTTCTTCTTGTTTAAGATTAAGTGCATTTGAATCGAACAATCCTGTTAATTCTTCAGTTTTTGAAAACTTTGGTAGGTTTCCCATCGGTCCGCTGTCGTCTTGTTCAAATCCAAGATGGCGAAGGCCGGACGGAGAAACGCACGAAGACGCTAAGGTAAATCATGATATCTCTGGATTGTGGGTGAATAGAGTGGTTTCAGTGTCTGCCGACCCCAGAATCGATCAAATCAGGCCTGATTTGGGGGGGAGGATACTATCAAAGCTCAAATCGATCCAGAATACCAAAATCCAGACCTCAACTTGGTTAGTGTTGACATTATTAACCCTCCATCACCCACCTTTCGTGCTCCCGGTGTCATTGAATATGTTCCCGGTGTCAATGAATGTGTCCCTGGTGTCAATGTGGGGGTCCCCAGTGTCATTGGAAGTGTCCCCAGTGTCAATGTACCCAATGTTGTTGATTATGACCCAGCTGTACCCAATGTTCAAGAATGTGCCCTATTTAAACCCAGTGCTGGTGTTGATAGTTGTGACAATTTTGTATACAATGTTGATGTAGGTGCCCCTACTGTCTGTGCCAGAGGTTCTATATGTGATGGCAGTGTTACGGATACGGGACTGTTCCCGGCGGGTGACAGTCATGAATGTGTTGTTGCACAAAATGTCTTCTCTGACCCTGTATGTAGTGATGATATCAATGTTGGTCTGTCACCTGTGGGTGACGGTGCGTCACCCGCCGGTGATGGCTACCCTACTAGCAGTGTATGTGATCCTGATACTTGTGTTAGCAATAATGTTGTCATTGATGTAGCAGATACCGTTCCAGTGTGTAGTAACACACCCATATGCCTTGTATACATACCTAATGTCCATGAACCAATTGTAGTTTACAGAGACTGTGTTCTCAGTATTTGTGCATGCGAGCACAAAATTGGACCTGTTCGATCTCAGCTTAGCCCTTGTAGGTTAGCTGCAGAATTCTACAGATACAAGGGTCATATGTGTGCTCATGATGATTTTGTATTGGCTGGTGTTTACAGTGGTTTCAATATAGTGGACAATACACACATAGACCCCTATGATTGTAGCAACTACTCCAGTATTCTGGATGATGAATTCAATGTAGAAATGAATGACACAATTCTCGGAGAATTGCAGGAAGGCAAGGTCACCTTAGCTATTGACTCACCTAGGTGCATTCATAGTCTGGGTGCAATCAGGAAAAAGGATGGCACCCTCAGACCAATCACTGACTGTAAAAGGCCTTTAAACAGATCCATAAACAACTACATGGACCACACCTGTGATACTTTCACGTACAAAGGGGTAGATTACCTCACGGAGATCCTTAATCCCTATGACTATATTTGTTCTATTGACTTATCTCAAGCCTATAGGAGCATGAACATTGACAAAGACAATGCTTCTTACCAATGCTTTAGATGGGATTTAGGAGAGGGAGAGCAAGTATTTGAAGACAGAGTCCTTTCCTTCGGTCTCAGGTGTTCACACAGTTGGGAGATTGGATTGTCAGGTGTATGCATCGCCGAGGATTCTACCAGGTTTCTAACTATATTGATGACCTGACAGTTATGGGACCCACTTATGATCAATGTGCCTATGCTCAAAGTGTCCTCATTTCAGTGGTGAGAAGTATGGGCTTCCATGTAAAGTGGCCCAAAGTCACTTGCCCTTCTCAGCGTGCAGTCTGCCTCGGTATAATGGTCGACAGCAAGGCGATGGAAATTAGCCTCCCAAGTGAAAAATTGCTTATGCTTTATCAGACCTTGTACGATTTTGCTTCGAAGAAGACTGCCACTAAGTGCGAACTCCAGCAGCTGGCGGGCATCCTCGGCTATTGTTCCACTGTGGTTCGGGGTGGCCGTACCTTCAGTCGCAGAGTGATCAACTTGACCAATAGCGTCAAGGAAGCACACCATAGAGTGAGACTAAATGATCAGTTCCGAGCAGACTTAAGGTGGTGGATAGCCTTTGCGGGGGTCTTCAACGGCAAGGCCAGAATTTTGTGCCCCAAGACTCCTTCTGCTGTTATTTCGTGTGACTCATCGTCCCATGGATTTGGGGCCTACCACATGGGAGATTGGCTCTATGGTGTCTGGTTCTACAAGTACATACCAGCACTCCCCTACTATGCTGACCATTTCTTCCCGGTCCCTACTTTTGATGATTTGTCTCATGACATCAACATCCAGGAACTTTGGCCTGTACTGATGGCCTTGGTCAGGTGGGGTCCAGTGTATAGGGACACTACCATCCTCATCTTGAGTGATAATACCCAGGTTTGCAGTATGTTGAGCTCTGGTAGGAGCCGTAATAACGTCAGCATGGACCTCCTGCGAGAATTGTTTTGGCTCGCCTTCACATACAATGTCAATATCAAATGTTCCTACATCAGGTCTGGCGATAATATTGAGGCTGATTACATTTCTTGCTTAGCATACCCTCAAGTTGCAGCAGTCTCACCTCCCTTTCCCATGTGTTGTAGGTCTGTCCCTGTTACGTCAGGAGGCCCGGAGTCTACAAGACCAAGCCCTGGCTGAGAGCTCATACAGATCGTACAGGTCCAGGTGGAAAGACTATCATGAATTTTGTGACATTCAGCCACTTCCATGTACGCAGGAGAGTGTTTGTTTATATGTGGCGTACCTAGCCCGGAGGCTTAAGTACTCAAGCATTGAACAGTATGTAAGTGCCCTGTCATATCTCCAGCACCTGCACGGTTATACTCCAGTCAATGCTACCAATTTCATGGTCAAACGGACAATGTTAGGAGCCAAGCGTAAGCTAGGTTATTCGCCAGTGCAAGCTATGCCTTTGGAGCCTACACATCTCCTCCAATTCTACAAGCATCTGGACATGTCAGTGTCGTTTCATTTGTGTTGGTGGACGGCAGCCATTACTGCCTTTTGCAGCCTTCTACGCAAAGCACACGTAACAAGTTCCTCCCAAGCTATATGTCTCCAGGATTTATCCTTCCATGACTGGGGGCTACTAAACATTCGTAAGGGGTAATGAGGAGGCCTTCATAGGACGGGCTTTCCCAAAAACTACAAAAAAAACCCCACCCCCCAAAAAAAAAACAACAAAACAAACAAACCCAACTGCATATATATGTACACTCTAGCAATAGCAGGTATAAGTGGATAGGTACCCCCCCCCCACACTTACTGCACATCACACACTGACTGTGCGCTGAGCCCACCTCTGCTATAGTATAAGTGGATAGGTACCCCCCCCCCCCCACACTTACTGCACATCACATACTGACTGTGCGCTGAGCCCATCTCTGCTATAGTATAAGTGGATAGGTACCCCCCCCCCCACACTTACTGCACATCACACACTGACTGTGCGCTGAGCCCACCTCTGCTATAGTATAAGTGGATAGGTACCCCCCCCCCCACACTTACTGCACATCACATACTGACTGTATGTATATTGAGCCCTCCCTGCTCTAAGTGGATAACGTACCCCCCACACTTACTGCACATCGTACACTGACTGTATACTGACCTCATCTCTGCTCTAAGTGGATGATGCGCCTCACACACTTACTGCCATCACACACTGACTGTATGTATGTTGAGTTTAAATCTCTGCTCTAAGTGGATAACACACCTCCCACATTACCTGCACATTAAGACAGCAGCTTAGGGGGATAACCCGCTGATGGTAGTGAATATAGGTTTATATATAGATACCATCTTAATATGGGCTTAACTTCACACTTTGCTAATCCCCACTGGAAGGTGGACCTCAGCATCTCAAAGTGAAAGGAATGAACTCCTTATAACATATATACTATATTGTGTATTGTGTCGCCCACCACCTCCACCTCCGGTTACCCACGTCAACCTTTACACCAAATTTAATTGAGTGCTTTAAATTTAGTTTCTTTCACTTAATTGACAACTCGAAGGATAATTATTGGTGGTGTTAACTCATATCTCACACATCTGTGATCACGAGTCTTAGATGGGGGTGATCTCCAGGGAGTTATTGAAAATCAAGTCGATGACTTGCAGTATTCAGGATCTCTATAAAACCACTTCTACTGGATGGTGTTTCTCAAATGGTGAATAGTTAATATTTAAGTTAGATACCTAAATTGAGACTGTCTGCTTCATCATTCAAGACAGCACTCACCAGCTGCCTAATCTGAAAGAATGCCCTTTCTTCACTGAAACACACTGTGATGTCAAATGTTTTCCATAGTCTTCCTGTCACACCTGTGTGCCTTTCCAGTGGAGGTACTTATATTGTCTTCATACCCTTTCATAGGCATGTGATCAGATGGCAACTATCCATCATGGCCATTCAGGTGTGCTGTGTGTCAAACAATTATTCTGTATATTTTGGTACCCCACATATAACCTGGGCCTGTTAAGTACATTGTAGTAATTCAATGTGAGATATCCTCACCAGTAAGGCATACCCCCTACTTTTGTTGCTTGCACTAGGGGCCTATCCTGTAAGGCATACCCCCTACTTTTGTTGCTTGCACTAGGGGCCTATCCTGTAAGGCATACCCCCTACTTTTGTTGCTTGCACTAGGGGCCTATCCAGTAAGGCATACACCCTACTTTTGTTGCTTGCACTAGGGGCCTATCCTGTAAGGCATACCCCCTACTTTTGTTGCTTGCACTAGGGGCCTATCCAGTAAGGCATACCCCCTACTTTTGTTGCTTGCACTAGGGGCCTATCCTGTAAGGCATACCCCCTACTTTTGTTGCTTGCACTAGGGGCCTATCCTGTAAGGCATACCCCCTACTTTTGTTGCTTGCACTAGGGCCCTATCCTGTAAGGCATACCCCCTACTTTTGTTGCTTGCACTAGGGCCCTATCCTGTAAGGCATACCCCCTACTTTTGTTGCTTGCACTAGGGCCCTATCCTGTAAGGCATACCCCCTGCCACTTGCAATAAATGACTTGGCCCTTACTTCATACCAATGCAGTCACAGTATGGTGGAGTGTGAAGCAATGCACAGCACTACGTCACAACACTCATTGGTATTATAATCTCTGTAAAGTAATGTTGACAACATAATATAACACTGCCATTTCAACACGCTGTACTTGGTATATATGGATGTGGGATTATTACATGAATTATAGGGAAACCAAAGAGAGATCCACTCTAACTACTAAGTGCCATGGAGCGATCCACATGGCTCATGGTAGTTTGTTGCAAACATTGTTGGAAGTTGATCTGTATGAACTCCTGGGCGCTCGTTTATTTCAACCAGGCTATATCCCTTATGCTTATTCAAGACCGGCACTTGTTTAAGACTTAAATTATTGTGTATTTCAAAATTTCAATACCCCTGTGGCTCTCATTCAACGCCAACGTATATACAGGCCAATATGGTAAGTTTAAGCAGCCAACTGAGTTTATCAAAATAGGACGCCTGTATGATAAGATCTTGCCCACCAATGATGGGCATAACTATATAGCTCTGGTGTACCAGACTGGTGCAGGTACCAGGTACAGTTAATACATGTAGATATTGTAGGATCACTATCTGCCTGGTGCAGGTACCAGGTACAGTTAATACATGTAGATATTGTAGGATCACTATCTGCCTGGTGCAGGTACCAGGTACAGTTAGTACATGTAGATATTGTGATATACATGTAGCAGCACTCACCTTTCTGTTCTAGTGCAGAGACCAGGTTCAGTTAGTGCATAGTGCAGGTTCAGTTAGTGCATAGTGCAGGTTCAGTTAGTGCATAGTGCAGGTTCAGTTAGTGCATAGTGCAGGTCGATATATAGGCAAAGGTTCACGAGAGGGAGGAATCTGAGAGTGTTATCACATGCGCAGTTCAGTTTCCATATCACACAACACTCGCGGGAGTGCGATGCGGGTACTAAACTGTAAGTGCGATAACACTCTCAGATTCCCCCCACTCATGAACCTTTGCATTTATTTCATGTTAACTCAATCTAAAACAGCTTACATCTAATAGAATTTTGCAGAATGATCGTGCATAACTAGCCATGCACAGTGTTTACACTACCATCTCGAAGCTATGAGGTTATCAAAAGGTCACGTGAGATATTCTCACAGGTTATCTCATGGATAGTATCTTATGGGGTTGTGTGAGATGCAGAGCTGCTATGGTAGAGCTACGGGTTATCAGTATCTAGGGCATACCAGCATGAAATAATGTGATATATAGACAAAGGTGCACGAGAATTGGTCCCAACTGAGGGTTATCACATGAGGCTTCTCACTGAGGGTTATCACATGAGGCTTCAGTGGGGACCAATTTGAGTGCTCCTTTCCCAATCAGCAATGGAGCATTGGGCCATGCTTGTCCATGTTTGGCCCAATATAAGCCGACATTGGCCCAATATAAGCCAACATTGCCCCAATGTATCCTTGCTACCTAGGATTGTATTTAGCTCAAGTTATTTTTGTCAGGAATGTTAAAAAATTCATTTATTTGGTATTAGTGTAGGGGCCGGCATCGATGTATATATATTAGTGCGGTTCATCCGAGAGACGTGCTCGTGTGGTACTCGTTCCTTCTATGCCAACCAGGTGTCGCTTCGCGAAACCCGTTTGGTACAAGAGGGGGCAGCACCATGTCTCGCGTCCAGCTTCTACTAAGAAGCCAGATGATCCGCAGAAGGGGACTGGACCTAGTCCAGTCAAGACGTATACCAGGAACTGAAAGTACGTGAATAAAAGGCCTACCCGAGCGGTAGGGGTGATCTGGGGCTTTGCCCAACCCGAATCTCTCGTGTTGTGTTGGTACCTTTAGTGATAAGCGAGCCAACGAGCCACCCAACATTTAAGTCGATACGAACCATTACATTAGTAATCATTTCAGCATCAGTTAGGCCACTCCAAAAAAATAACTTGTTTCTCATCACCACCCTCGTCAGTAAAATCACCATTTGAGATCTTTGAGAGAATTTTCTGAGAAAAGTTTGGTACCAAATGAAAGCTTATGGTCCATGGAATGCAGCTGGCTATCAATAATAGACATTATCACACTTTTTTTTTATAGTCAATGATAAATTTACTATTAAAATGCAATTTTTCTTATACACGGCCGTTCGTGATGTGCCAGCGATACATTCACGCCCTAAAGAAATGCTACGGCAAAAAAAAAAAAAAAAAAAAAATTGATAATTAAAATCCTCCCTTGTCTCATTTTTCATAACTTGGTGATGAGAAACAAGATTTTTTTTTGGAGTGGCCTTATATGACCATTTGCAATGATCTACCTGGCAATGTGATATGGGGAAGGGTTATCACCCTGGGGTGTGTGATACAGAGGTTCTTGGTTAAGCCTATGGGGTTGTCGTATTCAACTTGAGATAAATACATGTAGCAGCACTCACCTTTCTGGTGCAGAGACCAGGTACAGCCAGCTGTGTGTACTCCTTGAGGCGTGTTTCAGGTGTGCATAGCTGGAGGACAGGTGTAGCTTCTACAGACAGGTGTCTTATGGTGGTTCTGCAGCACGTGCACCCGGCCATGACGGCACAGACAGCGTAACGCTCCTCCTGTTACTATGGTAACTCACCACGAGATTCCTGATCCATGAGTATGGTTATGACACAGCCATGCAGTGCTGCCACCTGATGGATACTTTTAGAACGCAACATGTGGCAAGTAATAGTGTGCACATTACGCCCCCATGTAAGTACTGGCGAAACTATCACATCTGTACAAAATATTTGCCTGCAGGTTATGTGGATGTAAATTCTGCCCTCTCGTGAGTCATATGGTATTCAGGCCTGCACTGAAGGGTGTTCTGGCTGCTGATTGGTTTAGAATTAGACAGAAGAAATATTGGCAAGGGTGTTATAATTATCTCGGTACAAGTTACTATAACGGTATATATGTGTAGCGGTTCTGCTACCGGTACTATATATGTGTGTCCCCTGTCCCCCCAGGTAGCCACCACACACACAAGGAGGCCACCATATTGTTTGGTTGGTGCCATTTTTTTTTTCTTTTGTGTGTTTTCCTTAATAAATTAAGGGCATTAAGAGCAATTGTGACAAATTATATTACTGTTTGGTTCTATTTCCTTAGTTAAGTATAGCGGTCATATATAATTATGAAAAAATTCACAGGTGTTTCCAAATAGTAAATAAATGGAATAGAAGGTGTGTTTTTATACTGTGACGAGAACGCACGGCGTCGACCGCTCCCATACCTTGCCGGGCTGCCCCAGCCCTCCCCCCAGGGATCTGCCACTCTTCACGGAAGCCCTGTCCGCAGTTACCCCTATTTTCGCCCATGCAGCGACCTTCTTTCCCACATCAATCTCACAAATCTACACTAAGACAATTTTTATGTTATAGTCAGGGAGGTGGACTGGAAGTTTAGGCACCCCTACCAACCTTTGTTTAGTCTGTATTCTTTAGTTTAGGGGTATATTTTGATGAAACAGTGACAGCACTCCAGCTTCCTTCTTCACCCTGTTACTTGTGGACAGGGACTGAAGTAACCGGTCCCGCACACGGGGCCCTGTTTCTACCCAAGCTTTGTAAAATATGCCTTATCTGCACAAAGTCACACAATTTAAAGTAGCACTATGGTTAGATATGACTTTAATTAAAGTAGCCTCTTCGGTTTTATTGACAAAATATTAGTGCAAACCACTGTATTTTTAAGTCAACTGACAGCCTGATCTGCACTGGGAAAAAAGAGGCAGTGGCCATTTTGGCCCCAAGCCAGTCCCCAAATTTAGAACCCCCAGTATGGTAAATTCTGGACATATTTACATAATTCAAGTAGTGACTCCCACTAACTTGGGGTCATAGACCATTATGGCATTGTTGTATTTTTTAGAAATTGTCTCATTATTCCATAAATTCAGACTGAAATTCCAGCCAATCAGGGCAGCCCTGTCAGGGCCCTGTTGGGCCCTATGGGGTCCTGTTAGGCCCTCCCCCATTGGCTGGGGCTGGTCAGGTGGTCAGGCCTAGCCAAGCTCTATATAAGCAGTCCAGCCTGCCCAGTCAGGCAGAACCAAACTGGCTCTCACCTCACACACTGCCAACTAGGAGCAACTCACCACCAGCTCACCAACCCACTGCTAACAAGGAGCAGTCTCCACCACCTCACTGCCAACAAGGAGCAGTCTCCACCACCTCACTGCCAACCAGGAGCAGTCTTCGCACCTTCCCGGGTCCACCCCACTGGAACCGAACAACTTTAACATGAGTACGAGTCGCTCAACCAAACGCTGTGTCGCACCTTCTCGGGTCCACCCCACTGGAACCACACAACTTTAACATGAGTCCGAGTCACTCAACCGAACACCCTGTCGCACCTTCCCGGGTCCACCTCACTGGAACAGAACAACTTTAACATGAGTCCGAGTCACTCAACCAAACGCCGTGTCGCACCTTCTCAGGTCCACCCCACCAGAACCGAACAACTTAACATGAGTGCGAATCACTCAACCAAATGCTGTGTCGCACCTTCTCGGGTCCACCCCACCAGAACCGAACAACTTTAACATGAATCCGAATCACTCAACCGAACACCTTTAATGCAGGGCCGAGTCACCCCTGCTCCACCCAACACCGACGTCCCCCGGCAAGAGTCGTTCCACTTCTACGGACCATCCCTAGCTTGGCTGGAGGAGCCGTTGAACTTTACTTACATTGGGCTTAGCGGAGACCTGGCCCCCATCCATAGTTATCATATACGTGTGGGCTTAGCGATGTACTGGCCCCATCAACTTTAACTTTATTTATGTTGGGCCTAGCGGAGACCTGGCCCCTATCCATAGTTATCACACATGTGTGGGCTTAGCGATGTCCTGGCCCCATCAACTTTAACTTTATTTACGTTGGGCTTAGCGGAGACCTGGCCCCTATCCATAGTTATCACCTACGTGTGGGCTTAGCAATGTCCTGGCCCGTTTGATATAGAAATATAGTGTAACTGATAGAGACCACCTTGTTGACTATTTTACTTTAGAATAAAAGAATGTATAACTGTAATCCCTAGGTTGTCTTATGTCCTTGACCTGGTGTTAACGCCATCCTAGTGGTCCGAACTTGGAGCTTTCTAGTTCCCCTTTAGTAAGAACACAACGAGAAGTACTAGACCCCGCACCACCCTTTGCGGGGAATTCCGCTACAATACTATGCCAGGGCTTGGGGATTTTATGAGGCATGCAAAAGTTAATCTGGCCAATGACAATTTTTAGGCCCAAAATAGGGTAGAATGGCACTCACTGCACATATCATTTCCTTATTTAAGATTTTCAGAGTTAAGCCTATCCAACATTCTGTTACATTGTGTATGAGGGATGAGTTAATTTTGCTATGGTTGAAATTTTTACCAACAAACATTTTAGGCGGTTGTTTTTGTGTGTTACGCTATATAGAAACATAGAGGAAATGGATTTAGTTCCCCGTGACCTATAGGAGGAATGGGCATTTTACCTTCATATTCCAGATCATATCTTAAAGTCATTTTTCTTTTGCAGCAGGGCTAGTTTTGTAGGAATATGACCAAATTAGCCACATAAATGGTGTATAAATGAGAAAAACCTTAGAATAAATGTTGTTTACAGAGATAGGGTAATTTCCAAAATATTGCAGTTTCTACAGATTGCCCCGAACACCCCTTTTTCTGGACATAACCCACCAACAGATTGAAATTTTCAGCTGAAAATGAACTTTTTGTCTTATTTCAATCTTTCTAGGGCTTTTTATGCACAGATGTGCATTTAGGGCCTACCATAGGGACAACTAGCAATTTGGTCGGGTTTGTGGTGTTCAGTCAAAATTTCACTGACTGAGCAACTATCCAATTAACAAGTAGTATTTTGTCCCTGAGTGCAGATATTGGTACAATGTTGATAATAGATATTTATAAATGCATACACTAGAAAAGGTACAGTTGAAGAAATGATCCCCTTTTAGGATATCATCTCATAAAAGTGGGATTAATCATAGGCCTAATTTTTATCATTTTTCAGCAATTAAATGATATTTTCCATGATTTTGCGATTTTCTCTGGGGAATGCCACACCAAATCTTGCAAAAGCAATGCCCTCTTCATCACCATGTGACTGCATTCAATACATATATGCAGTTTGGCAGCTCTAGAGCTTTTACTTGTCTAGAGCATGAGTCTTTGATGCTAAAAGTCACAGCTTGGAAACAGCACTGAAAACCAGTAGGAATTTCAGTGTGAGCTACACATATGGAACTGCTCATATCTTGATATTGAGAAAGGCTGTTACCACCTCACTTGAGAAAGGCTGTTACCACCTCACTTCAGGATATGATAGGACAGAGTCTGAGATTTCATAGAAAAAGGTTTTAGTTTAATCTGAAGACCCCCTGCCTAATTACGTAAAAGTGAGAGTTGTAGAGATACTGTAATACCCTGTGTATAAGGTGTACCCCGTGCATAAGACGCACCCAAGTTCAGGAACATCCTGCGAGGCACATATGTGTAGAGGCAAGGAGAAAGGGTGCTCCGTGCTAAAAGTCAACTTTAAAATTCAAATCATTAGCTTTACAGTGATACATAGCATGAGAAGATACTCCTGTTAGTTTTGGAGGAATGGCTTGCTAGATATGGGTAGGTGTGACCATTTCAAGAATGTTAATAAGCTCTATGTCTAATTGGTCATGAGATATATAGCTAATTAGCATAATTTATGCTAATTAGCTAAATTCGTATAAGTTTTTATTCTTTTGCCCATAACTTTTGATCTAGAAATGGTATTTTCATTCTGTTTTCGCCATAGTAAACCTTGTGGGATGTTCCTTCAAATGGAATCATTGATTTTCCTATTTAGAATGAAAATCATGTTTCCATGGCAACAGAAATCAACAAAAATGCCTATTTTGGCCCAAAAACATTCTTTTTACATGCCAAATTTGGAACCTTTCCGTCCAAAATAAAACATTCTATCAAAAACCATTGAATCCTCCATAAAAAAGTAACCTATAACAGTTTTAGTCATATTTTTCCTATTCTAGTCCATAGTGGTGCCCCCTGGTGGCTAAATCTGGTACTAAATCCCGCAGTAACTGTCCTTTCTGCTTGCTGGCTCACATATAGTATAATATCAATCTTAAATAAGACGTGGTCAGAAGCTGTTATAAGTGCCTTAACGTATTGTTGGAAGAGTTTCTACAGATAGTGTTAATTTACACAGCTGGTCGCTACAGAGAGTGTTCATTTTATACAGATAGTTTTTGGATGGTCAGCCTTTATGTGTAGTACTTCAGATATTAGTGGTCGTTTACACAGATAGCGGTTGTAGGCCGGGGTTGTAGGCCTACACTTATTTCCACTGGAGCTTCATTTTAGCACAAGCAGATAGCCAACAGCAGCTCGGAGGTGATGCTATGGAAATTAAGATGAATTTGAATTGATTTAGAATAAAACATAAATTGATTAAGCTCCCTGGTTTACATTTTCATCGATCCACCCTTGGAGGGACTGTTTCCCCCAATCCAGACAGCCACGCACAGGGTAGATCGATGTAGAAATGTAAGGTAATTATTTACAAGTACCCTGTGTGTACACAATATATATTTTCCTATAGCATACTTTATATTATTTGAATCATTGTAGGTTGATAGGTAGAAAGACGTGAAGAAATGAAATATGTCAAGAACGATCCACATTGAATGTACAGGAAATTGATGGTTGTAGTAATGTGTCCACCTCATAGATTAGTGGTTCCCATCAATCACATTACAGCGCCATTCAGCCTCCAGTAAACTGGGGTCTAGCATACATGGACTCTCTTTACAGAGTAGTCAGTGCATCCCAGATTCGTTTTATGAAGAGAGTCAAGTATAGTGGATTAATTTCATTAGTGGATACATAAAGGGATGCGATCGCAAGCTAGCAGAAATCCTGGACTCACATAAGGGAGTCACGAGTAAATAGGTCAGTAAAGGAGTCAATCTGAGAGCAGACCCAGACTCTGTTTCTCTGTCTGAGTTTACTTCTCTCTCTGTCAGAGAGAACGAACACATCCATAGAAAAACTGAATAAGAAAAAGAATTTTCAGTGTTGAAACCTGGATTTATGGGGCTGTGAAACACTCAGAATTTGAGCCACTTTACTGAGAGAGTAAAATTAAAAGGCCTCTAGGCTACGGATGTAGCTCACCATACTTATGGGAAGAATAGGTGGATCTGGGGAGGGACCGAAAAAAATGTCATCTTTTTTTAAGTGAAAAGCATGTACACGATATATCATAAGAAATAAGAATTGGAAGTCATACAAGTTTAAATGACTAACAGTTTAATTCTATAGCCTAATCAATATTAACAGATAAAAGGGGGTGAGGGTCAAAGACTTGCAGGTGTGAAAGCCCCCCTACTCCATAACCCTAGATATAATCATTCTCTTTAGAACACAGCATTGGGCGTTCTTCGTAGATCTCCCCTTCCTTTGGTTGTAATTGAGCCAAAGTGGACTTTTCACCTACTTGCAGTTGATCTAATTGCTCTCGGTAGGAGGTCTATACAAAAAAGGAATGGTCTACTTCATTATCAGGTATTTAATCACTGAGTTGGAACTTTTCCAACCAGACTTTATTCATGCCGTTTTTCCCCTCAGAGTAAAACCCCTGCCATTGTATTTCTGTAAACGCCTTGCCAATTCTGGTTGGGAAATTTGCCTTTTTAATTTTTTTATTAGTGTTAAGGTTACCTCTATCACGTGTCGAGGTTTGTTTACATGTAGCTCTTTCTGTTCATTGAATTCAACTACGGCAATACTTGGTCACAACAAAGTTTTGATACCCCTGTTAATATCATTATCGACCTAAAGTAAGGTGTTACATCGAAAATTAATTGAGCACATGTTATGTAAAGAGTGAATCTGATAGACAAGACCTGTACCAACGCAATGTAAAAAAAAACAACACAAAAACAACTGATGACGATATCTTCAATAGGAATGGTTGAGAGATGCTCATAATTGAAAAAAAGTTGACAGACATTTTGTCCCTACTGCTCAATATATATATATATATATATATATATACTGTGTGGGCAGTGGCACCTGTTTTGGTGCAGATTGGACCATACAGCACAGGGTGATAACATTGCCCGTAGCCAAAGGGCCAGATAAAATAAACTCCGTTGTTCAGAACTTTCAGAGGTTATTGGATTTGAGAAACTGATGGTGTAAATGATATGATATATATACTACTTCTGTTAGTATTACTTGCCTTATAAATGTATTGATCTGCTAATTCATTTTAGGTAATTAATCCTGGTTCGCCAAGTTATCTAAAAGAGAAGGGATAACAGGCTGATTTCTGCCTCCAATATGCAAGAGTATTATAGAAATGGGTGTAGGTGCATTCTTTTTAGTAGCAACTGTAGCCTTGCTGCCTTACACAGAGCAGGATTGGAGTGGAGGGGGCCATGGTAGTACATGTACTAAGGGTGGGTAGCAACTATAGCCTTGCTGCTTACACAGAGTGGAGGGGGCATGGTAGTACATGTACTAAGGGTGGGTAGCAACTGCAGCCTTGCTGCTTACACAGAGTGGAGGGGGCATGGTAGTACATGTACTAAGGGTGGGTAGCAACTGCAGCCTTGCTGCTTACACAGAGTGGAGGGGGCATGGTAGTACATGTACTAAGGGTGGGTAGCAACTGCAGCCTTGCTGCCTTACACAGAGCAGGATAGGAGTGGAGTATTATTTGCCTTATAAATGTATTGATCTGCTAATTCATTCTAGGTAATTAATCCTGGTTCGCCAAGTTATATAAAAGAGAAGGGATAACAGGCTGATTTCTGCCTCCAATATGCAAGAGTATTATAGAAATGGGTGTAGGTGCATTCTTTTTAGTAGCAACTGTAGCCTTGCTGTCTTACACAGAGCAGGATGGGAGTGGAGGGGGCCATGGTAGTTCACATATTAAGGGTGGGTAGCAACTGCAGCCTTGCTGCCTTACACAGAGCAGGATAGTAGTGGTTAGGGGTTTTATGGCAGTGTCTACTGGAACGGCTACAACTTGTGAAGGCCCATGGTGTTTTCTGCATGCAGTTTGATGTATCATCCAGTAAACGGCGTCCCTCCTACATCCGGGCCGTGCAGGACGTCAGGCGGACAGCCCACTAGGTGGCGCGCTGATTGTGTGGCAGTAAGATGGGGGCAGAATGACAGCCGCTATTTGCGGAGGATCGATTTACCATTACGTCGCCATCTAGTGGGATTACTGTGCAGCCCCCGGGTGCAGCCAGTCCCCTACCTTCTCTGCCCCCTTACCACGTCAACTCTCCACAACTACCAACACCACACACCAACAGTACACCGCCAACTTTAACTCGGGTCCTGATGATAACAGGGTCTTGGCACGTGTTGCGGCAATGCGTGGAAAGATGTCCTTGGAAGGGCATATTATGATGCAGAATGTTATGTACAGGAGTATCGATGGACTTCTTTGCCCTTAGGGAGTGATCATTTTTTAACAACAGGGGGGGGGGGGCTGGTGGGTTTGCACGTGGACGCACGAAAAAAATTTCGCCCCCCACCTCTCGAATTTTTTAGACCCCCCCATAAGTAACAAAAATCATGCGCGAACGTCCCCTTTTGGCCTATAATAACGTGCTGGGTTTTCCACTGAAAACAGGTGAAATTATTTTCACCCCCCCATCAGAGGTGTTGAAAAAATTCTGACCCCCCGGTCAAGGGGTTAAAAAAATTCTGACCCCCCCCTCAAACCCACCAGCCCCCCCTGTTGTTAAAAAATGATCACTCCCTTATGTGGGGATATTTTGGAGAAATCTTGTTTGAAACCATTTTAAAAATTTGGACGCCCGGGGTATCTAGAACAGGATATTTGCAAGTTCATTGACTGTTTTACAGTTAGTTTAGTGAGGGAGAACTATGGGGTATTCCATTCTAAAAATCAGGGGATTAACCTTGTTTATGAATTCAAGGATGTAAAATACGCACACACACCCTTTTCGTCCAGTAGAGTTTAATCAGATATTTTAGACCCCAAACCTTGCTCAAAAATAGGGTGTGCACCCTTTTCATTAGGGCCGCGCCCCCTCCTTTTCCAGATCCTGGATCCGCCACTGGAAAGAATTTAGTTTTTTTTTTTGCTATTGCATTCACTGTCCTTAGCAACAATGGAAGATGATGATGCACCAGCTGAAATGACCAAACACATTTTAAATTGTAGCTAGGGAAAATTAGTCGCCATGGCAATAACAAACTAAAATCTCGTAAAGCAACATCTTCCGTTGTATTGTACACCCTCAAATTGGCAGATGGGATTTGTTTCCTAATTTCTGGAATGAAATGCCCCTAGACCCCAGGGAAGACATTTCATTCAAAATTTTCCTGAATATATGCCTCTTTTCCTCTAATCAGATTCCATTGAATCTGCTGCGAGCTGGCCTGTAATGTATACAGCTCAGGACTTAGGTCTCAGCTCCTCTCTCCTTGTTGGTGGGAAGGGACATGCATCACTCAGCTCAATAGTATTGACTAATCCCCCTATGTCAGGGTTCCAATGCAGAGATCCTCACACCCTAGAAAACCAGTCTAATTATGATGACAGATGCAAGAGCTAAGCTTATCTCATTACGTGTTAATATGAATAAAAGGCTCGAAGCATTTTATTTTTACACATTTGTATTCTTGAAACTATCATGATTGAATAAATCTTCCAAAATAGGGTATTCTAACAAGTGGGCTCCATAACAGAAATGGAGAAAGTGAAAACCATTTCAACTGTTGATGCAGTTTTGGAAATAAACACTCTTCAATGACATCCTATCTGGGTTTGGCGGATGCCCTCATAGTGCACCATATAAGATGGTTGTGCTGCCACCCTCCCTACACCAGCCCAGGGTGAACCTCCCCTTGTGAAGGACTAGTCTTATAACACTCCCACCACAAGTTATCACTTTTTTCCGGCTCCAACGGCTCATGCCCGCCGTTCAGCATACTGGCTCAGCGACGATGGTTACCAGTGATTGTTGGGATCTAAAAACGATACTATTTTCAGTTCTCTATTCTACTGCCTTTTTTTTTTATTTTCTCTTTTCTAAAAAGGGAGGACGACAGATTTCAGGCCAATTCGAATGAATCAGATTAGGTCCTTGCAATAGGTCGAGAAAAAAAACAAAAACAGTTCAAGGTGTTGAAATCAAAAGTGCAGGAATATACATGTATACATAGCTTTGTCATAGCCTCATTAAAGAATATTTGCTTAATGCCCCATTGACCACAAAGGTCATTTTCTTGGCGAGAAAACTGGACAAGGGAGCAAATTGTTCATTGAGCAATTTCGTACTTTATAGGGCCAACACATAGTTGTTTCAAGTTATGGCCATTAGATCGTCTTCTACAGTGGCCCAGAAGGGTCAAAATCCAAGGTGAAAAAAGAAATCATCCTTGAAAATTGAAATGCAGAACGAAAAATCAAAAGTGATTTTCAAAATTTAGATTTTAGCCCAGGAGGGTCAAAATGCAATGTGTAAAAGAAATTCAACATTAAAACTTAGAATGTGAAATGAAAACTCAACTGTAAAATTAAAAATCAAAAGTGTTCTTCAATTTGATCATCAAAAACAAAATGCAGATGAGAACTCAAAAGTCATTTTCAATTTGAAAATGATGCTGTCTGTCTGTCAACTCACACAGAACTTATGACAGGTGGGGTAGATTAACCTAAAGACGACCACCTGTCAGCTTGTTTTTCTCACTTTCACATGTAGTTCATTGGTCTTAAACCCCGGCTTAAACCCTAATATTATTGAAATAGAGGTGTTATAGTTAGAGAATAGGCAACGATCTTCTTAACATCAAGACTGTCTGTTGTCCTATAATGCACGAATGCATCTGAGTGCATTATAGGAAATAATACCAATTTTATTTATTTTTGAAAAATCTACCAAAAATCAAATATTTGTCGCACAAACATCTCACAATTATATCTGAATTCCTCATGTTCTCCTCTTTAAGGTAGTATGATATATCATAAGCTATAGTTTGTGTTACCAAATTGCAAGATTACCTTATAGGAGGTCATTATTTGGATTAGTACACGACGTGATTTCATGCCCATATTAGGGTTACTGGTGTCAGAGAGCATTTGCAAACTGGGCCTCTGTAGGTCTCAAGCCACGGGCATCAACTACCGTAAAACCCTGCATATAAGCCGTGGTTTTAAAGACTATTTCAAGCCCCTGATGCAGCTTATCGCACCTCCAGAAACTCAGGGTGCGGCTTATTTATAAGAGGGTTTTAACTTATACAGTCTTTACTAAGGAATGCCTACCGTATAGGCGGTCACAGCTTATGTGCGGTTATGGCTTATACACAGGATTTTACGGTAGTAACAACCAGGACGATCATTCATTTTTTGATTATTCAAGATCTCTTTAGATAACTGTGTATGGGCTTAAATCACATTTATGCCAGGATGTAAAAGCCTACATAACTTTATAGAAGGAAACATTAATAGGCCTAATTGATTGTCTTTGACCCGGTCTTTGCTTTGAAAAGTTAGGGATGGGGAGCGGGTTAAATAACACTACTCACATCTCAGTGTCTTGGACTTCAACGGGGACTTTATTTTAATCTATATATGGCCACTGTAGGCCCGTGGATGAGACATATTTAAGTTTATGCCCGTGCCTCAGGTCAGTTCACCTGGGTCCACCCAGGGAGTGGTCATTTTTACATAAGTGGGGAAAGAGGGAATTTCATGGGAACTTCTCTCCTAGGATATTTCCCTACGTCTCAACTCCTCTCCAACATCATACCCCTACTCCCCACTCCCCTCCTACTTCACTCACTACTCCCCTCCTACTTCATTCCCCACTCCCTCCTACTCCATTCCCCACTCCCTCCTACTTCATTCCCCACTCGTCACCCACCACTTCAGTCGGCCAGGAAAGATGACAGCAAATTATCAGAAATAATACCAATTTTATTTATTTTTGAAAAATCTACCAAAAATCAAATATTTGTCGCACAAGCATCTAACAATTATATCTGAATTCCTCATGTTCTCCTCTTTCAGGTAGTATGATACGTCATGAGCTATTCTGAGTTTGTATTACCAAATTGCCAGATTACCTTATAGGAGGTCATTATTTGGATTAGTACACGACATAATTTCATGTCCATATTAGGGTTACTGGTGGGGAAAGAGGGAATTCAAATTCAAATTCAGGGTATCATCTGATTGGTTGATGATGTATCCCGGGTCAGCCATATAGGGCTGAACCAGGATACATTACTAACCAATGAGATAACTCCCTACATTCACTGCAGAACCTTTTGGGTACATTATGTAACACCTGGTACCCATCATGCGGGCTGCTATCAGTCCTTATCTCGCCAGCTCCCAGATAAAGCAATGGCAGACACACTAGGCCTCAGTACTAAGCCCTATACTAGTGGTACCCGGTGACATCATCTCCGGCCACACTCCATGTTTTTTTTTCGCTTCTGTCTTGAATTTTTAAGAATTAATCACCCCAAGTTCTAACTGAGCTATATCCATTACTGTGGAATGATTACATGCATATCCTGTCAACAGGTGCCACAACATTTGAAACAGGGCCATGCAATACCGATCTAAGAATGCAGAATATAGATATAAAGCTCATACACGGCTGTCTTCTCACTTGATTCCATTTTCCCTACACTACTCTTGACTGCCACAACGTTGGGCGTGCATGACCCCCGGATGGCCTATAGTGCATGAATCCTGGGTCAGTGACATTTTTTAGTGGTGTTATTTTTTTTTTCATTATGTAAAAAGAAATGAAAAAGTATAAAACACTCTCTGCGGTCCTTAAAGGGTAAAGCAGCTTTAAGTAAGGGCTGTTTACATCATACAAAACCCTCATGTAGCTGCAGAAGCACTAGGGTGCCGTGGTTGATGGAGCTGGTTGTCAGGGGTATTAGAGTGGGAGATGAGATTACCTGCTATGTAATTAGCTGAACCATTACACAATGGCAGCAGGGGTTTTAATTGAGCATCCACATGAGGGTGTAGAGATTGCCTCTCCTGCTGCAGACCAAGGTGCTACAGTATTCCCGTTCTGGGCGAGGAGGATGTCCGCCGTCTGGAATGCAGAGTGGTGATGTGAACAACACTCAATGAGGCTTAATTAGTGATGTGTAGAATTATAAATCAGTGCATCAACAAGACTTTATTGGTGAAATTAATAATGCCCAGAGCCACAACAACGCATCATTGGTAATGTGTATAACATGTCATAAGGCTTTATTGGTGATATTTACGATTCTCAAGGTCCAACAAGGCTTTATTGGCAATGTGTAGAATTGTAATTCTCAAGGTCTCAAAAAGGTTTTATTGCTGGTTGTAGTATATAAGGGAGTGTTCATTTTTTAACAACAGGGGGGGGGGTTGGTGAGTTTGAGGGGGGGCGTAAAATTTTTTGACCCCTCCTGAGGGGGGGGAAATATTTTGACTGCTCTTGAGGGGGGGGGGCGTAAAATTTTTAGACCCTTCTCGATGAGGCACGAATTGACGCAACTTGCCGTAAATACCCAAATTGATAAGTAGTGGGGACAATTTCTCAATATATTACTTGCAGAAGGAGAAAGTTTATACTGATAATTTTACAATGCATCAGAATGCACCATTTTCTTTCTAAAATTTCAAAATTTTTCAGGGGAATCATAATTCTGTAGAGGTATGCATTGTTTAACCATAGAGTTGGGTACCGTCTGACGTGGCGGGTGAGTCGAGTCGTCGGACGTTCCTCAGGTTCCGGATAGGTGGCAGCACCGATCCGGGTCTGTGGGGACATCTGACGACGAACACCTGGGTCCTTATATAAAGCCCAGGGCTCAGCCGCTACGTCAGAGGCCCTTCTGGCCTCCGCAGAATGTAGATCACTATTAACCATTATTAGCTGCCTCTTCTATACTATCCGGCAGCCGTGAGTGTGCATTAAGTAATAAATCTAACCGTTGGCATACACTTGAAATACTGTCTTACTCTTTCTTTCTGAATCGTAAGACCCGAACCCCCAGGTCCGTAAGGCAACAAACCCTTACACTGGTGCCGTGACCAGTTAATTCTGGTGTATAGCCCGGACGTTATAACGTCCGAACGGCTAGTACATGGGTTAGATAGCCTCGCGGAAGCTAACCCAGCAGGGCAATTAATTGCCAAGGAGAATGGAAATGGATCATTAGTGCTCCAAACCCATTCAAACTCCCAAGATGCGGAATCTGCATCTTGGAGAGATCCCAAACCCCACTATAATGATAGTGAGGAAAATCTACCAGACTCTGTACGACGCGAACAGTCTATACAGAGACAGGGTAACTTAATAGGCCAACAATCACTTGTTGACAAGTTAACTAATTCGATGTTCGAAGTTGGTGGTAGTACTAACCCAGAACATCCGGCACCAATGCTAAAAAGGGTAACATTCGGAGAACTACCTTATAGATTACCCAGACCCGGACTACCAATATTAGATTACAGCGCTATAGATGACGACTTAACCTATGCGGTACCGGAAGGTGAGGAATTTAAACGACCGGATGTCCTGTTGTTAAATGAAACTTATGTAACTTTGAACGAGAATCTAAATACCTTGGTCAAAGCTAAAGATGAAGTATTCCATGAAAAACTTCAGCTGGAAGAAGACCTGACTGGCATGCGAAATGAATTTGAAGCCAGAAGGAGTGAGTACATGAAGGAACTCGAAAATGAAGAACTAAAACTTCAGGAGATGAGAAAGTCATTCAATAAAGAATATGACAATAGACACATTCGTATCCAAACATACATAGATAGAACGATCAATTAAGTCTCGATAAGGCAAAATTCGAATCCGAAATATGCCATTATCAGAGCGAGTTAGAGAAATTGAAAATTCAGTGTAGTAAACAAGCTGAAGACAATGAAACTATCCGGGTAGGCATTATAGCTTACAATAAACAACTGGAGGAAGATAGACAGAAACTCACGAATGAGCTTCAGGAATTGCAGACTACTGCAATAACCTTAGACAAATATGTAGAAGCCGCCCAGTTGACTATAGGTGATATAGATCCAGCTGTGGTGTCTACAATGTTGGGAAAAACATCCAAGGATGCAACTCCAACTAGATACAACCCATTCGTTGATGACGGGGCTGATAAGAATGTAGTATCCGGAATCTATAAGAAACCGGATAATACCGCAGGTAATGGAACCGCACCTACACCAGCAACTCCAGTGCTGGATACAATAGGTCTGGCACCACCAATACCAGATTTGAGTCATAAAATTAAAGCGACTCACGATAGTGCTACTGGAGCTAACAATAATACACCCGTAGCACAACCGAGAGTACCGGGACCACCGAGACATATGTTAACACCACCTTCATATTTCTCTCAACCCGGCCACAGTACACCAGCAGGTCCAAGATTACCGAACCCACCTCCAGGTCAAGGTAATGGCCCTAATGATGGACGTTTTCCAAGACCAAACCCGCCACAAAACAATGTTAATGGTGGTACGTACCAACCAAGAACATCTTCCTATGGATATAGATATAATTATAATCCATCAGGAAGTAGTAATTACCAAAATGGTAATAACTATAACCAGGGATGGAATCAAAATAATTCTTACCCTAGGTATGCGTCTTCTGGAACAGCAGGAAATGCTGGTTATAGTGGTGGATGCCCTAACGGTTCATCCGGACACTATCCTAACAACGGTCCACCAGGAGGGAACCCTCCAGGCGGCCCAGGAGGATCCGGATCCGGAGGATCAGGATCAGGAGGAGATGGCAGGAAGCCAAACAGAAGAACTTCCATGCCTGCAGGGATGCAAACCATCTTTGATAGAAGCCAATGTATCCAAAACCTTGGCATTGACTGCTACTGAAAGGGAGCAGATGGCATGGAAGTCATGAACTGGAGCATGCGAGAAGCAGATAGACAAAAGAAGAAGCTCTGCCGTATTTGATCTGTTGGTTGAATAAAGGTGGAAAAGTAGCCCTCAACCAATGGAGAGCAGCCTACGGATTATACGGCACCTATGATCAATTGGTCGAATGTGCCGCATACCTATTTGGATCAATCGTTAGAGAAGATCCATGGGTAAGCTTCAAGAAAAGGACACAGAAACCTAAAGAATCTCACAAGGTCTTTGGTTTGGAGCTACAGGACTTGCTATCAAAAGCGCGTCTGAATTGGGCTCATGACGATAACTGTTATCTACAAGAGTTGTTTATACAATTCTACAGTGGATTGCGGGATCCAGATCACAAACAAGTAGTTTGGGATTCTTGGAAGGATGACACTTCCTTCAGTGACTTGTTCATATCAATTGATGGACATGACATGAAGAAACGATTGGTAGGTCTAGGACCTAACCCGGTAAGAGCAGCTCCGTTTCAATACGAAAGTACACCTGCTCCGATATATGAAACTTCCCAATTAGCCCCGGTCGATTCATATGAGGCTGATGAGGAGGATGAATATGTCTCCGATGAAAACGGAGAATATATTGGATCAGTCCAGGTAGCTGGAAAGTATTACCGACAGAAACGGTATAGGAAGGTACATTCGAGAGGGAGGGGAGGATCCGTTGCTGGTAAGACAGCTTCCGGACCAACTCAATCTGGCAATGTAACCTCTACGGCGAAGCCAACTGTGGCAGCCACTGTTGCTCCTACTAATGTGATGGAAACATTAATAGCCGGATTAACAGAAGCTCTAAAGAGACCGAGAGTTGATAAATCTCAAAGGAGATGTTTCAGATGCCAGAAACTGGGGCACTATGCTACCGAATGTATGGCTGAGAAACCTGTCCCTTGTAGACAGGAAGGTGTCTCTGGAATAAGTACAGAGGAAAACTAAGGAGGGGTCTCCCGACGGGCAAAGAAGGGGATCCCAGTGACAAATCTTGCCATGATATCACCATCCGTGATGATAGTTCGCATGTAGTAGCAAACTCGCCTAGCACCGAGGTGGTTGTAGACACCCGGAAGGTTAGGGAAGCTGATATAACAGGTGCCACGGGAGCACAGGGGAAACCCAATATCAGTAACGAGGCAGGCGGCTATGAGCTAGCCAGGGTTGGTAGTGCCCACCTGCCCCCGGGTCATCCTTGTCTGGAATACCTGAAAGGATGTGGATCGACTCCTGGTGTGAACAATGACGTTCTGATCCTCACGGATATGCCCTCTGTTCTAAACGGAAGGCGGTGGTATGTTTGCCTCACTGTTAACGGAAGATCTGCTGAATTTCTTATGGATACGGGAGCTAGCCACTCCTGTATCTCCAAGAGGATCTTATACCAGATGAACATGATACTCTCAAATCGGGAGGAAGTGCTCAGACGGCCGATGGCAGTACCTTGCAGACGTATGGTAGAACTTGTGTGAAGCTACAGTTGGATGGAGTACATGACTATGTCATGAGCGCCACCATTGCGGATATAGCAGATGAGGGGATACTCGGGTTGGATTTCGCATCCCTGTATGGAGTTGTGTTGGAACCCCAATCAGGAGTGTTGAGTGTGAAATACCCGTATCCTGTAAAGGTTAGATGTGTACTGAGACAAGTGAGCAGTATGGCTAGTGTAGCACACACTGTGCGAATCCCTCCGGGAGTAGCCTGTGATGTGCTAGTAAGAAGTGATCCTGCAATGCGCAATAAGCCTGCAGTGATAGAACCGGATGTAGCTACTCTGTCAAGTATCGGATTAATATCTGCAGACACTATAGTAGCAAATGCGTCCTGGTCGGTAGTACCTGTCTCCAATACTGGAAACAGTACTATCTACTTGAAAAAGGGACAAGTTTTTGGAAACGTGACCCTTTCGGAAACTGTAACGGATAGTAAGTTAAATTTACAAAAGGTAACAGGAAATGATGAGATTTCGGAAGACTTACTCAAGTTGTATGAAGAAACCTCATTAGAAGATCCGGAATACCGGAAAGAGTTCTATAATTTGCTCTGTCAGTATAGGACTGCTTTTGCCAAACCTGGTGAGAAACTAGGCACGACAAATAAGGTAGTACATAAAATAGATACTGGAGATGCCGAACCTTTTAAAATACCGTATAGGCGGTTACCTTTAGCGAAAAAGAGAGTAGCTGAAGAGGAAATAAACAAGATGTTGGAACAGGATGTAATAGTCCCTTCCAATAGTCCATGGAGTAGTCCTGTGTGTATGGTAACAAAGAAAGACGGTACTATCAGCTTTTGCATAGACTACAGGAAGTTGAATGGAGTAACGAAAAAGAATTCGTATCCATTACCGAGAATAGACGAAACCATTGACTCCTTAGGAGGAAACAGTTGGTTTTGTACCCTAGACTTGCAATCAGGTTACTGGCAAGTGGGAATGAATCCTTCAGATATGGAGAAAACTGCATTTTCGAGTCATATTGGGCTATTCCAATATAACGTAATGCCGTTTGGTTTGTGCAATGCACCAGCAACATTTGAAGCAATGATGGAAACAATCCTAAGTGATTTATTGTGGAAAAGATGTCTTGTATACCTTGACGATGTCATAGTCTTCGGAAAAACATTCGAAGAGTGTTCTAATAACCTAAAAATGGTACTAGAACGTATTATCTCTAATGGTCTCAAATTGAAACCTAAGAAATGCCACATGTTTAGAAAGTCCATAAATTATTTGGGCCGGATCATTAGTGATGAAGGAATAAAAGCTGATCCGGAGAAAATCGAATCAGTTACGAATTGGAATAGACCTAAAACACCCAAAGAAGTGAGGTCCTTTTTAGGATTCTGTTCCTATTATAGGGAATTTATTCCGAATTATTCTAGAGTCGGTTATCCATTACAAGCAATAGCTAACTGGACTCCAGGAAGTACCAAGGAAAAATTTCCTTGGACGCATGAACAGGAATCTGCTTTTCAAAAGCTAAAAGACCTGTTCACGAGTACTCCGGTATTACAATATCCAAATGAAACGGATCATTTCATACTGGATACTGATGCTAGTAATGATAGCATTGGTGCAGCTCTCTCGCAAGTCCAAAATGGGAGAGAGGTACCAATTGCCTTTGCCAGCAATACACTGAGCAAAACTCAGCGCAATTACTGCACAACCAAAAGAGAGTTGTTAGCAGTAGTCGTATATACCAAGAAGTTCAAACATTTTCTATGGGGAACGAACTTTACATTACGTACGGATCATTCTTCTTTAAGATGGCTACTGAACTTCCGAGATGCTGAAGGAATGTTAGGCCGATGGTTAGCCCATCTATCAGAATATGGGCTTGAACATCACCAGATTCAGCATAGACCTGGAGTGAAGCATTTAAATGCTGATGCCTTGTCTCGAATACCAATCCGGAAATGTGATAATCCGGATTGTACTGATTGTGGAGCTCATAGGGCAGTGTTAGCAGGGATTCGAAGACCATTCGAACCCCTAGTTGCCAGTATACTGGATTGGTCTATGGATCACATACGACATTTCCAGGAAGCTGACTCGATAACTGCGCAGCTATTGCAATTAGTACCAAAGGGTATATGTCCAGTTAGACCCGAGGTCTCTCTGGAAAATCGAGAAATGAGAAGGTTTCTTGCTCAATGGACCGAGCTTGAAGTCCGGAAAGGCGTGTTATACCGTTGGAAGCCATGTAATAATGGTGAGAAAATCATGCAAGTGGTAATACCACATGCCATGAGACATGACATTATGTACTTCTGTCATGGACATCGGACCAGTGGTCATTTCGGAAGGAAACGCTCGTTGGCACGACTTTCCAAAAAATACTACTGGCCTGGCATGACCAGAGACTTGCAAAGATGGGTAATCACCTGTCCGGATTGTTGCAAAAACAAACCCGGACCCGGGATGGGCAAACTTCCCCTATCCCAAGAACTTTTTGGAGTTAGATTCGCAAGAATCGGGGTAGATATCATTAGTGGATTGAATACAACCGCTAATGATAATACATGTATGATGGTAGTGTGTGATTATTACACAAAATACACTAAAGTATTTCCACTACTGGACCACAAAGCAATTACTTGTGCTGAAGCCTTTGTAAAAGGCTGGGTACTAAGTTTCGGTGTACCATTAATGCTACACAGTGACCAAGGCAGAGAATTCAAATCAAATCTCTGGCAGGGTATGTGCGAATACTTAGCTATTTGTAAGACTAGAACCAACCCGTATAGGCCACAAAGCGACGGATTGGTAGAAAGGTTCAATAGAACCCTTATCCAAGTTCTAAAGTCACTCGTCAATGAACATATGGACGACTGGGATGAGCAATGTCATTTTGAGACACATGCTTATAACAGTACGGTACATTCAAGTACAAATTGTACTCCGAACCTCTTAGTATTCGGAGAGGATCTGATAATGCCTGCCGACTTAGTATTTGGAGTCGTAGGGATGGACCCGGAACTACCTTGCCATGTAGTTTTTGTGGAATGTTTAAGAGACAGATTTAGAAAAGCATATGAGTCTGTCCGAATTGATTTGGAGAAAAGTGCCAAATGGCAGAAAGCTGGATATGATACCGATCTAAAGCATCGGAAATTCCAATCCGGAGACAGAGTTCTCAGATTACATGAACCACTTAGACACATAAAAGCGTCTAATTGGGATGGTCCCTTCACGGTAACACAAGTTATCAGTGATTGTACCGTAATTATTAAATCTGACCTTCGTTGACTTTATAAGTCAAATGTGGCTAGATTAAGGAAATGGTCTGGGAGGGAGACCTCCACAGAAATGTATGGTGAAGGTTCCGGAAAGATCCTGAACCAGAATCGCATAATAGACCAGGTAAAGAACACTACAGTGAAGCGAGGCCGTGGTAGGCCTAAAATGTGTTCCGAATCAGTGGCACCCACGCCAACACCGATTAAGCGTGGGGGAGTTAAAAAAGTCTCGGCAGGTGAAGACAAAAAGAAGAGGAAAGGTGTCTCTAAGGCTAAGAAACACCTAGAAAAGGCTCTTCAGACTGTCAGGTCCGATAAAGAACTATCCGAGAAGGGGAGATACGTTCGTCGCAGCCCTCGAATTGCCCAGAGGACTGCAGTGACCTAACCTGTATACACAACGGGTGTAATGTTTACATTTAGAGGAACTGATGACAACTGACCCGAAAGGCTTATTTGTCGCCGCCGCATGATGTACCAATGGGTAGTGGACGGATAATCCGGTGGATTTGCTTAAGCTTTCCATAATCTCCACTTAAATCCCCAGACGAGTCATCGGCGTGAGCGATAATTACCTAAAAACAATCAGTTTGTTGATGTTCCGCTTGTAGCACGTGCGTTTCCGCATGACGTCACGGTGTCCAGTCTCGGCTGACCTCTCGTGACCCCGCGAGCCGCGGGGAAATGACGTCACGAACGCTGGCCTGTCGCCATATTGTTTTTCGGTAACGTTCAAGACGGTCAAGCTCGCTCCCTTCTTGGATTTTACCGGCTAGCAACCTCCTCGCTGCTCCTCCAGAGTCTGTCTCCTGGTAGACAGACTCCGTTTGTGTCGGCCCCGGCGCCGTAAAAGCCGGAAAAAGGAGTAGTTTACTCCCGTGGGTGATTCCCCAGTCATGGCTGAGGAATCCGTAGCTGCAGCCAAGCTATCCGGTGACCCGGATAAGCTGACTCCGTCCGCAGAAGCTTTTCCGGAAGCTTTGTCACCTGTAACACAGGAAGAGAGCGAGATGATGGACGTGGAGGAACCCACGGACCGCTCGTTCGAGGAGAAGCTGGCTTCATTTTCACTAAATGAGCCAGAGAAGATGTTGTCTCTGCTCCCACCCGAGGGATCCGGAGGGGCTACGAGTGTTGAACCCGCAGCGACTGGGTCCGAGACCGCACAGGTCGACGGGCCGAAGGACCAGTGGAAGCCAGCAGTGGCTGACCCGTTCCCAATAGAATATGACGGTCGCTACCTGTACGTCCACCCGGAACTACAGGCACAAGTGACCTATGCTGACGGTACACCAGTTAGGTTGGACCCGAAGGTGAGGATAGCTGTCGAGGGCGTCATGGTTCCCGAACAGCTGGACAGGACGCCTCCCGAATGGCTCCGAGACTGGCCGTGGTTCCAACGGGGACTCATGGTGGACGCTGTTTTTCGCGAGACAGTGTACGAAGCCAACAGAGCTTTCCAGCTCGGAGCGTATCCGAAGCCGGATAAGACTCTGTGGAACGTCAAGGCGACGAATATTGATTGGGTAGGCTGCGTCTCGGAACCCGAGGGGCAGACTTACCCACGTCCTTGTGCCACCCGGCCCCAGTACCGGACCGTCAAGGAGTTTCGGGAAGCCGCTGCCAACTTTGAACAGTGGGACGACGGTTATTACATAACCGAGCAGGAGCTAGTGGATGTTCAAAACAATTCACTAACCGGCATGAACCGAGGTGCAGCCCTTCGGACGGTTCTCGTCCGCCGAATGACTGCCGAACAGGAGGCCCAGGAAGAGGCTAAGAGGGCAGCAGAAGTACCCGCACCCCCTATCCCCGGCCTGAAGCTTGCCACCTGAAGCACAGCCGGTTCTGCATCAGCCACGGGCAGTACTACCACCCCGGTAGAAGCCTCGACCTCCAGCGCATCCGGAACCCAGGAACCTGAAGAAGACTGGAAGGTCAGTAAGAACAGGAGGTCCGCTGCTCGGAAGCTCAAGAATCTCCCAGATTCTGCTAGAGCCGAGCCGAAAGCCAGCACCTCAGCCACTGGTAGTACTGCCATGGAGGTTGAGTCGTCAGACGAGGAGTCGGTGCACGAATCCTCGGTTGAGTATGATGAGAAGGCCACTCTATCAACTCAAACCGAGGCCGAGCGATGGGCTAACGCCAAATCCGGATTCAAAACCCGGATTCCGACGTGTTTCTCCGACTGCGCCTACGGAGTAAAGCAGGACGGCTCTACCCTATATGCCTGCCCGGACTCAGTCAATAAAAATAATGAGTCAGATGATGAAGATTGGATGCGTCTTTCGGACGAAGATCCCAATCCGAGCAAAGCCTATCGAAAGATGTGGCTTATGCTAAACCACACCGAAGGGTATTACACTTATACCCAGAGGAGAAAGCTACGTTGGGCTCTAGAGAAGTGGTACGGTGACGACCAAAAGTCCTGTCCCTTCTCTATCTGCCAGGATGCGAGTGATGTCTCGGTCCGGACCTGGAGTACTCCAGCCCGGTTCCAAAGGCATCTGGTAGAGGCCCACTTCCACCATCACCCTGTTTACATTTGTGATCCGAGTTATGGTAAGAAGGGTAAGAAGTGTACTACGAAGGTTCAATATAGCCGACGTAGTGATCTGGCGAGACACCAGAAGAAATGCCATGCAGAAGGTTTGGATGGGGCTCGAAAGCGTATCATGGAGCTTCATCAGGAACTCATGAAGGAGTTCGATAGTCTGAGCGAGGATGCTTGGTCTAAGATCCGACCAGGGGACCAAGTCCTCTGCGAGGTTCCGAAGACCAAGGATTCGAAACTCCGCGCAAAGATTGTCCTGACTCCTGGAAAGGGTAAGCTGGACATGCACGAGTCTCTCTGGCAGAAATGCGAGGAATCCGGTAAGGAGGGAAAGAGAGCTCGTGAAAGGAGCAGAAGGGATCAGAACCGTGGTGGTAACGGTAATGGTCAGACCACCACTAAAGTCAGAGCAGACGACCGCTCCAGGTCTCCTCTGGCTCGGCACCCCCACGAGCAGGTTCAGGGCACTCCGGTGTTCAAGAAACCCGAACCTGCCGGATACGCTGGCGCAGTATCAAAGCCTGGGAAAGTTAACCCGCGTAACTTTCCGTCCTTGACCCAGGGACCTGGACCTGAGAGCCAGACCCTGGTCGTTGGAAAGGGGGGTCGACTTGTTCCCAAGAAGACCTCAGCACCTGCTGCCACCGGATCCGCATCCGCTCCAGCCGCCCTCCCAACCAACTTCACCCAGGAGCAGTTAAGCCTCTACCTGCAAATGGGATTGAAGCAGAGCCAGCCTCCTACCTACTGTATGCCAACAGCAGGTGTGTCCGGGAGCCCCACACCCAGAAGTGGTCCTCAGGCCGCATCGACTCCCCCCAAGGCTGTCGCTGCACCTGCGAAACCAAAGGACGCCATTACCATTAAAACCGGTAATGCGGAAGTTTGGTTCGAGAAGTCTCGCCAGGGGGAAGCAGATGTCCAGAAGGCCATCTACACCCACTGGGAGAAATGTGTCCGTGAGAAGGCAACAGAATTCCATCAGGGTCTTCTTAATGATACCCTGTTGTGTATGAAGGAGGTTGCGGATGCTGAAAAGCAGCGCCTCGAGACCCTCATTCGGGACGATGTAAAGTCCCAGGAGGAGGCTGCCGCAGCTGCCCAAGAAAAGGCAGCTATGGACGTACACGTCTTGGAGAAATGTGTAAAGGAGGAAATTACCCGGAATACCAACTTGAACACCAAGTTCATGAGGGTATTCGGAGTCGATCTCGACGAGTGGGACGGCACTCCCGAGTCGGCTCTAGCTCTTCTTAAGAAGAAGCATGCGAAGAAATCCGCCTAAGCATGCTACGGGTTATTTTCCAAAGTTTTTTCTCCCCACTAAATAACCAGATATAGTCTTTGCAGAACCCTACAGGTCTGCGAATGTCTTTTTCATTAGTATATGAACACCTGTTCTTTGTGTTCCGGGTCCCTTTTATGACCAGCATATTGTATAATTCAGGCCGTATAATCCTTATTGTACCCTGAATAGTCTATTCGGATTCAGAACTTCACTTATAAACAATCCGATAGTAGACTTGCTGCTGTCAAACGTATCCGGATGCCGGTTCCAGACTTCTGCTGCTATCTGTGCTAACCACTTACTAGGATGGACTTTACGATTTACCTCTACAATTCACCTATACTCCCGAATGGACATATACTACATGTTACTACTACTTCCGGACCAGCCTATATTGGACTTTTTACTTATGTCAACAATACTTAAATGGATTACGATTCTACACTGTTGACAAAACCGGATCTGCACTTTACTTCTACTCTACACCATTCGGATATACTTATGAACTATAGCACTTCCAGAGGATTGTGGGTAGCTGCCCCAAATTCATCTACCGTGTTCACTCTAATAACTATAGACTTTAGCACGTCCATCCCGTGGTTAGCTGACCACACTTACCGTCTAGTATCCGGAAAACTACAGCAGAAGACTCCAGCAGCATTTATCATTTTTTATATTGTACATATTATCATATGTCTATTTTTCTATAATGTTATTTGTATGTGCATATCCACTACACTGGTCATAACTTATTATATATTGTGATACGGGTATATTTATCTATTGGTACGGATCTCAAATTGCTGTTCATATTAATAATATAAGATCCGATAAACTACACCAGAACTTAAACATTTTTGTCCCGCGAGACATATTGTACTATAAATATATTAATCTGGTGTTATAGAGGTTATTTGGTACACGGTGATATCATATATTATTATATTCATTACTACACCGTGATTTTTTTCTTTTCAAGTGTATAATACAAATGGTTCTACTCGTACTACTCACGGAATCCTTAACGGATTCATATGATTATATGTCAATAGATAGTGTAGTTACTTTTAAAGTCTTTTTCAAGACTATATAATCAAATGTGTTATTAATAACTACAAACACATATGGATGTTATTATGTGATTTATTCGGTATGGGACAGTTCCGTTACATATAACTGTTGTTATCACATATATACGAATTATGGTACTTATCCTAATACTTATACTGTAAACATAGATTGTCACTATATGGTATAAAAAGTTAATCAACAGTTCCGCTACATATAACTGTTGCTCATTCAACTAATTCGTATCATATTAAAACATCCGGTCCGTTATTCTGTAACTATATACACTATCAAATTTGTAAAATTGACATTCGAATCACACTTAACATGGTGTTAACGTTATATCTATGGTTGTACCTCTATTACTAATGGTTTAGACATATAGATATGTTATCCTAGTAATATTACTATAACTATAACACCCTCCTAAATGTCTGGGGGAGTGGTGTAGAGGTTCGCATTGTTTAACCATAGAGTTGGGTACCGTCTGACGTGGCGGGTGAGTCGAGTCGTCGGACATTCCTCAGGTTCCGGATAGGTGGCAGCACCGATCTGGGTCTGTGGGGACATCTGACGACGAACACCTGGGTCATTATATAAAGCCCAGGGCTCAGCCGCTACGTCAGAGGCCCTTCTGGCCTCCGCAGAATGTAGATCACTATTAACCATTATTAGCTGCCTCTTCTATACTATCCGGCAGCCGTGAGTGTGCATTAAGTAATAAATCTAACCGTTGGCATACACTTGAAATACTGTCTTACTCTTTCTTTCCGAATCGTAAGACCCGAACCCCCAGGTCCGTAAGGCGACAAACCCTTACAATTCCAACAAGAGTGTATGCAGAGCTCTCAACACTCAAGCATCTGTCGTGAATCTCACACATCTGGCGTGATTCTCACACATTTAGGGGTTGTCTCACTCTCTCACTGTTTCTCACGCATTTTAGACTTTGTAATTTCAGTATAAACTTATATAGTGAACTTGAGCATCCATCCTCAGTTGATGTACCAAAATGCTCTAAAAATCAACAAATGAACCTCCATATTTCTCCAAATTTTCTTCGGGGCATACCCAAACCCCCTGGAACTGCATTTATTTCAATGCATCTCGGAAATCTAGAAAATTCCAAGCTTCAGGGAAAAGTCTCACTCTTTGACTCCATTAGAACATGAGAGCTCTGTGGTATGTGTGACACCTGTCACAGATGGCTCGTGCATACATGCATGCAAACTCCTCATTTTTTCAGTTTTCTCCATTATTCTAAGATCTGTCAGGGTCAATCTTTGTCCAGATCCCATGAGATATCATTTTACCATTTTATATATATGGTGGGGTCTTTGGATACAAGGGCATCAGCCACCCTCAAAAAGCACCAAAATGCACAAATTGACGTCTCAATATTCAAAGTTTTCCTGGGCTAGATACCCCCAGAACCCCCTCCCATTTTAACCTATCAATGGCAAATCAAAGAAGAGTCTTTACTTTTAATGCCTCGATTGTTTTTCGCATTCGGAATTTTCATATGTCATGGTCAGATCATGTGCTCAGTGTTCTCTCTCTCCCTAGCTTTCCTCCCATCCTCCCTTCCCCTAACCTTTCCCCAAATCTCTCCCCTCATCTGGAGTGGGCCTAGCAAGACATACCTGACCTGACCTGGATGGCCTGACCTGGATGGCCCGACCTGTACCCACCCAGACTGCCCCTGGACAGATCCACCTGGACAGACTCACCCAGACCGGACTGACCCGGACCAGAGAGATCTACCTGGACTGCCCCGAGACTCACCCAGATCTACCTGGATTGCCCCCAGACTCACCCTGGATGGATCCACCCTGACAGACCCAGACTAAACCGACCTGGACTGGAAAGACCTGGTCCAAATGGACTTGGACCAAATGGATCTGGACTGAACCTACCACAACAGACCCAGTCAAGACTTCAATGGGACCCAGACCAGACCAGACAGAATCAGATGGATCCAGACTGAACAGAACCACACCATACAGAACCATATGAGATGGACTCGACCGGGATAAACCCGACCCATCCAGTCGGGTCATCCAGTCAAACCTCAATAAAATGCACCATTTGACTTCTCAATATTCAAAATTTTCCTGGGGAACATCTCCATATACCCTTAAGCTCCCTGAGCCAAAAACAGTGTATTGATGATGCAGGGGTAGTAAAACCTTGGGGTCAGGTGGGATGTATGCCCCCTGCACCATCCAGTCATACATCACCAAAATACACCATTTGACTTCTCAATATTCAAAATTTTCCTGGGGGACATACCAGTCGGGTCATCCAGTCATACCTCAACAAAATGCACCATTTGACTTCTGGATATTCAAAATTTTCCTGGGGGACATCGCCATATACCCTAAGGCTCCCTGAGCCAAAAACAGTGTATTGATGATGCAGGGGTAGTAAAACCTTGGGGTCAGGTGGAATGTGTGCCCCCCTGCACCATCCAGTCATACATCACCAAATTGCACCATTTGACTTCTCGATATTCAATTTATTTTTGTGGGGGACATCTCCATATACCCCTAGGCTTCCTGAGCCAAAAGCAGTGTATATGATGCAGGGGTAGTAAAACCTTGGGGTCAGGTGGGATGTGTGCCCCCCTGCACCATCCAGTCATACGTCACCAAAATGCACCATTTGACTTCTCAATATTCAGAATTTTCCTGAAGGACATAGCCCCAGACCCCCCTCTGATTCTTACTTTCTATCACACATTAATCACACTAACAATAAAAAAAGCATGCCCAAGAGTTTTAAACATTTTTCTTGGAAAGCAGTATGCGAATACTCAGAGTTGGCCTGGCCATTTGCTCAGAAACCCAAATCCCCAAAACATGTAAATGGTAAAGTTTTTGATTTACCTGTTTGGATTGCTTTGGTTATCCCCCTCCCCCGAACAAAATTTCCAAAGGCTGTGCTAAAAGAGCCCATTCCCTATAGTTAAGAGTCATAAAGGCCCATGTGTGTCTGCAGCAAGTTGATTCAGACTTAAAAGATCCCTCAAATACGGTTTGCTTGCTTGCTTTAGCCTAAGACCACAGAAATCAATGTTCTGATTCATCCAGATCCATGCAATGAGATCCCATTTTAACATTTTGTAGAATTTTAAACAGAGGGTATAGGGAAACCTCAAAAACCACCAGAATGCATACATTTAGGCTCTAGATTTATAAAACTGTTTGACTGGGGCGGTGATGCCTCCAGACCACCCTATACTTAGTAATACTGGAGTACTCGTGAACAGGTCTTTTAGCTTTTGAAAAGCAGATTCCTGTTCATGCGTCCAAGGAAATTTTTCCTTGGTACTTCCTGGAGTCCAGTTAGCTATTGCTTGTAATGGATAACTGACTCTAGAATAATTCGGAATAAATTCCCTATAATAGGAACAGAATCCTAAAAAGGACCTCACTTCTTTGGGTGTTTTAGGTCTATTCCAATTCGTAACTGATTCGATTTTCTCCGGATCAGCTTTTATTCCTTCATCACTAATGATGCGGCCCAAATAATTTATGGACTTTCTAAACATGTGGCATTTCTTAGGTTTCAATTTGAGACCATTAGAGATAATACGTTCTAGTACCATTTTTAGGTTATTAGAACACTCTTCGAATGTTTTTCCGAAGACTATGACATTGTCAAGGTATACAAGACATCTTTTCCACAATAAATCACTTAGGATTGTTTCCATCATTGCTTCAAATGTTGCTGGTGCATTGCACAAACCAAACGGCATTACGTTATATTGGAATAGCCCAATATGACTCGAAAATGCAGTTTTCTCCATATCTGAAGGATTCATTCCCACTTGCCAGTAACCTGATTGCAAGTCTAGGGTACAAAACCAACTGTTTCCTCCTAAGGAGTCAATGGTTTCGTCTATTCTCGGTAATGGATACGAATTCTTTTTCGTTACTCCATTCAACTTCCTGTAGTCTATGCAAAAGCGGATAGTACCGTCTTTCTTTGTTACCATACACACAGGACTACTCCATGGACTATTGGAAGGGACTATTACATCCTGTTCCAACATCTTGTTTATTTCCTCTTCAGCTACTCTCTTTTTCGCTAAAGGTAACCGCCTATACGGTATTTTAAAGGGTTCGGCATCTCCAGTATCTATTTTATGTACTACCTTATTTGTCGTGCCTAGTTTCTCACCAGGTTTGGCAAAGGCAGTCCTATACTGACAGAGCAAATTATAGAACTCTTTCCGGTATTCCGGATCTTCTAATGAGGTTTCTTCATACAACTTGAGTAAGTCTTCCGAAATCTCATCATTTCCTGTTACCTTTTGTAAATTTAACTTACTATCCGTTACAGTTTCCGAAAGGGTCACGTTTCCAAAAACTTGTCCCTTTTTCAAGTAGATAGTACTGTTTCCAGTATTGGAGACAGGTACTACCGACCAGGACGCATTTGCTACTATAGTGTCTGCAGATATTAATCTGATACTTGACAGAGTAGCTACATCCAGTTCTATCACTGCAGGCTTATTGCGCATTGCAGGATCACTTCTTACTAGCACATCACAGGCTACTCCCGGAGGGATTCGCACAGTGTGTGCTACACTAGCCATACTGCTCACTTGTCTCAGTACACATCTAACCTTTACAGGATACGGGTATTTCACACTCAACACTCCTGATTGGGGTTCCAACACAACTCCATACAGGGATGTGAAATCCAACCCGAGTATCCCCTCATCTGCTATATCTGCAACGGTGGCGCTCATGACATAGTCATGTACTCCATCCAACTGTAGCTTCACACAAGTTCTACCATACGTCTGCAAGGTACTGCCATCGGCCGTCTGAGCACTTCCTCTCGATTTGAGAGTATCATGTTCATCCGGTATAAGATCATAGAACCTCTTGGAGATACAGGAGTGGCTAGCTCCCATATCCATAAGAAATTCGGCAGATCTTCCGTTAACAGTGAGGCAAACATACCACCGCCTTCCGTATAGAACAGAGGGCATATCCGTGAGGATCGGAACGTCATTGTTCACACCAGGAGTCGATCCACATCCTTTCAGGTATTCCAGACAAGGATGACCCGGGGGCAGGTGGGCACTACCAACCCTGGCTAGCTCATTGCCGCCTGCCTCGTTACTGATATTGGGTTTCCCCTGTGCTCCCGTGGCACCTGTTATATCAGCTTCCCTAACCTTCCGGGTGTCTACAACCACCTCGGTGCTAGGCTAGTTTGCTACTACATGCGAACTATCATCACGGATGGTGATATCATGGCAAGATTTGTCACTGGGATCCCCTTCTTTGCCCGTCGGGAGACCCCTCCTTAGTTTTCCTCTGTACTTATTCCAGAGACACCTTCCTGTCTACGAGGGACAGGTTTCTCAGCCATACATTCGGGAGCATAGTGCCCCAGTTTCTGGCATCTGAAACATCTCCTTTGAGATTTATCAACTCTCGGTCTCTTTAGAGCTTCTGTTAATCCGGCTATTAATGTTTCCATCACATTAGTAGGAGCAACAGTGGCTGCCACAGTTGGCTTCGCCGTAGAGGTTACATTGCCAGATTGAGTTGGTCCGGAAGCTGTTTTACCAGCAACGGATCCTCCCCTCCCTCTTGAATGTACCTTTCTATACCGTTTCTGTCGGTAATACTTTCCAGCTACCTGGACTGATCCAATATATTCTCCGTTTTCATCGGAGACATATTCATCCTCCTCATCAGCCTCATATGAATCGACCGGGGCTAATTGGGAAGTTTCATATATCGGAGCAGGTGTACTTTCGTATTGAAACGGAGCTACTCTTACCGGGTTAGGTCCTAGACCTACCAATCGTTTCTTCATGTCATGTCCATCAATTGATATGAACAAGTCACTGAAGGAAGTGTCATCCTTCTAAGAATCCCAAACTACTTGTTTGTGATCTGGATCCCGCAATCCACTGTAGAATTGTATAAACAACTCTTGTAGATAACAGTCATCGTCATGAGCCCAATTTGGACACGCTTTTGATAGCAAGTCCTGTAGCTCCAAACCAAAGACCTTGTGAGATTCTTTAGGTTTCTGTGTCCTTTTCTTGAAGCTTACCCATGGATCTTCTCTAACGATTGATCCAAATAGGTATGCGGCACATTCGACCAATTGATCATAGGTGCCGTATAATCTGTAGGCTGCTCTCCATTGGTTGAGGGCTACTTTTCCACCTTTATTCAACCAACAGATCAAATACGGCATTGCTTCTTCTTTTGTCCAGCCACTACAGTTGACTTCGTCGACAAAAGCTTGGTACCTATCCTTCCATGGATCATTAGAATCATATGGAGGGGGTATCCGTGCCTGTCTACGTGCCGGATTATTACATCCGCATAGTCTATCTGCTTCTCGCATGCTCCAGTTCATGACTTCCATGCCATCTGCTCCCTTTCGGTAGCAGTCAATGCCAAGGTTTTGGATACATTGGCTTCTATCAAAGATGGTTTGCATCCCTGCAGGCATGGAAGTTCTTCTGTTTGGCTTCCTGCCATCTCCTCCTGATCCTGATCCTCCGGATCCGGATCCTCCTGGGCCGCCTGGAGGGTTCCCTCCTGGTGGACCGTTGTTAGGATAGTGTCCGGATGAACCGTTAGGGCATCCACCACTATAACCGGCATTTCCTGCTGTTCCAGAAGACGCATACCTAGGGTAAGAATTATTTTGATTCCATCCCTGGTTATAGAGCGCTGCCCCAATGGCATCATTGCTCGCATCTGTGTCTAATATGAAATGTCCCTCGGGAGAGGGATATTTTAATACGGGTGTGTTTCTAAACAAATCCTTTATTTTATTAAAAGTTTCTTCTTGCTCGCTGGTCCATGGGAACGGGTCCCGTGCCCTACCCGGGGTCCAGTGAGCTAAGCATTGCATCGGGAAGCTCACACGAGAGTTATTCGGTATGAAATCACGGTAGTAGGAACAGAATCCTAGAAATGATCTCACCTCCTTAGCACTCGTTGGCCGTTCCCAATTTTTCTACAGCTTCCAGCTTCTCCGGATCCGCACTCACGCCGCCGGGGGTGATGATCCTTCCCAGATATGTAATTGTTTTCTTAAACAGATTACATTTCTTGGGTTTAAGTTTTAGACCGTTGGATAGGATCCGGTCGAGTACCAACTGCAGATTCGCATGGCATTCCTTAAACGACTTGCCGAACACGACAACGTTGTCCAAGTAGACCAAGCACTTCTTCCACAAAAGGTCACTCAACAGGGATTCCATCATGGCCTCGAATGTAGCAGGGGCAATCTGAAGGGCAAGAACAGCCCCATATGACTAGAGAACGCTGTTTTCTCTATGTCATCGGGGTGCATCGGTATTTGCCAATACCCGGATTGCAAATCCAAGGTACAGAACCATTGGTTCCCACCCAAGCTATCTAAAGTCTTGTCTATCCTAGCCAGAGGATACGAGTTTTTTTTTGTCATACCGTTCAGTTTTCGGTAGTCGACGCAAAAGCGGATTGTACTGTCTTTCTTGGTGGTCATACAAACAGGGCTGGACCAGGGACTCGAGCTCGGCACGATGACCCCTAGGTCCAACTGCTTTTGTATTTCCTGTTCACATATTAACTTCTTCTTAAGAGGAAGTCTACGATACGGGATCTTGAAGGGTTTCTCGTCGCCCACATCTATAGTGTGCAACACCTTATCGGATCTGCCTACCGGTCCACCTTCCCTACCGAAAGCACTCTCGTACCTCCGTAGGAGTTTTGCTAGGCATTCCTTATCCTCCGTATTCTGTAAATCTTCATCCAAAGGATGCTTACTAACAGGGTTTAATGGTTTATTGAACCTGGCCTCAGCGACGTGTTCTACCGAACTCATCTCCCCCACACGGTCGCCTCGCTTCAAGTAAACCACTGAACCACTTCGGTTAGTTATGGGTAATACAGACCATGCTGCATTAGCCACCAATGTGTCCACTGAGTCCAACCCGATACTTGATAAATATACCGTGTCGGGTTCAAAGACTCCGGTTTCATCCTTCTGGGCCATTGATCCGCCACAAAGGACATCACAAGTGGTACCCGGGGGGATCTTCACCGTGTGTATCACCGATGCAACCGAAGACACCTGTCTCAAAACGCACTGGACATGCAAGCCATACGGGTTCCGAATACTCATCATTCCATCCCTTGGGTCCAAGACGGCACCATACAAGCTTGCAAAATCCAATCCGAGGATTCCGTCATCACTAACCTCTGCTATAGTCGGCGAAAGAACGAACTCTTTGCCTCCTATACGGATAGGCATAAACGTCCTACCAAAAGTCGGCATACTGCTTCCGTCGGCCGTGCAAGAATTTACCCCTGTTTTGAGGTTCTCATGACTGCTGGCCACTGAGTCGAAGAATCTTTTGGACACACAGGAATGGCTAGCTCCAGTATCCACTAAGAAATCTCCTACCCAGCCTTCCACAGATATGGGTACATACCACCATCTCCCCCCCAAAGGGGATGGGTTGCTGGTAAACTGGTGAAAGTCTCTCGAATCACCAAGATTCAATCCGAGCCCTCTCAAAAACTCCAGACACGGATGACTTGGGGGAAGGCTTGTCCCACACACTCGAATCAACTCCTTGATCCATCCTTCCTCTCCCCCAGTGCGGCCACTCGCCTCCATATGCTCGCCACCATACACATAAGCACTGGGGTCCCTGGCCCCGGCCGTAATGCAGGGGTGCGCACCCACATCCACCCGGCCTCCAGGTGAATTTGATTCGAAATATTCCACTGAACCCCCCCCCAGGTCCGTAAGACCACAAGCCCTTACACTGGTGCCGTGACCAGTTAGTTCTGGTGTATAGCCCGGATGTTATAACGTCCGAACGGCTAGTACATGGGTTAGATAGCCTCGCGGAAGCCAACCCAGCAGGGCAACTAGTTGCCCAGGAGAATGGCAATGGATCATTAGTGATCCAAACCCATTCGAACTCCCGAGATGCAGAATCTGCATCTTGGAGAGATCCCGAACCCCACTATAATGATAGTGAGGAAAATCTACCAGAATCTGTACGACGTGAACAGTCCATACAGAGACAGGGTAACTTAATAGGCCAACAATCACTTGTTGACGAGTTAACTAATTCGATGTTCGAAGTTGGTGGTAGTACTAATCCAGAACATCCGGCACCAATGCCAAAAAGGGTAACATTTGGAGAACTACCTTATAGATTACCCAGACCCGGACTACCAATATTAGATTACAGCGCTATAGATGGCGACTTAACCTATGCGGTACCGGAAGGTGAGGAATCTAAACGACCGGATGTCCTGTTGTTAAATGAAACCTATGTAACTTTGAACGAGAACCTAAATACCTTGGTCAAAGCTAAAGATGAAGTATTCCATGAAAAACTTTCAGCTGGAAGAGGACCTGACTGGCATGCGAAGTGAATTCGAAGCCAGAAGGAGTGAGTACATGAAGGAACTCGAAAATGAAGAACTAAAACTTCAGGAAATGAGAAAGTCATTCAATAAAGAATATGACAATAGACACATTCGTATCCAAACATACATAGATACGAATGATCATCTAAGTCTTGATAAGGCAAATTACGAATCCGAAATATGCCATTATCAGAGTGAGATGGAGAAATTGAAACTTCAGTGTAGTAAACAAGCTGAAGACAATGAAACCATCCGGGTAGGCATTATAGCTTACAATAAACAACTGGAGGAAGATAGACAGAAACTCACGAATGAGCTTCAGGAATTGCAAACAACTGCAATAATGCTCGATAAATATGTAGAAGCCGCACAATTGACTATAGGTACTATAGATCCAAATGTGGTTTCTACAATGTTGGTAAAGTCACCCCAAGATGAAACTACTACCAAGTTCAACCCATTCATTAACGATGGAGCTGATAAGAATGTAGTATCCGGAATCTATACGAAACCGGATAACACGGCAGTTAGTAATTGCCCACAGGGAACTACTAATCAGGGACTATCGAGTAGTGCACCTACATCTCAAGCTCCGGTGCTTGATACAGTAGGCCCTGCACCACCGATACCAGATTTGAGTCACAAAATTAGAGCGACTCACGTTAATACTACTAATGCAAATAATGCTACACCAGTAGCACAATCGCATGTACCGGGACCACCGAGACATATGCTAACCCCACCTTCATATTTCTCTCAACCCGGCCATAGTACACCAGCAGGCCCAAGATTGCCGAATCCGCCTTCAGGTCAAAGCAATGGTTCAAATGGTGGACGTTTTCCCAGACCGAATCCCCCACAACTTAATGTTACCGGTGGTACGTACCCACCAAGAACAACTTCCTATGGATTTAAGCATAATTATAATCCGGCAGGAGGTAGTAATTACCAAAATGGTAATACCTATAACCAGGGATGGAATCAAAATAATTCCTACCCCAGGTATGCATCTTCCGGAACAACTGGAAATGTAAATTATGGAGGTGGATACCCTGGTGGTGCTTCTGGGAACTACCCTAGTGGTGGTCCCGCTGGAGGTAATCCCCCAGGTGGTCCTGGCGGATCCGGATCCGGAGGATCAGGATCCGGAGGAGATGGCAGGAAGCCCAATAGAAGAACTTCCATGCCTGCAGGGATGCAAACCATCTTTGAAAGAAGCCAATGCATCCAAAATTTGGGCATTGACTGCTACCAAAAGGGAGCAGACGGCATGGAAGTCATGAACTGGAGCATGCGAGAAGCAGATAGACTACACGGATGTAATTATCCGGCACGTAGACAGGCACGGATACCCCCTCCTTATGATTCAAATGATCCTTGGAAGGATAGGTATCAAGCTTTTGTCGATGAGGTCAACTGTAGTGGTTGGACAAAAGAAGAAGCTCTACCTTATTTGATCTGCTAGTTAAATAAAGGTGGAAAAGTAGCCCTCAATCAATGGAGAGCCGCATACGGAATATACGGCACCTATGATCAATTAGTCGAGTGTGCCGCGTACCTGTTCGGTTCGATTGTTAGAGAAGATCCATGGGTAAGCTTTAAGAAGAGGACACAAAAACCTAAAGAATCTCATAAAGTCTTTGGTTTGGAGCTACAGGACCTGCTATCAAAAGCACGTCCTAATTGGGCTCATGACGACTGCTATCTGCAGGAATTGTTTACACAATTCTACAATGGATTGCGGGATCCGGATCACAAACAAGTTGTTTGGGATTCTTGGAAGGATGACACATCCTTCAGTGATTTATTCATATCAATCGATGGGCATGATATGAAGAAAAGATTGGTAGGTCTAGGACCAAATCCAGTCCAAGCAGCTCCATTGCAATACGGAGGTACCTCTGCTCAGGTATATGAACCTTCCCAATTAGCCCCTGTGGACCTACAGGATGCTGATCAGGAAGACGAATATGTCTCTGATGAAAATGGAGAATATATTGGATCAGTCCAGGTTGCTGGAAAGTATTACCGACAGAAACGGTATAGAAAGGTACATCCGAAAGGAAGGGGAGGGGCCGTGGCTAGTAATATAGCTTCCTGACCTATTAAATCTAGTAGTTCGACCAATACGGTCACTCCTACCGTAGCAGCCAATGCTACTCCGACTAATATGATGGAGACATTAATAGCCGGATTAACAGAGGCTTTGAAAAGACCTAGAGTTGATAAATCTCAGAGGAGATGCTTCAGATGCCAGAAGTTAGGACATTATGCTCCCGAATGTATGGCTGAGAAACCTGTCCCTCGTAGACAGGAAGGTGTCTCTGGAATAAGTACAGAGGAAAACTGAGGAGGGGTCCCCCAATGGGCAAAGAAGGGGATCCCAGTGACAAATCTTGCCATAATATCGCCATCCGTGACGACAGTTCGCATGTAGTAACAAACTCGCCTAACACTGAGGTGGTTGTAGACACCCGGAAGGTTAACAGGTGCCCAGGGAGCACAGGGGAAACCCGATATCAGTAACGAGGTAGGCGGCTATGCTTTAGCCAGGGTTGGTAGTGCCCACCTACCCCCGGGTCATCCTTGTCTGGAAAACCTGAAAGGATGTGGATCGACTCCAGGTGTGAACAATGACGTTCCGATCGTCACGGACACGCCCTCTGTTCTAAACGGAAGGCGGTGGTATGTTTGCCTCACTGTTAACGGAAGATCTGCCGAATTTCTTATGGATACAGGTGCTAGCCACTCACAATCTCCAAGAGGTTCTATGATCTTATTCCGAATAAACACGATACTCTCAAATCGGGAGGAAGTGCTCAAACGGCCGATGGCAGTACCTTGCAAACGTATGGAAGAACTTGTGTGAAGCTGCAATTGGATGGAATACATGACTATGTCATGAGCGCCACCGTTGCGGATATAGCAGATGAGGGGATACTCGGGTTGGATTTCGCATCCCTGTATGGGGTGGTGTTGGAGCCCCAATCAGGAGAGTTGAGTGTGAAATACCCGTATCCTGTAAAGGTTAGGTGTGTACTGAGACAAGTGAGCAGTATGGCTAGTGTAGCACACACTGTGCGGATCCCTCCGGGTGTAGCCTGTGATGTGCCTGTAAGAAGTGACCCTGCAATGCGCAATAAGCCTGCAGTGATAGAACCGGATGTAGCTTCTCTGTCAAGCATCGGATTAATATCTGTGGACACTATAGTAGCAAATGCATCCTGGTCGGTAGTACCTGTCTCCAATACTGGAAACACTACTATCTACCTAAAAAAGGGACAAGTTTTTGGTAACGTGACCCTTTCGGAAACTGTAACAGATAGTAAGTTAAACTTACAGAAGGTAACAAGAGATGATGAAATTTTGGATGACTTACTCAAGTTGTATGAAGAAACTTCATTAGAAGATCCGGAACACCGGAAAGAGTTCTATGATATGCTCTGTCAGTATAAGACTGCCTTTGCCAAACCTGGTGAAAAACTAGGCACGACAAATAAGGTAGTACATAAAATAGATACTGGAGATGCGGAACCCTTTAAAATACCGTATAGGCAGTTACCTTTAGCGAAGAAAAGAGTAGCTGAAGAGGAAATAAGCAAGATGTTGGAACAGGATGTAATAGTCCCTTCCAATAGTCCATGGAGTAGTCCTGTGTGTATGGTAACAAAGAAAGACGCTTTTGCATAGACTACAGGAAGTTAAATGGAGTAACGAAAAAGAACTTGTATCCATTACCGAGAATAGACAAAACCATTGACTCCTTAGGAGGAAACAGTTGGTTTTGTACCCTAGACTTGCAATCAGGATATTGGCAAGTGGGAATGAATCCATCAGATATGGAAAAGACTGCATTTTCGAGTCATATTGGATTATTCCAATATAACGTAATGCCGTTTGGTTTGTGCAATGCACCAGCAACATTTGAAGCAATGATGGAAACAATTCTGAGTGATTTATTGTTGAAAAGATGTCTTGTATACCTTGACGATGTTATAGTCTTCAGAAAAACATTCGAAGAATGTTCTAACAATCTCAAATTGGTATTAGAACGTATTATTTCTAATGGTCTCAAATTGAAACCCAAGAAATGCCACATGTTTAGAAAGTCCATAAATTATTTGGGCCGCATTATTAGTGATGAAGGAATAAAAGCTGATCCTGATAAAATCGAATCAGTTATGAATTGGAATAGACCTAAAACACCCAAAGAAGTGAGGTCCTTTTTATGATTCTGTTCCTATTATAGGAAATTAATTCCGAATTATTCTAGAGTCAGTTACCCATTACAAGTGTAGAGGTACACGTTATTAAACCATAGGAGTTGGGTACCGTCTGACGTGGCGGGTGAGTCGAGTCGTCGGACGTTCCTCAGGTTCCGGATAGGTGGCAGCACTGATCCGGGTCTGTGGGGACATCTGACGACAAACACCTGGGTCCGTATATAAAGCCCAGGGCTCAGCCGCTACGTCAGAGGCCCTTCTGGCCTCCACACCATGTAAACCATTATTCATTGATATTAGCTGCCTCTCTGACATCATCCGGCAGCCGTGAGTGTACAATAAGAAATAAAACTAACCGTTGGCATACACTTGGAATACTGTCTTACTCTTTCTTTTCGAACCGTAAGACCCGAACCCCCCAGGTCCGTAAGGCCACAAACCCTTACACTGGTGCCGTGACCAGTTAATTCTGGTGTATAGCCCGGACGTTATAATGTCCGAACGGCTAGTACATGGGTTAGACACCCTCAGGGAAGCTAACCCAGCAGGGCAATTGGTTGCCCAAGAGAATGGAAATGGATCATTAATGCTCCAAACCCATTCGAACTCACAAGATGCGGAATCTGCATCTTGGAGAGATCCCGGACCCCACTATAATGATAGTGAGGAGAATCTGCCAGACTCTGTACGACGCGAACAGTCTATACAGAGACAGAGTAACTTAATAGGCCAACAATCACTTGTTGACGAGTTAAGTAATTCGATGTTCGAAGTTGGTGGTAGTACTAACCCAGAACATCCGGCACCAATGCCAAAAAGGGTAACATTCGGAGAACTACCTTATAGATTACCCAGGCCCGAATTACCAATATTAGATTACAGCGCTATAGATGGCGACTTAACCTATGCGGTACCGGAAGGTGAGGAATTCAAACGACCGGATGTCATGTTGTTGAATGAAACCTATGTAACTTTGAACGAGAACCTAAATACCTTGGTCAAAGCTAAAGACGAAGTATTCCATGAAAAACTTCAGTTGGAAGAAGACCTAACTGGCATGCGAAAAGAATTCGAAGCCAGAAGGAGTGAGTACATGAAAGAACTCGAGAATGAAGAATTAAAACTTCATTCCATGAGAGAATCATTCAACAAGGAATATGATAATAGGCACATTCGTATCCAAACATACATAGATACGAACGACCAATTAAACCTTGATAAGGCAAAATTCGAATCCGAAATTCGCCATTATCATGACGAGTTGGATAAATTGAAACTTCAGTGTAGTAAACAAGCTGAAGACAATGAAACCATCCGGGTAGGTATTATAGCTTACAACAAACAACTGGAGGAGGATAGACAGAAACTCACAAATGAGCTTCAGGAATTGCAGAATACTGCAATAACTCTAGATAAATATGTAGAAGCTGCCCAGTTAACTATAGGCAATATTGATCCAGCTGTGGTATCTACAATGTTGGGAAAGACATCCAAAGATGCAACCCCAATTAGATACAGCCCATTCGTTGATGATGGGGCTGACAAGAATGTAGTATCCGGAATCTACAAGAAACCGGACAGTACCACAGTAAATGGAACCGCACCTAAACCAGCAACCCCGATGCTGGATACAATAGGTCCGGCACCACCCATACCAGATTTGAGTCACAAAATTAAAGCGACTCACGATGGTGCTACTGGGACTAATAATAATACACCCGTGGCACAACCAAGAGCACCCGGACCAATGAGGCATATGTTGACACCACCTTCATATTTCCCCCAACCCGGCCACAGTACACCAGCAGGGCCAAGATTACCGAATCCACCTCCGGGTTCTAGTAATGGTCCTACTGATGGACGTTTCCTAAGACCAAACCCGCCACAAACAATGCTAATGGCGGTACGTATCAACCGAGAACATCTTCCTATGGATATAGAAATAATTATAATCCATCAGGAAACGGTAATTACCAAAATGGCAATAGCTATAACCAGGGATGGAATCAAAATAATTCTTACCCTAGATATGCGTCTTCTGGAAACGCCGGTTACAATGGTGGATGCTCAGGCGGTTCGTCTGGAACCTATAATAATAATGGTCCACCAGGAGGAAATCCTCCAGGCGGCCCAGGAGGATCCGGATCCGGAGGATCAGGATCAGGAGGAGATGGCAGGAAGCCAAATAGGAGAACTTCTATGCCTGCAGGGATGCAAACCATCTTTGATAGGAGCCAATGTATCCAAAACCTTGGCATTGACTGCTACCGGAAGGGAGCAGACGGCATGGAAGTCATGAACTGGAGCATCCGAGAAGCGGATAGACTACGCGGATGTAATAATCCGGCACGTAGGCAGGCACGGATACCCCCTCCATATGATTCTAATGATCCATGGAAGGACAGGTATCAAGCTTTTGTCGACGAAGTCAATTGTAGTGGCTGGACAAAAGAGGAAGCTTTGCCATATTTGATCTGTTGGTTAAATAAAGGCGAAAAGTAGCTCTCAACCAATGGAGAGCAGCTTACGGATTATACGGTACCTATGACCAATTGGTAGAATGTGCCGCATACCTATTTGGATCAATCGTTAGAGAAGATCCGTGGGTAAGTTTCAAGAAGAGAACACAAAAACCTAAGGAATCACACAAAGTCTTTGGTTTGGAGCTGCAGGATTTGCTTTCAAAAGCACGTCCAAATTGGGCTCATGACGATGATTGCTATCTACAAGAATTGTTCATACAATTCTACAGTGGATTGCGGGATCCGGATCACAAGCAAGTGGTCTGGGATTCTTGGAAAGATGACACTTCCTTCAGTGACCTGTTCATAGCAATTGATGGACATGACATGAAGAAACGATTGGTAGGTCTTGGACCTAATCCAGTAAGAGCAGCTCCATTCCAATATGGAGCTACACCTATTCCGGTATATGATACTTCCCAATTAGCTCCAGTTGAATCGAATGAAGCTGATGAGGAGTATGACTATATCTCCGATGAAAACGGAGAATATATTGGTTCAGTCCAGATAGCTGGAAAGTATTACCGACAGAAGCGGTATAGGAAGGTTCATTCGAGAGGGAGCGGAGGATCTGTCGCTGGTAAAACAGCTTCCGGATCAACTCAACCGGGCAGTGTAGCCCCTACGGCGAAACCAACCGTAGCAGCCACTGTTGCTCCGACTAATATGATGGAAACGTTAATAGCCGGATTAACAAAAGCTCTGAAGAGACCAAGAGTTGACAAATCTCAAGGGAGATGTTTCAGATGCCAGAAACTAGGGCATTTTGCTCCAGAATGTATGGCTGAGAAGCCTGTCCCGCGTAAACAGGAGGGTGTCTCTGGGATAAGTACAGAGGAAAACTAGAAAGGGATCTCCCGAGGGGCAAAGAAGGGGATCCCAGTGACAAATCTTGCCATGATATCACCATCCGTGATGATAGTTCGCATGTAGTAACAAGATCGCCTAACACCGAGGTGGTTGTAGACACCCGGAAGGTTAGGGAAGCTGATATAACAGGTGCCAAGGGAGCACAGGGGAAACTCAATATCAGTAACGAGGCAGGCGGCTATGAATTAGCCAAGGTCTGTGGTGCCCACCTGCCCCCGGGTCATCCTTGTCTGGAATTCCTGAAAGGATGTGGATCGACTCCTGGTGTGAAAAATGACGTTCCGATCGTCACGGACATGCCCTCTGTTCTAAACGGAAGGCGGTGGTATGTTTGCCTCACTGTTAACGGAAGATCTGCCGAATTCCTTGTGGATACGGGAGCTAGCCACTCTTGTATCTCCAGGGGGTTCTACGATCTTATACCGGATGAACATGATACTCTCAAATCGGGAGGAAGTGCTCAGACGGCCGACGGCAGTACCTTGCAAATGTATGGTAGAACTTGTGTGAAACTACAGTTGGATGGTATACATGACTATGTCATGAGCGCCACCGTTGCGGATATAGCAGATGAGGGGATACTTGGGTTGGATTTCGCATCCCTGTATGGTGCTGTGTTGGAACCTCAAACAGGAGTGTTGAGTGTGAGATACCCGTATCCCGTAAAGGTTAGATGTGTACTGAGACAAGTGAGCAGTATGGCTAGTGTGGCACACACTGTGCGAATCCCCCCGGGAGTAGCCTGTGATGTGCTTGTAAGAAGTGACCCTGCAATGCGTAATAAACCTGCAGTGATAGAACCGGATGTAGTTACTTTGTCAAGTATCGGATTAAATTCTGTAGACACGATAGTAGCGAATGCATCCTGGTCGGTAGTACCTGTCTCCAATACTGGAAACAGTACTATCTACTTGAAAAAGGGACAAGTTTTTGGAAACGTGACCCTTTCAGAAACTGTAACGGATAGTAAGCTAAGCTTACAAAAGGTAACAGGGGATGGTGAAATTTCGGAAGACTTACTTAAGTTGTATGAAGAAACTTCATTAGAAGATCCGGAACACCGGAAAGAGTTCTATGAGATGCTCTGTCAGTATAATAATGCCTTTGCCAAACCTGGTGAAAAACTAGGTACGACAAATAAGGTATTACATAAAATAGATACTGGAGATGCTGCACCCTTTAAGATACCGTATAGACGGTTACCTTTAGCGAAAAAGAGAGTAGCTCAAGATGAGATAAACAAGATGTTGGAACAGGATGTAATAGTCCCTTCCAATAGTCCATGGAGTAGTCCTGTGTGTATGGTAACAAAGAAAGACGGTACTATCCGCTTCTGCATAGACTACAGGAAGTTGAATGGAATAACGAAAAAGAATTCGTATCCATTACCGAGAATAGACGAAACCATTGACTCCTTAGGAGGGAACAGTTGGTTTTGTACCCTAGACTTGCAATCAGGTTACTGGCAAGTGGGAATGAACCCTTCAGATATGGAGAAAACTGCATTTTCGAGTCATATTGGACTATTCCAATATAACGTAATGCCGTTTGGATTGTGCAATGCACCGGCAACATTTGAAGCAATGATGGAAACAATTCTAAGTGATTTATTGTGGAAAGATGTCTTGTATATCTTGACGATGTCATAGTTTTCGGAAAAACATTCGAAGAGTGTTCTAATAACCTAAAAATGGTACTAGAACGTATTATTTCTAATGGTCTCAAATTGAAACCTAAGAAATGCCACATGTTTAGAAAGTCCATAAATTATTTGGGCCGCATCATTAGTGATGAAGGGATAAAGGCTGATCCTGAAAAAATCGAATCAGTTACGAATTGGAATAGACCTAAAACACCCAAAGAAGTGAGGTCCTTTTTAGGATTCTGTTCCTATTATAGGGAATTTATTCCGAATTATTCTAGAGTCAGTTATCCATTACAAGCAATAGCTAACTGGACTCCAGGAAGTACCAAGGAAAAATTTCCTTGGACGCATGAACAGGAAACCGCTTTTCAAAAGCTTAAAGACCTGTTCACGAGTACTCCTGTATTGCAATATCCGAATGAAACGGATCATTTCATACTGGATACTGATGCTAGTAATGATAGCATTGGTGCAGCTCTCTCGCAAGTCCAAAATGGGAGAGAAGTACCGATTGCCTTTGCCAGCAACACACTGAGCAAGACTCAGCGCAATTACTGCACAACCAAAAGAGAGTTGTTAGCAGTAGTCGTATATACCAAGAAGTTCAAACATTTTCTATGGGGAACGAACTTTACTTTACGTACGGATCATTCCTCTTTAAGGTGGCTACTGAACTTCCGAGATGCTGAAGGAATGTTAGGCCAATGGCTAGCCCATTTATCCGAGTATGGGCTTGAACATCAACAGATTCAGCATAGACCCGGAGTTAAGCATTTAAATGCTGATGCTTTGTCTCGAATACCAATTCGGAAATGTGATAATCCGGATTGCACTGATTGTGGAGCTCATAGGGCAGTATTAGCAGGGATTCGAAGACCATTCGTACTCCTAGTTGCCAGTATACTGGATTGGTCTATGGATCACATACGACATTTCCAGGAAGCTGACTCGATAACTGCGCAGCTACTGCAATTGGTACCAAAGGGTATACGTCCAGTTAGACCAGAGGTCTCCCTGGAAAATCGAGAAATGAGAAGGTTTCTTGCTCAATGGACCGAGCTTGAAGTCCGGAAAGGCGTGTTATACCGTTGGAAGCCATGCAATAATGGTGAGAGAATCATGCAAGTGGTGATACCACATGCTATGAGGCATGACATTATGTATTTCTGTCATGGACATCGGACCAGTGGTCATTTCGGAAGGAAACGATCGTTAGCACGACTTTCCAAGAAATACTATTGGCCTGGCATGACACAGGACTTGCAAAGATGGGTAACCACTTGTCCGGATTGTTGTAAAAACAAACCCGGACCCGGGATGGGCAAACTTCCCCTATCCCAAGAACTTTTCGGAGTAAGATTCGCAACAATCGGGGTAGATATTATTAGTGGATTTAATACAACCGCTAATGATAATACCTGTATGATGGTAGTTTGTGATTATTATACGAAATATACTAAAGTATTTCCACTACCGGACCACAAAGCAATTACTTGTGCCGAAGCCTTTGTAAAAGGTTGGGTACTAAGTTTCGGTGTACCATTGATGTTACACAGTGACCAAGGCAGAGAATTCGAATCAAATCTCTGGCAGGGTATGTGCGAATACTTAGCTATTTGCAAGACTAGAACCAACCCGTATAGGCCACAAAGCGACGGATTGGTAGAAAGGTTCAATAGAACCCTTATCCAAGTCCTAAAGTCACTCGTCAATGAACATATGGACGACTGGGATGAGCAATGCCACTTTGTAACACATGCTTATAACAGTACGGTACATTCAAGTACAAATTGTACTCCGAACCTTTTAGTATTCGGAGAGGATCTGATAATGCCTGCTGACTTAGTATTTGGAGTTGTAGGGATGGACCCGGAATTACCTTGCCATGTAGTTTTTGTGGAATGCTTAAGGGACAGATTTAAAAAGGCATATGAGTCTGTCCGAATTGATTTGGAGAAAAGTGCCAAATGGCAGAAAGTAGGATACGATACCGATCTAAAGCATCGGAAATTCCAATCCGGAGACAGAGTTCTCAGATTACATGAACCACTTAGACACATAAAATTAGCGTCTAATTGGGATGGTCCCTTTACTATAACACAAGTTATCAGTGACTGTACCGTAATCATCAAATCTGACCTAGGTCGACTTTATAAGTCTAATGTGGCTAGATTAAGGAAATGGTCTGGGAGGGAGACCTCCACAGAAATGTATGGTGAAGGTTCCGGAAAGATCCTGAACCAGAATCGCATAATAGACCAGGTAAAGAACACTACAGTGAAGCGTGGTCGTGGTAGACCTAAAAAGTGTTCCGAATCAGTAACACCCACGCCAACACCGATTAAGCGTGGGGGAGTTAAAAAAGTCTCGGCAGGTGAAGACAAAAAGAAGAGGAAAGGTGTTTTTAAGGCTAAGAAGCACCTAGAGGAAGCTCTTCAGACTGTCAGGTCCGATATAGAACTGTCCGAGAAAGGTAGATACGTTCGCCGCAGCCCCCGAATTGCCCAGAGGACTGCAGTGACCTAACCTGTATACACAACGAGTGTAATGTTTACATTTAGATGAACGGATGACAACTGACCCAAAAGGCTTATTTGTCGCCGCCGCATGATGTACCAATGGGTAGTGGACGGATAATCCGGTGGATTAGCTTAAGCTTTCCATAATCTCCACTTAAATCCCCGGACGAGTCATCGGTGTGAGCGATAATTACCTAAAAACAATCAGTTTGTTGATGTACAGTCTGTAGCACGTGCGTTTCCGCATGACGTCACCGCGTCCAGTCTCGGCTGACCTCTCGTGACCCCGCGTGCAACGGGGAAATGACGTCACGAATGCTGGCCCGTCGCCATATTGTTCTTCGGTAACGTCCAAGACGGTCGAGCTCGCTCCCTTCTTGGATTTTACCGGTTAGCAAAACCCCTCGCTGCTCCTCCAGAGTCTGTCTCCTGGTAGACAGACTCCGTTTGTGTCGGCCCCGGCGCCGTAAAAGCCGGAAAAAGGAGTAGTTTACTCCCGTGGGCGATTCCCCAGTCATGGCTGAGGAATCCGTAGCTGCAGCCAAGCTATCCGGTGACCCGGATAAGCTGACTCCGTCCGCAGAAGCTTTTCCAGAAGCTTTGTCTCCTGTTACACAGGAAGAGAGCGAGATGATGGACGTGGAGGAATCCACGGATCGCTCGTTCGAGGAGAAACTGGCTTCATTTTCACTAAATGAGCCAGAGAAGATGTTATCTCCACTCCCACCAGAGGGATCCGGAGCGACTGCAAGTGCCGAACCCGCAGCGACAGAGTCCGAGACCACACAAGTCGACGGCGCGGAGGACCAGTGGAAGCCAGCAGTGGCTGACCCGTTCCCAGTAGAGTACGATGGTCGCTACCTGTATGTCCACCCGGAACTGCAGGCACAAGTGACCTACGCGGACGGGACACCAGTCAGGTTGGACCCGAAGGTTAGGATAGCTGTTGAGGGCGTTATGGTTCCCGACCAGCTGACCAGAACGCCTCCCGAGTGGCTTCGAGACTGGCCGTGGTTCCAACGGGGACTTATGGTAGACGCTGCCTTCCGCGAGACAGTGTATGAAGCCAACCGAGCCTTCGAGCTCGGAACGTACCCTAAGCCTGACAAGTCCCTGTGGAACGTCAAGGCTACGAACATCAACTGGGTAGGCTGCGTCTCGGATTCCGAGGGGCAGACTTACCCACGCCCTTGTGCTAACCGGCCCCAGTACCGGACCACTAAGGAGTATCGGGAGGCCGCTGCTAACTTCGAGCAGTGGGATGAAGGTATTTATATTACCGAGCAGGAATTAGTGGACGTCCAGAACACGTCACTAATCGGTTTGGACCGAGGCGCAGCCCTTCGGACGGTTATCGTCCGTCGAATGACTGTCGAACGGGAGGCTCAGGAAGAGGCTAAGAGGGCCGCGGAAGTACCCGCACCTCCTATCCCCGACCTGAAACTTGCCGCCAGGAGTTCAGCCAGTGCTACACCAGCCACCGGCAGTACTACCACACAGGTAGAAGCCTCGACCTCCAGCGCATCCGGAACCCAGGAACCGGAGGAAGACTGGAAGGTCAGCAAGAACCGAAGGTCCGCTGCTTGGAAGCTTAAGAATCTCCCGGATTCTGCTAGAGCCGAGCCGAAACCCAGCACTTCAGCCACTGGTAGTTCTGCCATGGAGGTTGAATCGTCTGACGAGGAGTCTGTGCACGAGTCCTCGGTTGAGTATGATGAGAAGGCCACTCCATCAACTCAAACCGAGGCCGAACGCTGGGCTAACGCCAAGTCCGGATTCAAATCCCGGATTCCGACGTGCTTCTCCGACTGTGCGTATGGAGTAAAGAAGGACAGCTCTACCCTCTATGCCTGCCCGGACTCAGTCAATAAAAATGATGAGTCAGACGATGAAGATTGGATGCGTCTTTCGGACGAGGATCCCAATCCGAGCAAAGCCTATCGAAAGATGTGGCTTATGCTAAACCACACCGAAGGGTATTATACTTATACCCAGAGGAGGAAGCTGCGTTGGGCTTTAGAGAAGTGGTACGGTGACGACCAAAAGTCCTGTCCCTTCTCTATCTGCCAGGATGCGAGTGATGTCATGATCCGGACATGGAGTACTCCAGCCCGGTTTCAACGGCATCTGGTAGAGGCCCACTTCCACCATCACCCGGTTTACATTTGTGATCCGAGTTATGGTAAGAAGGGCAAGAAATGTACTACGAAGGTGCAATACAACCGACGTAGTGATCTGGCTAGACACCAGAAGAAATGCCACGCAGAAGGTTTGGACGGGGCACGGAAGCGCATCATGGAGCTTCATCAGGAACTCATGAAAGAGTTCGACAGTCTGAGCGAGGATGCTTGGTCTAAGATCCGACCGGGGGACCAAGTCCTCTGCGAAGTTCCGAAGACCAAGGATTCGAAACTCCGAGCAAAGATAGTCCTGACTCCTGGAAAGGGTAAACTGGACATGCACGAGTCTCTCTGGCAGAAATGCGAGGAATCCGGAAAGGATGCAAAGAGAGCTCGTGAAAGGAGCAGGAGAGATCAGAACCGTGGCGGCAACGGTAATGGTCAGGGCACCACCAAATCGAAAGTCAGAGCAGAGGACCGTTCCAGGTCCCCTCTGGCTAGGCACCCCGCAGAGCAGGCTCAGGGCACTCCGGTGTTCAAGAAGCCCGAACCTGCCGGATACGCTGGAGCCGTATCTAAGCCTGGGAAAGTTAGTTCTCGAAACTTTCCGTCCTTAAACCAGGGACCTGGACCTGAGAGCCAGACCTTGGTGGTAGGAAAGGATGGTCGCTTTATGCCAAAGAAGACCACCGCATCTGCTGCCGCCAGATCTGCATCTGCTCCAGCCGCCCCACCAGTTACCTTTACCCAGGAGCAGTTGAATATGTACCTGCAAATGGGGTTGAAACAAAACGCACCACCTGCCTACTGTGTACCAACGGCAGGTGTGTCCGGGAGCCCTAAACCCGGAAGTGGTCCACAGGCCGCCTCGACTCCTCCCAAGGCTGTCGCTGCACCTGCGAAACCAAAAGATGCTATTACCATTAAAACCGGTAATGCAGAAGTTTGGTTTGAGAAATCTCGCCAGGGAGAGGCAGATGTCCAGAAGGCCATCTACACTCACTGGGAGAAGTGTGTTCGCGAAAAGGCGACCGAGTTCCATCAGGGTCTCCTAAACGACACCCTGTTGTGTATGAAGGAGGTCGCGGATGCTGAAAAGCAACGCCTCGAGACCCTCATCCGGAGCGATGTGAAGACCCAGGAGGAGGCTGCCGCAGCTGCCCAAGAAAAGGCAGCTATGGATGTACACGTGCTGGAGAAACGTGTAAAAGAGGAGATAACTCGGAACACCAACCTGAACACTAAGTTCATTAGGGTGTTCGGAGTCGACTTGGACGAGTGGGACGGCACTCCCGAGTCGGCTCTAGCTCTTCTTAAGAAGAAGCATGCTAAGAAATCCGTTTAAGCATGCTACGGGTTATTGCTCCCATAATTTTTTTCTTTTCCCCATAACCAGATATAGTCTTTGCAGAACCTGGAAGTCTGCGAATGTTTTTCTCACTAGTGTATGAACACCTATGGCATGTGTTCTGGGTCCCTCTTATGACCAGTCTATTGTATAATTCAGGCTGTATAAACCTTATTGCAACCTGAATAGTCTATTCGGATTTATAACTTCTTCCATGAACAATCCGATAGTAGACTTGCTGCTGTGAAGTGTATCCGGATGCCAGTTCCAGACTCCTGCTGTTACCCGTGCTAATCACTTACTAGGATGGACTTTACGATTTACCTCTACAACTCATCTATACTCCCGAATGGACTTATACCAACTACTACTATTACTTCCGGATCAACCTATACTGGACTATTCTCTACTTATGTCAACTAAACTTAAATAAGGATTACGTTTTCTACATAGTTGACACATCCGGACTATTATTCTACATTCTACGCCATTCGGATTTACTTATAAACTTTAGCACTACTAGAGGATTGTGGGTAGCTGCCCCAAATTCATCTACCGTGTTCACTCTATATATGGAAACCATAAACTTTAGCACGTCCATCCCGTGGTTAGCTGACCACACCTACCTACTAGTACCCGGAGGATACAGCAGAAGACTCCAGCAGCACCTATAATTTCTGTATATTGTATATAATGTCATATTTCTATTTTTCTATAATAATATATGTATGTGCATATTCACTAGATACATATTATGATACGGGTACATAGATATTTCTTGATACGGATCTCTGATTATTATTAATATTCATATTATAAGAATCCGTTAAAGTTCACCAGAATACACACATTATTGTCCTGCGAGGCAAACTGTATAATAAGTATATTGATCTGGTGCTATAAAGGTTATTAGGTACACGGTGATAAAATATTATTATTATATTCATTACTACACCGTGATTTTTTTCTTTTCTTTTCAAGTGTATGGTATAAATGGTCCTATTCGTACTACTCACGTAATCCTTAACGGATTCGTATGTTAATAATATACGACATGTCATTATATAGTGAAGTTACTATAACAGTCTTCTTCAAGACTATATGTATTTAAATGTGGTATTAATAACTACAAACACACATACGGATGTTATTGTGTGATTTATTTGTTATCGGCGGTTCCGTTGCATATAACCGTCATTATCACATGTATACGATTCGTGTTACTTGTCTTATTGATTATACCGTAGATGTAATATGATATTATATGGTATAGTAATTTGACTGACAGTTCCGTTTCACATAACTGTCCCTTATTCAAGTAATTCGTGTAATACTTTGACATCCTAATTGTTATTTGTAACTACATTCACTATCGAATATGTATATATGACATTCGTTTCATACTCGGTTTGGTGTTAATGTTATACCTATGGTTGTACCTCTGTTAATAAAGGTTTAGACATATAGAAATGTTATCCTGGTAATATTATTATAACTATAACACCCTCCTAAATGTCTGGGGGAGTGGTGTAGAGGTACACGTTATTAAACCATAGGAGTTGGGTACCGTCTGACGTGGCGGGTGAGTCGAGTCGTCGGACGTTCCTCAGGTTCCGGATAGGTGGCAGCACTGATCCGGGTCTGTGGGGACATCTGACGACAAACACCTGGGTCTGTATATAAAGCCCAGGGCTCAGCCGCTACGTCAGAGGCCCTTCTGGCCTCCACACCATGTAAACCATTATTCATTGATATTAGCTGCCTCTCTGACATCATCCGGCAGCCGTGAGTGTACAATAAGAAATAAAACTAACTGTTGGCATACACTTGGAATACTGTCTTACTCTTTCTTTTCGAACCGTAAGACCCGAACCCCCCAGGTCCGTAAGGCCACAAACCCTTACACAAGCAATTGCTAACTGGACTCCAGGAAGCACCAAGGAAAAATTTCCTTGGACGCATGAACAGGAATCTTCTTTTCAAAAGCTAAAAAACCTGTTCACGAGTACTCCAGTATTACAATATCCGAATGAAACGGATCATTTCATACTGGACACTGATGCTAGTGTAGGGGCCGGCATCGTTGTATATATATTAGTGCCGTTCATCCGAGAGACGTGTTCGTGTGGTGCTTGTTCCTTCTATGCCAGCTAGGTGTCGCTTTGCGATACCCCGTTGGTACAAGAGGGGGCAGCACCATGCCTCGCGTCCAGCTTCTACTAAGAAGCCGGGCGAGCGGCAGAAGGGGACTGGACATGGTCCAGTCAAGACGCTTAGTTATTACCTACTGAGAATTGAATAAAGTCCTACCCGAGAGGTAGGGGTATCCGGGGCTTTGCCCAACCCTAACTACTCGCGTTGTGTTGGTATCTCTAGTGATAAGCGAGCCAACGAGCCACACAACATATAAGTCGATACGAACCATTACACTGGTGCCGTGACCAGTTGGTTCGGGGGTGGAGCGCGGCCAAATTGGCCGAAAGCCTCGGGAAACCCGATGCGGATCCCCCCAGCCCTGGGCTAGAGGGATTCGAAGAGGATGGCTTTACATCCCAGCATCTGTTGTTAGACTGGAAGCCCGGTCAACAAAAAATGTTCAACCCAGAGGGTGTCCAGACTGTTTTCTCGACACCCGGTTTAATAGACGGTGCCACTAGTAATGGAGGTGGCATCGTAAGATTGTATCCGGGTACACCTCAAACGGTGGCACCGGACACAGGACTGTTTAGGGGGGTATTAAGACCCCCAACTTTGGACTTAAGCGATTGGTCCCAAGTTATAACTAGCAGGCGCCAGCTGGGTCCTATTATACCAGCAGGCTCGGCTAACAACTTGGGTACACCAATGGCACAAAGCCCTATGCAGCGTACCGCGACCCCCCCGGGAGCGGTACCAGAGGGGGCAAACGGAGTAGCCCCATTAATGACATCGTCGGATCATGATAGCGACGATGGTAAAGCTATAAAGGACCCATTGGTCCCTAAAGCAACCCCGAAGACTAAGCCTCGGGATGCCGAACCGAGAAACTCAGAAAAGCATACCTAGGCCTATCTTTGGACGAAGGCTTGTCTGACTCCATGTTCAACCCTGGAGGCAGCCGCAAGTCGATATACGGACGTCGGATGGGCCCCGGGTATAAAACTACCTCGGCCTATTTGAAAGCCAAGGAGCAGGTAGAGTTACAGGCTAAGAGGCAACATGAACAATTCATGGCAGCCCAAATGAAAATAGAAGAGGAGACTAAATCTCGGATCGGCAAATAACGATCCGTTGAACAGGAGGCGATTCTAAAAGAATCAGACCTAAAATATCGCCTAACTTCCGTAGCCCACCGATTGGAGCGAAAGGAGAAAGACGAACGGGAAAAAGAGAGAAGATTGGCTGAGTTGGAGCTCGAAGAAGCCAATAAACTCAGAGCAATCGAAAAGGCTAGAGCCGAGGAGGTTGCTAAGGCCCGGGATGTAAACAAACTACAATCCGAGTTGCATGCCATGGAGGAGAAGTTAAAGAAACTTCAACTCCGAAAGGCAGAGACAGAGGCCAAGTTGGTCTCGGAACAATCCGAGATCAGGAGAGAGGCCAAGGAATAAGCCAAGGGATTCTAGACCATCATCCGAGGTCAAGAGTGACCCGAAAGTTGGTGAGAAGGAAGCCAAGCCTCTTGTAAGCACTGATAAAGCGAAGGGTCAGTCTCCAGACATGACCAAACTTATGGAGGATATGTGTAAGAAAATTACAGATGCCCTCCAAGCCAGTCGGCAAAGGCCCCGAGTGGATCGCCGGACGGTTAAGTGTTTCAGGTGCCAGCGCATGGGACACTACTCTTCTGAATGTACCGCTGCTAAGCCGGTAATGGCTGCCTTCTATGAAGCCGAAGACAACGGCGAAGGAAGGGAGAACGCTACAGATTCCACTGATGTGGAAAACTAGTGGGGGTTGTACCCACGGCATTGGGTATAACCCCTGAGAGGAACGAATGCCAAAATGCTACCGGGGGTGACCCGGTGGAAGATTTCGAATCAATTTCACCTGGAGGCCGGGTGGCTGTGGGTGCGCACCCCTGCACCTTAGCCGGGGCCAGGGACCCTAGTGCTTATGTATGCGGTGGTGAACATATGGAGGCGAGTGGCCGCACTGGGGGAGAGGAAGGATGGATCAAAGAGTTGATCCGAGTGTGTGGGACACGCCTTCCCCCAAGTCATCCGTGTCTGGAATTTTTGAGAGGACTCGGATTGAATCTTGGTGATTTGGGAGACTTTCACCAGTTTACCAGTAACCCCTCTCTTTTAGGGGGGAGACGGTGGTATGTACCCATATCTGTGGAGGGCCGGGTAGGTGAATTTTTGGTGGATACTGGAGCCAGCCACTCCTGTGTGTCCAAAAGATTCTTCGACTCGGTGGCCGGCAGCCATGAGAACCTCAAAACGGGGGTAAATGCTTGCACAGCCGATGGAAGCAGTATGCGTACTTTTGGTAGGACGTTTATGCCTATGCGTATAGGAGGCAAAGAATTTGTTCTTTCGCCAACTATAGCAGAGGTTAGTGATGACGGAATCCTCGGATTGGATTTTGCAAGCTTATATGGGGCCGTCTTGGACCCCAGGGATGGTATGATGAGTATACGGAACCCGTATGGCTTGCATGTCCAATGCGTATTGAGACAGGTGTCTTCGGTTGCATCAGTGATACATACAGTGAAGATCCCACCGGGTACCACTTGCGATGTCCTTTGTGGCGGATCGATGGCCCAGAAGAATGAAACTGGAGTCTATGAACCCGACACGGTGTATTTATCAAGTATCGGGTTGGACTCAGTGGATACATTAGTGGCTAATGCAGCTTGGACTGTATTACCCATGACTAACCGAAGCGGTTCAGTGGTTTACTTGAAGCGATGCGACAGTGTGGGTAGGATGAGTTCGGTTGAATACGTCGCCAAAGCCAGGTTCAATAAACCACTAAACCCTGTTAGTAAGCATCCATTGGATGAAGAATTTCAAAAACTGATTGAACAATCAGATTTACAGAATACGGAGGATAAGGAGTGCCTAGCGAAACTCCTGCAAAAGTACGAGAATGCTTTTGGTAGGGAAGGGGGACCGGTGGGCAGATCCGACAAGGTGTTGCACACCATAGATGTGGGCAATGAGAAACCTTTTAAAATCCCGTATCGCAGACTTCCTCTTAAGAAGAAGTTAATTTGCAAACAGGAAATACAAAAACAGTTGGACCTAGGGGTCATCGTGCCGAGCTCGAGTCCCTGGTCCAGTCCTGTTTGTATGACCACTAAGAAAGACGGTACAATCCGCTTTTGTGTCGACTACCGAAAACTGAACGGTATGACAAAGAAGAACTCGTATCCTTTACCAAGGATAGACGAGACATTAGATAGCTTGGGTGGGAACCAATGGTTCTGTACCTTGGACTTACAATCCGGGTATTGGCAGATACCGATGCACCCTGATGACATGGAGAAAACAGTGTTCTCCAGTCATATGGGGCTATTCGAGTATAATGTCTTACCCTTCGGATTGTGTAACACCCCCGCTACATTCGAGGCTATGATGGAATCCTTGTTGAGTGATCTTTTGTGGAAGAAATGTTTGGTCTACTTGGACGACGTTGTCGTGTTCGGCAAGTCGTTTAGGGAATGCCATGCAAATCTGCAATTGGTACTCGACCGGATACTATCAAACGGTCTAAAACTCAAACCCAAGAAATGTAACCTGTTTAAGAAAACAATTACATACTTGGGAAGGATCATCACCCCCAACGGAGTGAGCGCAGATCCGGAGAAATTAGAAGCTGTAGAGAATTGGGAAAGACCCACGAGTGCTAAGGAGGTGAGATCATTTCTAGGATTTTGTTCCTAATACCGTGATTTCATACCGAATTATTCTCGTGTCAGCTTTCCTATGCAGTGCTTAGCTCACTGGACCCCGGGTAGGGCACGGGACCCATTCCCATGGACCAGCGAGCAAGAAGAATCTTTTAATAATATAAAAGATTTGTTTAGAAACACACCCGTGTTGAAATATCCCACTCCCGAGGGACATTTCATCTTAGACACAGATGCGAGCAATGATGCAATAGGGGGGGCTCTCTCTCAGGTCCAGGACGGAGTCGAAGTCCCAATAGCATTCGCTAGCAACACGCTAAGCAAGACCCAGCGTAATTATTGTACCACCAAACGGGAACTCCTCGCGGTAGTGGTGTATACGAAGAAGTTTAAGCATTTTCTCTGGGGAAGTGACTTCACTTTAAGAACCGACCATTCGTCTCTTAGGTGGCTCCTTAACTTTAAGGATGCCGAGGGGATGATTGGACGATGGTTAGCTCATCTATCCAAGTTTGGATTAGAGCATAAACAAATAGAGCACCGACCCGGTGCTAAACATATCAATGCGGATGCCTTGTCGAGGCGACCTATCCGAAAGTGCCAAAATGCCACTTGTGAAGACTGCGGGGCCCACAATGCTGTGGTAGCTGGGTTGGTATTTAATTATACCACCCCCCGTATCCCCTGGGAGGAGGCTGTATGTAGCTACCTCGATTGGTCCCCGGAGACCATCAAGAAGTTCCAACAGTCGGATCCCACCACTACACGCATAATGGAATACCTACGGACAGGTATTAAACCGGCAAGGCCGCTAGTATCCCTAGAAGATAGGGAAGCAAGGCGATTGCTAGCTCAATGGACCGAGCTAGAGATCCGAGACGGCATACTATGTAGGTGGAAGACAACTCCCACCAATGGTAGGCTGTTACAAATAGTGATCCCCACCCCGATGAGGAGGGATATCATGTATTATTGCCATGGTCACCAAACTAGTGGCCATTTCGGTAAGAAGAGGTCAATAGAGCGCCTACAAAGGCGTTACTACTGGCCTGGAATGAGAGGCGACCTGCTCCGGTGGATCGCCACTTGCCAGGATTGTTGTAAAAACAAGCCGGGACCCGGCCGGGGAAAGCAACCCTTATCCCAGGAATTGTTTGGTGTCAGGTTCGCTCGAGTGGCCATAGACATCATCAGCGGGATCAAGACGACACCCCGGGACAATACTTGCATGATGGTCGTAACCGACTATTACACCAAGTACACCCGGGTGTTCCCTCTTCCTAATCACAAAGCCGCCACATGCGCGGAAGCGTTTGTGAAAGGCTGGGTGCTGCATTTGGGTGTTCCCCTTATGATGCACAGCGACCAAGGAAGAGAGTTCAAGTCAGAGCTGTGGCAGGAAATGTGTCATTACCTAGCTATTTGCAAGACCCGAACAAACCCATACCGACCACAGTCGGATGGGCAGGTAGAGCGGTTCAACAGAACCCTGATACAAGTGCTAAAGCCCATGGTTAATAGCCACCAGGACGACTGGGATGAACAGTGTGAGTTTGTAGTACATGCTTACAACAACACTGTCCATTCATCTACTAAATTGCACTCCAAACATGCTAGTGTCCGGCGAGGACATCATAATGCCCGCCGACTTAGTGTATGGAGTGGTTGGGATAGACCCGGAGGCGCCCTGCACCGTGTTGTTTGTAGAGTCGTTAAGGGATAGGTTCAAACAGGCATACGAGGCCGTTCGGAAAGAGCTGCTGAAGAGTGCGAAGTGGCAAAAGGTGGGTTATGACACCAATGCCAAACGAATTCGTTTTAATGTTAGGGACAAAGTACTAAGGAACTACGAGCCGCTAGAACGGCTGAAGCTCGTAACGCCCTGGGAAGGTCCATTTAAAATTATTCGCATCATCTCCGAGTCCACGGTGATGATGGAGGACTGCCTAACTGGTAGGAAATGGAAGACAAATGTCGGAAAACTTCGGCCCTGGAAGGGACGCGAAGAGGCGGAGAGGGAGTTCGGTTACCAACCACCTGAGTCTCTCCCTAGCGTACCTAGCGTGGTAGTACCGATGAAACGCCCTAGGGGCCGGCCGAGAAAAATGCCGGAAGATGAGGTAATAGTCAAAAAGAAGACGAAGGCCAGGAAACGACCTAATCATAAGAAAAGGAAGAATGTCTCGCTGAGTGAAGGCATTACGTATGGGAAAGGTCTCGCCATGGCTAAGCGGAACCCAGAAAAGGCCGTACGTAAAGCCGGGAAGAATAAGAAGCTAACCGAAGGCGTTAGACGCAGTCCCCGGTTGAGGTCTGCTGTAACCTAACTCAGTACACAACGAGCTGCTGCGTGTTGCCCGCCGTAGGCGGTTAACATACGTTCCACGGCTAGAGATGCCGAACGCGCCCCCCCGGGTAGCTGTATCCCGTGAGTGGCGGACGGATTAACCGGTACATTCGCTTTGAAGCGTTGTATACACCGCCAAGCTCCAGACGATAGCACTCGGGTAGTAGGCCGCGTCTCGCATGTCGAGTCGAATGTTAGTTCGGATCTAGTTCCCTAGGTGGCGCCGTGGGTGCGGCGGGAAAGCGCAGAACTAGGTCACCGGATAGCCTTTGCGGGATCTCGCGAGACGAGAGGTCTGACGTCATATTGTTCATAACTAGAGCGGACTCGTGGTGGTAAAGCGCCACCCGTTTCGCTCTTGTTAGTGTTGGCGATAGGCAGCCTCTAGCTGTTGACTTAGCTTGCCCTAACTAATACCTTTTTGTTGGACGAATCCTTCGGGAGGAGTCCAACACATTTGCCAATTTACAAATTGGAAGTCGCCCTCAGTGCCATGGCACAGGGGACGATTGACGCTGCGCGTCAAACCGCCAACGTCCAGTTGGAGGAAGGCGAGGACCCGAAGGTCCCGTCTCGGGTTGAGGAGTCTATGGACTCGTCAACTGAGGAGGCAGCCCTGATGCTCTCTGCGATGGCCGAAGCCACCGACCGGGAGAGGATGCCACCTCCACCACCACCGCGCCCGGAGCCCGCGTCTACGGCGGCAACTTCGGGTGAAAGAATTGATGTCCTGGACATCCCAATGTATCCTCCGGGATTCAAGACTCGCATCGAGCGTATGGCTCACGTCGATGACGAGGCCGGTGTCGTGTACACCTCTTGGGGGACCTATATCCCCATGCACGCCTCCATGTTCGGATACGGACCGCTGGCGGTGAAACCAGGCGTGCCCGAGGCCATACCAGACGACTTCAAGACTCTGGTCATGGACTCGTGCAGCGACGAGTTGGCTGACAATATGCCAGTCTCTTGGCTCCGTAACTATCTAAAGTTAGCGGAGAAGATGGCGGTCAACGAGAGCTTGGCCCGAGCTGTACTGATCTCCGAGGGCATTACCCGGAAGGCCGCGGAGTTAAGAGAGTCTGAGTCCGACATGGATACAGACTCTACAGTCACTCTTTCGTCAGTGGAGACCGACCGGGTCAAGCGGTTGACCCGCAAGCCTGCGCCAAAGGGTCCTCTCACCAAGAGTGACCTAGAGGTTGAAGACCTTAGGATCGCCATCGAGAGGTCCACATCCGAGAAGGAACCGGGTGCCGACATACCGGAGGCGCCTGGCGAGATCTCGGAAGAGGACATCTCGCGTCAGCAGGCTGCTGTTGAAGCCAAGCGAGCCGAGCTCACCAAACAGCAGAAGGAGCTCACCGCAGCTCGTCGGGCCCACCGAAAACAGCAGGCCCAAAGTAAGGCGAAGGCTTCCTCCGACTCTGACTCCCCGGTCAGTAGTAGGAGAAGCCCTCGTTCAAAGGACAAGGATCCATGTCAGTAGGATTCTAGTCCCGAGGTGTTCAAAGAACGGACTCCCCGCTGCTTCACGGACTGTGCTTACGACACAGTCCACTACATGTGCCTGGGCGCCGTCAATAAGGACGGTGATAGCGACGACGAGGAGTGGATGAAGTCCGGCCCCTCGAATACGCCAGTGGGTAAATTCTACCTCATTTGGATTGACCAGCTCAAATCCAAATTGGGGTCGATTTACAGCTATGAGGCCCGGACGAAAGTCCAATGGGCAATGACCCAATGGGGACCATCCGGCAACTGCCGGAGGTGCCCATTCGAATCGTGTCAGCTGGCTCTCACGGGAGAGGTGTTTGAGACGAAGCCCCGCTTCACTCGACATATAGTGGAGCACCACATGCACCACAAGCCCATGATGATGTGTGTGCTCGGAGACCGTCCGAGCAAACTGTGTGACGGCACGTTCTCCACTAACCGGCGTCGGGACATGGCTCTGCATCTGCAGAAAGCCCATGGCACCGGCCTGGAAAAGACGAGGAAATGGGCCGTAAAGTGCTTCAACGAGCTCCTGGCTAACTGGGCCTCGTTGAGTGTCAAAGACGTCAAGGAGCAGGCATTCGAGACCGGATTCTGCTTGTGGAGGAGTGGCAACCTGCTAGCCTTCTTCCAGATCAACTTCTCCTCCACCAAGTTCGGGATGCCCAGCGAGGTGCACCTGAAGGTGAAGAAGTGGAGGGGAGATGACAAGCGGGAGAAGATCAAAGCCCGCTCGAAGGGTCCTAACGGAGGCACAGCCATGGCTACCGGTGCTTCCAAAAGGACCCGCGCAGACCGGTCCGTAAGCCCTTCGGGTAATAAGGACCAGCCTAGACCAGCCAACCCAGCTGATCGTCGCGAGTCTGGACAACAGGTCTCGGCTCTAGATATGCCTAGCAACCAGACCCGTAGGGCAGTTAGCCAGGCGGCCACTCCGGCCACATCAACAACACCTGCACCCGCGGAGCAACCCCCGGGTGAAGCCTCTGGCAGCCAGGATGACGGGGGCGAGACCTTCGCTCCCCCATCCGGGTACACATCTTGGTGGGCTGGCGTGGGATCTTCCGGCAAGCGCCCCACAGTACAGTGAGTACGTGGTGAAGTTCCCTTCCATGGGACCAGCGGGACCCGAATCTCAGGTCCTAACCCCCTTGGGCCAGTCAAAACCCCGGGGTAGAGGCCGTGGTGGAATGGAGTCCACCCGAGCTCCCCCGGGCGGTGGCCGAGGCCGAGGAGGTGCTACGGTTGAGGGCCCGTCTGTCCCTCCAGCAGGCGCTCCGCCTGCCACTCTGGAGGCTGCCGTGCCCCCACCAGTTATAGTTCCACCAACGGCCCCTCGGGCGCCCGTTATGGAACTTATATCAGGTACTCTGTCAGGTCTTCAGGATCCGAATACGTTTGTTGATCATCGCGATGTTCAAACAGCCAGGATCCAGAATGACCTGATGGCGGAATGGCAGGCATTGCATCGCCAGAAGTCAGTCGACTACTGGCGGGTAATGACTGAAGCCACCTTCAACCTGGTCTACGAGGTCCAGAAGAGGGAGGAAGAGAAAATTCAGGTGCAGGAAAGGAAGAATGTCGAGGAGGCAATCCAATCCTGCCGGCGCCAGCAGTTGGAAGCTGAAAAGCTTAAAGAGTTCCACCGCGCTGAGAACGCCGGGTACATTCATAGGTACAAAGAGGCTGACCTCAAGTTCTTCCTCGCGTTCGGGAAGCACCTGGACAAGTGGGACGGCTCTGCGTCGTCCCTGTCCTTCGCTCCGGCTGCTCCACCCGTTCCGGCTGCTCCACCCGTTCCGGCTGCTCCACCCGTTCCGGCTGCTCCACCCGCCCCGGCTGCTCTACCTGCACCCGAGGCAGTGGACAGTCCGTCCGCGGTGATGAGCGCGCTGAGCTTGGGGAGCGACACGCCCAGCGAGACTTCCACGCTGCTCTCTATGAGCAGTTGCAGCAGCTCGGCTCCGGCTGCCTCGGCGGAGTCGGCTGAGAAGATGGACACTGATCCGGAGGATCTTTAAGTGTCCATCTGATGGTGTTTTGTAGTACCCGAGGGTAAAGGCATTTATCATGCCAGAGGTACTTATCCTTACACTGGACTCGCCGATCTGGGACCGAACCTGCAGCGAAGATGGACGCTAACCAAACAAAATTTTTCTCGGGTTATTTACCCCACCTCGGGTCGGTTATTTACTACTGTAAAATATTGTTAATACCATTTCACTACCCTAGGTCGATGGTGCATAAGGCACCACTTCCTAATTGTTATTTTTAGTTACTTCGGGTTATATGCGACGATGCCTCATCATGTACATATTATTTATAATGCCCCTTAATGTTCTATAATCTATACGAACACTTGTGTATAGACTTACCTATGTACGTATAACTTATTATTGTATAAAGTCAACAATAGGTATTTATTTAATACACCCAATAGTCTAGTGGGGGTGGTGTAGGGGCCGGCATCGTTGTATATATATTAGTGCCGTTCATCCGAGAGACGTGTTCGTGTGGTGCTTGTTCCTTCTATGCCAGCTAGGTGTCGCTTTGCGATACCCCGTTGGTACAAGAGGGGGCAGCACCATGCCTCGCGTCCAGCTTCTACTAAGAAGCCGGGCGAGCGGCAGAAGGGGACTGGACATGGTCCAGTCAAGACGCTTAGTTATTACCTACCGAGAATTGAATAAAGTCCTACCCGAGAGGTAGGGGTATCCGGGGCTTTGCCCAACCCGAACTACTCGTGTTGTGTTGGTATCTCTAGTGATAAGCGAGCCAACGAGCCACCCAACATATAAGTCGATACGAACCATTACACTAGTAATGATAGCATTGGTGCAGCTCTCTCGCAAGTCCACAATGGGAGAGAGGTACCTATTGCCTTTGCCAGCAATACACTGAGTAAAACTCAGCGCAATTACTACACAACCAAAAGAGAGTTGTTAGCAGTAGTCGTATATACCAAGAAGTTCAAACATTTTCTATGGGGAACGAACTTTACTTTATGTACGGATCACTCCTCTTTAAGATGGCTACTGAACTTCCGAGATGCTGAAGGAATGTTAGGTCGATGGCTAGCCCATTTATCCGAGTATGGGCTTGAACATCACCAGATTCAGCATAGACCCAGAGTTAAGCATTTAAATGCTGATGCTTTGTCTCGAATACCAATTCGGAAATGTGATAATCCGGATTGTACTGATTGTGGAGCTCATAGAGCAGTGCTAGCAGGGATTCGAAGACCATTCGAACCCCTAGTTGCCAGTATACTGGATTGGTCTATGGATCACATACGACGTTTCCAGGAAGCTGACTCGATAACTGCACAGCTACTGCAATTAGTACCAAAGGGTATACGTCCAGTTAGACCAGAGGTCTCTCTGGAAAACCGAGAAATGAGAAGGTTTCTTGCTCAATGGACAGAGCTTGAAGTCCGGAAAGGCGTGTTATACCGTTGGAAGCCATGTAATAATGGTGAGAAAATCATGCAAGTGGTAATACCACATGCCATGAGACATGACATTATGTACTTCTGTCATGGGCATCGGACCGGTGGTCACTTCGGAAGGAAACGCTCATTAGCACTACTTTCCAAGAAGTACTACTGGCCTGGCATGACACGCGACTTGCAAAGATGGGTAACCACCTGTCCGGATTGTTGTAGAAACAAACCCAGACCCGGGATGGGCAAGCTTCCACTATCCCAAGAACTTTTCGCAGTTAGATTCGCAAGTATTTCCACTACCGGATCACAAATCAGTCACTTGTGCCGAATCCTTCGTAAAGGGTTGGGTACTGACTTTCGGTGTACCATTAATGCTACACAGTGACCAAGGCAGAGAATTCAAATCAAATCTCTGGCAAGGTATGTGCGAATACTTAGCTATCTGCAAGACTAGAACCAATCCGTATAGGCCACAAAGCGACGGATTGGTAGAAAGGTTCAATAGAACCCTTATTCAGGTCCTAAAGTCACTTGTTAATGAACACATGGACGACTGGGATGAGCAATGTCATTTCGTGACACATGCTTATGTAGTGGTCAGCGGAAAATGTCATGGAGAAACCGGGACTTGAACCCGGGACCCTCCAACTTCGAAGCGGATGCTCTACCACTGAGCTACATCCCCTGGCCTGACATTCTCTACCTTCCAACTACCCTGGATCGGTATGGTATACATAGGGGGAGTGACACAATCAAGTGAACAGTCCCTCTGAAGGCTCTGCGCACCCGACGGGGGAACGAACCCCTACACTCTTCCCAACCAGCTTCAACCGTATCCCGCCCAGAACCGGTCCTCCAGTCCAGTCTGAACGGTACCAGTACTGAGTCACACACAGCACTACGCAGCTCCTGTTCCCAGGTGCGACTGTGGGTGCCACCTGTTTCCAAGTCTCCCAGCACTAGCAAGTTGAAGCACTTGTCTATACCATACCGGCCCAGCTACCGAGCTCTCTTAAGGTCCCCCATCCGAGGCAGGACCACTCGGTTTCTCCACCAGTGTAGTGGTCAGCGGAAAATGTCATGGAGAAACCGGGACTCGAACCCGGGACCCTCCAACTTCGAAGCGGATGCTCTACCACTGAGCTACATCCCCTGGCCTGACATTCTCTACCTTCCAACTACCCTGGATCGGTATGGTATACATAGGGGGAGTGACACAATCAAGTGAACAGTCCCTCTGAAGGCTCTGCGCACCCGACGGGGGAACAAACCCCTACACTTATAACAGTACGGTACATTCAAGTACTAACTGCACTCCAAACCTATTAGTATTTGGAGAAGATCTGATAATGCCTGCAGACTTAGTATTTGGAGTCATAGGAATGGACCCGGAACTACCTTGTCATGTAGTTTTTGTCGAATGTTTAAGAGACAGATTTAAAAAAGCATATGAATCTGTCCGAATTGATTTGGAAAAAAGTGCCAAATGGCAGAAGGTTGGATATGATACCGATCTAAAACATTGGAAATTCCAATCCGGAGACAGAGTTCTGAGACTACATGAACCACTTAGACACATAAAATTAGCATCTAATTGGGATGGTCTTTTTACTGTAACACAAGTTATTAGTGATTGCACCGTAATTATCGAATCAGACCTTGGTCGACTCTATAAGTCAAATGTGGCTAGACTAAGGAAATGGTCTGGGAGGGAGACCTCCACAGAAATGTATGGTGAAGGTTCCGGAGAGATCCTGAACCAGAATCGTATAAAAGACCAGGTGAAGAACACTACAGTGAAGCGAGGCCGAGGTAGGCCTAAGAAGTGTTCCGAATCAGCGCCACCCACGCCAACACCGATTAAGCGTGGGGGAGTTAAAAAAGTCTCGGCAGGTGAAGACAAAAAGAAGAGGAAAGGTGTTTCGAAGGCCAAGAAGCACCTAGAAAAGGCTCTTCAGACTGTCAGGTCGGATAAAGAACTATCCAAGAAGGGGATATACGTTCGCCGCAGCCCTCAAATTGCCCAGAGGACTGCAGTGACCTAACCTGTATACACAACGAGTGTAATGTTTACATTTAGAGGAACGGATGACAACTGACCCGAAAGGCTTACGATGTACCAATGGATAGTGGACGGATAATCCGGTGGATTTGCTTAAGCTTTCCATAATCTCCACTTAAATCCCCAGACGAGTCATCGGCGTGAGCGATAATTACCTAAAAACAATCAGTTTGTTGATGTTCCACTCGTAGCACGTGCGTTTCCGCATGACGTCACCGCGTCCAGTCTCGACTGACCTCTCGTGACCCCGCGAGTTCGCGGGGAAATGACGTCACGAAAGCTGGCTTGTCGCCATATTGTTTTTCGGTAAATTTTGAGGCGGACGCTGTTGCTCCCTCCTCTGATTTTTACCGTCTAGCAAACCCTTGGTGTGCCCTCAGAGTCTGTCTCCTGGTAGGCAGACTCCGCTTGTGTCGGCCCCGGCGCCGTAAAGGCCGGAAAACAGGAGTATTTAACTCCCGGATCGATTCCCCAGTCATGGCAGAGGAATCCGTTGTTGCAGCCAAGCTATCCGGCAACCTGGATAAGCTGACTCCGTCCGCAGAAGCTTTTCCGGAAGCTTTGTCACCTGTAACACAGGCAGAGAGCGAGCTGATGAAAGTGGAGGAACCCACGGATCGCTCGTTAGAGGAGAAGTTGGCCTCATTTTCACTGAATGAGCCCGAAAAGATGTTGTCACCACTTCCAACCGAGGGATCTGGAGACGCTGTGAACCCTGAACCAGCAGCAACTGGGTCCGAGACTACACAAGTCGACAGCCCAAAGGATCAATGGAAGCCAGCAGTGGCTGACCCGTTTCCAGCAGAGTACGACGGTCGGTACCTGTACGTCCATCCGGAGCTACAGGCACAGGTGACCTACCCAGACGGTACACCGGTTAGGTTGGACCCGAAAGTGAGAATGGCTATCGAGGGCGTCATGGCTCCCGAACAGCTGGACAGGACGCCACCCAAATGGCTCTGAGACTGGCCGTGGTTCCAACGAGGACGCTGCTTTTCGCCAAGTAGTGTATGAAGCGAACAGAGCCTTCCTGCTCGGAGCGTATCCGAAGCCGGACAGGTCTCTGTGGAACGTCAAGCAGACCAACATTGATTGGGTAGGCTGCGTCTCGGGAACCCGAGGGGCAAACTTACCTGCGTCCTTGTGCCACCCGGCCCCAGTACCGGACCATGAAGGAGTACCGTGAAGCAGCTAGCAACTTCGAGCAGTGGGACGACAGTTATTACGTAACCGAAGCAGAGTTAGTCGACGTACAAAACAAGTCGCTAACGGGTATGGACAGGGGTGCAGCCCTTCGGACGATCCTCGTCCGTCGTATGACTGCGGAACAGGAAGCCCTGGAAGAGGCTAAGAGGGAAGCGGATGTACCCGCACCTCCTATCCCCGACCTGAAGCTTGCCACCAGAAGCACAGCCGGTTCTGCAACAACCACCGGCAGTACTACCAGCCCGGTAGAAGCCTCGACCTCCAGCGCGTCCGGAACCAAGGATCCGGGTGAAGACTGGAAGGTCAGTAAGAACAGGAGGTCCGCTGCTCCGAAGCTCAAGAATCTTCCGGATTCTGCTAGAGCTGATCCGCAAGCCAGCACCTCAGCCACTGGTAGTACTGCCATGGAGGTTGTTTCCTCGGATGAGGAATCAGTGCACGAGTCCTCGGTGGAGTATGATGAGAAGGCCACCCCATCTACCCAAACTGAGGCAGAACGCTGGGCTAACGCCAAATCCGAATTTAAAACTCGGATCCCGACGTGCTTCTCCGACTGTGCTTACGGAGTAAAGAAGGACGGCTCTACCCTGTACGCCTGCCCGGACTCTGTAAACAAGAACAACGAGTCCGATGATGAAGATTGGATGCGTCTCTCGGACAAGGATCCCAATCCGAGCAAAGCCTATCGTAAGATGTGGCTTATGCTAAACCACACCGAAGGGTATTACACCTATACCCAGAGGCGCAAGCTGCGTTGGGCACTTGAGAAGTGGTACGGTGACAACCAAAAGTCCTGTCCCTTCTCCATCTGCCAGGATGCCAGCGATGTCTCGATCCGGACCTGGAGCACTTCAGCCCGGTTCCAGAGACATCTTGTAGAGGCCCATTTCCACCATCACCCGGTTTACATTTGTGATCCGAGTTTTGGTAAGAAGGGCAAGAAATGCACTACGAAGGTTCAATATAACCGACGTAGCGATCTGGCCAGACACCAGAAAAAGTGCCAAGCGGAAGGCTTGGATGGGGCTCGTAAACGGATTATGGAGCTTCATCAGGAACTCATGAAGGAGTTCGATAGCTTAAGCGAAGATGCTTGGTTGAAGATCCGACCAGGGGACCAAGTCCTCTGCGAAGTTCCGAAGACCAAGGATTCGAAACTCCGCGCCAAGACTCCCGGTAAAGGAAAACTGGACATGCACGAGTCCCTCTGGCAGAAGTGCGAGGAATCCAGGAAGGAGGGAAAGAGAGCTCGTGAGAGGAGCAGAAGGGACTAGAACCGTGGTGGTAACGGTAATGGTCAGACCACCACAGCTACTAAAGCCAGGGTAGAAGATCGCTCCAGGTCTCCCTTGGCACGTCACCCACACGAGCAGGTTCAGGGTACTCCTGTCTTTAAGAGACCCGAATCTGCAGGATACGCAGGTGCTGTATCAAAGCCAGGGAAAGTTAACACCCGTAACTTTCCGTCCATGAACCAGGGACCTGGACCTGAGAGCCAGACCCTGGTCGTTGGAAAGGGAGGTCGACTTGTCCCCAAGAAGACTTCAGCATCTGCAGCCGCCGGATCTGCATCTGCTGCAGCCGCTCTACCAGCCAACTTCACCCCAGAGCAGATACAACTGTATATGCAGATGGGGCTGAAGCAGAATCCAGCACCTCTCACCTACTGTGTACCAACAGCAGGAGTATCCGGAAGCCCCACATCCGGAAGTGGCCCTCAGGCAGTGTCGACTCCCCCCAAGGTTGTCGCACCACCTGAGAAACCAAAGGATGCGATTACCATTAAAACCGGTAACGCAGAAATCTGGTTCGAGAAGTCTCGCCAGGGGGAAGCGGATGTCCAGAAGGCCATCTACACCCACTGGGAGAAATGTGTCCGCGACAGAGCGACTGACTTCCATCAGGGTCTCCTTAACGATACCCTGTTATGTATGAAGGAGGTGGTGGATGCCGAAAGACAACACCTCGAGACCGTCATCCGGGACGATGTCAAAGCCCAGGAGGATGAAGCCTTAGCTGCCAAAGAACAGGCAGCTATGGACGTACACGTCCTGGAGAAACGTGTTAAGGAGGAGATTACCCGGAATACCAACTTAAACACTAAATGTTGGATATTGACTTTTCTTCCATTAGAAGTTGAACTTATGTTCCTTTGACTCAAACATAGGAAAGTTGGGCTTAGGAGTTGGGAATTTTGCTAAACGAAGATGGAGTATACTGACATTCAGGTAATCTTAACCTGTATTGTTTCAAATAGAGACCAAGGCATGAATCTACCATTGTGAGCACTAATGAAAAACAAACAAATAATGAATATACCTTGGATCTGGCCACTGTGGAAGGGAACCAAATCTGTGCGGCTTCATACAAACAAGCTAAGCAATGATAGTCCCTATCACCTATATAGATCTTTACTTTGACACCTCTTGTGGTCTGTAGGCACACACTGTGAGCCCACCCACGAAAAGAAAACAGTGCATCACTTTTTATTGTGCCTTACAGTATTAGCTTGTTAAGGCATCAAGGCCTATACTAGATGTTTTTACTCCACCTGGCTGTGCACCCCATTGTTCCTACTGTAGGTTTATTTCCACATTCTACAGTTGGGGAGCCAGCAGGAGGTTTTATGAATTAGGTCAGTTCTGGCAGGAGGTTTTGGGAATTGGGTCAGGTCTGGGAGGAGGTTTTATGAAATATGCCAAGCAAAGCAGGAGGTTATAATGAATTAGTTCATTTTCTAACAGCAGATAAAATTCTTGGGAAAATACTGTCCCATATGGGATTTGTACCCACGCACCAGACATGTGCTAACCATTACACCATGAGCTAACCATTACACCATGAGTCCTCAGCTGATATTGTGGGTGTTAGAACATCTACTGAATGGCGATATGTTACTACTATGACTGAGTAATCAATTATAGATTAAGAGGGTAATTTCACTTTGAAAGTATTCTGGTCAATGTAGTGTACTGGTTAAGGCCTGGGACTAGAAATCTAGACCACACAGGTTCAAACCCCTCATGTAATTTTATTGTCACTGTCAATTTTTGCAACAAATTCTAAATATAATATATCATAATCAACATCCCCTTGATTGCCAATAGGATAAAAGGGGCTTCAGGGAGACCTTTTACAAAGACCCCTTTATCCTTGTAAGTCTATGCTAAAAACATTTTCCCCATGCAGTCTTGAACCCAAAATCTGTGGCCATGCTTACCATTATACTATTGAGATTGCTGGTGATTGGAGCCTGGAACACCATATATTTACCATAGCTTTGTATCACATCCAGTGTAGAAGATTCAAATCCTCTTCTAGGCCTCTACAGTTTATGTCAAAATATGCTTATATTTATGGTTTTACTGTTACATATGCTTTAGTGGGTAGAGTATAAGTCAGAAAACCTCCTACAACCTCCAGCTCTGCGGAGGTTTCCCATTACATATTGTACTGTAGTTACCTGTGGTTCGACTGCCTACTTACAGGGGTGGTTAGCACCGATCAACAGTTGGGGCTGAGAGTGCAACAGTTACATAAACCTTCCTCGCATTACCCTGAATAAAGGTGAAAGGTGTGAATCTGTGTTTTTCCTCTGTAAAAGTCTGTACTTGGACACAAGTTAACCATGGAGCTGGAGAAAAAAAAGTTTACTTTAAGAGTTGGGAATTTTGATCAGACAACTTAGCTCTACAAGGGATTACAAGGTGGGAGGAGCATAATAAACACTGGCCATGCAGAACTATAGGGACCTGTCAGTGGTAGGAAGTTGTGAGAGCAGGGGGAGACGTCCAGGTGTCAGTGTAGGTGTGATAGCCATGTATCTCTTGGTGAGATGGGTCTTCCCCTCATGGTGCATGGACCAACCATAGCTGTCACCGGCCTACATACTAAATGCTTCTCTCCTCACCTTTCCTAATCCCGACGCAGCCAGGGGCGCAAACTTCAACCAACAAAGTTTCTACACCACCTGCTGCTTGTAAGATCAGAGGATTGCTGATATGGGGCTCGAGGTTATCATCCTAACTGCTAATTGTATATGCAGGGGTGGGTGGCTGTCTCAGTGTTACATAGAATGTGAGGCAGAGGCCTTTGGAAATGAAATGGTGATGTGGGAGACAACCAGAGCATTGACTGAAGTTATATGACCTTTTCACTATACATACTTCATAATCATAATCCCTCCAAATATCAATCTATACTGAGGGTTTCTTATTTTTTTGAGTAATTCATCTTAGCGTAATGGCCCGTTTAAGCACCGGGGTCTCGAATAAGCGCCAGGGGTATAGGGGTACTGAAATTGTTCTTAAGCATTAAAAACAGTATTTTCAAAGAGAGCACAGGCGCACGGCAACTATGGTACATTATCTAAAATTTAAAACTCACAATTCACCAAGTTGAGAGTAAAATTTCCAGATTCTTGGGAGCTACATATATCTTAAACAGTAAAACGCACCCTGCACACACACAGTCAAACAGTTCCTTCTATATGGTGATGGGGGACATATAGTCAGCACAAAATGTCAATTTTGACTGAAAACTGTCTCAATGAGAATCCATGGAAAAGTCAGACCAGGTCAGGAGGTTAATTCAAAAGATCCTAGGATTTCTACCCCTGCAATCTTAGTGTAGGCACATAATACCTGGCCAGTCTACCCTATCTAATGCAGTGGTTGCAGGCCTGTCAGGAATAGATCACTTCACTATTCCTTTTCCAGCGCTAAGATCACTGCGATCTTAGTGAAAGAATTGCATAATGGTTTAACCTGAGTACAAGAACACTTACAGGGAACACTCCTGATTGAAAAAGTGAATAGCCTGCTGCATACATATAGAGGGGAGGGAGGATGTTTGCTGAGTGTCTTTGAGGGCTCTTAGGGCTACTCATGCGTTAAGTGCACTGTAAGGTAATTCTTCTTTTCTCTCTCTTTGTCGTGGGGGGGGGGGGCACAACGCTTCTAATAGGCAAGCATAAATCATACATTCATGGGAACAACTCTTGAATACTGTACGGGGTCAACTGCACCCTGTGCTCTTTTGTTAGCCCATATGGGGATGGGGAACAATGGTATAAACACTGTTGTGAAGAAGAGTGACTCCACAGCTATTCCTTTATTTTTGGACTCTTACCCCTGTGCCCAGTCAGTACTTCTCAGAATAGTGTAGGAGGGCTGAGGCTAAGATCAATGCGATCTCAGTGCTGGCTAGGAAAAGTGAATGCCGTCTAATCTTAAGATCGCTTGATAGGATAAGGCAGAATAATTCCTAAGATCGCTGAGGTTGCGATCCCAGGATCTTTTGAATTAACCTCCTGATTTTGCCTGACATGAAAAGTCAATGGAATACGTTCAAGAAAAATAGCACTCATGTTTCTATTGGTATATCTCTGACTTGGGGCACATAATTATTTAGAGGGAAATAGCCACAGGGCCATTTATTTAGGACAGAAAAGAATCTTGAACTGCAGGGCTACATATAAGGAATAGAAATTCTAGAAAGCTTCAATTACAGTTTAGACCAGTGGCAAGCTTCATGTCATAACTGTTAACCATGTATGCCCTTAACAGTATTACACTAACGATCTCAGCAGTCACCAGGTGGAGTCCTGGTAGCTCTCTAGTGGGAACCCTAAGAATATACTGATGGAATCACGGGCGTCTACTGGTTATCTGGTTGAGTCTATTAGGCCACAGGGTGAGCCCCAATAATGTCCTTAGAAAATAAGTTTCGTTCCAACAAGAGGGGGAGTACAAAATTTTTGTGGTTTTGTATAGGTAATGACCCTAGGAATCATATATCAAAAATTTTTCGCTCACCTCCCTGCAGTTTTTGCGTAGGTCAAGGTCAAAGGTCGCGAATTTCCCTCTTTATTCCTATATAAATCTGTAAAACCCAGTAATTAATTGTATGTTGTCTATGGACTAGGCTAAAAGGCTAGAGGAGGGCATTATGGTTTAGTCTAAACCAGAAAATCATGCTGATTTCAAATATAATTGATATATTGGTGTGAGTATAATAGAAGTACCCAAAAAAGGGGCTTTAAAAATAAAAATATTATTGAAAAATATGTTAAAATATCAAAAATCAGTAAAACATGAAATAAACCCTCAATAATCCACCTAACACTTAAATGAGTTAGATGGTAGGTGAGGAGCATAGTAAGCATGACCTAATTAGGTTAATAAGCCTTGACCTACTTAATTAGGTCAAAGGTCACAGACACAATATCTGCCATATCTCTGGTTCTAGGAGGGCTTTCCGCACAATTTTAAGTTCTAAATAGGGATTTCTGACATAGAGCAATAGATTGGGCTAGGTTTAAACCTACTAGGATGCATTTGCAAGTCTCAAAATCTGAAATCAATATTGAATGTCTGTGTGAATACAGATGTGTGGTCAGAATGATTTAAACAGATAACATCACAGGTAATATTGTAATATCCCATTTGTGATGGGTAGAGGGGCTTAAAATAATCATATGTAGGCTGGTAAGTGTTTAATCAGCTTGCAATAATTACATTTTAGGCCTTGACCTATATCTAATTAGGTCAAAGGGCACAATAACCATATTTGCCGATATCTCTGGTTCTAGGAGAGCTTTCTACACAATTTTAAGTTCTAAATACGGGTTTCTGACATAGGGGAATTTATTGGTGTATGTTTTAACCTCCTAGAATGCACTGTTGTCTATGTGAGCCCTAACCATGGAATTATATTCAACTGTGTCTCCAACCATATACATGCGAATGAATGAGAAAGAAGGCAAATTGTGCCATCCAAGTAGTGTTACATGTGTATCCAATGATCTTAATTGACATGAGTAATTTCAGCCTCATGCTAGAGTACATTTTTCTTTCACAAAATTGGCTGAAAATGACAATTTGTCTATTCTTTACCATTGCTGTAGTGCCATATCTACTTTAACTTACTTAATACTATATTTCCACCATTATCATTCAATGAGGATTACTAACACAAAACTATTGATGTGCTTGATTGGTCAATACAACCAATATTGAGATATTTATGGTCATACTAGTGAACATTCCCGTAGAAATCTATTATGTAATGCCCGCTGGAAGCAGCCAAAGTGCACAATTTTCGTTGATAGTGCCCCCTGTTGTATTGATCGTGTAACTCTGTTGAATCACTTGTATAGGCTTGGTCTTGCCCAAAATAATGCAAGGATAGGGGCTGGGGTGGGCTGACCTATTATAAGGAGTGGAATGGTCACTTGTGGGGGAGCATAAGGGGTAAATTGTTAAGGCACCCCCTCTTAAGGAGTTATCCTGTTGTTATACGTTGTGTATACAGCTCTGTTTGAACTAAAAAATGGACCCCTGGTGCACCTTTTAGGTGCAGGGAGGGATTTCTCTCAAACTTTTCCAAGACTTCTTTACCAACATACACTGGTATAAGGGGGCGGAGGGATTCCAAGATCCCCAGGTGCAAATGTCATGCTAGTCCAGCATAAGAAATACCTTAGTACTGAAAAAAACCTTGTAGAACAGCACAAAAAAACCAGAGGCACTCACTATATGTCAGAGACAGGTGTGCGCAGCTGACAAGGCCACTTTTTGATGACAATCCATCTCATTTAGGTTCTAGCTTTCATGAAAATCTATCCCTTTTGAAGTAAACCCTTCTGATCATAGGTGTACCTCAGGATTAAGGGTCACCTTTATCCCAAAACCACTATCACCATGGATTTGTTTGTCACAGGCCAGGCTGTACACCCCCATCAAAGGTGAATCGAGTGCCCCTCCCTAGTACTTACCCTCCAGGTTTCATGTACTAGCTTTTAGCTTCTTCAAAAGGTGGGAAAATTGTTGATTTCTGATTCATGCACATGACAGCACATCCTAGGAGGTTCAAACAAATTCCAATGGATTCCTCTATATCAGAAAACCCCTATTTAGAGCTTAAAATTGTGTAGAAAGCTCTGCTAGTACCAGAGATATTGGCAAACATGTTTCTTGTGCCCTTTGACCTAATTAGATATAGGTCAAGGCCTAAAAATCTAATTATTGCAAGCTGATTAAACACTTACCAGCCTACATATGATTATTTTAAGCCCCTCTACCCATCACAAATGGGATATTACAATATTACCTGTGATGTTATCTGTTTAAATCATTCTGACCACACATCTGTATTCACACAGACATTCAATATTGATTTCAGATTTTGAGACTTGCAAATGCATCCTAGTAGGTTTAAACCTAGTCCAATCTATTCCTCTATGTCAGAAATCCCTATTTAGAACTTAAAATTGTGCGGAAAGCCCTCCTAGAACCAGAGATATGGCAGATATTGTGTCTGTGACCTTTGACCTAATTAAGTAGGTCAAGGCTTAATAACCTAATTAGGTCATGCTTACTATGCTCCTCACCCACCATCTAACTCATTTAAGTGTTAGGTGGATTATTGAGGGTTTATTTCAAGTTTTACTGATTTTTGATATTTTAACATATTTTTCAATAATATTTTTTATTTTTAAACCCCATTTTTCGGGTACTTCTATTATACTCACACCAATATATCAATTATATTTGAAATCAGCATGATTTTCTGGTTTAGACTAAACCATAATGCCCTCCTCTAGCCTTTTAGCCTAGTCCATAGACAACATACAATTAATTACTGGGTTTTACAGATTTATATAGGAATAAAGAGGGAAATTCTCAACCTTTGACCATGACCTACGCAAAAACTGCAGGGAGGTGAGCGGAGAACTTTTGATATATGATTCCTAGGGTCATTACCTATACAAAACCACAAAAATTTTGTACTCCCCCTCTTGTTGGAACGAAGCGTCATAAATTGGTGGCTCACCCTGTGGCCTATATGTAGGGGTGAGAAAGTAAAGTTAAGAGTAAAATCCTCCGTAATCAAGGTCTACTCTATGGGAAATAGAGGTGGCAGATGGCAGCACTGCTCCTTTACTGTCTCACCCTTCTATATGGATAACACCTACATAGACTCAACCTGTTAACCAGTACACGCCCGTGGATGGAATGGTAGCCTGAAGGGGGGGGGGGGTCTGGTGACTATCTTATGGATAATGGAGTTATTAAACATCCTAGACATGGTGCGCCATGATATGAATATATTTTACAATTATACAGTATTTTATATACCTGAACCTTATTCTCAATGAGATATCTACGAACACATTTTAGCTATTTCATTCTCCGTATTACCAAAACCTGTTTCTTCTCTTCCAATAATCTTTGTAGTGTTACTTAACTCATGATAAATGAATTGTGATCCCATTGGGAAAGATACCGGTACAAAGGGTTGATGACATAAAATCTTCCTGGCAGTTACACCAGATATGTTTCATTTTTAATTCCAGAGTACTGTTTGGACGATTGGAAAAGATTCTGTTGAGCTTAGGACAATTATCGTTTTTCTCCTAGGCATAGGAAGCAATTGAGCTGGGAGGTTTCTTTCATCGGCCTACACTACAGCTGTGAGGCCATTCTATGTAGTTGTGAGCCTGGGACCTTCCGGGGTGAGGAAACATTAACACGTCCTATCACTCAGTGGAGCCATAGCAATGTATCTGACCCACGACAACATGCTAGACGTAAGACAAGGGCTGGTGATGGCAGACAGGTGGCTCTAGCCTGATTAGCTTACATCTGCCACCGCAACTCTAATACTGGTGGTGAAATGACAATAAGATGTCATGTTAAACATTACTACCTTGTCCTCTGGCATCACAATATCTATTCCACATAATCTCCATTAATCATTTTTCCAAGTTTAGTTTAGTCAACTGGGCACCAAACAAAGGCCTGGACATAAGAGTAATTGCAAATCTTTCTAGATTCACTTATTTTACATTCTATATATATCTAGAACATCATACAAACTACCAAACAAACTCCATCGAGGGACAGAGGGCAAAATTCAAGGTTAAAAGTCAATAAATGCTAAGAATCCTAAAGTAGAAGGGTCACATAAATCTCTGAATAAATCCATAAATCCTAGAGACAATGCTTTGCTATGTAAAATAACAATTGTTTTATATATAAATCACACATTAGAAAATTTGAGTGAGGGTTGTTTGAGGTCAAGGTCATGTTGATGATAGCATATACTTCTGGATTTGTATGGCTGCAATTCTTCCACTGACTAGACGTAATTATGTATATTTGATGAGATTACACATCCAGATCATAAATGTGATTTGAGTGTTTCAAAATGCAATTTACATAATGATGTAAATCGTGTTGTATCCAAATTTGGAAAGAAAATGATGAGTGAATCTCCATTACAGGAACCTTTCTTGTGATTTTATAACAAGGCACATATCAAACTCTTTCCACACTATATCTGACAGTGGTATGCTCAATCCATATGCTCTGATACTACCTTACCTTGAGTGGATCTTGAAACTTTTGGTCTTGTTTGAAAGAGGACATAATAACCGTTTCATTAAGCCCTAATAATGTGTTCTTAAGCTCAGCTTTTAGTGTACTAGAGGGTCGGGAAGAAGGGAGATTGAAATCACAATTTTTTATTGAAAAATTTCAATGCACTCCAGATACATGCATGAAACTTATCCCCCATCTACATTTTGCAACATTCCTTGATGAATATAACACATGGTATTGCTTAGAACGAGAGGACACTTCCTTGAGCCAATATGATGCTGTTCCATTTCAATAGACTCACTCTTTATGTAAATGGATGTTTTTGCATGCTTAATCTTTATCAATTGATCTGATAATTATGTTAAAAAGGGTGCCGATTAACTCAATACACCATGCCTTTTGCATCTCCCACAACATACAACAAACCTCTTTCAAAGTGACTTACACAATTAGCAGTCAAGTATGTGATTGCCACTGAAATGATGAAATAGATGGCTTGGTACTATTGTGAGCAGCTCAATATCCAAACCCTGGAGTAATCTAATGGCTAGCTAACAATTTGCAAAAGGGCTAAATAGCCGTTGTCAACATAATACATACACTAAATTCATTATAAACCCCACTCTATAGTAATCCCTATATAATAATCGTCTCTACCTATTAACCGCCCATATTTCACCTTTCTGTACAATTAGACCCCACTAAAACAACTATATGTAAACCATACCACTAATAGTCCAGAATATATAAAGAACATACAAGGGACAACCATTAGGCAGGACACCCATCACACAGGATAACCACAATGCATGACAACCATCATGCAGGGTTATCCCATAGTGAGGCCCATAGACAGGTTCAGGCCCATGGGACAGGACGCCCATATCCCTGGAATAAGAAGCAGCGCCACGGTCATCCAGCTCGGACGCAGGTTATGCAGCGCCACCTTCCGATATACAATAGCATAAGCCATGCATCATTATGTGCTGCACCCTATAGGTTAACTAATATACAGGCATGCCAAGCCTGGAACCATAGACTCCCTATGGTAATATCGGAGTGCACGATGAAGATCATTATCAGGCACGGAAGGACTTATTTATTATATTGTAAGTTGAGTATGGAATCTCTCACAATGGAAATGTGTATCGCCTCATTAGCAAAGCGAGAAGAATTGTTCACCATGAAACATCAATCGTTAAGCCTATGCAATAAAGATATATAAAACTGTATCTATGTGTTCTTAAGTTATCTCATTATCAATGTCATTGAAAATCATCATATTAAAAAGGATTTCTCGACCCGACATTTTGTGGAGAACCCGGCTTTTTTGGTACATATTGTTCATGAATTATGAATGATCAAAATTCAAGATACAATCTTCGAAGTACCACTATTGCACAACGCAAAAGCCATTTAGATGAAAAACTAGAATGAAAAAGTAGACTCAGATACACATTACAAAGAGGAGTTTCCATACAAAAGAAAGTATTAGGTTATCTAGAGACTATTGACGACAACACCACCACAAGAGAGGCCATCATTCAACATGACCAGATGTCGGACCACGATGAGCTTAGTACCACTATAAATTTTGATACTAACACAAATGAACGACAATTAGACATTAACACCAGCCTCATAGAATTTGGTAATTCACAGATTATAGACAATAACAACTCAAGCAGCACAGAACAAGAAAACATACTCGAAGAAAACACTGTATTAGACACAAACAGCGCATCTTCAACACCCTCACCAATATTCTCACACACACAAGGCCAATATCCAGCACCACCTTTACCACAAAGATTTATACCACCCACTTCAACCCCAATACCAGATCGCATGTTTGATCAAAACCTCCAAAACCAATGACAGAAGCAATTTCAATCCCAAAGAAAAAAATCAAAAGCCCATCACAAATTACACCCCTCTCCACATTGACAATTCAATCGATTTTAAGGAAATACCAGAAAGACAGAATGTAAATACACCATCATATATCCAAACAAATGCGAGCACATGTTCTATCATAGGTATCGTGCCCATATATCCGGCACATAACCAACCAGTATTAAAAATTTTACCGAATGAAAACGATAAAACCAAAAGAAAATTAGGTGATTTGGCAGGAGAAATCGCATTATCAAATACAAATACAACTAATGCCAATGCAAACTACATAGGCACAGGCGCAAGACCAAAAGACACCAATTATACAGCAAGATTGCCAACAATTGGTAATGTAGATACGCTATCAGAGCACGATTATATAAACCTAGGAACAGGTGCAGAAGCTAAATTTAATCCTATAAGGCAACATACAGAGAAAGGCACCGATGCAAACCTATCCTTAGAAGAAGGAAGAGAGAGGCTAAACTGGAGGAAATTGGAAATATCTGAAATAGCCAACATGGATGATAGAATCAGAGATCTAGACAGTCACCTGACTGAATACATCGACACTCAAATCAACAAAATCAGAGCAGAACTGAAGCTGGAATGCTAAAAACTGCAATCATCAATCAAACGTCAAAACACACAATCAGAAAATATACATCAAACTCTACGCAGCCAAAGAGAGACTACAGAAACAGTTCTAGAAAAGCAGCGTGTTGACTTACAGTCAACAATGGATAGCTTATACAGCAGAATCATGGGAGACCAAGAAAATGAAAGGTCTCTAACTAAATCAATGTTTGATACAACCTGATCAAGCATTGATAGTCTGGCTGAAAAGCTCAAAAACACAACTATTCAAGTGAACACCATAAATGACAAAATTGGTAATCTGGAGGAAAAGATAAATAGAGTCCTAGAAATGATGGAATCCAATGCCTCAGACCCTATGTACAACCTTGGTTATGCCTCGGCATGCAATCAAAATGATTTAGAGACAATCAATCACATCACCGAAAGCTATAAACACGGCGCTGTGTATGACAACATGTACCTAGGTACCCCAGTCATAAGTGGCAATCTGGGATTTCCCAACCAACAGAGTAGAAGTCCTGGAAAGCCAGAAAGTCATCAACAAGGACCTAGAAATAGATCACAAATAATTGATCCAGTTAGTCATCCACAAGGCCATCCAAACCTCCAACGAAGTACGAACCACCACTATACCGACAACAAAACGTCATCGAAGGATATTTCGACGCACACGGGAATAGAGTAGTTATACACACTAACTCGGCACCACCACCAACCAACAACTGCATATCCATCCATATCAAACCACAAGAGAAATTTTCACACACAACAGGTGCAATAAATGCTGACACTTTCATACAGAATTTCAAATTCTATATAAAGGCAATAGCAGAAGGAGACAAAAAGAAGCATGGAAACACACCGAGAAGCTGCCTAGATGGCAAGGCACTAGCATAGTTTGATAATGATGCTAGAGATGATGATTACAAGCTGGACAATCCAGAAATCATCTACGCTGAATTTCTTGCACACTTCAAGGGCGAAACCCCACAAAGCATCATGGAAGGCTGGAGAAACAGAAAGCATCAGGAGGAAGATATCAAGACTGCAAAAGCGATCGCAATAACAATAGAGAATACGACAACAAAATCACTGCGATTCAAGAAGGGATAACAACAAGGGTTACAATAGTAGCGATGACAGATTAACTAATAACAAAGGAAATAACAACCAAAACAGAAATTCCAACAGACAGGAAAATATCAGAAAATACAATGACGACCGTGGTAAGTCAGACAAAGAGAGAAAATACAATTGAAGGTTCAACAATATGCAATCTGAAGATGCCAATCAAGGTACACAAGATGAGAGTGATCAATACAGTGAGGATGACACTCAAGAAAATAGCAAAGATGAATAGGTTTTAGGGAGAATCGGCAAGAGACCCACCGATGGATACCCGATGGGCATCAACATGCTCAATGCCACACAATTTGATGAAATCTCTACAACCACAATAGACAGTTCAGACTCAGAACAAAGTGAAGTTAAAAATAAATTATTCCTAACACTCAAGAAACGTGTATATAAGCGCGGACCAGCAGTCAAGATCCGAGCACCACTAGAAAATGGAGTCCTAGATCTAAAAGCAGAAGGGATCAGAACAAATGCATTGATACATACAGGAGCAACGTTAAGTTTCATGTAAGAACATGTATCATAAAATACATCAAAATAACCCAATTGTATATAGACAACCAACCAACATGACACTTCAACTAGCAGACTGCAGTAAGGTAACAGCTAAGTCAGCAGTGAGAATAAACATGAAAATCGGCAAGGAAACAGTAAATTTTCTATTGTACATAATGGATGAACTTAACCTACCGATAATACTAGGACTAAATTTCATCAGAAAATACAGCGGTTCAATCAAGTGTATAGACTCAAGGGAACAATTATCAACTAATATCATGTTGATGAAGAATACCATCGTACCTTCAAACTTGGTACTACAAACAACAGGAACTGTAGCTTAACACATGAAACTATCAGGAGTGATAGGGATAACTGAAAACAATCATCATGAAAAGTACTATGTATTGAAACACATTATGGTCAAACCAAAGGGAGATAACAACTTCATAAGAGTCATTATAGCAAATGTCACAGAAGAACAAATCAAAATACCAAAGTTCACCCCAATTGGAGTGGTTAACCCACTACAAGATGAAACCCAAATAATACCACTAGAAAATTCAAAAGAAAAACAACTGATCTTCACCCCAATAACTGTGGAGAAGAAGTTCTAAAAGACCTCAGAGGAACAAATGAAAAACCGAAATACAAAATAAATGATGAATTGTCAACAATCCAAAAGAGAACAACTGGAGGAAGTCCTAATGAGAAACAGAGAAGCTTTTGTAACAAACTAGAATGTCATTGGAAAGAAAATAGACTCTACAATCACATTAGAACTGAAAGACAAAAACAAAATAGCAGGCAAATCCCTATACAGACTGTCACCAAGGAAAGAGGAAATAATGAGAGAACAACTATAAAAACAGATAATGCAAGGAGTTATTTCACCACTAGAATATCCAAGTGAATTCAACTTGCCAGCATTCCTAGTACCAAAGCCAGGAATGGATCTCTCCCAGCCCGACAGTTGGCGCATAGTCATAGACTACCGCAATGCCAACAAATGTCTCAAAACCTTTTCATACTGTTTTCTAGAGCTGAAGACCTAATAAACAAAATGGACATATTTGCTGCATACCATCAAATTCCACTGGCCGAAAGTCAAAATACATAACAGCATTCTCAGCAGATGGGAAGCGCTATGTAACGAATTCAATCCCAATGGGAATGAACAGAAGTGGACTCAGATACCAAGACATAATGGAACACCTAATGGCAAAATGCAAATACCGCAATGCATGCGCCTACGTGGATGATATGGCGGTGTACAGCCCAACTTGGGAAAAACATCTACAAGACCTGGACCAAGTGATGAAAATAGTGATCAAGGGAAATCTGAAATTTAAACCACAGAAATGCGAATTCGGATTTAAGAGAATAGACTTCTTAGGCTTCAGAATATCTGAAAATGGAGTCTCACCATCGCCAAACAAAATATGGCTGCTCAAAGTCACAGGAATACCTCAAAATAAATCCAAAGTGAGAAGTTTCAATGGAATGGCACAATTCTATAAGAAATTTGTCAAAGATTTCGCAAAGGTAATGTCACCATTTTATAAACTGACCACAGACAACGCACCATTTGTCTGGACAGCTGAATGCCAACGAGCATACGAGACAATAAAGAAAGCAATAGACAAAGAAGCATTCCTAAAATTTGCAGATCAGTCCAAGGAATTTGTAATTTTCACTGATGCTTCAAACTACTCAATTGGAGCTTGCCTCACCCAACAAGATGAAAATGGACTCTATAGACCAATCGAATGGGTAGAGCACTGACAGATCAAGAAAAGCGATATTGCACAACAGACCGCGAAATGATAGGTCTTGTGTATGCAATCAGTAAATTCTATCGTAACACAGAATTCTCTCACTTCACAATATACTCAGATCACACAGCCCTAGTCTCACTATTTAACAAAAAGGGAGCAATCACGAACGGCAGACTTGCAAGATGGTCAGATTTGTTCATGTCATGCGACTTCACAGTCAAATACCTAGCAGGGAAGGCAAACATAATAGCAGACTACCTATCCCAAATTAAATACCCACAGCAGGAGGATGAACCACTACCAATACAAACACAAGGAAAAGTCGTAATACCACTCAAAGAGACCAAATTCTCTGACATCACCATCACAAAAACGTTCCACAAAGACGACATAACACCCAATACTCCGATACTACACTTCAAGCCTAGATCAATATTGAAAGACGGAAAAACATGGGGAGACAAAGCCAAGAAAGCAGGATACACATGCAGCGGGAAATACAAAAAACCAAGAAGGTCGAAGAATTCAATAAAGGAGACCTAGGATTACTCTACAGAGCAAAGGAGCACAAGAGCAAAGGCAGTGCAGGAAAAGGACCCTACCATATCATACAAGGATTCCTCAAAGCCTCAGACGGAGTCTGAACCCAGAAAAAGGGGCAGACCCGCTAAAAAGCTCAAGCCCGCAATTTCGAGATCCGCAGCTAAGATAAAACGATCAAGAATAATTGCCAAAGTAGCTCCACTTGCAGAGAAAGCGATCATAGAATTCTAAAGACACAATAAGTTAACACCAACAAGGGAGGATCTTATCAAGGCTCAAAGTAAGGACGAATTCTGTACCAACATGAGAAGTTACATGGAAAGCAACAAGCTACCAGAGGACAACCACCTCAGCAGACAAATACTACTGGGACATGACAATTTCATCAAGAAGCTTCAATAGATAGGAGGTGAGCTTTACCTATGGACACAGTGTAACAGCCCCCCCCCTCTACCCCCCTTAAAAGTAGGCTCCCTTTTGTGTTCAGTATTGAGTCCTATGTAGGATAAGGGGGTTTATGGAGATGTCAGGAATCTTAATCAGAGTGATATCAAATGGAAACATGGGCCACCCATACCAAAAAATCCTGCTGAATCCTAAATTTGTGATCTTGATTATCAAAATTTGACCAAAAGTACCTAAAAAGGAGGTTTGATGATGAGAATATTTTAAAAATGTACAAAAATTATATTGAAAATGATTGGAACTTTTTATAGATGCAATATGCTATCAAAGTCACTACCTCAATCTACATATCCCAATGTTTGCCTATCCCAACCTGACAAGTACTCTGCCTGTGTATGGCTCTGCCTCTCCCACATACTGCCTATCCCTTAGTCTACCTATCACTCATACTACCTATCCCTTGAAACATCTAAAGTTTAATTAGGTTTTCCCTCAAATGGCTTAAAGGATTAAAGTTTACCCCTCACCTTTGTACCTATTTTTTTCTGTACATTCTTTCTATTAGTATACCTATCCTCAATCTGCCTATCATTCACTTTACCTATCCCTCATGGTGTTTATCCCCCAACTCTTCAATGTAAATATCAACATTGGAAAAGTTCTATGATGTGTAACCACGTGCATCAACTGTCACTTATGTCTGGTATGGCAGACCATTAGTGATATCAGTTTAAAAATAACCCATATAGCAAGAGACAAAGACTGATAGGGTGATGAAGCGGCAAGGGTATCCAAACAGCCTGAAAATAGCGTCCTATGGCCAAGGACTGTGGTATTAAAAAAACCCCTGATTTCTGAGACTTGACATGCTGCAAGAGCTGAAAAATACCAATCTCTTATTGTGTTTTAAAGGAACAGGTTATGGACAAACAGTGATAGGTTTGACTAATTGGGCAAGCACATGAATAGAAAAAGAATTCACATTAATTCCATATATTTCCACAGAGGGATAAATAATGTATTTGTAGCTCTTTGATTAACAAAATAGGTATTGTTTTAACCTATGGATGGTTAGCACGGTCGGCCTTCCATAATAACAGAGAGATGAGACCACGGACGTGTGAGTCAACTCATAACAATATATGTTAAATTAGGAGCAGCGCCAGCCAGTAAGGCCAAGAGTGGAAAGATAAGCACAAGAATTAGCCAGCTCGCGTCGCCACTCGGTGACTGTCAATAAAAAGTGAGATATCCACTATAAATAATAGATAATAGGGCCACTCAAACAAGGCTTGTTAGCATAACCTTTGACATCGGTTAGAAGATTAGCCATCGCTGTTGAACCATGGCAGGAGAAATGTTGCAGTGGGCTCTGGCCAACAGGTGAGATTTCGTGCACTTGCAATAAGTATATCACTCAGGGATTTTGAAATTCTAGAGTTTAGCTTTGAACCCATAGTAGTGCTCAGGTATGGAATAGTTCCCTCTAAGACCACGTCCCAAGCCCAATCCTATCAGTAATCCTCTATAAAGCGGTTTGATACATGTATTACATAGACAGATGTCATTATTATGTTGCTAAAGCGTTGGTTCCACAGCCATACAATCGGTCGGAATAGCCCTAATCCGACGATTTATAATATATCAAAAGTATAGAAAAAATCGGTCGGATTAGCACTAATCCGACCGATTTAGGTCTGTGGAACCAGCGCTTTAAACCAATATAAAATGGTCAGACTTATTTCAGGCAGGAATAACCTTGGACATAAAATTATAACAACCGTATTATTTAAAAATCATACCCATAGCTAAAGGCTTAGCTTGCTTAGTAAAAATATCTCATTTTTTATTTTTATTCATAGCCAACAAGAAATCAAACACTACCCCCTAAACAGTAGTCAATTTATGGGAACATCCATGCCCTGGACAGTTGAGTCGTTAATTGGCCCCGAAGGACTATGTGCCCTTAACCCGATACGTCTATTCGTCAACATAGATGAGACCACACTCGAAGGAGAAATAAGTTTATGGAGAAATATCGAAACTAATAAGAGTCGATCTAGTCGAGATTAGAGACTGGAAGGAGCCCAAAGCCAAGTTGGTATCCCTCCTGGGAGCCCTAACATTGGTTGAAAGCTTCAAGATAAAAGCAAGGGTGGCACCTTGGCTAAACGGTATAGGCCGCCAAAGCCTATCCTTTACCTCGATGCATAGTACGGTTGTGACATACAGAAGGCAGTACGCCTACTGGAAGTTGCGATCAGAAGGCATTTGGCACCATGCCTTTGAAGACAGGTATAACATTTAAAAATCAAAATTTCTTATAGCACAACATTAAGCATAAGTCATGTTAAAGGAATTAACATTATAAATAACCAAACCACCTATTATTTGACGTGTAGAATTAGAAATAACAAAGAAACCCCTAATGTTACACGGCGTAACATTGCTAGATTTCGAGTTTGTAATTAACTTCAAAATATTCAGAGCAATGCCAAAACCATTTAGACTTAGTGAAAGCTTTGCTAGACAGAGAACACTACAGTCTAATCCACATGAAACCGTTCCAAATTGACAATAAGATAGAGGTGGAGTATAGAAGGATGCTTAGCTATCACAAACAGCTAGATATCCATTCTAGAAAACACAAGAAAGTGAAACGAGCAATTCTGAAGCCTATAGGTGGCAACACAACCACGCATTAGATTTAAGAAACACAGCCAAATCTATTAGAAATAAGGCTCACTCTTTGGACCACTATAAAGGTCTATTGTCAACAATGGATTCCATAACATCACACCCATTGTTGGAAGGTCTAAGTATAGCCTTATCAGTATGCTCGCTACTGATATGCCTGTACTTATGGAGAATTGGAGAATTTGGACATTTTTTCTGCTCAGCAAACATACTTAAGGTATGAACATAACAGCATGGAAATCAATCTTTAAATCGCTTGACACAGTGAATAAGAAATCATTGTATCTATTGACATCGGCAATAGATACAATGATTTCACAGTAGTGTTGGTATTGATCATGATCATCTATATCGTAATGAAGATAATGAAATGTAAGATAGCCAAACATACAACTGTTAAGGAAGTAGACATCAATATGGCATATATAGCACTGAAACTGTACAGAAAATGTAATAGTATTATAATTCCACTCACATCAATTAGGTTAGAACCAAATATATTCAAAATAAACTTACGAACACCCATGTTGAACATTTGTCAAAGCAACTGTCTTAAGCAACACCTCAAGCTGATCTGGGCACATGAAAAACAACATCTCATTAACATTATGTGAAAGGTCAATCATGGAAATTGTACTACCTAACAAGGTATACATCCCATTTTGGCAATGATTCCAAATATGGAAATCATTAAGGGACCATGAATACCCGAGATTTGGAATGGTGATCATATGCAATGGTAAACACTATCAACTACCCCCAGCAACGCTCGACAATGTAGTCACAGACAGCAATGTATAAATGTATATTAATCATATATTTACTTCTAGAAAACAAGGTAAGAAACCGGTGAGTTGACAAAATGTATCGTGCCATAGACGTTACGGCATGCAAATATATTACATATAACTGTGAACTCATAGCAGTATATTTATTTTGATATAGCCAAGATGAAACCCCGAACAATCCTAGTATTTGGTCTTACCACCGCGGCCGTGGCATTCAAACAGATGCAGACATAGACCGCGAGGTAGATGTGGTACATAACCGGGACGTCTTCGGGGAATCGTATCTGATGCGACGACCCAACTGGGACGCCCTGTGGAAGACATCACTTCACCTGAAAACATGGATGCTTGGGACAGGGACACGACACAGGACCGTATATACAGCCCAATGGATGTTACCTCACCCCAAGGCTCTCCAGAGGGACCGCCCATCCTCTCACCAATAACAGTAAAGGATGAGAATGAAGACGCTCAAGAATCCTGGAAGGCAGAAACCCCTGCCCCCGCAGTAAGCAATCCAACAACCTTTACTGGTATCCTATGAACCATCCTAGTAGCCGTTGTCGCCCCACAAAAGATCACAGTCGACGACGACTGGGGCGAAATCGACAGCTATGATCTCTTCGCGGCATTCGATGACTGCAAAGAGAACGTCCATGCATTAAATCTGCAATGAAAAATATGACTTTGAGATGCAAGACAATATTGACATTTTTGTTTTTCAGCGCAGAATAGGCATGTATGTAAATTTATTGACTTATACACATAAATTATTGAACCATAGACCCACAAGTGCTCTATCATAACTTGATTAAAGCGTTTATCGAACATATTTCTCCATTTTGTATCAATTTCTTACCTTATAACCCAAGATTTAATCCATGAGAAGACATTTTGTAAGTGCATACGATCCGCTCGGTTTGCCAAGCCGTCGTGGCCATGTTGTCGTTCTGCCCGACATACCTCCACCTTTACACACATTTTTCAGGGATAATCCAAGCGTGTCAAGCCCTGTACTTCTAGCAGTGCCAAATATACGATCTCTAGTTGGTGTTCGCCTACATTTTGTCTCCATTTTCTTCAAAATAAATTAGAATCCATTGATTTTCCACAGCGATACGTTTCGCCACCCGCCTCCACCATGCTCGGCTTTGTGTTGACAGTGTGGGAAGGTCCCGTATGTAGGTCAGCCGGTCGGACGACGGGGCGGGTCCCGACTCGTATCGATGTGGAAAATCAATGGATTCTTATTTATTTCAAAGAAAATGGAGGAATTTGGCATGGCATGTTCATCTAGGATATCTAAGGATGGTTCTCTGTTAATAACTCCACCAGGCTCCATAGAAATCTATGCTAACGAGGTCTGCAAACATCAGGTATGTCGGACAACTTTTTCAAATTCTTGATGTAGATTCGTTTCTACCAACGGTCGGCTTGGTATAGTGGACAGCGAGCTCGCCTCCTGCCCCAGCGGCCGGGGATCGATTCCCCGTTGAACCATAAACGGTTTTAACTGGAAACGTATGGAGGAGTTGACTTTGTATATTCCTCAATTTATTAACATGTCCGGATTGAAACTAGCAGCTTCTTGAAGACGAAGAAAAGCTCTAAGAGTGCGTTATGGCTGGATAAGGAACTGGGGTTATGAGCAAAAAAGCACAGTTGAGGCCCAGATAGTTAGATAATAATAAATATTGAGTTGATTTGCAATACATGTATATATACGACTCCGAAACTTGAAAACATGCCATTGACTCATCAATTCACACCACTCATTCATCACTCATTCACTCAGTCGTGTACCAACAACCCCCCCCCGCCACGCCACTCAAACTTACTCAATACCGGCATACTGCTCCCACCCATCTTCGTCCAATATCCAACTTATTTATTGGAAATGGAATAGATGCGGACAAATGGGACTAGTGCTTGTTACGGGAGTAACAAAGCTGGTAAGTAACTTGTCAAAACAGGTAATCAGAAATAATGATAATGAGGGATGACTATGAGAATATGACGTGACTGGACTACATAATGACCTTTGTTCTTAAAAACAACAATAGCTAGATAAATGGACTGTTTTTTGCAAGCCACTTTAAAACCCACACTAGCAGAAAGACTGAATTAGAAAATAGATAATGACATGGATGATACCCACATCGTACATAGATCACTACTTGACTCTTAGGGACACCTTTCATAGCATTGCATGCTACTGGAAAATATTCCTACCCACTCTTTAAATACATGACTCAATGAGTCAGTGGAGGAATATATGGATACCTACTTCAGACTGCTACGTGCTGACTGTTAAGCCACATAGTTCGTGATAAACCACCTTTTGTGGACAAGCAAACTCTAAGGGCAAACAAATTAATTACTATTTAGAATATACAAAATAGCAATGGGTGAGTAACGTGCAGAGATGACAACATTGTCACAGACAAAAAGAGACACACCAGTCTCTCGGCATATCTTTTCTAAAGAGAAATAAGGATGACTTCCACAGTGAGAAAGAGACCTCTATGTACTAGATATAGAAAACATGGTATTTAGACAGCACTAAGATACTTTAGAATTGGCCAGATTAACTCAAACTAATATAAACTGTATCACATTCAGGAACAGCCTTGGGTGAGAACAAACAATTTTGAATCACTGAATATTAAGGGACAGCAAGTAATCAGCAGTTAACTGACCGGATACTTAGATTTCTCTTAACTACTCCAACCACATGGTTTATGCTACAATACACAAACACGTTTGTTAGAAACAGCAAGAGACCAGCAACCATCTGACTGGAGAATTAATTCTCTCCTCATTTCCCTATTCCCTATTCAGTTAATTCACATTGGATACATATATGAGTGCATTAACCAATACGGCAAGAGATCAATTGAAAACTGACCGGAGACCCTTCTCCTCACCACTCAGGTTATCTGCAATCATTCAAAGCACTGCCTGAATTAAGAGTCAATTTTGTGTGTACAATCACTGCCACCTGCACTGGCGACTTAACCTGTGTTATGTACTGCAGACTATCTGCACTAGCGCCCAGACACTACTAACCCGACAGAACTGACAGCATTTACACTGACTTTTATTGACCCGTTGAGGACCATTATGGTTACTAACGTATGTGTAACACCTGCAAAGCCAATTGAAGAGAACATGATGACAAAATATAGTCAGACATGAACCTATGAAATTAAATGAGTACATCACCCCATACGAGGAAATTGAGAAAGAATACAGAAATATAACAGCAACTGGTCCAGCGACTTTCCACTCAGGAGGACTTGGAAGGAAACCAGAAATATAATACGCCCCACCGATCTAAGTAGCAACTTACATTAGACTATCGAGCACACTTTAGACCTTCAGAATAATGAGACTAAATACGATAAACCCATACATATTCGTAGTAAGATTGAATCTAGACACTCATCACACATTGAACTCCAAAGGACTATTTGTCCAACAAATTCGAGAATTCGATATAGATGCCACAACTACATTTGGATGGGAGGCCAGATATAAACAGGCTAAACCTTTTTTGTAAGATTGTATGAATAAAAACATTATAGAAAAAACTAAGATAAAATAAATATCAAAAATTGTCTTTGGAGAAAGAATAAGAATCAGAATAGAAGGACGTGAAAACAAAAGGAAAAGAGAAATAATATGAATTGAAGTCAGAATATGACAGATTTATAATCTGTATCTATGATTGGAAGAGCGATGGCCACAGTTTCCATCAACCTACCCCTCCTATACAGGGCAGGGACCCCAAATATAGTGTCCAAAATGGACACAGCATTCCAACTGGCGCATTCCAGACCCCACCCAAAACCGCCCAATGTTACACACCCACTCAGACCCACTCATACTCAATCACGCCACCGGCACCTTTTCAGCCACAGACTCAACAACCTAGATGTGAAAGTCATTGTGCGCTGTGAATTGGTATTCTATTGTGTATTCAAATACAGTATTATTTCAGAATGTCGGATGGAGCAATGCACCCAACCATATAACCTGTAACAACCAGTCGGATGACCAATCTTAATCCACTCCTGCAGGGCACACCCATATATAGTTCCATCAATCCTCCATTGGTAGTACGAGCCATAGTATAGCTTTAAAGTCCTTATTCTGTCACAATCCTCTTTACCAAGCAACGACCAACTAACACCACGAAAGTAGCCCTGATGTAAAGGCTTGATGGTCACCATCTTATGGATGGATAGCGACAATCCATGCCCCCATCCCGGGCCTAAGACACAAGTAACGACCAGCGCCGACCACCCACCGACTGATGGGAAAAGTATGTGATCAACCAAAACAGGGACACTGTCAATGGACTATTCTGGGTATTATTAATATTTTTCACATTCACTAGGTTCTTCGCCATATAAAGCCTAAGCTCTACTCACGATCCACACTCAACAATCTCCTGTATTCCCCAACAGGAACCAGGATCCATAAGTTATCACGAACCCACTTCCTCCATGAGACTCTGTGACATAAGGTACATGGATGTAATAACATTCCAATCATATCTACACCCACACAGCCCCGCTGGAGGATGTGGGATCCACCTGTGGTGTCATATCCTCTCAATACTCATTAACATGATTAACCCACAGGTGGCAATCTCACGTGTCTCTAGTTTATTGAACCACGTGTATAGAATATTTCGCAATACTGTGAGCTGCTCAAGCCCTTAATATAAAAGGCAGCTTGAGCAGCTCCCAATCATCTCTCCCAACTTACACCTTACACCTATACCTAGAACCTACGACAGGTTGAGCTTCTCTGGATTCCGTGTATATTCACTTCACCACTTGTAACCGTCCGTTGACACGATGGTGGATGAACCCTCCAAGAATATCCCACTACCAACCTCTCATTAAACATGAGCAATAGTGAGACATCACCCAAGGAGCCAGCTTCAGAACAACGCACCTTTACATCACCTGGGCTAGACGCGCCCAACCACCCCACAAGTGCTACTACACATCACCTCCAGAGGCAAACTTCATCTCCAGACGCATTGACATTGGATCCAGTTTTACCTATAGCACTACAGGCCCACGTATTACAACCTGTGAGTACCAGCATTGAGCAATTTTCATCTACAATAGTGGACCACAATACTGGAGCACACACAAGTACAACAGTATCACTACCTGCACCAGGATTAGACCTCACCCTACCTGGTTACTCACAAGTAAAGTCACCGCCACTAAGACTTTCTGGTATAACTAGCCCAGCCTCTGAAGTACCAGTGGACAACACACAGAACCACTTGTACCTCGACCTACACCTGGAGGACAGACCACCAGAGCTTCAAGCTACCCTCCAGGATATCACCCCTCCACAACCCACCACACCTAGTGCGGCTGTACCTGCAGAACCAGCCAACTCAGGTGTGACATCACATAAACCCTTGGTTTGTGAAGAGCCAGTGGTTGTGGACACAGACTCTGACACTTCCCTAAAAGCTGATTACTGGAGAGACAGAATTGGATCAGCAGTTTCTAGGTGGAGAGCAGCTTATGAAAACAGTATAGGCAGGGTCTCCAATAACAACTCTGGACACCTGGTAGGAGACAACCCAAACTTCTCACTCAACATCAACAGACTATTGGATGAGTGGCTTGACCCTACTGTTACCCACCCTAACCAATACCAATCCACTTCTGAAGAGGAGGACCTGTACCCCCCACCTGTGTACACACCCACACAGCCACTTAGGACCAGGTCAGTGGACTCTCCATCCAGACAAGGCTCTAGATTTAGAAGGAGGGCCCAATCAAGTTCACCTCTTAGAAGAAGAACCCCCACTGGTTACAGACTACTGAGAAGTGTAGACGGAGCTACAAGCAGATCTCACCTCGTAGCTACAACTCCACTACTCAATAGAGGCAATAGAACACCTTATAACTCACCTCACCTTATCAGTTCACCTGGGGAAGATACTGAAATAACCTTTCCCCACCGACCTGATATGGCAATGCCCCGAGGTCAGCCCCCTCAGTATGACCATGAAGATATGAGGAGAAGTCACTGAATCTTTCTCTGAGCTACTAGCCAAACACGTGAGCGCCCTATCCACTGAAATTAAGAATCATGGACAGGAACACTCAGGTCACATGGCTAGGGTACACCTCAGGTTGGATGACATGGAATGCTGGAAGGAACATATGGAGAGTAATACCGCTCACGGCTTCAAGCAGGCATAACAAGGCAATATAGAAGTTCTCAGAAGATCTGAAGATTTCACATACCAAATGACTGACCAGCTTAGCAGAAACATGGACTCAATGAGGCTTGACCTCATGAAAGCTATTCAGAACCAGTCTACCAATGCCAACGCCACCAGCTCCAACCAGACTGCCACTAGCACCCAGGGTAATTTAGGACACATGCAGTCCACCCCTCCCTACCCCACGGCACCTAGCTACAGCCCCAGCCATAACGACATGACAGGTACAAGACCGAGCCCACCACATGCCTTCATGGACAGCAGTAACCAGAACAAAGCCGCCGACCCTTCCACCTCCCATGCACTATACCAGTCTCCAGCAGCTAGTGCACCAAACACCCACCAGGGGGCGACTGCATCATTTAACACAGCACCTAACCCAAACCAACATTGTGGCCATGTGGTTAATGGTGTTTACAGAAATGTGCATGCCAAGAGGCCTGACCTACATGCAACATGCCTGTACACCTTTCTCAAAGGGAGGGCAGCCCAGTGGTTTTTCAGCAATATAATGGACAAGCCAATCATGCAGAACAAGGAGGCAGTCTACGAGGCTTCCTTGGCAAGATTTGGCAACCCCGACCTCAGTACCATCCTCAAAGGGTACAGAGCCAGAAAACAGAAACCAAATGAAACCACTGAGGATTACCTTGCAGACATGACCATGTTGCTATCCAACAGCAGCCTGGATGAGGCTTCACAGGTGGACTACCTTGAAATGGCCTCAGACCCGAGCTGAAGAATGTCGTCGTAGCTAAATCTCCCAAGACCTTGCTGGAAGCCGAGCAGTTAGCCATAAATCAGGAATTGAACCTTGAGGCAATAAAAATTGCTCAGAACAGCTCCGCAGAGTTATGTGCAGTAGGCTACAACAAGGACGACAACAGATCCAGAAAGGATAAATATCAGTGCGACCACAAGAAAGAAGACAGACTACCCAGTAGTAAGTACAGCAAGCCGTATGAAAATAAATTCAAAAACAGCTACAGAGGAAGGTCCAAGTCTTTAGGCAGGTCCAATCCCAAGGACTACAGATCCAATTCCAAAAATAGATCCGACTATAAGTCCCCAGGAAGAGACAAGTCAGGTGACAGGTCAGAACAAAGATCAAGATCCTCTGATAGCAACAAGAGTTTTGTCTTCATACCAGTTGCTGGGCAGCCAAATAACAACAAAGATGTCTCCTTCATGGTCCCTGCTGACTTCACCATCCCAGACAATTGGGTACAACAGTCATTAAAGAAGTCCAGAGATCCAACCCCAGGCAGGAATCACTCCAGGAGCCGTTCAGGATCTCAGTCTGACACCGACAATGACAATCTCAAAAACATACAGGATGAATAGGGATCAGGGGAAGGCACTCCAGCACCTGGATTATCCAAGGACACTTCTCGAAATGCTGATGCAGAAATGAATTTAGTAGACTCTCAATCATCCAGCTCCAGTTACACCAATTTTCTAAACACCAACAAGGACTCAGACTACTGTGATAACGAGGACGAGTACGAGGACCAGAGCCAGAGGACTTCAATCCTGAGACTGAGGATCAAATCTGAGCAATATGGGCAGCAAGGTAAGGCCATTTACGTTGATACAGAATTAACCAAAGGTGCAGTTTCTGTAGACATAAATAACCACTTGTATAGAGCTCTTGTTGATTCTGGCACCTCACTCTCTTTTATTAGCCAAAAAATGGCTGGCAAAATCGCAAACACACCAAATTTTAGACATGGTAGACGTGCGCGACTGAAAGTTTTATTAGCTGATAAAACCCCCATCCAAGTGAATCACTCCATGACTGTAACATTCCTCATTGGTGGCCATGAATTCAGATCCAGATTCCTTGTGGTACCTGGGTCAGATCTTAAAATAGTACCAGTAACAGTAGCTAACCCAAATGATTTCCCCATCAAGATAAAAAGATACATGAACCTTGGTGTATTTAGACTTTTTAACATCAAAAAGGCTGTACCCATTGGCACACTCAATAGCGCCCACTCACTCAACAGTGTAACTACAGAAAAGGACTTTTTTCTAATTAATTGTGGAGAGGACCCCATGGACCAACTCCCCAAAGGAAATGAACCTTTGAAGTATAAAATCTGTGACAAGCTCTCTGAAATTCAAAGACAACAGATTAAAAACATTGTTGAGGCCAACAGGCAAGCTTTTGTCCTAAATGAAAGTGCTATAGGTCTCAATGTAGAAAATGAAGTCAAATTGGAATTAAAGCCAGACTTCAAACCTTGCAACAGACCGTCCTATAGAATGTCCCCTCACAAAGAAATTTTCCAAAGGGAACTTCTAAAGAAACATTTAGAACAAGGGGTAATAGAAGAGTGTACTAAACCCTATGAGTGGAACTCACCTGCCTTTTTAGTGCCAAAACCACAAGGTGACAGGTCAGTAGCCTCTGGTTGGAGGATTGTAGGTGACTACAGATGGGTGAATGAGAATTTAAAAACTTTCTCCTACTCTTTCCCCAGAGCTGACGACCTCATGCAGCAGATAGGCAGGACAGGCGCCAAGTATTTTTCCAAATTGGACGTCTACAGCGCCTATCACCAGATTCCCCTAGCAGAAGAATCTAGGCCACTTACCACTTTCTCTGCCAATGGCACGAGATACATGGCCAAAGTTCTCCCCATGGGACTCAAAACTTCAGGCCTATCTTTCATGAATGTAATGGAACAAATCCTCATGAAATGCAAGTATAAAAATGCTGTAGCATATGTGGACGATGTAGCCATTTACAGCCCCACATGGGAAAGGCACTTACAAGATCTAGACGAGGTTTTGAAACTTTTTATCAAGGGTAACATCAAACTGAAATCAGAAAAATGCAAATTTGGAACTACCAAAATGGAATTTTTGGGTTTCAATGTAGACCAACATGGTTTGTCCCCATCCCCGGACAAAATAGGACCTGTCAAAACTTTCCCCCCACCTAAAAACATCCATGATCTTAGATGTTTCAATGGTATGGCGCAGTTTTACAAGAGGTTCATCAGAGGTTTTGCTCATGTCATGAAGCCCCTCTATGAGGCGACAAAAAGCACCTTTAAATGGACCACTGAATGTCAGAGAGCCTTTGAGAAAATTAAAGCTGCAATCTGTACTGAAGCTGTGCTAAAATTCCCGAACTATAACAGACCTTTTGTCATTTTTACTGACTCTAGCAACTACAGCTTAGGAGCTGTAATCACTCAGGTAGATGACTATGGTTTCTATAGACCAATTGAATTTGCAGGGAGAGGTTTGACACCTCAAGAATCTAGGTATGGGATAACTGATAAAGAACTGTTGGGAATAGTTTTTGCAGTTAAAAAGTTCCACCATTATGTGGATGGAACTCACTTCAAAGTATACTCGGACCACACCGCCCTGGTTTCCCTTTTTAATAAAAAGGAAAATATAACCAATGGAAGGTTAGCCAGGTGGGTTGACACAGTCATGTCCTATGATTTTGAAGTCAGATACCTGCAAGGCAGAGCCAATATTGTGGCAGATTTTCTTTCCAGAAGGAAATACTTGCCCGGCTCTGATGACCCAATTCCCATCAGGTCTCAGGGTAAAATAATACTCCCTCCTAAATCAGTTAAATTCTCTGACATTACCATGACCAAAGTCTTCAAATCAAATGACCCAGTTCCCACAAATCCAGTCCTCATGGGACCACCTAGGTCCTTACTAAAAGGAGGACAGATTTGGGGTAGCACCTTAAAGAAGCCAAAGGGTGGGATTTCCAAGAAAGGTAGCTCTGAGAGAGAAAAACTCAGCTCCATTCAAGTTGAGCCCGAGTTGTGCATTTTAACTTGATCCAAAGCCAAGTTACCAGACCCGGCCACACCCCCTCAGCCCAGCAAATCAACTAGAAGTAAACAGACCCACCCCCCCAAGGTCAAGGCCACCAAGACCAAGCCAAGGGGGCGCCCACCCAAATCCAGGTCACCCAGAGTATCAGTGAAATTAGCTAACACCAGAAGGGCTAAGTTATCACACAAAGTGCTACCCATGGCTGAGCGAGCGATAAGCCAGCTATGTAAACACCACTCCCTGACCCCATCTAGGGAGACACTGATACAGGCACAGCAGGAGGATGTTTTCTCAAACTCCATGTTGTCATACATCTGTGTCTACCAGGCCTTTCCGAGCTCGGAATCGATTGGGTTTGAAACCGACCAAAATGACCTCACCCGAAACGGAGGCAGCCAGAAGGTACAGGCTCCACCACCGGTTTTCGCCTTTGAAGTCACGGAGGAGAGTGAAATTTCTGATATGGAAGTAGACGGGAATGGAAATGACGAAAAGGACAAGTCCTTGGATGAGATGAACCAACAACTGTAGGAGCATATCGATCAGAACAATGAGCCCCTCAAGGACGCAACGACAAGAGAAAAGAAGGAGATCTGGTCTAACACCAGGTCTTGCTTTAAGACATTCACCCGAGGTTCTTTGGCTATTGTGAACGATATGCTGACGCGTACTCGATCCCGCCTGCCAGGAATCGTCATGACGAAAGTGATGACGAGGACTGGATGAGATTGAGTACGGACGATCCAGTACCATCCAAATTCTACCGAGTATGGGTAGCTAGCCTGAGCGACACCTCAAAAGCCACGAGGACGTACTACGGCTACGAATATAGGACGAAGCTCGAATATACGGCATTCGAGGTATGTGTGAGCTTGCACAAGACTGAGAAGAAGTGGTCCACTAAGGATCGCTTCTATCGACATCTCGTGGAGGCCCACATGCATCATGTGCCGATCTACCGATGCACAAATGAGAAAAACGAGAGCAAGAAGTGCAATGGCTACGTCACCTGAGCATATTGTGAAGAAGCACGGACTGAAAGCCGAGGAAGCCATGTCTCGGGTTCAGAAGCTGCATACTAAGCTCATGTCAGCTTGGTACGACTTGAAGCAGAAAGAGCACAATGAACTTCTCATGACCATGGAGTATTTCTGCCACGTTACCGAAGGCAAACAAGATGCCTATTTTATGAGGAACGTGAAGTCCCATAGATTCGACATGACACCTAAAACCCACTGGGAAGTAAAGGTCATGAGGAAAGACCGGGATACCCTGGACAAGTATGGCAAGGTGAAGCCCTACCCCGGGGTTGACTCTCGCCATAAAGACAAGAAGAGATCGAGATCCGGATCGCAGTCACCTGCACCACCAGAGGCATCGGAAAGGAAATGTTCCCCCACCCTCGAAGAGATCATGTTCCAGATCTTGAGGTACGGAACAAGTTCTCCCACTGATGCGGCAATCAAACGCTGGGGACTTCTTGACTTGGCTTCGATCAGGGAGCGAACACAGCTACGATGATTGGATTCGAGGTCGGGTAGACCAACCCCAGATCCACCCGACACCAATCACCGTAGGTGTAAATGTGCACACTATTGCACAAATAGTGAAAGGTGACAAGAAAAATTACTTCTCTGCCCTTCAGACCGTCATGACCCCTGGTATGGAGTCTAAGGTACTGACTGCAGGAGGGAAGGTTCGAGGTTCGATGGGCCCACCTTTGAACCCAGCACCGACCGCTAAATCCAAGCATCCTGGTCCTGGAAGGGAGGTGGCCATGAGGGATCCAAACCAGCCACTGCCTGTCCCAGGTGTGGCTGGTACTGTGCCAGCTGCCACAACGGCGAGTCAAGCTCCGAGTACTGCAGCCGGTAGCACAGTTCAGTCCAGCGATGTCAGTGGTAAAGAAAGTGCTCCTGCACCTCCACTACCTTCATTCGCTGGAATGTACTGGCGTCCAATCCTGCACAGAGTACGAAGCTCAACTGACCTGGACATCAGGGACCCAGATGAGTACATAAAAGAGTGATGTACGCAATCCATCGCAATACAGAAGGAGGTGTTCGAAGCCTGGCAAGAACGCCACCTCAACCAGAGCGTGACGTATCTCCGCAGCATGACTGAAGGCGTTTTCGAATGCCTTCATGAAATCCAGCGGAGAGAGACCGAATGGATCACAACTGAGGCTACTGCCAAAGTTGATGAAGACCGTAGGACTGCAGAAAAGAATCTGAGAGACGCTGCCAACACAAAAGGCATCGGAAGCTGAGAGAGGAGATGGACTCCATGGACGCCAAGTTCATGGGGGCTTTCGGGTGCCTGTTCTCTGAATGGGATGGTACCCCCGAGGCTGCCTTCGAGTTACTGATGAAGCAGCAGTTGAGAAGCAGACCATCTCCATCTAGAGGTCCGAGTGCAGCGGCCAGATCTGTCACCTCTGCCACACCCGTCATACCTGAGAGTTCAAAGTCCAACCAAGCCTGTGCTATGGAGACTTCTGAAAAGTAAACGATTTACAACTGATCCAAGCTAGAGATCCGACACTTTTCTCTATGTTGGAAGTTTGTCACACACTCACCTAAGCAGCGATGGCCTTGATGACCGGATGGATGCAGACTCGAATCGCCTTCGATGATCTACATCTTCCCATCTTCATCAGGGCACAACTTAACAGCAACGCGGCTTGCCATTGCCAAGTTCGACCTACCGGCCGAGTGGATCTGCAGACAAGCAGTGAAATGAAAACGAAGACACTCAAAGTCTAACTTTTATTGTACGGATAGACCCACTACACTGGTGGGCTCTTTAATTGCAATATCACTGTATATCTATTGTTTAACAATCTTGTATCTATTTTTCTATGTTTAGTTAACTCATAAAAAAGTGACTATTACTGTATAACTATGTGTATATGAGTTGATCTCATAATGTAAAATATATATAATTTCAAACTACAGTATTATGTACCTTATGATCTGTAAAACCATCTCGAAGAGTTGGTATCTAATAACGGTACTTTTATATTATATTTCTAAGTCACTAAAACTTACACTGTCCGTGTTCAATAGCTAGACATAGTAATATCATAGTGTAAATAGAAACTTCTATCTTTATATAAAACTAAACCAGTTCGACAAACTGACCAAAAAAATTATAAAATGTTAACTCATACGTGAGTTCAAAAATTTCTTTTTTTCAGGTAATTGTGCTTATATGTTCTTGTTGAAATACAAAACTCCCTATTCGAGAGGGCAGGTCGATCAGTGCTGTTACCACCGGTAGGACCAGAGGTCGCTGCGATCTCTGGCCACTATGGGGTGGTGGCAGCACTAGTCTTCACTGCTCAAGTCCCTACCTGGGACTGCGTAGGGAGCTCGGTTGGTTTCTGGCTGCGGCCAGGACAACACCTGAAGAGAACCGAGCTATCTTCATAGCGCCACTTCGAACTTATGTAATCCTGAAATAAACATGTGCCGGTTGCACTAACCTGAGCTAACTGGTTTTGCTTGATATTGACATATCTCAAACTGAACCAAAGTTATATAAGAACTCGAACCATTACACTACTGATTTTGCCTGATCAAGTTGTCATATGAGAATATCATATGACTAGTGGCTATAGAGAGTAAGAATATCAAGCTCTTATTAGTGTCATTCCAGTTATCACTGGTTTATTCAGCTTAGGCAGAACATGTTATGTATCAGTAATACAAATGTTAATATACAGGAAATTTCAACACACAATAATTATAATAATGGGTATAAGGTAATGTTCCACTCCACCTGTGTAATAATAATAATAATAATAATAATAATAATAATAATAATAATAATAATAATAATAATAATACTGTAATGGTTCGTATCGACTTAAATGTTGGGTGGCTCGTTGGCTCGCTTATCACTAAAGATACCAACACAACACGAGTAGTTCCGGTTGGGCAAAGCCCCAGACTCCCCTACCGCTCGGGTAGGACTTTATTTACATACTCTCTTCTTGGAACATACGTCAGGACTGGACTATGTCCAGTCTCCTTCTGCGGATTGTCCGGCTTCTTAGTAGAAGCTGGACACGAGGCATGGTGCTGCCCCCTCTTGTACCAAACGGGTATCGCGAAGCGACACCTGGTTGGCATAGAAGGAACGAGCACCACACGAGCGCGTCTCTCGGATGAAGCACACTAATATATATACAATGATGCCGGCCCCTACACCACCCCCCCTAGACTTTACCTAGTGTAATGGTTCGTATCGACTTATATGTTGGGTGGCTCGTTGGCTCGCTTATCACTAAAGATACCAACACAACACGAGTAGTTCGGGTTGGGCAAAGCCCCGGATACCCCTACCTCTCGGGTAGGACTTTATTCAATCTTCAGTAATTAACAGCTACGCGTCTTGACCGGACCATGTCCAGTCCCCTTCTGCCGCTCGTCCGGCTACTTAGTAGAAGCTGGACGCGAGGCATGGTGCTGCCCCCTCTTGTACCAGCGGGGTATCGCAAAGCGACACCTAGCTGGTATAGAAGGAACGAGCACCACACGAACACGTCTCTCGGATGAACAGCACTAATATATATACAATGATGCCGGCCCCTACACCACCCCCACTAGACTATACCTAGGGTTGGGTGTATTTAATAAATACCTATTGTTAACTTTATACAATAATAAGTTATACACAAGTGTTCGTATAGATTATAGAACATTAAGGGGCATTATAAATAATATGTACATGATAAGGCATAAGTCTATACACAAGTGTTCGTATAGATTATAGAACATTAAGGGGCATTATAAATAATATGTACATGATAAGGCATCGTCGCATATAACCCCAAGTAACTAATAACAACAATTAGGAAGTGGTGCCTTATGCACCATCGACCTAAGGTGGTAAATGGTAACAATGTTACAGTGTTATTATAGTTTAAAGACGTGATAAAAGTGGTAGATATGTCGTGATATGGTATTAACAATGTTTTACAGTAGTAAATAACGGACCCGAGGTGGGGTAAATAACCCGAAAAAATTTTGTTTGGTTTGATTACAAAAATATAAATATTATATAAAAATAGCTTTACACAAAATTTTAATACTGATAATAATAGACGTCCTACCAGGGTAGTAGGATCGCCCTTACAAAATACTGAACTTCCGGCGAATCTGGAACGACTGGTTTCCGCAGCTCCACCCGGCGACATATATGTGGTGGCAAGCCACGTTGCTGTTATGATGTGCCCTGATGAAGATGGGAAGATGGAGCCCCGGTTAGGTGTGGTAATCATCTTTGTGTTTCGGGGTAGTGTCCACCTTCGCTGCAGGTTCGGTCCCTGATCGGCGAGTCCAGTATAAGGATAAGTACCTCTGGCATGGTAAATGCCTTTACCCTCGGGTACCACAAAACACCTTCAGATGGACACTTAAAGATCCTCCGGATCAGTGTCCATCTTCTCAGCCGACTCCGCTGAGGCAGCCGGAGCCGAGCTGCTGCAACTGCTCACAGAGAGCAGCGTTGAGGTTTCGCTGGGCGTCTCGCTCCCCAAGCTCAGCGCGCCCATCCCCGTGGACGGACTGTCAACTGCCTCGGGTACGGGTGGAGCAGCCGGAGCGAGGGACAGGGACGACGCAGAGCCGTCCCACTCGTCCAGGTGCTTCCCAAACGCGAGGAAGAACTTGAGGTCGGCCTCCTTGTACTTATGGATGTACCCGGCGTTCTCAGCGCGGTGGAACTCCTTAAGCTTTTCAGCTTCCAACTGCTGGTGCTGGCAGGATCGGACTGCCTCCTCGACATTCTTCCTCTCCTGCACCTGAATCTTATCTTCCTCCCTCTTCTGGACCTCGTAGACCAGGTTGAAGGTGGCTTCAGTCATTATACGCCAGTAGTCGACTGACTTCTGGTGATGCAATGCCTGCCATTCCGCCATCAGGTCATTCTGGATCTTCGCCGTTTGAACGTCGCGATGATCGACAAACGTGTTCGGATCCTGAAGACCTGACAGCGTGCCTGATATAAGTTCCATAACGGGCACCCGAGGGGCCGCTGGTGGAACTATAACCGGTGGGGGCGCGGCAGCCTCCACAGTGACAGGCGGAGCGCCTGCTGGAAGGACAGAGGGACCCTCAACTGTTGCACCTCCTCGGCCTCGGCCGCCTCGGCTAACCACCCTACGGGTCTGGTTGCTAGGCATATCCAGAGCCGAGACCTGTTGTCCCGACTCGCGACGATCAGCTGGGTTGGCTGGTCTAGGCTGGTCCTTATTACCCGAAGGGCTTACGGACCGGTCTGCGCGGGTCCTTTTGGAAGCACTGGTAGCCGTGGCTGTGCCTCCGTTAGGACCCTTCAAGCGGGCCTTGATTTTCTCCCGCTTGTCGTCTCCCCTCCACCTCTTCACCTTCAGGTGTACCTCTCTGGGCATCCCGAACTTGGTAGAAGAGAAGTTAATCTGGAAGAAGGCTAAGAGGTTGCCACTCCTCCACGAACAGAATCTGGTCTCGAATGCCTGCTCCTTGACGTCTTTAACACTCAACGAGGCCCAGTTAGCCAGGAGCTCGTTGAAGCACTTTACGGCCCGTTTCCTTGTTTTCTCCAGGCCGGTGCCATGGGCCTTCTGCAGATGCAGAGCCATGTCCCGACGCTGGTTGGTGGAAAACGTGCCGTCACACAGTTTACTCGGACAGTCTCCGAGCACACACTGGATGAGGGGCTTGTGGTGCATGTGGTGCTCCACTATGTGTCGAGCGAAGCGAGGCTTCGTCTCAAACACCTTCTCTCCAGTGAGAGCCAGCTGGCAGGACTCGAATGGGCACCTCCGGCGGTTGCCGGATGGTCCCCATTGGGTCATAGCCCATTGAACTTTCGTCCGGGCCTCGTAGTTGTAAATCGATCCCAATTTGGATTTGAGCTGGTCAATCCAAATGAGGTAGAATTTACCCACTGGCGTATCCGAGGGGCCGGACTTCATCCACTCCTCGTCATCGCTATCACCATCCTTATTGACGGCGCCCGGGAACATGTAGTGGACTGTGTCGTAAGCAGCGGGGAGTCCGTTCCTTGAACCCCTCGGCTGCATTCTTCCACATCCATTTCTGATTGTCGTCTTTAGGGACGTCCGTGGTCATCTCTTCCCACGTCTTCACAGACTCCAAATCAGATTTGGCTGACTCGGGCAGCTCTGGGTCGCTTGCGCTTCCATCGCTGTCCGTGTAAATGCCCTCCCCTCTACGGCTAGCTCGGCTGGTGGAAGTAGTACCAGACGAAGCCTTGGTAGAGGGCTTGGCGCTCGCCCCGCTGGTGCTAGCAGAGGACGCTGCAGTAACCGAGGTGGCTACTGTGGTTGCTGGTGTTTTGGAGGCGGGCGTCTTCGGGTCGCCCTTACCCCTTGGCTTGGTGGGGGGCGTGGGCTCCGCCGGAGACGCTTTCGCTCCGTTCCTCTTTTTCCGACGCACGGCCTTGGGTGGCTGCGCCGGCACCTCAGGACTAGAATCCGACTGACGTGGATCCTTGTCCTTTGAACGAGGGCTCCTCCTACCACTGACCGGGGAGTCAGAGTTGGAGGCGGCCGTCGCCCTACTTTGTGCCTGCTGTTTCCGGTAGGCCCGACGAGCAGCGGTAAGCTCCTTCTGCTGTTTGGCGAGCTCGGCTCGCTTGGCTTCAACAGCAGCCTGTTGACGCGAGATGTCCTCTTCCGAGATCTCACCAGGCGCCTCCGGTATGTCGGCACCCGGTTCCTTCTCGGTCGTGGACCTCTTGATGGCGATCCTGATGTCTTCAACCTCCAGGTCACTCTCGGTGAGAGGACCCTTTGGTGCAGGCTTACGGGTCAATCGCTTGACCCGTTCGGTTTCCACCGACGACTGTGTGACGGTGGAGTCTGTATCCATATCGGATTCAGACTCTCTTAGCCGCGCGGCCTTCCGGGTAATGCCCTCGGAAATCAACACAGCTCGGGCCAAGCTCTCGTTGACCGCCATATTCTCCGCCAACTTTCGGTAGTTCCGGAGCCAAGAGACTGGCATACTGTCAGCCAACTTGTCGCTGCACGCGTCCATGACCAGAGTCTTGAAGTCGTCTGGTATGGCCTCGGGCACGCCTGGTTTCTCCGCAAGCGGACCGCACCCGAACATTGAGGGGTGCATGGGGATGTAGGTCCCCCAAGAGGTGTACACGACACCGGCCTCCTCGTCCACATGAGCCATACGCTCGATGCGGGTTCTGTATCCCGGGGGATACAGCGGAATGTCCAGAGGATCATTGCTATCGACCGAAGCCGTCGTGGGCTCCGGGCGGGGTGGTGGTGGAGGTGTCATCTTCTCCCTGTCGGTGGTCTCGGCCATCGCAGAGAGCGTATGGGCTGCCTCCTCGGCTTTGGATCCCCTCACGAGGACGTCTGTTGAAGAGTCCATAGACTCCTCAACCCATCGGGTCCTCGCCTTCCTCCAACTGGACGTTGGCAGTTTGACGCGCAGCATCAATCGTCCCCTGTGCCATGGCACTGAGGGCGACTTCCAATTTAAAAAATTGGCAAATGTGTTGGACTCCTCCCAAAGGATTCGTCCAACAAAAAAGAAGAAGTTAGACAAGCTAACTAAACAGCTACAGGCTGCCAAGCGCCAACACAAGCGAAACGGGTGGCGTCTTACCGCCACGAGTCCGCTCTAGTTATGAACAATATGACGTCAGACCTCTCGTCTCGCGAGATCCCGCAAGGGCTATCCGGTGACCTAGTTCTGCGCTTTCTCGTCGCACCCGCGGCGCCACCTAGGGGACTAGATCGGAACTAACATTTGACTCGACATGCGAGACGCGGCCTACTACCCGAGTGCTATCGTCTGGAGCTTGGCGGTGTATACAACGCTTCAAAGCGAATGTACTGGTTAATCCATCTGCCACTCACGGGATACAGCTACCCGGGGAGGGCGCGTTCGGCATCCCTAGCCGTGGAACGTATGTTATTCGCCTACGGCGGACAACACGCAGCAGCTCGTTGTGTACTGAGTTAGGTTACAGCAGACCTCAACTGGGGACTGCGTCTAATGCCTTCGGTTAGCATCTTATTCTTCCCGGCTTTACGTACGGCCTTCTCTGGGTTCCACTTAGCCGTGGCGAGACCTTTCCCATACGTAATACCTTCACTCAGCGAGACATTCTTCCTTTTCTTACGATTAGGTCGTTTCCTGGCCTTCGTCTTCTTTTTGACTATTCTCTCATCTTCCGGCATTTTCCTCGGCCAGCCCCTAGGGCACTTCACGGGTACCACCACGTTAGGTCCGCTAGGCACAGACTCAGGTGGCTGGTAACCGAACTCCCTCTCCGCCTCTTCGCGCCCCTTCCAGGGCCGAAGTTTTCCGACATTTGTCTTCCATTTCCTACCAGTTAGGCAGTCCTCCATCATCACCGTGGACTTGGAGATGATACGAATGATTTTAATTGGACCTTCCCAGGGCGTTACGAGCTTTAGCCGTTCTAGCGGCTCGTAGTACCTTAGTACTTTGTCCCCAACATTAAAACGAATCCTTTTGGCATTGGTGTCATAACCCACCTTTTGCCATTTCGCACTCTTCAGCAGTTCTTTCCGAACAGCCTCGTATGCCTGTTTAAACCTATCCCTTAACGACTCCACAAACAACACGGTGCAGGGCGCCTCCGGGTCTATCCCAAACACTCCATACACTAAGTCGGCGGGCATTATGATGTCCTCACCGAACACTAGCATGTTTGGAGTGCAATTAGTAGATGAATTGACAGTGTTGTTGTAGGCATGTACTACAAACTCGCACTGTTCATCCCAGTCGTCCTGGTGGGTATTAACCAGGGGCTTTAGCACTTGTATCAGGGTTCTGTTGAACCGTTCTACCTGTCCATCCGACTGTGGTTGGTATGGGTTTGTCCGGGTCTGGAATATAGCTAGGTAATGACACATTTCCTGCCACAGCTCTGACTCGAACTCTCTCCCTTGGTCGCTGTGCATCATAAGGGGAACACCCAAATGAAGCACCCAGCCTTTTACAAACGCTTCAGCGCATGTGGTGGCTTTGTGATTAGGAAGAGGGAACACCCGGGTGTACTTGGTGTAATAGTCGGTTACGACCATCATGCAAGTATTGTCCCGGGGCGTCGTTTTGATCCCGCTGATGATGTCTATCGCCACTCGAGCGAACCTGACACCAAACAATTCCTGGGATAAGGGTTGCTTTCCCCGGCCGGGTCCCGGCTTGTTTTTACAACAATCTGGGCAAGTGGCGATCCACCGGAGTAGGTCGCCTCTCATTCCAGGCCAGTAGTAACGCCTTTGTAGACGCTCTATTGACCTCCTCTTACCGAAATGGCCGCTAGTTTGGTGGCCATGGCAATAATACATGATATCCCTCCTCATCGGGGTGGGGATCACTATTTGTAACAGCCTACCGTTGGTTAGTTCTAGCCTGTAACTCATTCCGTACCTCTATGGAGGGACGAAATGGGGGCTGCGTCAGACTAACCGTTGGTGGGAGTAGTCTTCCACCTACACAGTATGCCGTCTCGGATCTCCAACTCGGTCCATTGAGCTAGCAATCGCCTCGCTTCCCTATCTTCTAGGGATACTAGCGGCCTTGCCGGTTTAATACCCGTCCGTAGGTATTCCATTATGCGCGCAGTGGTGGGATCCGACTGTTGGAACTTCTTGATGGTCTCCGGGGACCAATCGAGGTAGCTACATACAGTCTCCTCCCAGGGAATACGGGGGGTGGTATAATTAAATACCAACCCAGCTACCACAGCATTGTGGGCCCCGCAGTCTTCACAAGTGGCATTCTGGCACTTTCGGATGGGTCGCCTCGACAGGGCATCCGCATTGATATGTTTAGCACCGGGCCAGTGCTCTTTTTGTTTGTGCTCTAATCCAAACTCGGATAGATGAGCTAACCATCGTCCAATCATCCCCTCGGCATCCTTAAAGTTAAGGAGCCACCTAAGAGACGAATGGTCGGTTCGTAAAGTAAAGTCACTTCCCCAGAGAAAATGCTTAAACTTCTTCGTATACACCACTACCGCGAGAAGTTCCCATTTGGTGGTACAATAATTACGCTGGGTCTTGCTTAGCGTGTTGCTGGCGAATGCTATTGGGACTTCGACTCCGTCCTGGACCTGAGAGAGAGCCGCCCCTATTGCATCATTGCTCGCATCTGTGTCTAATATGAAATGTCCCTCGGGAGTGGGATATTTCAATACGGGTGTGTTTCTAAACAAATCCTTTATTTTATTAAAAGATTCTTCTTGCTCGCTGGTCCATGGGAATGGGTCCCGTGCCCTACCCGGGGTCCAGTGAGCTAAGCACTGCATAGGAAAGCTGACACGAGAGTAATTTGGTATGAAATCACGGTAGTAGGAACAAAATCCTAGAAATGATCTCACCTCCTTAGCACTCGTGGGTCTTTCCCAATTCTCTACAGCTTCTAATTTCTCCGGATCTGCGCTCACTCCGCTGGGGGTGATGATCCTTCCCAGGTATGTAATTGTTTTCTTAAACAGGTTACATTTCTTGGGTTTGAGTTTTAGACCGTTGGATAGTATCCGGTCGAGTACCAATTGCAGATTTGCATGGCATTCCTTAAATGACTTGCCGAACACGACAACGTCGTCCAAGTAGACCAAACATTTCTTCCACAAAAGGTCGCTCAACAAGGATTCCATCATGGCCTCGAATGTAGCGGGGGCGTTACACAATCCGAAGGGCAAGACATTATACTCGAATAGCCCCATATGACTAGAGAACGCTGTTTTCTCTATGTCATTGGGGTGCATCGGTATCTGCCAATACCCGGATTGCAAATCCAAGGTACAGAACCATTGGTTCCCACCCAAGCTATCTAATGTCTCGTCTATCCTTGGTAAAAGATACGAGTTCTTCTTTGTCATACCGTTCAGTTTTCGGTAGTCGACACAAAAGCGGATTGTACCATCTTTCTTGGTGGTCATACAAACAGGACTGGACCAGGGACTCGAGCTCGGCACAATGACCCCTAGGTCCAACTGTTTTTGTATTTCCTGTTCGCAAATTAACTTCTTCTTAAGAGGAAGTCTGCGATACGGGATTTTAAAAGGTTTCTCGTTGCCCACATCTATGGTGTGCAACACCTTGTCGGATCTGCCTACCGGTCCTCCTTCCCTACCAAAAGCACTCTCGTACTTCTGTAGGAGTTTCGCTAGGCACTCCTTATCCTCCGTATTCTGTAAGTCTGATTGGTCAATCAGCTTTTGGAATTCTTCATCGAATGGATGCTTACTAACAGGGTTTAGTGGTTTATTGAACCTGGCCTCGGCGACGTGTTCAACCGAACTCATCACACCCACACTGTCGCCTCGCTTCAAGTAAACTACCGAACCACTTCGGTTAGTTATGGGTAATACAGACCAAGCTGCATTAGCCACTAATGTATCCACTGAGTCCAACCCGATACTTGATAAATATACCGTGTCAGGTTCATAGACTCCAGTTTCATTCCTCTGGGCCATCGATCCGCCACAAAGGACATCACAAGTGGTATCCGGTGGGATCTTCACCGTATGTATCACTGATGCAACCGAAGACACCTGTCTCAATACGCATTGGACATGCAAGCCATACGGGTTCCGTATACTCATCATACCATCCCTGGGATCCAAGACGGTCCCATATAAGTATCATATACCATTTTATTATTCCATAAATTGTAACATATTACTGTATTAATCAAAGAATATCTAAGAAATTAATACATAGGTTGGTTCTAAGAGCTATAAGAGCGCTCAAACTTTGTATAAGAGCGTTCATGCCCCACTGCACACCAGCCAGGTCAGTTAGACAGAGGTTATGACATCAAAGGGTCCGACCTAATGGTTCACTGCACAATATAATAAACCTGAGGGTCTCAGTGTGCGACCTCATGGTTCAGTGCACAAACTAATAAGTTGTAAGTGAATGCAACCGGCCGTCACGGGTGCCTGGGCACCGCAGACGCCGTCATGAGTGTCTGAGCACTCTAATAACTGAACAATAGGTTACATAAGCATGACGTCATAACCGTCCGGTCGCTCTAGCGTCGCTTCTGAACAACCTAGGTCAAATATCAAAACATTTATGGAAAGCCCATAATAAGACGGTCAAAATGAGCCTAAGATCAAGGCGGAACTCCTATTATGAAGGAAGTTATGCCATAGAGACAGATTCAACCTCCGAATGCACTACAGACGAAGCGGCGCGAGTTACGCGCCTATCAAGCGGGCATTATAAACTTGGCATATTCAACTCTGCGCATGCCCAAAATGGCGGTTGTAACGGCGTAAACTTTGGAGATATGGGGGTTTGAAGTCACAGAACCGACCAAGACAATGGGGGACGCAGCGGCGTTCATGGGGGTCCTTTATGCACCCAGTGACACATGAAAGACTCCCCTCAAACAATTGCAGAGTTAGGCAGATGCCACTGGCCCCAGTCAGTCTGAGGTGCAATGCCAAGATTTGCTACAAATAGCCTGGCTGCACCTCCTAGAAATCAGAACACCAAGAACCACTCCAGAGGTAACATCTCCAGTCATCTCCTGCTACCTGCTATACCACTGCACTATGGTGAAACTATGCTAGACAGGCATTGGTTTCCATCATTAGTGGCCAGAGGCTATCTTCCTCAAGACATCCACCAGAGGGTAAAGTTATTCATTATTACATTATTCCTCTAAGCAGCAGGTCAGGAGCTAGGTGTGGGAACCCACCTAGAACTATGCTGGACATTGTATTATTATTACCTCACAGGTGGAGTGGAACAGAACATTATACTTTATAAACTACTGTATATTTGCTGTATGTACAAATTACCTACATACTAACTACTGTGTGATTGATATTTCTTACATGTTGCCTAAAGCTGAATAAACCGGTGATAACTGGAAATAACACTATTTATAAGAGCTTGATGGATTTACACTATATACCACTAGCCATATGATATTTCTCATATGACAACTTGATCATGCATAATTACTAGTACGACAAAGTGGTGGAGAACATCCTACTAAGATCCCAAGTTACCCAAAGCTCTCATAAAAATTAAGCTGGCAACATTACTAAAAACAATCATACACACAGTAAACCCCACTCCACCCACCCAGTGACCTTGACACCATGTCCACAAAGGTCACCAGTGAGATCTCCCACACATCAATGAGATCTCCCACACATTAATGAGATCTCCCACACATCAGTGAGATCTCCCACACATCAATGAGATCTCCCACATATCAGTGAGATCTCCCACACATCAATGAGATCTCCCACACGACCAGTGAGATCTCCCACATACCAGTGAGGTCTCCCACACGTCAGTGAGGTCTCCCACATGTCAGTGAGGTCTCCCACACGTCAGTGAGGTCTCCCAAACTTCAGTGAGGTCTCCCACATGTCAGTGAGGTCTCCCACACGTCAGTGAGGTCTCCCACACGTCAGTGAGGTCTCCCACATGTCAGTGAGGTCTCCCACACGTCAGTGAGGTCTCCCACACGTCAGTGAGGTCTACCCCACACATCAAGGTCTTATCAGTCAAGCTGGCAGAACAACACACAAAGACCTTACGTAGTCAGGGACCTGTTGAAGAGGTCTCCCTCCCACCTAGATCTAGGAGACCCACAGGGGGCAAATCAGCCTCCAGTACAACAGACCCACACTCAGTAGACCCCACACCACCCACCCTGTCTACTCAGGGAACAACCAGTTCTCAGGGATCCAACATTTCCCAGGGATCCCTACAGGACGCTCAACTAACGCTATCTACCTCAGGGGAAGAAGGATCTGCATCAGGGGGTGGATCCACACCCTCATCTAGATCCTCCACCCCAGCTCCGGCCTTTGACAGCCACTCCTCCAGAGACACTTCCCCCACACCCTCCATCATGGACACCGATGAAGGCCCCCAACCTAATCAGACAGCTGAGAAGATAAGGGCCTATGAGAAGGCCATCCAAGATGCAGTTACTGCCCTAGAGACCAACAAGTCCCAGCAGGAGGAAAGGGAGAGGATCCTCAACCAACAATTGGCAGAGAGGAATGCGGCAATAGACATCCAACAGAAGGCCATGGAAGACCAGCGGAAGTCCCTAGAGAGACAACAACAACAGATAGCAGATCTCATGAAGATGGTATCATCCCAGACCCCACAGCCTCCCACACCAGCCATCACACCTGTTGTCACACCATCTGCCTCTGGATCCAAGGATGACATCATAATCTCCATGGTGTCCAACATGACCAAACTCATAGACAGAAAACAACAGGACGACAGAAAGATCAGGCTACATGAGGTAACAAAACCCAAAACCTTTTCACACCCATCACCACTCATGTCAACAGCATTATTCATTGATCACAAATTCCCAGAATATCTGAAGGATAAGTACAAAGTAACAGACAGTGACACCATGGTTACATATTTACCCAAGTACCTTGAAGGACAAGCACTAGCTTGGTTTGAATCCTTCAGGGAGAGTGCCACACCTGATATGTTGACATGGACCAATGTGGTGTATAAATTAAAAGAGTATTTTGCTACTCGAGACAATATCATCTCCAGGACTGCACTCCGTGCACAAAAGATAGATGAACCTGTCCTAGACTATGCATGCCATCTCAGGAAAGTGTGTAATGCCCAACGCCAAAGCGATGAAATCTTAAGCAAGGCATTTACCCAAGGCATGAGGCCCTGGATCTCTGTAGCTCTTGAAAACAAGAAAATAGACTCTTTTGACCAAGCCCTAGACCTAGCCTTGGAGGTTGAGACCCAAGAAAGATCTAGGAGAACATTGTATGCAGAGTCTAACCCACAGCCTACTAAGAAAAAGGTCCAGGAAATCAGCACTAGTGCAGATGAAGATGTTAACCTAATGTCTAGTGCCCATGTAAGGCAACAGGAAGCTAAGGTTACATCAAAAGACCCTACCGGTAGATATAGAGGAAATAGCTATGACCCCAACTACCAATCCAATAGAGGTAGAGGTAGGGGGCAACAGCAACAACCGGGGGGGTCACAACAGTAGGAAAGACAACAGCTCTTCCAACTCCAACAATGGGAACTCTTCATACAGTGATAGGAGAGACAGAACCCCAAGTAATGGCAGATCCTATAATAATCAGGGATCCAACAGTAGGAGCCATAGTCCACATAGGAACTACAACTCTGGATCCTACAACAACAATGGTTCCTACAACAACAGCCAGGGTTCAAACAACTCTGGATCCTATAATCAAGGATCCAACAGTAGAAGCCATAGTCCACATAGGAACTACAACAGTGGATCCTACAGCAACAATGGTGCCTACAACAACCAGGGATCCAACAACTCTGGTCAATACAGCAACTCTGGTCAATATAACCAGGGTTCCAACTCACGTCAGGAGGATTACAAACCTGACACAAGAGGTTACCAGGGGAACCAACACAATAACCCCCAAATACCACCTCACGTAATGGATCAAATCTCCAAGCTCCTGGTGGCAAGCATCTCAACCGCCCCACAGAACCAGGAAAACTAGGATGTCACAGTGCCGATGGGCCAGTGCGCTGTGACACCCCAAAAACAAACAATCAATCAGGATTAACAAGGATCCAACCAGAGACAATTGCTAGTGCCAATCTACCATCTAACAGACAGAGACGTCCATCAGTGATACACATCACCCCACCAGATTCATCATCAAAGGATACAGGTGAGAGTACCAAGCTTTCTATTGTACTTCTTCAAAATGGCTGTATCAATGCAAATCTATATGATGTTTCAGATGTACAATGTTTGGTTGATACAGGTGCTACTATCACCTGTGTCAGACAAGCATTCCTCATGGATCTCCAAAAGAGATTCCATATCCAACTGAGGAAATCTAAAATCAACATCCATTTGGCAGATGGATCGGTGTGTCATGTTAGACATTCAGCTATGCTGAACTTTAGAATCCAAGGTGTCAGATTCCAATACCAATTTGCTGTGATACCAAACCTCACACAGCCCGTTGTACTCGGCACAGATTTCTTAAGCACTACAAAATCTCAAATTGAATTTAATGTTGATCCTGAACAAATTCTCAAACCCATTAGGGCAGTGAGGGATTTTACCATCCCTCCATTCTCTGAACTTGCAGTATTGGGTAAAATCACTTCTACTCAATCACTGCAAGGGAAAACTGGAGTAGTAGATAACCTCCAAAGAAATAACAATGCCCCATATCTAGTTCAAAGGGCAGCAGTAACCCCCAGGGAAAATAACAAACATCCCCTAGTGTTACTCAACACCAGCAGGCGCCCACATAAAATCAAAAAGGGTGCCATCATAGCTCTATTTCAGGAAGTCAAGGAATCTGATTTAGAAAAGCCTCAACAGGTGTCAGACACTACCCCACACACTGATCAATCCATCTCAGCCATACGGCCTGAGGATGTAACTCAATTCAGTGACACAGACTCAGACTGTGAGTCCACATATGCTGACCCTGAACCCAACTCAATCAGACTCTCTGAAATAGCTGCTATACATAGTGAGGCACATGACCTCGAGCCAGAATTGGAAGAGAATGTTCCACCAAAATCTGTGCTCACATCCAAAGATCAGCATGATAGATTAGGATCACTGCTGACCAAGTATGATGATATATTTGTAGGGAAAGATGGAGACATTGGTGCTACACACCTGTATACCCACTCAATACATGTAAAACCTGAGGCAGTACCATGTCATTTCCTACCATATAGACAAACACCAGAAAAACAGGCCGCAATAGGGGAAGAGTGTGAAAGGCTAGTACAACAGGGCATTCTGAGAGAATGTGCTGAGGGCCCCTGGGCTTCCAGATCCTTTTTAGTACAAAAATCATCGGGAGGCCATAGGCTCGTCACAGATTTTCGTTATCTGAACCAGAACACGATAAATCAAGCCTTATCTACACCCCGAGCCGATGACACTCTAGACATGATAGGGTCACTCAGACCAAGAGTATTCAGTAAGCTAGATGCCCAACAGGGATTTTTTCAAATCCCTATAAGACAGGAGGACCAGCATAAAACCGCATTCATAGCAAATGACAAAAAATATGTCTACGAAAGGATGCCAATGGGTTTAGCGACCGCACCTGCAGGATTCTGCCATCTAGTCACATTAATTCTGAACAAACTCAAATACAATTGTGCCCTACCATACCTTGATGACATATTGGTATTATCACCATCAATCGAACAACACTTCCATGACCTGGAAGATGTGTTCAACAGCTTAAGAGTTGGTAAACTCAAACTGAAGAAATCAAAATGTGAATACTTCATAGACAGAATAGACTTCTTGGGAATGAGAGTGACACCCATGGGACTGCAACCATCTCCCACAAAGGTGGAATCAATCAAAACCTTCCCAACACCAAAATCAGTCAAAAATGTCAGATCCTTCACAGGCCTATGCCAATACTTCAAAAAGTTTATCAAAGGTTATGCCCAAATTGCTAGACCATTGTATGATCTACAGACACATCTCAAAGCATTTGTCTGGACAGAGGATGCAGATAATGCCTTCAAAACATTAAAGCATGCCCTCTGTACCAATGCTCTTCTCAGATATCCAAACTATGAGAAAGAGTTCAGTTTGGCAACTGATGCTTCCAATGTGAGTTTAGGAGCTGTACTCTCACAGAGAGATAATGAAGGAGTGCTCAGACCAGTAGCCTTTGCAGGTAGAACCCTCTCCAAACATGAGAGAAATTACAATACCACAGAGAGAGAACTACTGGGAGTAGTGTATGGAGTATTACATTTCAGACACTATCTAGAGACTAGACACTTCCAATTATACACAGACCATGCAGCCCTAATCCCACTATTAACCAATACAGGACTCACACATAGATGGGCCAGATGGGCTCTAGACATACAGCAATTTTCATTCACCATCCAACACGTGAAAGGTGATGATAACACACCACCAGATGCTATGTCTAGAAGAGAATACCCAGACTCTGGACCCATGACTAACCCTCCACCCCCAACAAGGAGAGTTAGAGCAGCCAGTAGAACCAAGTTTGCAAAAGTAACAAAGAAAGTACCATTCAGAAGGGATGATCCACCCAACACCATTGAAAGGCCAGAGACACCCATTAGGGGTATCTTGAAGCAATCTACACACTATGTGTTTTGCCACTGTGAGAGAGAATACTCTCAACTCTTTCCAGATAATGACTTCGAGCCTATTGAATTCTCATCACTCAATCAGATGCTGAAGGCAACTCCTAAGGAGCCACCCTTCACCCCACCTGACTCAGATGATGAAGATTCAGAGGACACAATATATATGCTATTACTCAAGCAACTTCCAAATCAGTCAGATTCTTTGAATCAATGCAGGGAGAGGAAACATCAAACCATTTGTGTCCTATGACCACACGCTCACAGACTAGAGAAATGATTCAGGAGGGCACACCAAAACCCCCCACACAATCACAAACTATTCTAAATGAGAAAAAGGTCACAGGAAACAAACCTACCAAAACCCCACCTGCCAGGAAAAATGTCACAAAAGACACTGCATCTACTAAGTCAAAGAACTCTGAGACAAAGAAGAATGACAAAAAGCAAATTGTGCCTTTAAAGATAAAGGTTGCCACTCCCATCAAGGCGAGAATAGGCCCTCCAAAGGAGCCTACACACCAAAACAAGAGTGACACACCCCAACAAAAGGCACAAGATAGGCCAATAGTCGATGAAAAAGAAAAAGAAAGAAACAAAATAAAACAACACGTGCTAGATATAAATCTATTACTGGATCAGATTCCCGACACATCCATCTCAGGTACAAACCTTGGCTTGGAACAAAGGAAGGACAAGGAACTACTGCCCCTCATACAATATCTTGAGGATGGGACCTTGCCTGCACCAAAAGCACAAGGAAATAGAATCATCAACCAAGGCCAGACATACACCTTGGTAAATGGTACGTTAGTCCATATATGCCCCATAAATTGGAGAAAAACCAATACTGTACCACTTCAAATTGTTATACCACAGCAATGGGTAACAAGTACACTACAGTATTTCCATGACTCACCTACTGGCAGCCATCTTGGTTCAAGTAGGATGCTGTCAGCACTCCGACCTAGGGTATATTGGAAGTCTATGCTAGCAGACACAACAAAATATGTTTCCACCTGCCACACATGCCTCACAGCGAAAAGGCAAGTACACTCACACAAAACACCAATGACAGTGAGAGAGTACATGGCTTCACCAATGAAGTTCCTAAACCTCGACGCGGTGGGACCACTTCCCACAACGGCCAGGGGGAACAAACATATACAAGTCTGCATAGATTATGCTACCAGATATGCAACAGCATGGGCTACTACTGACTTAAAAGCTGAAACAACAGCAGCAGAGTTCTACAAGAATATAATTTGTCATCATGGAACACCAGCCACTCTTCAAACAGACAATGGAACATGTTATACAGGTTCAAAGTTCACAAAGTTAACTAAACACCCCAAGATCAAACATAAATTCTCCTCACCATACAGGCCACAATCAAATGGGCTTGTAGAGAGATTCAATGCTAGCATTGGCACAGCGCTCAGAGCATTCTGCTCAAAGCACCAAAACAATTGGGATTCATTTATTGAACCCATAACCTTTGCATTAAACAACACTGAATCCCAAACCACAGGATTCACCCCTTTCTTCCTACTCCATGGAAGAAACCCAGCCACCCCAATGGACTTAGGGCTGGGAATACAGGAAGACATATCCACCGTAGCAGACCATGTAGCTAACATGATCACAAATCAAGATACCTCTAGGAGGAAAGCTATAGAAAGGGTCGCCAAGCTACAAAAGGAAAGAAAGGATAGATATGATAAGAAACTTACACCACAGGAAATCAAGGTCACCGACATGGTGTACCTAAACATACCAAGAATCCTGACCAACACAGAGTGTAAGAAGCTTCAACCCCTTTTTATGGGACCATATGTTGTAGTAGATAGACCTAGTTTGACAAGTGCCAAACTCAAAAACTTGGACACCAATCTATTGGTGGCCAGACCAGTGCACATAGACAGACTGAAAAAGGTTGTGGCTGTCAGGAACAATGAATTTGCACACAGGCTTATTCCACATGAAGCCAAATACTACAACAGAATTGTAAGGAACAAAGATGATATCACCCTTACAAGAGAAACCACAGGCATAGGCCCTATCAAGCCTAGGCCTGCACACCACATACTAAGAAAAACATCTAGGTGTGGTGCAGTTTCAAGAAATTAGAAACAGATTGAGATACCAAAAGAACATAAGATTTTCAAAATGTATTACAAATTCTCTTCATCCACACATAGGCATGTGTGACTGATAATGAATTACTTATATATATAAAGCCAATCAAATTTGTAAATATATCAGTAGGTTATTGCCTCTGAATGGTCAAAGACTGGGACCCTCCAAGTAAAGCAGACATGAAGTCTAAGAAGAGTAAGGGTAACACAATGGAGTGTCTAGAGCCTAATCCCCACATGAAAGAGCGCGCTATGCCAACACAGCAGTCTATAGAGATCAATTGACCTAATAAGCTACACTCAGACAACTGTCTAGACGGTCATGAATGGCTGTCCTGGATGACAGGAGGAGCTAATTACCAGTACACAGACTACACAATAGAACCCCACAGTTGCAGACACTGGAGATTATGTACATGACTCCAGAGAAACAATACCAGGCCCACAATGGATGTGGGTAGGGTAGGCTACATAAGAAGCACTGTGGACCATAGCTCACCATCAGTCTTCATCCAGCTGCAGTCTGGAACACAAGTCTACAGGACCCCACTTGGGAACTAGCCAGCCCACTTCTCCATTAGGAGAGACTGCACTAGGATAAAGAACACACCTACTTCACCTTCAACCTGATCTTACCATCTACTGGTCAATCTCTATAGACTCACCGGACATATTGCCAAGACAGCTCAATCTTGCAAAGGTACAGTTTGAACCACTTCATTTAAAGTGTTACACCATACACTTAGACTTTACCAGCACCAAATCACTACAAATTTGACAAGACTTTAAACAGCAAACTTGCTTTACACAAGCACCATGGGGAGACTGAGAGTTGCACCCATACTGCTAACTATGCTGTTATTATATATTATAGAACCACTTACTGCAGGTTATACACCTGTGGTGAGACAAAACATAGGAGTAGTATTCAAACCTAGCCCTCAACCATTGGTCAATGGACATACAACCACAACACTGTTGTTAGCTATCCCCTACAAGATACCTCGGGCACCCGTTACCCAAGGATCCATAAGGGATAGAATACTCCAATTGACCACTCCTACTCTACAAGATCATACCTCTGGTCAAATTAACCCACAAGCCAAAGAGCTTGACACCTTGCTGGAAATTGCAGACAAGGAGATAAATGAAACATTAGCCTCCATCAAATTGTTCCTATCCAACCCCATAAACACATTGGACAAGGCCAAAAGAGAGGCCATACTGGGTTTTCTGGCACCCCTGTTTCGCGGTGTGCTAGGTCTAGCCACAGTAGAAGATGTAAACCAAGTAATGGGACAGCTCAAGAACATAGATGAAATACTAAGAAAATTTGCTAAACAAGATCAGGAAGCAGCTAGTCTCATTGAAAGATCACAGACAGACAAGATAAGTTTGTTAAAGCATACATACAAGATAAGAAGGTACTGGACAGCACAATCAACACCATAGGCGACACCGTCAACCTATGGGCCTCTAACATGTCCAGGTCACTTGACTCATATTCAAGGCACGAGAAAACTCAAAGGGAAAAAATGCAAGTATTAAATGATGCATTAATCATCATAGCAGCAAGAATGAATACAGTCCAATCACTGCAAAGAACGAATGCAGCCCTGAGGATGCTATCATCAGGAATTCTAACCCCTGATATAGTACCACCCTCAGACCTTGCTAGATACTTAATTGACATTAATAACAAACTTAGGATTACACACCCTGGAGCACAAGTCGCAATTAATGACTTAGATTTCTATTATTCACAGAAGCTGACCTCATACACTTACTCAGCTCACCATATATATATTCATCTGGACATTATAATTCAATCTACCACCTCTACCTTCAAACTGTACCAAATGATTACATCACCCATGCCTATTGACACACAGGAGACCCCCACCAGAGGAGTCACCAAACTGCAAACCACAACTGAGTTTCTAGCAGTATCTTACGACGAATCATTATTCATCGAATTGGACTCAGCAGATATGCAGGCATGTGAAGGTACTACAGTAAAGGTATGCAGAGATGTAAATGGTAGAATTTATAAACACAGGCCTACATGCCCTGTAGCCATTTTTACTAACCAGGCTCAACAGATTAAGGAACATTGCAAGTTTACAGTGTCACCACTGCAAGCAACTACCACCCATGCTATTTCCATTTCTGAAGATGAGTATCTGGTCACTACTAATGAACCCCATTACTTTATCAACTGCCATGGTAAAACGTCTGAAACTCGAAAAGCCCAGTCCTACTCAATCATAGGTGTACCCTGTGGGTGCACAATCAGTGTAGGAGAATTTTCTCTTCCAAACACAAGGTTGCCCTGTAACTCAACCTTATCATTTCATTACATTCTCAAGACAATTAATTTACCATTCATGGCAGCACTTAACCAAATTTCTGAAACCAAACCAGATGAAAGAGAGAATCTTCCAAATTTCCCAGTAGTAAACTTTTCTAGAACCTTAGAGAAACTACAAGAAAATCCAATCATGGATGATATTACTCAACTAAATCTAGAGCCCTTTGCCAAAACATTATTAAAAGATGCCTCCAACCTTGATAAGGCAATGGAAACACGCTACGTAGAATCACACCTACGTCTAGTTACAGAGCATCCTATCTTCCAAAGCATAGGACTCATTCTAGGGATATCAGCTCACATTTTTATAGTATACATACTACTCAAACTGTACAGACTAGGAGGGACTGTAGCCTACCTGCCTACAGCCAAAGCATTTAGACTAGTCACCGAGCTGCCCCTACACAAATTGCTCCCAGATAAGAATCCTACCAAATTGACCCCTACAGAGGAAACCCACACCCCTTTCCTCACAATTCAGGAAACCCACACCCTGATAATTGCTATATTATTCACCCTGACCATCTACTCAGCCTACAGAATAATGAAGTACCTTAAGAAATTTGCGCAGACACACTGTGGCAAGAAAAATGTGGCCAAGCGCACAAATCCCACAATATATTTTAAAATATATTGTGGAGACTCAAACTTTGCGCTACCCTTGAGGCCAATACCACATGAATTTGATGAGATTAAATCAGCAGCTGCCCCGACCTATAAGGATATAGTGGTTAAAACCTTCCCACTACCTAAGGCTATATTTACCTGGAATGGACCAGCAGTTATAACAACACAGAGAGGAGAATTTGCTTATCACCTCCCTCAGGTGATACACCTACCTTGGCGCACTAGGTTCAGTACCATACCAGCCCTTAAAAACAAAGGACTGTACTACTCCATGCTTCTCCAGAATGATTGTGGCACCAGCCAGGTGACCATGACAGCACTGGAAAATACAACAGATATAATTATTGACGAACAACAGGAGGAGACCGCAAGGTCAAACATGCAGACTATTGCTAATTTTCTAAACCACCAGCCCTCCCCGGTGACTGTGGAAACAGCCTAGACTGCCCACAGCCTAGACTGCCCCCAGTCCACCACCAGGAGACAACATATCAGAGACAGTATTCAGAACTTTTCGGACAATTTGCCAGCCCTGAAAAGGGCCTTTGGGATGGCGGGTTTTTACACCCTAGGTTTCAGTCAGTCAGGTTTCTACCACAGAGCCTCGGGTTCAACACTGACGGGAGAATAGGAGTCCGATCCATACATGTGGCTGTGGTCGTGATCCCACTCAATAAGTCGGGCCTCCATCGATCCCAGTCCGTACTCAGCTGCCATAGATGGGTCCCCGGACGCCGCAAGATCAATGAAGGAGACTGCCAACAAATAGTCCCACAACACTCGCTCCCGCGGCCCGAAGTTAGAGTCCATGGGCCAGAACCCTATATTACTCAAGGCCCTGGCCAAAAGGGCCACAGTGGCCCCCCGACGTAAGGCTGAACCCAAAAAGTAGTGGCAGGAGTACATGTCAACCAGCACATCACCATGCTCACAGATCTCTCTGTAATTTTTCACTATATAGCCATAGTGTACGGTCTGGTTGGCCTCCACCAGGGCCCTAGCCGGACTCCCCACCACCATCACCTGGGAGACAGGCAATTCAAGGATAGCTTGAAAGTGAGCCATGATATTGCAGCAAAGGTTTCCAGTGAGGAACTGATACTCCAATACCAGCCACCCACTCCTTAAATGGACACACACACACCCCCCCCCACCCTGAACTGTCCACTGACACCAAGCTAGGCACTGCCACAGACACATGCCAGAATCTGGCACCAAACACCTCAAGTGCCACCACTGCATGAGCACATCAGGGAGGAGATTCACATCTCATTCCTGACACACCTCCACTGTCAATGAAATTATCAAAGTATTGGAAAAAAAAAAAAAATTTTGAAAAATATACACAGCCACTTGTTGATGTATAATATGAAAATCTATGGTATTCTCACAAAATCGATGATTAATGCACGCATATACGCGCAAATTGCAAATTGTAAATTGTAGAAATCTAACATTAATATACATGAATGCAGGTAGATACCTAAGACAGTTCTTGTACCCACTAGCATTTGTATACTATACCAAGGTTTACTTAAGGTAACACACTTTAGGTATCCAAGAAAATTGTTGGAAAAATGAATGAAAAAAAAAATTTTGAGAAAAATTGTTGACATGAAAAATGTTTACTTAAGATACTCACCAAATAATCTCTTTCAGGGACACATACTCAAAAAAGCTAGGGAAAAGTCAATTAAAAGCAGCGGCCCACTGCCGAAATTGCCAATTAATACACCCATATAGCAAAATCACAGAGTAACTCAGAGACAAACAAGCCTATTGTACATGAAGTACTTTGTTTTTCCGGTACTCGGAAAAATTTGTCTCAAATCCCAAAAATTGTATAGTGTGAACTAGATTGTACGTTTGTACCCAATTTGCACACCAAAATTGTATGTTTGCACACCAGATTGTACGTTTGTACCCAATTTGCACACAAAAATTGTATGTTTGCACACCAGATTGTACGTTTGTACCCAATTTGCACACTAAAATTGTATGTTTGCACACCAGATTGTACGTTTGTACCCAATTTGCACACTAAAATTGTTTATTTGCACACCAGATTGTACGTTTGTACCCAATTTGCACACTAAAATTGTATGTTTGCACACTAGATTGTACGTTTGTACCCAATTTGCAAACTAAAATTGCTATTTGCACACTAGATCGTATGCTTGTACACAATTTGCACACTAAAATGTATGTTGCACATTATACTGTACGTTTGTACCCAATTCATACACTAAATCGTATTTTTACAAAATCAATATTTTCATGTGTAACCAAACTGTACGCAAAATTATATATGTGCATACAAAAATTATCAATTGAACGCAAAATTATATATGTGCATACAAAAATTATCAATTGAACGCAAAATTGTATATTTGCATACAAAAATTATCAATTGAACGCAAAATTGTATATTTACATACAAAAAAAAATTATCAATTGAACGCAAAATTGTATATTTGCATACAGAAATTATCAATTGAACGCAAAAGTGTATGTTGGCATACTAAAATTATAAATTGAACGAGAAATTGTATATTTGCATACTAAAATTGCCAAATGAACGCGAAAACTATATACTTGCATACTAAAATTGTCAATTGAACGCAATTACACGCGAAATTGTAAATTTGCACACTAAAATTGTCATTTATGTTCAATTTGCACGCTAAATTGAACATTGAATGCCAAAATTGCACGCTATTTTTGCCAAATTGTATGTTGTACATAAAATTGGAAAATTGTACCCAAAATTGATGATACATAAGCAAATACACCCATGTATGGTAAGATATAGAATTACGGAAATGTACTTATACCCAGGAGAAAAATTGTTTATATATACTGACAAAGCTCTACCACAAAAATTGCATTTGAAGCACTCCCCATCACTTCAAATCCTCTTACAAACAGTATATAACTCCAAATAAGGTAAAAATATATATATTGTACATTCCCTTGGCGAAATGACGGAGTTTCGCATTCTCACGGGGGAGACGGAGTATTCTATCATATACCATTTTATTATTCCATAAATTGTAACATATTACTGTATTAATCAAAGAATATCTAAGAAATTAATACATAGGTTGGTTCTAAGAGCTATAAGAGCGCTCAAACTTTGTATAAGAGCGTTCATGCCCCACTGCACACCAGCCAGGTCAGTTAGACAGAGGTTATGACATCAAAGGGTCCGACCTAATGGTTCACTGCACAATATAATAAACCTGAGGGTCTCAGTGTGCGACCTCATGGTTCAGTGCACAAACTAATAAGTTGTAAGTGAATGCAACCGGCCGTCACGGGTGCCTGGGCACCGCAGACGCCGTCATCAGTGTCTGAGCACTCTAATAACTGAACAATAGGTTACATAAGCACGACGCCATAACCGTCCGGTCGCTCTAGCGTCGCTCCTGAGCAACCTAGGTCAAATATCAAAACATTTATGGAAAGCCCATAATAAGACGGTCAAAATGATGCTAAGATCAAGGCGGAACCCCTATTATTAAGGAATTTACGCCATAGAGACAGATTCGACCTCCGAATGCACTACAAACGAAACGGCGCAAGTTACGCGCCTATCAAGCAGGCATTATAAACTTGGCATATTCAACTCTGCGCATGCCCAAAATGGCGGTTGTAACGGCGTAAACTTTTGAGATATGGGGGTTTGAAGTCACAGAACCGACCAAGACAATGGGGGACGCAGCGGCGTCCATGGGGGTCCTTTGTGCACCCAGTGACACATGAAAGACTCCCCTCAAACAATTGCAGAGTTAGGCAGATGCCACTGGCCCCAGTCAGTCTGAGGTGCAATGCCAAGATTTGCTACAAATAGCCTGGCTGCACCTCCTAGAAATCAGAACACCAAGAACCACTCCAGAGGTAACATCTCCAGTCATCTCCTGCTACCTGCTATACCACTGCACTATGGTGAAACTATGCTAGACAGGCATTGGTTTCCATCATTAGTGGTCAGAGGCTATCTTCCTCAAGACATCCACCAGAGGGTAAAGTTATTCATTATTACATTATTCCTCTAAGCAGCAGGTCAGGAGCTAGGTGTGGGAACCCACCTAGAAATATGCTGGACATTGTATTATTATTACCTCACAGGTGGAGTGGAACAGAACATTATACTTTATAAACTACTGTATATTTGCTGTATGTACAAATTACCTACATACTAACTACTGTGTGATTGATATTTCTTACATGTTGCCTAAAGCTGAATAAACCGGTGATAACTGGAAATAACACTATTTATAAGAGCTTGATGGATTTACACTATATACCACTAGCCATATGATATTTCTCATATGACAACTTGATCATGCATAATTACTAGTATGACATAAGCTTGCAAAATCCAATCCAAGGATCCCGTCATCACTAACCTCTGCTATAGTTGGCGAAAGAACAAATTCTTTGCCTCCTATACGGATAGGCATAAACGTCCTACCAAAAGTACGCATACTGCTTCCGTCGGCTGTGCAGGCATTTACCCCCGTTTTGAGGTTCTCATGGCTGCCTGCCACGCGCAAATTGCAAATTGTAAATTGTAGAAATCTAACATTAATATACATAAATGCAGGTAGATACCTAAGACAGTTCTTGTACCCACTAGCATTTGTATACTATACCAAGGTTTACTTAAGGTAACACACTTTAGGTATCCAAGAAAATTGTTGGAAAAATGAATGAAAAAAAAAATTTTGAGAAAAATTGTTGACATGAAAAATGTTTACTTAAGATACTCACCAAATAATCTCTTTCAGGGACACATACTCAAAAAAGCTAGGGAAAAGTCAATTAAAAGCAGCGGCCCACTGCCGAAATTGCCAATTAATACACCCATATAGCAAAATCACAGAGTAACTCAGAGACAAACAAGCCTATTGTACATGAAGTACTTTGTTTTTCCGGTACTCGGAAAAATTTGTCTCAAATCCCAAAAATTGTATAGTGTGAACTAGATTGTACGTTTGTACCCAATTTGCACACCAAAATTGTATGTTTGCACACCAGATTGTACGTTTGTACCCAATTTGCACACAAAAATTGTATGTTTGCACACCAGATTGTACGTTTGTACCCAATTTGCACACTAAAATTGTATGTTTGCACACCAGATTGTACGTTTGTACCCAATTTGCACACTAAAATTGTTTATTTGCACACCAGATTGTACGTTTGTACCCAATTTGCACACTAAAATTGTATGTTTGCACACTAGATTGTACGTTTGTACCCAATTTGCAAACTAAAATTGCTATTTGCACACTAGATCGTATGCTTGTACACAATTTGCACACTAAAATGTATGTTGCACATTATACTGTACGTTTGTACCCAATTCATACACTAAATCGTATTTTTACAAAATCAATATTTTCATGTGTAACCAAACTGTACGCAAAATTATATATGTGCATACAAAAATTATCAATTGAACGCAAAATTATATATGTGCATACAAAAATTATCAATTGAACGCAAAATTGTATATTTGCATACAAAAATTATCAATTGAACGCAAAATTGTATATTTACATACAAAAAAAAATTATCAATTGAACGCAAAATTGTATATTTGCATACAGAAATTATCAATTGAACGCAAAAGTGTATGTTGGCATACTAAAATTATAAATTGAACGAGAAATTGTATATTTGCATACTAAAATTGCCAAATGAACGCGAAAACTATATATTTGCATACTAAAATTGTCAATTGAACGCAATTACACGCGAAATTGTAAATTTGCACACTAAAATTGTCATTTATGTTCAATTTGCACGCTAAATTGAACATTGAATGCCAAAATTGCACGCTATTTTTGCCAAATTGTATGTTGTACATAAAATTGGAAAATTGTACCCAAAATTGATGATACATAAGCAAATACACCCATGTATGGTAAGATATAGAATTACGGAAATGTACTTATACCCAGGAGAAAAATTGTTTATATATACTGACAAAGCTCTACCACAAAAATTGCATTTGAAGCACTCCCCATCACTTCAAATCCTCTTACAAACAGTATATAACTCCAAATAAGGTAAAAATATATATATTGTACATTCCCTTGGCGAAATGACGGAGTTTCGCATTCTCACGGGGGAGACGGAGTATTCTATCATATACCATTTTATTATTCCATAAATTGTAACATATTACTGTATTAATCAAAGAATATCTAAGAAATTAATACATAGGTTGGTTCTAAGAGCTATAAGAGCGCTCAAACTTTGTATAAGAGCGTTCATGCCCCACTGCACACCAGCCAGGTCAGTTAGACAGAGGTTATGACATCAAAGGGTCCGACCTAATGGTTCACTGCACAATATAATAAACCTGAGGGTCTCAGTGTGCGACCTCATGGTTCAGTGCACAAACTAATAAGTTGTAAGTGAATGCAACCGGCCGTCACGGGTGCCTGGGCACCGCAGACGCCGTCATCAGTGTCTGAGCACTCTAATAACTGAACAATAGGTTACATAAGCACGACGCCATAACCGTCCGGTCGCTCTAGCGTCGCTCCTGAGCAACCTAGGTCAAATATCAAAACATTTATGGAAAGCCCATAATAAGACGGTCAAAATGAGCCTAAGATCAAGGCGGAACCCCTATTATTAAGGAAGTTACGCCATAGAGACAGATTCGACCTCCGAATGCACTACAAACGAAACGGCGCAAGTTACGCGCCTATCAAGCAGGCATTATAAACTTGGCATATTCAACTCTGCGCATGCCCAAAATGGCGGTTGTAACGGCGTAAACTTTTGAGATATGGGGGTTTGAAGTCACAGAACCGACCAAGACAATGGGGGACGCAGCGGCGTCCATGGGGGTCCTTTGTGCACCCAGTGACACATGAAAGACTCCCCTCAAACAATTGCAGAGTTAGGCAGATGCCACTGGCCCCAGTCAGTCTGAGGTGCAATGCCAAGATTTGCTACAAATAGCCTGGCTGCACCTCCTAGAAATCAGAACACCAAGAACCACTCCAGAGGTAACATCTCCAGTCATCTCCTGCTACCTGCTATACCACTGCACTATGGTGAAACTATGCTAGACAGGCATTGGTTTCCATCATTAGTGGTCAGAGGCTATCTTCCTCAAGACATCCACCAGAGGGTAAAGTTATTCATTATTACATTATTCCTCTAAGCAGCAGGTCAGGAGCTAGGTGTGGGAACCCACCTAGAACTATGCTGGACATTGTATTATTATTACCTCACAGGTGGAGTGGAACAGAACATTATACTTTATAAACTACTGTATATTTGCTGTATGTACAAATTACCTACATACTAACTACTGTGTGATTGATATTTCTTACATGTTGCCTAAAGCTGAATAAACCGGTGATAACTGGAAATAACACTATTTATAAGAGCTTGATGGATTTACACTATATACCACTAGCCATATGATATTTCTCATATGACAACTTGATCATGCATAATTACTAGTATGACATAAGCTTGCAAAATCCAATCCAAGGATCCCGTCATCACTAACCTCTGCTATAGTTGGCGAAAGAACAAATTCTTTGCCTCCTATACGGATAGGCATAAACGTCCTACCAAAAGTACGCATACTGCTTCCGTCGGCTGTGCAGGCATTTACCCCCGTTTTGAGGTTCTCATGGCTGCCGGCCACCGAGTCGAAGAATCTTTTGGACACACAGGAGTGGCTGGCTCCAGTATCCACTAAGAATTCTCCTACCCGGCCTTCCACAGATATGGGTACATACCACCGTCTCCCCCCTAAAGGAGAGGGGTTACTGGTAAACTGGTGAAAGTCTCCAGAATCACCAAGATTCAATCCGAGTCCTCTCAAAAATTCCAGACACGGATGACTTGGGGGAAGGCGTGTCCCACACACTCGAATCAATTCTTTGATCCATCCTTCCTCTCCCCCAGTGCGGCCCCTCGCCTCTATATGTTCACCACCGTACACATGAGCACTAGGGTCCCTGGCCCCGGCCAAGGTGTAGGGGTGCGCACCCACACCCACGGCATTCGTTCCCCTCCGGGGTTATACCCAATGCCGTGGATACAACCCCCACTAGTTTTCCACATCAGCGGAACCCGTAGCGTTCTGCTCGCCTTCGCCGTTATCTTCAGCTTCATAGAAGGCAGCCATTACCGGCTTAGCAGCGGTACATTCAGATGAGTAGTGTCCCATGCGTTGGCACCTGAAACACTTAACAGTCTGGCGATCCACTCTGGGTCTTTGCCGACTGGCTTGGAGGGCGTCTGTAATTTTCTTACACATATCCTCCATAAGTTTGGTCATGTCCGGAGACTGACCCTTCGCTTTATTAGTGTTGTCAGGAGGCTTAATTGCCTTCTCACCAACTTTCGGGTCACTCCTGACCTCGGATGACGGTCTAGAATCCCTTGGTTTATTAATCGCCTTCCTCGGAATATACTTCCTACCTGAAGTATTTTTCCTCAGCTGCATCGAACAGAAGGTGCCGTCCTCCTGCTCGATTTCAATTAGTTCAAAGTCATCCGAGGTATTATCTACCTCAGACCGCTGAACTACCGATACTAGGGGAGCCGAGCCAGTGGCATTCGGTATGTCCCCGGCTAACATGGTTCGCTTCTTCACGGCCATATCTATACCATTAAATATGCCGTGCAATGTTATGCCTTCCTTCCAGGCATCTCTAGCAGCAATTTGCTCGTCTCGGTCTCTCAGACCCTTAACGAATTGTGTGATTAAATCATCCATGTACCAGTCCTGGTTTTCAGTACCGGGCCTGGCCTTGCTTAGCAGGGCATGGAGTTCCATACCGTATGCTCTGAAAGCTTCGTTAGGCTTCTGCGTGCGTTTCTTAAAGCGGACCATCGGATCCTCCTTGACCATGTTACATAATAGTCCACTAGCAGATTCTACTAACTGCTCGAAACTTCCTACGAGACCGTGCCAAGTCCGCCATTGCTCTACAACCATGCGACCCGGCCCGCCTTTCAAGCATCTCACCAGATGCGGCTTGGCCTCGTATGGGGTCCAACCATTACAATTCATCACATCGATGAAATCTTCGAACCACTCTTTCCATGGCCGAGTACCGTCGTATTCCCTAGGAATTACGGCTACCCTTCGGGCGGAATTATGGGCATACATCAATCTAGTGCATTGTTGTTTGCTCCACTCAATCATCTTGGTTTCGTTCAAGGTTCGATTGCCTCCCATTCCACCAAAGCTTGTGTTGCCTGGTGGAGGCGGTGGTGGCGGTTGGCTATACGTCCACTGTGAACCACTGTAGTTCGTATAGCCTCCACCACCTTGGTTAGGGCCGGTACCCGAGGTACTATTGCTGCCTGTACTACCCGTGGCACCGTCCCCCCCTTGAGTACCTTGGTGGCCGGCATCAGATGGCTGGTTCGGTTGACCACTATCGTTTGATGGAGCTTGTTGGCTGCTGTCATTACCAGCTCCCAACCCGACATTTTCTGTCTGATCCACATGTATGTGGAAGCCATTAGTTTCCGCGCTTTTGTCGGAGGCATCCTGAGGTACATAGTCCGGGTCTATGTTGTGGACTATAGGGACCTCACTTATCCGGACTCTACTAGTTCGGCCGTGCTTGTCTTGGGTTCTGATATAAACTCCCCCTTGATCTACATTCCGCGTCGCATTGTCATTGACAAAAGGATTGTATTGTGGATGCTTAGGTGTAGAACAGGAAACTGGGTCCCCTTGTTTAACAAACGTCAAGTGCGGGTTTAAATCCTTACTCGCCGGAGGAGCATTTGCCTGCTCTTGCTCCTGTAAATAGCTCTCCATAGCAGACTTATTTATTGTGAGGGTAGCTACATCCGTAGTGAGATTTCGCTGCTCCTCCCTTAGCTGTGCATTCTCCGATAAGATCTCGGATCGAATCTTCTCGTTTTCTGCAACTGCTCGGTTACGCTCCTCCTGGGTGGCTACTGCCTCCTGCTTAAAAGTATCCTTCAACAGACGGTACTTTTCACCTTTTTCCTTCTGAGACCGCTGGTATTCATTGGTCTCTCTCCGGATCTCGCCTTGTTCCGAGACCAACTTGGCTTCCGTCTCCGCCTTTCGGAGCTGAAGTTTCTTTAACTTCTCCTCCATGGCATGCAACTCGGATTGTAGTCCCGGGCCTTAGCAACCTCCTCGGCTCTAGCCTTTTCGATTGCTCTGAGTTTATTGGCTTCTTCGAGCTCCAGCTCAGCCAATCTCTTCTCTTTTTCCATCTTGTCTTTCTCCTTTCGCTCCAATCGATGGGCTACAGAAGTTAGGCGATATTTTAGGTCTGATTCTTTTAGAATCGCCTCCTGTTCAACGGACCGGAGTTTACAGATCCGAGATTTCGTCTCCTCTTCTATCTTCAATTGGGCTGCCATGAATTCTTCATGCTGCCTCTTAGCCTGTAGCTCTATCTGTTCCTTGGCTTTCAAATAGGCCGAAGTAGTTTTATACCCGGGGCCCATCCGACGTCCGTATATTGACTTGCGGCTGCCTCCAGGGTTGAACATGGAGTCAGACAAGCCTTCATCCAAAGATAGGCCTAGGTAATGCTTTTCCGAGCTCCTCGGTTTGGCATCCCGAGGCTTAGTCTTCGGGGTTGCTTTAGGAACCATTGGGTCCTTTACAGCTTTACTATCGTCGCTATCATGATCCGACGATGTCATTAGTGGGGCTACTCCGTTTGCCCCCTCTGGTATCGCTCCCGGGGGGGTCGCGGTACGCTGCATAGGGCTTTGTGCTATTGGGGTACCCAAGTTGCTAGCCGAGCCTGCTGGTATAATAGGACCCAGCTGGCGCCTGCTAGTTATAACTCGAGACCAATCGCTCAAGTCCAAAGTTGGGGGTCTTAATACCCCCCTAAGCAGTCCTGTATCCGGTGTCACCATTTGAGGTGTACCCGGATACAACCTAACGATGCCACCTCCATTACTGGTGGCACCGTCTGTTAAACCGGATGTCGAGAAGACAGTCTGGACACCCTCCGGGTTGAACATTTGTTGTTGACCGGGTTTCCAGTCTAACAACAGATGCTGGGATGTAAAACCATCCTCTTCGAATCCCTCTAGCCCTGGGCTGGAGGGATCCGCATCGGGTTTCCCGAGGCTTTCGGCCAATGTGGCCGCGCTCCACCCCCGAACCAACTGGTCATGGCACCAGTGTAATGGTTCGTATCGACTTATATGTTGGGTGGCTCGTTGGCTCGCTTATCACTAAAGATACCAACACAACACGAGTAGTTCGGGTTGGGCAAAGCCCCGGATACCCCTACCTCTCGGGTAGGACTTTATTCAATCTTCAGTAATTAACAGCTACGCGTCTTGACTGGACCATGTCCAGTCCCCTTCTGCCGCTCGTCCGGCTTCTTAGTAGAAGCTGGACGCGAGGCATGGTGCTGCCCCTTCTTGTACCAGCGGGGTATCGCAAAGCGACACCTAGCTGGCATAGAAGGAACGAGCACCACACGAACACGTCTCTCGGATGAACAGCACTAATATATATACAACGATGCCGGCCCCTACACTAGGGTTGGTGTTAAAAATTACCTATTGTTAAAGTTATGTAACAATATATATACATAGGTAAGTCTATAATAATAATGTTTGTATAGAATATTTAACATTAAAGGGGCATTATAAATAATATGTACATAACAGTAGGCATCGTCCTATATAACCTGAAGTAACTAAATAATAACATAAATAGGAAGTGGCGCCTTATGCACCATCGACCTATCGTGGTAAATATATGTAACAGTGTTACAGAGTTATTATAGTTAAGACGTTTTTAAATATGTGAACTTATGTGGAGTTATACGATAGTAGTAATATATACAATAGAAAGTAATGTAACCCGAGAGGCTAGGTAACCCGAAGAAAAGATTTTGTTTGATTTATACAAAAATATACTTTTTATAGAAAAATAATTTTTACAAAATATGATATAAAATTAAGAGGTGTCCTACCAGGGTAGCAGGATCACCCTTACAATATCAATGGACTTCCAGCAAACCTGGAACGACTGGATTCTGCAGCTCCATTCGGCGACAAACGGATGGTGGCAAGCCACATTGCTGTTATGTTGTGCCCTGATGAAGATGGGAAGATGGAGCCCCGGTTTGGTGTGGTAATCCGTTTAATGCTTCGGGTGGGGTCCATCTTAGCTGCAGGTTTTCGTTCCAGTCCGTCGGGTCCACTTTGAGAATTTAATCCTCTGGCATTATACAGATCCTCTGGCATCTGTATAATGCCAGAGGATTAAATCCACCCGAAGCATTAAACGGATTACCACACCAAACCGGGGCTCCATCTTCCCATCTTCATCAGGGCACAACATAACAGCAACGTGGCTTGCCACCACCCGTTTGTCGCCGAATGGAGCTGCAGAATCCAGTCCTTCCAGGTTTGCTGGAAGTCCATTGATATTGTAAGGGTGATCCTGCTACCCTGGTAGGACACCTCTTAATTTTATATCATATTTTGTAAAAATTATTTTTCTATAAAAAGTATATTTTTGTATAAATCAAACAAAATCTTTTCTTCGGGTTACCTAGCCTCTCGGGTTACATTACTTTCTATTGTATATATTACTACTATCGTATAACTCCACATAAGTTCACATATTTAAAAACGTCTTAACTATAATAACTCTGTAACACTGTTACATATATATATACCACGATAGGTCGATGGTGCATAAGGCGCCACTTCCTATTTATGTTATTATTTAGTTACTTCGGGTTATATGGGACGATGCCTACTGTTATGTACATATTATTTATAATGCCCCTTTAATGTTAAATATTCTATACAAACATTATTATTATAGATTTACCTATGTATATATATTGTTACATAACTTTAACAATAGGTAATTTTTAACACCAACCCTAGTGTAGGGGCCGGCATCGTTGTATATATATTAGTGCTGTTCATCCGAGAGACGTGTTCGTGTGGTGCTCGTTCCTTCTATGCCAGCTAGGTGTCGCTTTGCGATACCCCGCTGGTACAAGAGGGGGCAGCACCATGCCTCGCGTCCAGCTTCTACTAAGAAGCCGGACGAGCGGCAGAAGGGGCCTGGACATGGTCCAGTCAAGACGCTTAGCTGTTAATTACTGAAGATTGAATAAAGTCCTACCCGAGAGGTAGGGGTATCCGGGGCTTTGCCCAACCCGAACTACTCGTGTTGTGTTGGTATCTTTAGTGATAAGCGAGCCAACGAGCCACCCAACATATAAGTCGATACGAACCATTACACTGGTGCCGTGACCAGTTGGTTCGGGGGTGGAGCGCGGCCACATTGGCCGAAAGCCTCGGGAAACCCGATGCGGATCCCTCCAGCCCAGGGCTAGAGGGATTCGAAGAGGATGGTTTTACATCCCAGCATCTGTTGTTAGACTGGAAACCAGGTCAACAACAAATGTTCAACCCGGAGGGTGTCCAGACTGTCTTCTCGACATCCGGTTTAACAGACGGTGCCACCAGTAATGGAGGTGGCATCGTTAGGTTGTATCCGGGTACACCTCAAATGGTGACACCGGATACAGGACTGCTTAGGGGGGTATTAAGACCCCCAACTTTGGACTTGAGCGATTGGTCTCGAGTTATAACTAGCAGGCGCCAGCTGGGTCCTATTATACCAGCAGGCTCGGCTAGCAACTTGGGTACCCCAATAGCACAAAGCCCTATGCAGCGTACCGCGACCCCCCCGGGAGCGATACCAGAGGGGGCAAACGGAGTAGCCCCACTAATGACATCGTCGGATCATGATAGCGACGATAGTAAAGCTGTAAAGGACCCAATGGTTCCTAAAGCAACCCCGAAGACTAAGCCTCGGGATGCCAAACCGAGGAGCTCGGAAAAGCATTACCTAGGCCTATCTTTGGATGAAGGCTTGTCTGACTCCATGTTCAACCCTGGAGGCAGCCGCAAGTCAATATACGGACGTCAGATGGGCCCCGGGTATAAAACTACTTCGGCCTATTTGAAAGCCAAGGAACAGATAGAGCTACAGGCTAAGAGGCAGCATGAAGAATTCATGGCAGCCCAATTGAAGATAGAAGAGGAGACGAAATCTCGGATCTGTAAACTCCGGTCCGTTGAACAGGAGGCGATTCTAAAAGAATCAGACCTAAAATATCGCCTAACTTCTGTAGCCCATCGATTGGAGCGAAAGGAGAAAGACGAGATGGAAAAAGAGAAGAGATTGGCTGAGCTGGAGCTCGAAGAAGCCAATAAACTCAGAGCAATCGAAAAGGCTAGAGCCGAGGAGGTTGCTAAGGCCCGGGTCTACAATCCGAGTTGCATGCCATGGAGGAGAAGTTAAAGAAACTTCAGCTCCGAAAGGCGGAGACAGAAGCCAAGTTGGTCTCGGAACAAGGCGAGATCCGGAGAGAGACCAATGAATACCAGCGGTCTCAGAAGGAAAAAGGTGAAAAGTACCGTCTGTTGAAGGATACTTTTAAGCAGGAGGCAGTAGCCACCCAGGAGGAGCGTAACCGAGCAGTTGCAGAAAACGAGAAGATTCAATCCGAGATCTTATCGGAGAATGCACAGCTAAGGGAGGAGCAGCGAAATCTCACTACGGATGTAGCTACCCTCACAATAAATAAGTCTGCTATGGAGAGCTATTTACAGGAGCAAGAGCAGGCAAATGCTCCTCCGGCGAGTAAGGATTTAAACCCGAACTCGACGTTTGTTAAACTAGGGGACCCAGTTTCCTGTTCTACACATAAGCATCCGCAATACAATCCTTTTGTCAATGACAATGCGACGCGGAATGTAGATCAAGGGGGAGTTTATATCAGAACCCAAGACAAGCACGGCCGAACTAGTAGAGTCCGGATAAGTGAGGTCCCTATAGTCCACAACATAGACCCGGACTATGTACCTCAGGATGCCTCCGACAATAGCGCGGAAACTAATGGCTTAAGTTTTTCCTCTGCTTCGGCAAGCACCTGGACGAATGGGACGGCTCCGCGTCGTCCCTGTCCATTCCTTCGAGTGCCCCAGCCAAGGCAGCGGTCGACAGTCCCTCTGAGGGGATGGGTGCTCTGAGCCTACTCAGCGACACGAGCACCAAAGCCCCTAAGCTGGTTGCCATGAGCAGCAGCAGCAGCTCGGCTCCCTCTACTAACCCGGAGCCAGCTGAGAAGATGGACACTGAGGATGATCCCGAGGATCTGTAAGTGTCCATCTGCCGGCGGAAACCTGTACCCTCGGGTACAGGTGCTTGCCGAAGCAGAGGAAAAACTTAAGGTCTGCCTCCTTGTACCTATAGATGTACCCGGCGTTCTCAGCACGGTGGAACTCCTTAAGCTTTTCAGCTTCCCTCTGTTGCCTTCGGCATGACTGGAAGGCCTCCTCGACCTTCTTCATTTCCTGCTCCTTAATTTTGTCTTCCTCCCTCTTCTGGATTTCATATACCAGATTGAAGGTGGCTTCAGTCATTGTCCGCCAGTAGTCGATAGACTTTTGGCGATGGAATGACTGCCACTCGGCCATCAGGTCATTCTGGATCTCGATGGTACGAACATCTCTATGATCGACGAACGTATCCGGATCCTGAAGACCTGACAGGGCACTGGCTATAAGTCCCATAACGGGGACCCGAGGGACCGCAGATGGGGCGATAGCTGGCTCAGGTGCAGAAGCCTGCGCAGTAACAGGCGAAGCGCCTGCAGGAGGGACGTGGGAACCCTCAACGGTTGTACCTCCTCGGCCTCGGCCATAGCCCGGGGCGGCTCGGGTGGACTCCATTCCACCACGGCCTCTACCCCAAGTTTTGGCTCGGCCCAAGGAGGTTAGGACCTGTGATTCGGGTCCCGCTGGTCCCATGGCAGGGAACTTCGCTGCATACTCACTATAGGTCGGGCGCTTGCCGGAAGACCCTTCTCCGGCCCACCATGCACTGTGGCCGGATGGGGCACCGAAGAAGGTGCTCCAATCATCCGGGCTACCAGTGGCTTCACTCGGAGGGTGCTCTGTTGGAGGTGGGGGAGGTGGAGGTGGAGCAGCTGCCTGGCTAACCACCCGATGGGTCTGGTTGCCAGGCATGTCCAGAGCCAAGACCTGTTGTCCCGACTGGCGACGATCAGCTGGATTAGCTGGTCTTGGCTGATCCTTATTGCCTGATGGGCTTACGGATCGGTCTGCGCGGGTCCATTTGGAGGCACTGGTGGCCGTAGCCAAACCTCCATTGGTTCCCTTCGAACGTAGGCCACAGGGTGAGCCCCAATAATGTCCTTAGAAAATAAGTTTCGTTCCAAAAAGAGGGGGAGTACAAAATTTTTGTGGTTTTGTATAGGTAATGACCATAGGAATCATATATCAAAAGTTCTCCGCTCACCTCCCTGCAGTTTTTGCGTAGGTCAAGGTCAGAGGTCGAGAATTTCCCTTTTTATTCCTGTATAAATCTGTAAAACCCAGTAATTAATTGTATGTTGTCTATGGACTAGGCTAAAAGGCTAGAGGAGGGCATTATGGTTTAGTCTAAACCAGAAAATCATGCTGATTTCAAATATAATTGATATATTGGTGTGAGTATAATAGAAGTACCCGAAAAATGGGCTTTAAAAATAAAAATATTATTGAAAAATATGTTAAAATATCAAAAATCAGTAAAACATGAAATAAACCCTCAATAATCCACCTAACACTTAAATGAGTTAGATGGTGGGTGAGGAGCATAGTAAGCATGACCTAATTAGGTTATTAAGCCTTGACCTACTTAATTAGGTCAAAGGTCACAGACACAATATCTGCCATATCTCTGGTTCCAGGAGGGCTTTCCGCACAATTTTAAGTTCTAAATAGGGATTTCTGACATAGAGGAATAGATTGGACTAGGTTTAATCCTACTAGGATGCATTTTCAAGTCTCAAAATCTGAAATCAATATTGAATGTCTGTGTGAATACAGATGTGTGGTCAGAATGATTTAAACAGATAACATCACAGGTAATATTGTAATATCCCATTTGTGATGGTGTAGAGGTACACTTTACTACCATAGGAGTTGGGTACCGTCTGACGTGGCGGGTGAGTCGAGTCGTCGGACGTTCCTCAGGTTCCGGATAGGTGGCAGCACCGATCCGGGTCTGTGGGGACATCTGACGACGAACACCTGGGTCCGTATATAAAGCCCAGGGCTCAGCCGCTACGTCAGAGGCCCTTCTGGCCTCCGCACTATGTAGACCACTGCTTTTTAATATTAGCTGCCTCTTTGATATCATTCGGCAGCCGTGAGTGTGCATTAAGTAATAAACCTATCCGTTGGCATACACTTGGAATACTGTCTTACTCTTTCTTTCCGAATCGTAAGACCCGAACCCCCCAGGTCTGTAAGGCCACAAACCCTTACACTGGTGCCGTGACCAGTTAATTCTGGTGTATAGCCCGGACGTTATAACGTCCGAACGGCTAGTACATGGGTTAGACACCCTTAGGGAAGCTAACCCAGCAGGGCAATCACTTGCCCAAGAGAATGGAAATGGATCGCTAATGCTCCAAGCCCATTCGGATCCACAAGATGCAGAATCAGCATCCTGGAGAGATCCCGGACCCCACTATAATGATAGTGAGGAGAATCTGCCAGACTCTGTACGACGCGAACAGTCCATACAGAGACATAGTAACTTAATAGGCCAGCATTCAATTGTTGACGAATTATGTGATTCGATGTTCGAAGTCGGTGGTAGTACTAACCCAGAACATCCGGCACCAATGCGAAAAAGGGTAACATTCGGAGAACTACCTTATAGGTTACCCAGGCCCGAATTACCAATATTAGATTATAGCGCTATAGATGGCGACTTAACCTATGCGGTACCGGAGGGTGAAGAATTAAAACGACCGGATGTCCTGTTGTTGAATGAAACTTATGTAACTTTGAACGAGAATTTAAATACCTTGGTCAAAGCTAAGGATGAAGTACTGCATGAAAAACTTCAAATGGAAGAGGACCTAACTGGCATGCGAAAGGAATTCGAAGCCAGAAGGAGCGAGTACATGAAAGAACTCGAGAGTGAAGAACTAAAACTTCAATCTATGAGAGATTCATTCAATAAAGAATATGACAATAGGCACATTCGTATCCAAACATACATAGATACGAACGACCAACTGAACCTTGATAAGACAAAATTCGAATCCGAAATTCGCCATTATCAGGAGGAGTTGGATAAATTGAAACTTCAGTGCAGTAAACAAGCTGAAGATAATGAGACCATCCGGGTAGGCATCATAGCTTACAACAAACAACTGGAGGAGGATAGACAGAAACTCACGAATGAGCTTCAGGAATTGCAGGCTACTGCAATAACTCTAGATAAATATGTAGAAGCAGCCCAGTTAACTATAGGTAATATAGACCCAGCTGTGGTATCTACAATGGTGGGAAAGACATCTAAAGATGCAACCCCAATTAGATACAGCCCATTCGTTGATGATGGGGCTGACAAGAATGTGGTATCCGGAATCTATAAGAAACCGGATAACGCTGCAGTAAATGGAACCGCATCTAAACCAGTAGTTCCAATGCTGGATACGATAGGACCAGCACCACCCATACCAGATTTGAGTCACAAAATCAAAGCGACTCACGATGGTGCTACAGGGAATAATAATAATTCACCCGTGGCACAACCAAGAGCACCCGGACCAATGAGACATATGTTGACACCACCTTCATATTTCCCCCAACCCGGCCACAGTACACCAGCAGTACCAAGATTACCGAATCCACCCCCAGGTTCTGGTAATGGTCCTACTGATGGACGTTTTCCGAGACCAAATCCGCCACAGAACAATATCAACGGCGGTACGCATCAACCGAGAACATCTTCCTATGGATATAGAAATAATTATAATCCATCGGGAAGCGGCAATTATCAGAATGGTAATAGCTATAACCAGGGATGGAATCAAAATGATTCTTACCCTAGATATGCTTCTTCTGGAAACACCGGTCACAATAGTGGATATCCTGGTGGTTCATCTGGAGGCTATAATAATAATGGTCCACCAGGAGGAAACCCTCCAGGCGGCCCAGGAGGATCCGGATCCGGAGGATCAGGATCAGGAGGAGATGGCAGGAAACCTAACAGGAGAACTTCTATGCCTGCAGGGATGCAAACCATCTTTGATAGAAGCCAATGTATACAAAACCTTGGCATTGACTGCTACCGAAAGGGAGCAGACGGCATGGAAGTCATGAACTGGAGCATGCGAGAAGCAGATAGACTACGCGGATGTAATAATCCGGCACGTAGGCAGGCACGGATACCCCCTCCATATGATTCTAATGATCCATGGAAGGACAGGTATCAAGCTTTTGTTGACGAAGTCAATTGTAGTGGCTGGACAAAAGAAGAAGCTCTGCCATATTTGATCTGTTGGTTAAATAAAGGCGGAAAAGTAGCCCTCAACCAATGGAGAGCAGCTTACGGAATATACGGTACTTATGATCAACTGGTCGAATGTGCCGCATACCTTTTCGGATCAATCGTTAGAGAAGATCCGTGGGTAAGCTTTAAGAAGAGGACACAAAAACCTAAAGAATCACACAAAGTCTTTGGTTTGGAGCTACAGGACTTGCTTTCGAAAGCACGTCCAAATTGGGCTCACGATGATGATTGTTATCTACAAGAATTGTTTATACAATTCTACAGTGGATTGCGTGATCCGGATCACAAGCAAGTGGTCTGGGACTCTTGGAAAGATGACACTTCCTTCAGTGATCTGTTCATAGCAATCGATGGACATGACATGAAGAAACGTTTGGTAGGTCTCGGACCTAATCCAGTAAGAGCAGCTCCATTCCAATATGGAGGTACACCTGCTCCGGTATACGATACTTCCCAATTAGCTCCGGTTGAATCGAATGAAGTTGATGAGAATGATGAATATGTCTCCGATGAAAACGGAGATTATATTGGTTCAGTGCATGTAGCTGGAAAGTATTACCGACAAAAGCGGTATAGGAAAGTACATTCGAGAGGGAGAGGAGGATCTGTTGCTGGTAAAACAGCTTCCGGATCAACTCAACCTGGCAGTGTAGCCTCTACGGCGAACCCAACTGTAGCAGCCACTGTTGCTCCGACTAACATGATGGAAACATTAATTGCCGGATTAACAGAAGCTCTAAAGAGACCGAGAGTTGACAAATCTCAGAGGAGATGTTTCAGATGCCAGAAACTGGGGCATTATGCTCCAGAATGTATGGCTGAAAAACCTGTCCCTCGTAGACAGGAGAGTGTCTCTGGAGTAAGTACAGAGGAAAACTAAGGAGGGGTCTCCCGAGGGGCAAAGAAGGGGATCCCAGTGACAAATCTTGCCATGATATCACCATCCGTGATGATAGTTCACATGAAGTAACAAGATCGCCTAACACCGAGGTGGTTGTAGACACCCGGAAGGTTAGGGAAGCTGATATAACAGGTGCTATGGGAGCACAGGGTAAACCCAATATCAGTAACGAGGCAGGCGGCTATTCGTTAGCCAAGGTCTGTGGTGCCCACCTGCCCCCGGGTCATCCTTGTCTGGAATTCTTAAAAGGATGTGGATTGACTCCTGGTGTGAAAAATGACGTTCCGATTGTCACGGACATGCCCTCTGTTCTAAACGGAAGGCGGTGGTATGTTTGCCTTACTGTTAACGGAAGGTCTGCCGAATTCCTTGTGGATACGGGAGCTAGCCACTCTTGTATCTCCAAGGGGTTCTACGACCTTATACCGGATGAACATGATACTCTCAAATCGGGAGGAAGTGCTCAGACGGCCGACGGCAGTACCTTGCAAACGTATGGTAGAACTTGTGTGAGACTACAGTTAGATGGTATACATGACTATGTCATGAGCGCCACCGTTGCGGATATAGCAGATGAGGGGATACTCGGGTTGGATTTCGCATCCCTGTATGGTGCTGTATTGGAACCCCAAACAGGAGTGTTGAGTGTGAGATACCCGTACCCCGTGAAGGTTAGATGTGCACTGAGACAAGTGAGCAGTATGGCTAGTGTGGCACACACTGTGCGAATCCCTCCGGGAGTAGCCTGTGATGTGCTTGTAAGAAGTGATCCTGCAATGCGTAACAAACCTGCAGTGATAGAACCGGATGTAGTTACTTTGTCAGGTATTGGATTAAATTCTGTAGACACAATAGTAGCGAATGCATCCTGGTCGGTAGTACCTGTCTCCAATACTGGAAACACTACTATCTACTTGAAAAAGGGACAAGTTTTTGGAAACGTGACCCTTTCGGAAACTGTAACGGATAGTAAGCTAAGCTTACAGAAGGTAACAGGAGATGATGAAATTTCGGAAGACTTACTTAAGTTGTATGAAGAAACTTCATTAGAAGATCCGGAACACCGGAAAGAGTTCTATGATATGCTCTGTCAGTATCATACTGCCTTTGCCAAACCTGGTGAAAAACTAGGTACGACAAATAAGGTATTACATAAAATAGATACTGGAGATGCCGAACCCTTTAAGATACCGTATAGACGGTTACCCTTAGCAAAAAAGAGAGTAGCTGAGGATGAAATAAATAAGATGTTGGAACAGGATGTAATAGTCCCTTCCAATAGCCCATGGAGTAGTCCTGTGTGTATGGTAACAAAAAAGGACGGTACTATCCGTTTCTGCATAGACTACAGGAAGTTGAATGGAATAACGAAAAAGAATTCGTATCCATTACCGAGAATAGATGAAACCATTGACTCCTTAGGAGGAAACAGTTGGTTTTGTACCCTAGACTTGCAATCAGGCTATTGGCAAGTGGGAATGAACCCTTCAGATATGGAGAAAACTGCATTTTCAAGTCATATTGGATTATTCCAATATAATGTAATGCCGTTTGGATTGTGCAATGCACCTGCAACATTTGAAGCAATGATGGAAACAATTCTAAGTGATTTATTGTGGAAAAGATGTCTTGTATATCTAGACGATGTCATTGTCTTCGGAAAAACATTCGAAGAATGTTCTAATAACCTAAAAATGGTACTAGAACGTATTATTTCAAATGGTCTCAAATTGAAACCTAAGAAATGCCACATGTTTAGGAAGTCCATAAATTATTTGGGCCGCATCATCAGTGATGAAGGAATAAAGGCTGATCCGGAAAAAATCGAATCAGTCACGAATTGGAATAGACCTAAAACACCCAAGGAAGTGAGGTCCTTTTTAGGATTCTGTTCCTATTACAGGGAATTTATTCCGAATTATTCTAGAGTCAGTTACCCATTACAAGCAATAGCTAACTGGACTCCAGGAAGTACCAAGGAAAAATTTCCTTGGACGCATGAACAGGAAACCGCTTTCCAAAAGCTCAAAGACCTGTTCACGAGTACTCCCGTATTGCAATATCCGAATGAGACGGATCATTTCATACTGGATACTGATACCTACGGCGGACAACACGCAGCAGCTCATTGTGTACTGAGTTAGGTAACGGCAGACCTCAACTGAGGACTGCGTCTAATGCCTTGGGTTAGCATCTTATTTTTCCCGGCTCTACGTATGGCCTTTTCCGGGTCACGCCTACCCAGGGCAAGACCTTTCCCATACATAATGCCTTCACTCAGCGAGACGTTTTTCCATTTCTTACTATTAGGCCGTTTCCTAGCCGTCGTCTTCCTTTTAGTCATTACTCTTGCTTCCGGCTCCTTCCTCGGCCGGCCTCTAGGGCGTTTCTCTGGTACTGTCACACTGGGCTTACTTGACGTGGGCTCAGGTGGCTGATATCCGAACTCCCTCTCCGCCGCTTCGCGTCCCTTCCAGGGCCGAAGCTTTCCGACATTCGTCTTCCATTTCCTACCAGTAAGGCAGTTTCCATCATCACCGTTGATTCGGAGATGATGCGTATAATTTTAAATGGACCCTCCCAAGGCGTTACAAGCTTCAAACGTTCGAGTGGCTCGTAATACCTTAGTACCTTGTCCCAAACATTAAACCATATTCTTTTTGCATTGGTGTCATAACCCACCTTCTGCCATTTAGCACTTTTCAGCAGTTCTTTACGAACGGCCTCGTATGTCCCTTAACGACTCCACAAACAACACAGTGCAGGCGGGCATAATTATGTCCTTGCCGAACACTAGAATGTTTGGAGTGCAATTAGTAGATGAATGAACGGTGTTGTTGTAGGCGTGTACTACAAACTCACACTGTTCATCCCAGTCGTCCTGGTGGGTATTAACCAGGGGCTTTAGCACTTGTATCAAAGTCCTATTGAACCTCTCTACCTGACCATCCGACTGTGGTCGTTATGGGTTAGTTCGGGTCTTACATATTGCTAAGTAGTGGCACATTTCCTGCCATAACTCCGACTCGAACTCTCTTCCTTGGTCACTGTGCATCATGAGGGGGACACCCAGATGTAGCACCCAGCCTTTTACAAGCCTCAGCACATGTAGCGGCTTTGTGGTTAGGAAGAGGAAACACCCGAGTATACTTTGTATAGTAGTCGTTTACGACCATTGTACAGGTGTTTTCTCTAGGTGTCGTTTTAAATCCACTGATGATGTTGATTGCTACTCAAGCGAATCGGACACCAAACAATTCCTGGGACAAGGGTAGCTTGCCCAGGCCGGGTCCCGGCTTGTTTTTACAACAATCCGGGCAAGTCGCGATCCACCGGAGTAGGTCGCTTCTCATTCCGGGCCAGTAGTAACGTCTTTGTAGGCGCTCTATTGACCTTTTCTTTCTGAAATGACCACTCGTTTGGTGGCCATGGCAATATTACATGATATCCCTTCTCATCGAGGTGGGAATCACTATTTGTAGTAGTCTACCGCCGGTGGATGAGGTTTTCCACCTACACAGTACACCATCTCAGATTTCCAGCTCGGTCCATTTCCCTGTCTTCCAGGGATAACATCGGCCTTTCCGGCTTAATACCTATCCGTAAGTATTCCATTATGCGCGCAGTGGTGGGGTCAGACTGTTGGAACTTCTTGATGGTCTCCAGGGACCAATCGAGATAGCTGCACACAGCCTCCTCCCAGGAGATTCGGGGGGTGGTATAGTTATATACCAACCCTGCGACCACAGCATTGTGGGCCCCGCAGTCTTCACAAGTGGCATTCTGGCACTTTCGGACGGGTCGCCTTGACAAGGCATCCGCATTAATATGTTTAGCACCTGGTCGGTGCTCGATTTGTTTGTGCTCCAATCCGAATTCGGATAGGTGAGCTAACCATCTCATAATCATCCCTTCGGCATCCTTGAAATTAAGGAGCCACCAATTAAGGAGGGACGAATGGTCGGTCCGCAAAGTAAAGTCAGTTCCCCAAAGGAAGTGCTTAAACTTCTTCGTATACACCACTACTGCGAGGAGTTCTTGTTTAGTGGTACAATAATTACGCTGGGTCTTGCTTAACATGTTGCTAGCAAAGGCCAATGGGACCTTGACTCCATTCTGGACCTGAGAGAGGGCTGCCCCAATAGCGTCGTTGCTCGCATCGGTGTCTAATATGAAATGCCCCTCGGGAGTAGGATATTTCAATACAGGTGTATTCCTAAACAAATCTTTTATTTTATTAAAAAATTCTTCTTGCTCGCTGGTCCAAGGGAATGGGTCCTGAGCCCTACCCGGGGTCCCGTGAGCTAAGCATTGCATGGGGAAGCTTACACGGGAGTAATTTGGTATAAAATCATGGTAATAGGAACAAAATCCTAAAAATGATCTAACCTCCTTAGCACTCGTGGGCCTTTCCCAATTCTCAACTGCTTCCAATTTATCCGGATCTGCACTCCCTTCTTTGTCATGCCATTTAATTTTTGGTAGTCGACGCAAAAGCGGATTGTACTGTCTTTCTTAGTGGTCATACAAACGGGGCTGGACCAAGGGCTCGAGCTGGGCACGATTACCCCTAGGTCCAGTTGCTTTTGTATTTCCTGTTCGCATATTAACTTCTTCTTAAGAGGAAGTCTACGATACGGGATCTTAAAGGCTTTTCGTCGCCCACATCTATGGTGTGCAACACCTTATCTGATCTACCTACGGGTCCCCCTTCCCTACCGAAAGTGCTCTCGTACCTTCGCAGGAGGTCCCCAAGGCATTCCTTGTCCTTCGTATTCTATAAATCTGATTTATCAATCAGTTTCTGGAATTCTTCATCCAATGGATGCTTACTAACAGGGTTTAATGGTTTATTGAACTTGGCCTCGGCGACGTGTTCTACCAAATTCATATCCCCTACACTGTCGCCACGCTTCAAGTAAACCACCGAACCTGTTCGGTTAGTCATGGGTAATACAGACCATGCTGCATTTGCCACCAATGTGTCCACTGAATCCAACCAGATGCTCGATAAATATACCGTATCGGGTTCAAAGACTCCTGCTTCACCCTTTTGGGCCATTAATCCGCCACAAAGGACGTCACAAGTAGTGCCCGGAGGGATCTTCACCGTGTGTATAACCGAAGCTACCGAAGACACCTGTCTCAAGACGCACTGGACATGCAAGCCATACGGATTCCAAATACTCATCATTCCGTCCCTCGGGTCCAAGATGGCCCCGTATAAGCTTGCAAAATCCAATTTGAGGATTCCGTCATCACTCACCTCTGCAATAATTGGCGAAAGAACGAATTCTTTGCCTCCAATTCGGATAGGCATAAACGTCCTACCAAAAGTCCTCATACTGTTTCCGTCGGCTGTGCAGGCATTTACCCCCGTTTTGAGGTTCTCATGACTGCTGGCCACTGAGTCGAAGAATCTTTTGGACACACAGGAATGGCTAGCTCCAGTATCCACTAAGAATTCTCCTACCTGGCCTTCCACAGATATGGGTACATACCACTGTCTCCCTTCCAAAGGGGATGGGTTGCTGGTAAACTGTTGAAAGTCTCCCGAATCACCAAGATTCAATCCGAGTCCTCTCAAAAATTCCAGACACGGATGACTTGGGGGAAGGTGTGTCCCACACACTCAAATCAACTCCTTGATCCATCCTTCCTCTCCCCCAGTGCAGCCACTCGCCTCCAAATGCTCGCCACCGTACATATTAGCACTAGGGTCCCTGGCCCCGGCCGGGATGCAGGGGTGCGCACCCACAGTCACCCGACCTCCAGGTGAATTTGATTCGAAATCTTCCACCGGATTACCCCCAGTAGCCTTTTGGCATTCGTTCCCTGCTGGGGTTATACCCAATGCCGTGGATACAACCCCCACTAGTTTCCACCTGTATCAGAAGATTCCATAGCATTCTGGCTTTCCTCGCCCTCGACCTCAGCTTCATAGAAAGCCACCATTACCAGCTTTGCAGCGGTACATTCAGATGAATAGTGTCCCATGCGTTGGCACCTGAAACACTTAACCGTTCGGTGGTCCACCCTAGGTCTCTGCCGGTTGGCTTGGAGAGCGTCAGTAATTTTCTTACACATCTCCTCCATTAATTTGGTCATATCCGGAGATTGACCGGATATGACCAAATGTCGAGAAAACTGTCTGGACACCTTCCGGGTTGAACACATGTTGTTGATCCGGTTTCCAGTCTAACAACAAATGATGGGATATGTAATCATCCTCTTCGAATCCCTCTAGCCCAGGGCTGGAGTGACCCGCATTGGGTTGCCTGAGGCTTTCGGCCGTTTGGCCGCGCTCCACCCCCCAACAAACTGGTCACGGCACCAGTGTAATAGTTCGTATTGACCTAAATGTTGGGTGGCTCGTTGGCTCGCTTATCACTAAAGATACCAACACAACACGAGTAGTTCGGGTTGGACAAAGCCTCAGACTCCCCTACCACTCGGGTAGGACTTTATTTACGTACTCTCTTCTTGGAACATACGTCAGGACTGGACTATGTCCAGTCTCCTTCTGCGATCGTCCGGCTTCTTAGTAGAAGCTGGACGCAATGGATGGTGCTGCCCCCCCTTGTACCAAACGGGTATAGCGAAGCGACACCTGGTTGGCATAGAAGGAACGAGCACCACACGAGCGCGTCTCTCGGATGAAGCGCACTAATATATATACAACGATGCCGGCCCCTACAATACACTGTCCCATATAGTTCTAGGTGGTTTCCCACAACCTAGCTCCTGGCCTGCTGCTTAGAGGGATAATATAAATGTGTAACTTTACCCTCTGGTAGATGAATGGTAGAAGATAGCCTCTGGCCACAAGTGGGGTGTAGTCCTATGCCTGTCTGGCATAGTCTAACCCAGCAGAGTGCAGAGGCATAGCAGGCTGCACCAGGGTATAAGTACCCTACCCCTGGCTTGTCCGTCCAGACTGACTGTTTATGCGTCTAGAGCTTTTAAATTGTGGATTCGCAGAGGTGAACATGTCAGCTTTCCATGCCCTGCTTCCTGAGTGCATAACTTCCTAAATAATGAGAGTTCAGCATCCATCTTAGGCTCATACTGTCCATCCTGAATTGCTTTCATATTTGAGCTGGATGGCTGTGGGGCGGCTCAAGAGACGCCGGAAGTTCACAATGCCGTCACCTTTGTAACCTATTGTTCAGTCTTTGGTGCTCAGGCACCCGTGACGCGGGTCTGCGGTGCTCAGCAGCCTGTGACGGTCGTTTGCAGTCACTGTAAAAATTATATACATCATTGTTCATGGTCAGTGGACCATGGGCATGGTCAGTGGACCATGAGGTCGGTGGCTTTGGCCTTCTTACTTATGTATATTGACATAGCTGGTGTTCAGTGGAGCATGAACGCTCATATGGAGTTATATGTATTAGTGCCTCATATATTCATGCATTTGTACAATCATATGTTACAATTTATGGCATGACAAAATGGTATATGATAGTTACTTCTGTATCTTCTTCTGAGGTACTTTCTGTCTGTAAGTGGGCAGGAGAGTTACTGTCTCTGTATAGAATGGGAGTGGTAGCCACAATGTTGCCTCCTCCAGCTGCTATCTAGGCTTCTTTGAAGTCTGTAGTATACAGGTGTATTTTGATTGTGAGGGGAGGATTATTGTACCCTTCTCCTGGGCCTATGGGTGCGGTCTGACCTTTCTAAAGATCTGGCCCTTGGCGGTGTGCTCAGGGAGGAGTTTGGTACTGGAGGTGTTGCCTCGTCTTCCTCAGAAGTGGAGTAGGTGTGACAAGACCTGAGGTTACCTCCAGATGGGTTATTTCCTGGCTGTGGTTGTTGGTGAGACCTAAGTAGGTTGGTGAGGTTGGAACTGTCTGGCCACTGTTCTCCTAGAATTTGGTTTATCCTATCTAGGAAAGCAGAGGGACTCTCAGCACACTGGTAGCTTGGTATAGCACAGGTGGGTACTTGCTGTGCACGTCCTGTATTGAGTCTAATTTCTCTTCACCTGTAGACTGCTGAGTCTAACCTGCTCCTGATGGGTGGGCCTGGATGTCTGGTACAGTGAGATCGTCCCAACTTGGCTTGGCGTGTGCTGCAAATTAAATCTGGTGCTTGGTGAAGGTGAGTGTCTAGCAGCTTCCAGGGCGTCCTCCAGGCTATTGGATCTTTCTTCTAGGTGGCTATCTAGGTGGAGGTGATTGAGTGATTGATTTTCAGGCATGCTGTATGTGGTATTCTGAAGACCACCTTATCTTAGGGGTGGTGAGGTTTAAACCTGGTGGTGGGGCTCCTGCTGGTGTGCTGGTCTGTGCACCTGTGTTGGTGTCCACTATGGTGGACGAAAAATGTAAGGTATTTGAACTCACAGGTATTTGTCTATGTGTACGTCTGTGGGTCGGCAGCACTGGGTCCAGCTGGAGCGCGTCTGGTGAGGAGTCTATTGGGGTGGTATACTGTGTGGTGGTGGCTTCTTGTTGATCTCTGTTTGGAGATGTAAGGATGCCTTGTGGGGCTGGCTCCTTTGGTAAAGTCTCACTGTTGTTCATGGCTCATGAGAGGTGGTAACTGTGGGATGATACATGAGGGTTTCTCCACCATTGTCAACGAGTCCATAAATGATGAATGAGGATGAATATACACAAATCAGGGATCCAGTTTGATTTCCAATCAAAATAGTCCACGAGGTGTAGGTGATAATACAGTATATGGTAGCCAACAGTGTCCAAGCCTAGCCTTGAGCTGGGGGCTCTTATCCCATGTAAGTGTGTGAGGGATGAAGTATAAAGGTAGAAAGATGAGTGAGCTGCTCCACTAGGAGGTATATATTAGGAGCTGCTCACCCAGCTCATCATAAAAATAGTATTAGGTGAGCTAAATATAGTAACTGGGGACCTCCAGTGCACATGTGTAGGTGGATCTAAACATAGCACTGAGGGTCACCAAATTCAGTGTGATTCTAAATATAGCTGCTGGGAGGTTCCCAGCACCAGTGGAGCTGGTGGGTCTAAAGATAGCTACTAGGAATTCCCGGTATGCTGTGAGCTGCTCATGATTAATGGGCGTATCCTCCAGTAGGAGGAGGCAGGGTCACTGAGTGCAGTTGACACCGCCAGATTTGGTCTATAGGTGTGGCTTGGCTTGTGGGTAGGCTCAGACACTGTGTTACATGGTAGAGACATGGTGAAAAATAAATATGATAAATACAATACCTAATATGGTCTACTGACACTAATTTGAATATTATAGCCATGCCGATTTCCAGAATACATTACTTTACATGGGTGGCAATTTCTTCAAATGTGATAAAGGAACAAGGCAAAGCCGAGTTCCCTTTTCAGGGAGATAACCCCAACAAATCTAACTGTAATCATCACCATTGCACTGGGTTCACCACAAACCGAAATCCATTTTTCTTTGTTCAAGTCAATGCAAAACTCTGGTCCACTGCTATTTTGTTTATGGCGATGCTGCAAAGAAATTTCCTCCCTTTACACACTTTACACACAAAAGCAGGGATAATCCTTATAGGAGATTTATGTAGACATCAAATTAAGTCCTACTATTGTATTTTCCATGTTTTGAAGGCTAAATATCCTCCAAATCGACTAAATCTGTTGAAGAATTTCTATTGCTTTACATTTCATGCAGCACTGAAAGTGGAGGCTCCACTACATGATTTTGATTTCTGACAAAAATATTACCCAGACAGTGTCTAAAGCATAGGCTTCTGACAGTTCTTAACTGTAAACATTAGATTTAAAATTGTAAACATGAGATTTGAGGGGTCACTTTTAACCACGGGGAGTGTGTTTACCTATAGTTCTGTTTACATTTACTCCAAACCTGTGACTGAGACGTCACACTGATCAGGTAGGGGTTGGTAGCCCTCTTCTGTTGTATTTCCAATAACACAGTATGATAAATAACAACACAGCAGTCTAACAACCTGTCCTGTAAAAATCAAACCTGTCTGATATTGAATTGCAGAGATTTCCCAAAGTGAAAGTTTGCAATATTTACATAACATTAGCTTGATTTAGTACAACAAAAACATCTTTTGCAATAGCTCCCCCAACATACAATTTCTATCTTGCAATAACAAATACCACTCTTTAGTCTGTGTTTGTGTCCAATTTTGTGAGAATAGCTGCGATTCTCTGCAAAAATCGCATAATGGAGCCTTGCCTGAAGATTTCTATTTTCAACACAAGTAGGCGGGCGCATGTCTTGAAAGTTTACAAGTAATCCCTATTATAATTCATCTTGAAATCATGGAAAATAATCCAGCAGGACTTATGCAGGCCAATAGAGAGTTTAAGATCACGACTTGTACGGCAACATGATTATACATTTAGAATGATAGGAAATGGTAGGCTAATCTTAAACTCTCCAATGTCTAGATTCTCCTCTTCAAAGGATTACATCAGATTTGGTCTGTACAATATATACAAACGGAGGAAATATGTTGCCGTCAACTTGCTGTCATTGTAGGTTTTTTTTGATTTGTTCCCATGTCAACTCCTTCCAGGTTATAGTAAGGTAAGGATATTGTCTCACATACAATATAGAACATCAAATCAAATTGCCGCAAGGCACAGTTTCACCTAATTCAAATCCTGAAGTCGTCACATAACCCAGCATGAAGATTGAGATTCTAGTAATGATTTCATAGTACAGCCAAAATTCGCCAGGTGACTGTCTAGCAGCTTCCAGGGCGTCCTCCAGGCTATTGGATCTTTCTTCTAGGTGGCTATCTAGGTGGAGGTGATTGAGTGATTGATTTTCAGGCATGCTGTATGTGGTATTCTGAAGACCACCTTATCTTAGGGGTGGTGAGGTTTAAACCTGGTGGTGGGGCTCCTGCTGGTGTGCTGGTCTGTGCACCTGTGTTGGTGTCCACTATGGTGGACGAAAAATGTAAGGTATTTGAACTCACAGGTATTTGTCTATGTGTACGTCTGTGGGTCGGCAGCACTGGGTCCAGCTGGAGCGCGGTTGGTGAGGAGTCTATTGGGGTGGTATACTGTGTGGTGGTGGCTTCTTGCTGATCTCTGTTTGGAGATGTAAGGATGCCTTGTGGGGCTGGCTCCTTTGGTAAAGTCTCACTGTTGTTCATGGCTCATGAGAGGTGGTAACTGTGGGATGATACATGAGGGTTTCTCCACCATTGTCAACGAGTCCATAAATGATGAATGAGGATGAATATACACAAATCAGGGATCCAGTTTGATTTCCAATCAAAATAGTCCACGAGGTGTAGGTGATAATACAGTATATGGTAGCCAACAGTGTCCAAGCCTAGCCTTGAGCTGGGGGCTCTTATCCCATGTAAGTGTGTGAGGGATGAAGTATAAAGGTAGAAAGATGAGTGAGCTGCTCCACTAGGAGGTATTTATATTAGGAGCTGCTCACCCAGCTCATCCTAAAAATAGTATTAGGTGAGCTAAATATAGTAACTGGGGACCTCCAGTGCGCATGTGTAGGTGGATCTAAACATAGCACTGAGGGTCACCAAATTCAGTGTGGTTCTAAATATAGCTGCTGGGAGGTTCCCAGCACCAGTGGAGCTGGTGGGTCTAAAGATAGCTACTAGGAATTCCCGGTATGCTGTGAGCTGCTCATGATTAATGGGCGTATCCTCCAGTAGGAGGAGGCAGGGTCACTGAGTGCAGTTGACACCGCCAGATTTGGTCTATAGGTGTGGCTTGGCTTGTGGGTAGGCTCAGACACTGTGTTACATGGTAGAGACATGGTGAAAAATAAATATGATAAATACAATACCTAATATGGTCTACTGACACTAATTTGAATATTATAGCCATGCCGATTTCCAGAATACATTACTTTACATGGGTGGCAATTTCTTCAAATGTGATAAAGGAACAAGGCAAAGCCGAGTTCCCTTTTCAGGGAGATAACCCCAACAAATCTAACTGTAATCATCACCATTGCACTGGGTTCACCACAAACCGAAATCCATTTTTCTTTGTTCAAGTCAATGCAAAACTCTGGTCCACTGCTATTTTGTTTATGGCGATGCTGCAAAGAAATTTCCTCCCTTTACACACTTTACACACAAAAGCAGGGATAATCCTTATAGGAGATTTATGTAGACATCAAATTAAGTCCTACTATTGTATTTTCCATGATTTGAAGGTTAAATATCCTCCAAATCTACTAAATCTGTTGAAGAATTTCTATTGCTTCACATTTCATGCAGCACTGAAAGTGGAGGCTCCACTACATGATTTTGATTTCTGACAAAATATTACCCAGACAGTGTCTAAAGCATAGGCTTCTGACAGTTCTTAACTGTAAACGTTAGATTTAAAATTGTAAACATGAGATTTGAGGGGTCACTTTTAACCACGGGGAGTGTGTTTACCTATAGTTCTGTTTACATTCACTCCAAACCTGTGACTGAGACGTCACACTGATCAGGTAGGGGTTGGTAGCCCTCTTCTGTTGTACTTCCAATAACACAGTATGATAAATAACAACACAGCAGTCTAACAACCTGTCCTGTAAAAATCAAACCTGTCTGATATTGAATTGCAGATATTTCCCAAAGTGAAAGTTTGCAATATTTACATAACATTAGCTTGATTTAGTACAACAAAAACATCTTTTTGGCACCAATAGCTGCGATTCTCTGCAAAAATCGCATAATGGAGCCTTGCCTGAAGATTTCTATTTTCAACACAAGTAGGCGGGCGCATGTCTTGAAAGTTTACAAGTAATCCCTATTATAATTCATCTTGAAATCATGGAAAATAATCCAGCAGGACTTATGCAGGCCAATAGAGAGTTTAAGATCACAACTTGTACGGCAACATGATTATACATTTAGAATGATAGGAAATGGTAGGCTAATCTTAAACTCTCTAATGTCTAGATTCTCCTCTTCAAAGGATTACATCAGATTTGGTCTGTACAATATACAAACGGAGGAAATATGTTGCCGTCAACTTGCTGTCATTGTAGGTTTTTTGGATTTGTTCCCATGTCAACTCCTTCCAGGTTATAGTAAGGTAAGGATATTGTCTCACATACAATATAGAACATCAAATCAAATTGCCGCAAGGCACAGTTTCACCTAATTCAAATCCTGAAGTCGTCACATAACCCAGCATGAAGATTGAGATTCTAGTAATGATTTCATAGTACAGCCAAAATTCGCCATGTGATAAAATATACAATTTGCCTTACCTTGTGGCAGTACATTTTGCTCCACGGCCAATTGATCTAGCAAGAACTTGTTACTCCTCCATGATGCACAAGATGGCACTTGTTTGTAGTGTAGGATGTGAGGCATTCTGGGAAGGGGAAACACTAACAAGTGTCATCACTCATAGAGGCCATTGAAACGTGTCTGTCCATGACGCCGACACGGGAAATGGTGCAGACAAAGTCTTTATCTTGTATCAGTCAGCACAAGTGGTATGGGTATACTAAGACATCAATATTAATTTATCATTGCTGCTCACTTGGAATCATAATTTATTACTTTGATGTGTTATGAGATTAAACAATAAAAACAATGGCTCATTGTGCTGGTTTCAGATAACACCTCATTCTTTCAACACCTCTTGAGATATTAAAAAACATACCAGGAATATTTGAACTAAACCTCCCATATGTCTAGTAGACATCATCTGTATTATGATCAAGCAATTAAAACAGGTAGTCATTGAACGATTATGGCCTGAATAATTCAAGGGAAAAAATTGCAAATGAAAATGATTGAAATTTCTTACATTTCTGAACACAGGAAAAGAATCTTCCATGATTTATATCCATGTGAATGATCATCTATGGTGATATCATGATGCAGTTTATCGTATATGTGTAATGGTTCTTCTCTCTACTTCAATGACAAACAAGCCAACAAGAAGAGGATTCGGGTGTATGCGAACATGTTTTATTTGTTCCGTATAACACAAGCACGGCTACCCGGAGGTAGCTCGGGTAATTCTCAACAGGTACCGGATACTCTGGCTAGCCTATAAAGACCCTTACACGGAGGTGGTCAAGCCAACTCTGACGCGGCGACTGAGCCCTGCCCCCTTTTACAGGTAGGGACAGTGGCACCACACCGTGCCTCTCTCACACCTCCCGGACAGATGCTGCCACCTATCCGGCAAGTGGAGGGCGAATCCCGGCTGGCTGACTCACCCACCGCGCCAAAGGACCATAACGTTATTAACATGCATATGTCAATACCTCTACATATGTATTGTAAGGGTATGGTATTTATATCATAATATTACACTCTTAATGACTCACCCACTGCGGCAAAGGACCATAACGTTATTAACATGCATATGTACATACCTCTACACTACCCCCACTAGATAAAACTAGGGGGATAAATAAACTATTTAGAACCAACAATGGGGTTATGTTATAGTTATATCTATCGATAATAATAAAGGTCTAACATTATGGTTGTATGTATTTATTCAATAATATATCTAGCCGGAAGAAGTGATATTAATACGTATTTATACAACATCATACAGAATATCACAGGAAAATTATTGACATGCATCCGGAATGGAAGATATATTATACCATAACACGCAATCGTCATACACCCTTGGTTTTTTTTTTGGTTTTTTTTTTTACAAACGTACTACAAATATATTAACAAAAAGGACTCAGTTATTATAGAACATGAACATATTGTTATATACTCATCCGAATCACAGATCCGTGGTGATGAGGAACAAGGAAGAATAGCTGAACACATTTCAGTTGGTCCATGTGGTGGGTTTGTGATTATACCCAAACAGTCCGAATAAAATATATATATTTATATCATGGTTCTAATATAAGAACACTGTTCAGTCCTGAGATGTGGAACTTATAGTGGTAATCCTTGTGGATTAACAGGTGCGCTATAATATATATAGTATGTGAGATGATAGGGCAGCTACCCTAATCCTCTGCGGCATGCTATAGTCTTGTAAATTTTAATAATATGAAGTTTTAGGGCCACATAACGACACTATCCACGGTTGTGCTGTATGTTCCCTCTCCAATATAATGACTAGTCCGGTTTAAATTTCAGGAGTATAATAATTTTAGGATAACATAACGACACTATCCACGATTGTGTTGTATGATTCCTCACAAATGTAGAGTATAGTCCGGTTAGACTTCAGGATCTGGACATCTGTGGAATACCGCACCTGGATAGGCTGGTTAGGTAAAACCCATAGTCCTGGTTAACATTAGGGTGTAGACATCATGCGGAGAACATCACACCCGGATGGGTTGGTAATCCAATCGGGCCTCACTGGAATCATCTCTCGAATCATCCGGTATTTAATCTGGATGGATAAATACTACTATACGGCCTATGGGATTAAATGCCCATAGACTAATCGGGTCCTGACTCAAGGGGAACTGTGGTTACTTTTTACCGTACTTGTCCTCAAGTAACTGCAGAGCAAGCTCCTTAGTGCCATCCCACTCTTCGAGATTGACACCGAAAACCGTCATGAACTTGCTGTAAGGTTGGACGTTTTTCATCTCTTCCACATCCAATTTCTTTTTGAGGACGTGGACGGCACAATCCGATTTTTTCTGTGCTTTCTCAGCGAGGTCTTCCTGATACTTCACATCATCCTTGACCTGTTTCTCTACACGTTCCTTTTCAGCTTCATGCAGCTCTCTGAAGCACATCAGAGTGTCGTTAATCATTCCCTGATGGAATGTTATGGCCCTCTGACGTTGAAGTCCTTCCCACGCCTGGTATATTGTGCTTTGGACCTCAGCTTTCCCTGGGTCAACACTGTCGAACCAGGTCTCCGCCCAACCACAACAAACGACTATTTTGTCCTTCGGTGCTTCAGGCGGTTCCTTCTCCACTTTAGCGGATGCTGCCGGAGCGGTTGGGTTAGTCCTTTCGGTACTAACCGCAGCTTTCGTAATGGGAGCAGACCCGGATTGGTCTGGTCCCATGTGAACATACGGTACACCATCTGGAGTGGGGGGTAGGTGCACCTGCATTCCTAACTTTAGGTAATGCTGAATTTGTTCGTCACTGGTTAAGGGCTGATAGGTGCCTCCAGCGGTGGGACTGCCTGCTGCCGCAGACGGCTTCCAGCATAACTTACCCTTGTTACCGGGTGTCAGCACTTGGCTCTCCGGACCATGTCCTCCCAATTCGGGAAACTGGCTGGAGTCAAGCTTACCAGGTGTGGCTTCAGCAGCGGCCTTATATGAACTCGGCCTGCCAGAAGTGCCTCTCGACACCTGTGTCGGGTGTTTTAAGGTCACTTCTGTGGACGTTTTTTCGGCATCGTGATGGACGAGGGGTGATCTAGATCGGTCCACACGGCCATGGCTGCAATCCGGATGTCTTGGGGATCCCTCCCGCCTAACATCTTTTCTGCTTCGTCCGGATTGGACCGGCTTCCTCCCGCAGTTACAACACTCGTTCCACTCCTCGTCGTGCAGGTCTAGTTTGCACCGACCTTCAGTGAGAACAAACCACGCCACGAGTTTCTTGCCGTGCGTGGTGTCAGTGGTGCCAAGTGATTGATCACTTGGCTTCACGTTCGCCCAACATTCGTTGTCCATTTTTGGGAACTCTACCATGAGTTCTTTATGTAGGGCCATGACTTGGTCATGGGCTTTGTTAAGTCCGTCAGCGTGCGCCGATTTTCCATGGCAACATAAGTCACCCCGGCGTTTATAGTTAACACGCTTAATGCATTTAGCACTCCTCTTACCCTCATCCGGGTTGCAAGAGTACTTGGGGTGGTGGTGCATATGCTCCTCCACCAGGTTGCGTTGGAAACGTATCTGAGTGTCCCAGAGACGTTCCTGCTCCATGTCACTCTTGTCCATGCAGATGGAGAAGGGGCATGTCCTCCGGGTCTTGGAATACCATTTATCTAAGGCCCACCGTAGCTTCTTTTTCTGTACCTGACTGTAGTATGTGTCGGCACAATTGTTCAGCAAGAGCCAAATACTTTATTACATCTTGTGCGGGATCGGATCATATAAAGGCCACTTTACCTCCCTTACTAAGCCAGCAGACTAAATACGGTAATGCTTCCTCTTTAGTCCATCCGCTACAATTTACCTCGTCTACAAAGATTTGGTAATTGTCCTTCCAGGGTTCATTTGGATCGTATGGTGGAGGTATTCGAGCCATACGACGCGCAGGGTTGGGGCAGCCTTTAAGCCGGTTGGCTTCCTTCAAACTCCAATCCATTACTTCGATACCATCGGCTCCTTTGTGATAGCAATCAATTCCCAATCCCTGGATGCATTTACTGTTGTCAAAAATTTCCTGCATTCCGGGAGACATGGAAGAGTGCCTGTTCATTTTCTTAGGCCTTCCTTCATCCCTTTGACTTGCACCATCTGGGGTATTACCTCTACCCCCTGGTCCTCCCGGTGGATAGCCACCACCTCCGGATCCTCCCGATGAATATCCACCACCTCCAGATCCTCCTGATGGATATCTACCACCTCTGGATCCCCCCAATCGGTATCCTCCACCTCCGGATCCTCCCGATGGATAACCTCCACCTCCGGATCCTCCCGATGAATATCCTCCACCTCCGGATCCTCCTGATGGGTATCTACCACCTCCAGATCCTCCCGATGGGTATCCTCCACCTCCATATTCCTCCCGATGGATAACCTCCACCTCCGGATCCTCCCGATGGATATCCTCCACCTCCGGATCCTCCTGATGGATAGCCACCACCTCCACCACCTCCGGATCCTCCCGATGAATAACCTGATGGGAAACCATCGCTATAGCCTTGGCTGGCTCCCTGCCTAAAAAAAATTTGAATTTTGGGTATAGGTATAGCCGGTATTTACACCGTCATAGCCGTAGCTACTCGCTTGGTTTACTCGGAAACCATGTGAGTCATTTATTGGAGGCTGACCACCATCGTCATATGTTAATGGATGTGGGCTGTATACATTCTGTGATGGAGAATTACTTTCATCAGCCGGGCGAGACGGGGCATTCTGAGAATACGTATCCAGCATGGTGTTCCTTGTAGGGGGCCGTGGAGTACTTGCTCCGGGACCAGGATTTGAAGGTCCCGGGACGGATTTGGGTGGATCCGGTTGTTTCCGGTTCTTCTGCCGATGTCCATCCTGTCCACCCGAACCATCGTTATTTGGATCTGAAGGATCCCCGGCTCCACCAGTGGCTGACTTTTTATGTCAGTGGGGGGGGGGGTCGAATACGATCCTCGCATATTCCACGGCGCCATTTTGAAATTTATACAGAGCTAAATAGTTTCGTATTTAGATATGGTTATTAGAAGTTTTATGCAAAAAAAGAATGATTGAACTAGTTAAATAATATGTTATGAATTGTTTAAGGTATATCTATGTATTAGCGCCATGTTAAAAAAGAAGATATTGTCCTGCGCAAGGAACATTTATATCGAAACTAAAAGTAGTGGCTAGCTCCGTATCATGTGACCAATTTCGTCGAGCAAGGTGTCATGGCGGATCAGAACAAACCGTGACAAGTCTATGCCTTCAAAACCAGTAAATATTGTTGAAATCCTTTATTTAAAAGCAATTTAAACCCATGGGCCATAGCATAAATGCAAATGTCAACTCACAGTGAATAATTTAGGATCGTATTCCCCTCGGTGCTTCTGCCTCTGCCTATAAGGCCTCTTTGAATACGGGCAGAAGCACCTCTGGGAATACGATCCTAAATTATTCACTGATCATTGATATTTGCTTATGTATTCGTTAAGAAAGTCAACTGGGGTATGGGTGGGGCCCTTGCAGTGTTTAATGGTGGAGTCGTAAGGGGACTGCTTGTGGGAGGTGCCGTTACTCCATCAGTTGATGAGCTGTCTCCATTGGGGGGCATATTAGGTTTATAAATTCCCCTTGCAACGGGTTTATCAGCCCCGTCGGTTACAAAAGGATTATACTGAGTAGGGCCAGCCACAGGTGCCGCATTTTGCAATCCTACAGCAGTATTATCTTCTACTGCAGCTCCTGTCTGTAAGCGACTAGCCAATTGTACGATAATTGTATCGTCTAGTGGGCCAATTGCCTGTTGGGTTTGTTCTACATAGTCACCCAATGCTGCGGCAGTATTTTGTAAATCCTGTGGTTCGAGTAGGTAATCATCTCAATCATTCATTAATTGCTTGTTATATCGGAGAATATCTATTTGGACAGTCTCATTATCCTCGGCCTGTTTAACACAACATTGTTTAAGGCGTTCATATTCTGTCTGTAGTGATTGCCTTGCATTTTGGAATTGAATTTCTTCCTCATGCAAGCGCTGTTTCAGAGTTTGTCTCTCATTTTCAAACTCATTTCTCTTATCTCGGATATTCTCTAAAATATCCTCTTTCTCTTCAAATGCTTCATCTTTAGCTCTTGCTATCAGGTTTAGCATTTCATTCATGGCCAGGTATTGCTGGTTCATTTCATCCATTTCCCGATTATATTTATCATGATCCGGAAACGTGAAAGTTACATTCCCAGTGGTTATAGCACTACAGTCTAGTGGTGGTATTTGCCCTGGGACATCATAAGGGAGTTCACCAAAGGTTACCTTCCTCGGCATAGGAGCAGGATTATTTGGATCATGACTCCCTCCTGTTTCGAACAAAGAATCTGCTAATTCCAAATTAACAGAATAATGTTGGTTGACATGTTCAACCTTGTCCTTTACTAGGATTGAATCCGGGACATTCTCCTCACTATCCACATAGTGAGGTTTCATGTCCCTCTATTGCTGGTGGGCGAAGTCATGCGCCCTCCAGCTTCTGCCTCTGCCTATAAGGCCTCTTTGAATACGGGCAGAAGCACCTCTGGGAAGGCTATACATATTTCCTAACCGACTGGTCATGGCACCAGTGTGATGGTTCTTCTCTCTACTTTAATGACAAACAAGCCAACAAGAAGAGGATTCGGGTGTATGCGAACAGCTTTTATTTGTTCCGTATAACACAAGCACGGCTACCTGGAGGTAGCTCGGGTAATTCTCAACAGGTACCAGATACTCTGGCTATCCTATAGAGACCCTTACACGGAGGTGGTCAAGCCAACTCTGACGCGGCGACTGAGCCCTTCCCCCTTTTACAGGTAGGGACAGTGGCACCACACCGTGCCTCTCTCACACCTCCCGGACAGATGCTGCCACCTATCCGGCAAGTGGAGGGCGAATCCCGGCTGGCTGACTCACCCACCGCGCCAAAGGACCATAACGTTATTAACATGCATATCTCAATACCTCTACATATGTATTGTAGGGGTATGGTATTTATATCATAATATTACACTCGTAATGTTCATGTACCCGTGGGACCCAGGTCTCCAGGTGTGATGGGGGAGTCGGGATGGCAGTTGGCAGCACCTGCCTCCGTGTTTGTATCCATTACACCAGGGGGCCTCTCACTTGTCCATCACATGTCATGTGATGGGTCTGAGTTTCGCTGGCTTTTCCCCTATATAAGGGCAGTTCCTACAGTAGTTCACCAGTAGTGGTCCTACCACTGCTCAGCACACCTCTACTGTTACCTAGGGGTAACCGAATGCCATCCGGCATGTAGTCACTATAGACTATGATCATATGTAACTAAGATTAGAATAAAAGCTTGGTTGCCTACCCGGAAACTTCTTCTCTTTTTGTTATGATTTGTCATCTAACTAAAAAGACGAACCACTACACTGGTGCAGAGACCATTAGTTTTCAAGGGTGAGTGCAGTCAGCAATGACTGAGCTGAGCCCAGTAAAGGGAAATGGTCCAAACACGGACCTGGATTCCCTGATTGAAGATGGTGAAATAAGATCACCAGCTACAGGATGGAGAGATCCAAAGGAATACTACCAAGATGAGGTGAGAAGAAACTTACCCTTTGCAGGCAGACCTGGTTTCAATGGCAGAAATCAGTCCTCGGGAACAGGAGGAAACACGGCAAATACTAGTGGATCCTTTGGATTCAATGGGAGTTGCCATCCCACTGATAACCCAGGATCACGTTTTCCTGGTTCAAGAGGAGGCCATCACCCCATGTGCCCTCATCTGGAGCTGGAGGAGATGGAGGAGATGGAGGCCCGACCCCAGGTGGTCCTGGAGGAAATGGTGGTACACCAGTAAATCCTCCACGGAAAAAGAGACTCTCTTTCTCCAGGGTTACAAGCTCTGCATGATTTTAATGCAGCAATTGCCAACCTAGGTGTTGATTGTTACAATCAGGGCCTTGACGATATGGAAATCATGGAATGGAGTAAGGGATTGACCCTTACAGGATCTCAGAATCCGGCTCGTCGAGTAGCTAAGATACCTACTCCATTTAATGCCAAGAATCCTTGGAAGGAGGAGTATCAAGGCTGCACAGATGTGTTTAACTGCAATGGATGGGGAAAAGAGGAAGCTCTGCCCTATCTAGTATGCTGGTTAAAGGAAGGTGACGGAAAAGGGGCAAAGAACAATGGAGGGATTCTCAAACTTATGAAACATCCAGCCATGAAAAATATGAGCTAATTGAAATAGCTTCATATTTATACGGAAACATTGTTGGAGAAGACCCTTGGTTAAATTTCACTAAAAGAACCCAAAAACCCAAAGAGTCTGCCAAAGTTTTCGGCCTAGAATGCCAGCGGCTACTGCATAAGGCCAGACCTCAGTGGAGGATGGATGATGAGCACTTTCTTGATGAAATCTTTAGACAATTCATCAATGGAATGCGTGATCAGGAACATAGGACTGTAGCATGTGATGCATGGAAGAACGATGCTTCCTTAACAGACTTGTTCCAAGCTTTGGATCATTATGTTCGGAAAAGTTTGATATTTGCCAGAAAGGTACCCCAGTGGATGTCAGCAATGATAGTTCCTGATGGGATACCGGATGATGATTTATCAGAATCAAGTAACACTGAGGATGATGAAAACATCGGGGCAATAGGCTGAGGAAACCCCAGTACAACCGGAACTGGGGAAAGAAACCGGGCTATGTCAAGGAGCAAGTGATTATCACAAAAACTCCTGAGTCAAAGCCAGGTACAAAGACTCCCATTACCGGTCCATCTTTATCAGAGGACCTGGTTACTACCTTGGTACAGAAGTTTTCTGAAAATCTACGAAGGCCTAGGCCAGACCAGAACATTGTCAAATGCTTCAGATGTCAGGAAATGGGTCATTATGCCACAGAATGTAAGGCAGAAAGACCAGTGTACAGAAATTCATGATACCGGAATAGTCCGGGTAGTGGGGACTCAGTTAAGAAGGAAAACTGAGCAGAGGTGTCCATGGCCGTGAGTGATTGCCATGACTGCCAGCCTATCACCACTTGTGGTACTATAAGTGAGAATCCTCTAGCGATTTCACCCAGCAGTGAAGCTAAGGAACCTGAGACAGTACACCAGGTGTCAACAACTGTCAGAAGAACACAGTGGGGAAACCTGATATTAGTCAAGAGGGAGTGGCCAATGGGTTGGCCAAGATGGGGTGTGCCCAGCTTCCCCCAGGTCATCCTTGTCTCGAGTATTTGAAAGGATGTGGATTTGACCTTGGCGCTAAGCTGGAACTTGCTAAGTATGCAAGTTGTCCTACCTACTTGAAAGGTAGGTGGTGGTACGCAGTTGTATGTGTGAGTGGTAGATCTGCTGAGTTCTTGGCCGATATGGGTGCTAGCCACTTCTGTATTGCCAAGCGACTCTATGATCTTTTGCCTATGGGTCATGAAACTTTCATAATGGAAGGAAAAGCTCGTACGGTAGCAAGATGCAAACATTTGTTAGAACATGTTTGAGGTTCAGTCTACAGGAGGATAAGGATTTTATCCTTACTCCAACTGTGGCAAATATTGCAGATGATGGTTTATTAGGTCTAGATTTTGCTGCATTGTATGGAGCAAGGTTAGATTCTCAGAGGGGAATATTGGAGGTAAAGGACCCCAACCATCTCGAAGTAAAATGTGTACTTAGACAAGTGAGTAGTGTAGCAAGTGTCCAGATGGTTAAGATCCCACCAGGTACCGCCTGTGATGTCTTATGTCCAGCAGACTGTGAGTTTTCTGGAGAACTGGAGTTGTTGCACCTGACGTAGTCATGCTGTCAAGTATTGGACTTGAATCTGCAGATGTTCTAGTAGCAAATGCTGCTTAAACGGTAGTTCCTGTATCCAATCTGGGTAATAAGACCATCTATCTCCAGAAGGATACCAATCTAGGGTCGGTTATCCTATCTGAAGTAGTAGAAAGCTGCAAGCATGCTAGTAGTATATACATGCAAAGTCAGCACAATGGATTAGCTACTAACTAGGTCATGACCTACTGGTAGACTGGAAGTGACCTAGTTTTAACCAATCAGAGGGCTGGATTTGACAGGAAGTGACGTCATAAGTTCATGACCTAGTTTTTTCGACCAATCAGAGAGCTGGATTCCATTTGACCTAGTGACCTGACCTAGTTGCATAAATTAAAAGAATTGTGCAATACCTAGGGTTGACCTACTTGCAAACCGGAAGTGACCTACTAACCTACTTGCAAAAATGTATGACCTACGTATGAGGGTGTATTGTGCAATCCTTGAAAGAAATTACACAATAACCATGACTCATGTTCTGATGCAATGTTCCTATGGATTTACGCAATACTTATGACTCATTATTTTGATATGAGATTAAATGCAACAAAGACACAACTCGGTTTTTTCAATTCAATCTTTTTATTATTTCTTCCTATCAGAGTACATGCTAGGTATGAAACATTATAATCAGATATGCTTGCAAGCAGAGTACATGGATATTATATGGAAAATGAATTCTTGTTGCAGTACCAACTGCACCCGGTCTTAGCTGGAGTAGGACTTTGACTACGGTCCTCTAAGGCCCGCATTCTCTCCATTAAATCCTTCAAGGCCTTTCTTCCTATGTCGTTCTCCTCCAGGGCTACCACTTTGTCCATTAACTCGGCCATGATCATGAGAATCTTGTCTATTACTTCCACCGTGCTCTGAAGCCCGTCTATCACGTCCAATTCACGTTTAACTTTCCCTTTCACCGAAAGATTGCTCACGTCTGCTTTGACTGCTACTTCTTCTGGACTCATCTCGAAATTCATTGCCTCTTCTTCTCTCTTTTCCTCAGCAAGGGCCTGACTATTTTGTCCATTAAGTTGAAGGGGACCTGAGAAAACCTTTTCACAGTGTGGTGTGGGTCCATGGTCCGACATGTTTCTATGAGGAAGTTAATGCAGTGGGCTCCACACGTTTTAGCGTAAAAGTTTTGCACTTGTTTTCTGCTGAACGACCCGTGACCATCTGACGACTTTTGCATGAACCTCTGGTGATATATAGTAAATGGAGGTAAGCCATAGGGATCAAAGTAGAATACATTCCCGTCATGAGAAACATAAAATGCCACCCAGTGCTGGCCAGGTTTAGAGCTTGGATCTGTGTTACTGACGAAACATGTAGAGGGAATTGGTTTTTTAGGACATTGATTACTGGCAAAAGTTCCCAGGTAGAAACGCCTTGTGTGTGGATGGTTTCCCAGTGCACCTGTTATGTCTGAAGTTCTCATTTTTTTCTCAGTTCATGTGGTAGTCTGTGACAGGAAGACAGTCAGCCGTCAGTTGGATGTTGTTGTCGTAGAAGGAACACAAGACGGCAGATATGGCATGAGTAGTCGGGGCGGCAAACCTAAGGGAAATGCCCAGCTTTCCTTGCTTGATGAGATTTATACGACTGTCTTCAGGTGCTCTGTCTGGGGTGAGGTCGAAAACAAAGAAGGAATACCCATCTTTGAAATCTTCCAAAGTTATGCCACAGTCTTGCCCCAAAGCCGACAGCCCACTGTCTATGAACATTTGACTGTAGGCTCTGATGCAGTTGCCTGTTTCGAAGTCGGTCTTCAACTCAAACTTTTGATCGTCATATCTCACGCATATTTCCTTCACGTTGAAATGTCTACAGTTGAAAGGATTTTCTGTCTTAGTCCCAGCAGCTGCTGTTTCCTTTATCATACACAAGACTATCCTGGTGGGGATCTGAGTAGTGTCAGGTTGAGTCCAACTGTAGTCTTGTGAGCCGCCGTCCAAAGTGTGTTTAGTTACTTTACACCTGGCTATGTGATAGTTGAAAGGGCCCCAATGTGGATTCCTGACACTGCTGACGTGAGTTTTCACCACCTCTTCGTCGACACATTTTTGGAGAAGTGTCATTTCAGCTTTGGTGATTTTGACCCAGTAGTTTTGATCGGCTGCTTGCATCATGTAGTAATTGGGCTGATTTTTTTCGAATATGAACTTGATTTCACAGTTCGGAGGCAGCACCTTGCACTGTTTAATTAAATCCAGGTGCGGCTTCATTACTAAGGCATGTTTGTTGCGGGCACTGAACTCTGCTCTCCGTGCCGTCCATCCAGCATTTTCGCCCGCTCTGGCTTCCATGTGACCACAGGTGTCTTTCATGTACTTTTGACACCCTTTCAACCGAGTCTCTTTGTCTTCTTTGTTGCAACAAATTGTGTCCAAAATGTAGGCCTTGAGACCATAGTCTTCATTGTTGCCGGTGACTTTCTCCCCATTTATCAGCAACTGACAGGAAGCAAAGAGAGCGTGTGCCAAGTTGTTGACTGGAGCAGCTTCTATGCCGACGGCAAGGTGAGTTGTTCCGTCTGCCGCCACGGCTTCCAGTTCCATGTACAACTCAGTTTCTGAGAGGTCTGTGTACAGGTTGCTTGGTTCGAAGGTGAAGTCAAATGATTCAGTGTGTGGAGTCAGGGCATTGTTGGTAGTTTTGGTTATTTTTTGACACTTTAATATGTCCTTTTGAGTGACAGGCAAGGCGTGTAGGTCTAGTTCACCTACTGCACATACCTGACCCTTGGGATGAAGGAGACTCATGACTAGAACAAGGTCCTTCCTCTAGCTTGTCCTCTACCTCTGCCGCGTTGCCCCTTACGTCCTCCGCGCTTGCCGGTTGCTCGTCGTTTGACTGGAGGAGGTCCAGATGTACCTCTTATGTATCCTTGAGCAGAAGAAGCAGCCCTTTTGAGTAAGTTCTTCCCTGTTGCTTTACTTCTCCTAACTACACTTTTCTTGAAGCCTTTTCCTGATACCACGTCGGACAAGACTCCAGCTCCTGTAGTAAGCAAGGCTTTGCCTGCAGATTTGGCAGCTGAGCGTCCTATTTTACTTAAGAGGGGAACAGCTCCTCTCAGTAAACCACCTATTAACGAGCCAAGTCCGTGCCCTCTTTGTCTGCCCCTGCCAACGTACGCTGGTAAAGCACCGTTCCCAAACTGTGATTTTCTGTAGTATTCAGCGTACTGACCCCTAGGGGCCAGGTATGGAGGTGTTCCATAGTAGTGAAGCATGGTAATATACTCCTATCCTTGAAGAGGTCTGAAGGCAAGTACCACCGACACTGATCCGCTTTCAAATGGTATCGGTTCCCCAGTCTTGTCTCTTTAGTATATCCCTATCTGTCTGAAGGTGGTTTTAGTGACTGGCAGATATATCAAGTTCTGGAAACTTATGGTTTGCATGTCACCGTTGTAGCGATTTATGTTGATTTGCCTCAGAAGGGGTGCTTTAGAGTCACCCACAAGACTGTGCTTGACTATGTCAGAGTACACGAAAGCACATCGACTTTTGTACTGAAGGTCTACCAGGTAGGGGCTTTGTGTTTTTCCACTTACGAAAACACTTCCGTCGAAACCTAATTGTTTCCCTAAGTTTTCTGGGAGTTGCATGACCACACCAGGAGGCAAGGAAACTACACTTTTCATTGTGTATTTGTTGTAGTGAAACACGGTGGCTTTGTTGTTTTTCCTGTAGTTTCTTAGTTTTCTCACCAACATGCTCTGTAGTTTATTTATGGTCCTGTTCAAGTATCCTATCAACTCTGAGTTGCTTTCCAGGTTCACACCTTCTAAGGCAAACATATTGTAGGTACTACCTTCCTTGAAGTAATACTTAGACAGGTATCTGCTAATTTCCTTGAAGCGTGTACATATTTTCACAGCCTGTAACTGACTGGGAGAGAGAGGAGAAACATTAGCAGAGTCTGTGAAGACGGCCTTTTCTTCAAAAAAAGAAAGAGACCTTTTTTCCCTGTCATCCATAGACATCACTTCAGCCACAGCCGACGATATTTCCCTTTTCTCTCTGCCTGCCATGTCACGCTCCCCCTCATCCTCCTCCTCTTCCTTCTCCTCCTTCTCTGGCGTGGGTTGGTAAGAAGTGAATCCTCCAGATGGCGTCTCAGTCGCAGCAGCAGGAGTTGGTGGACTTTCACTTTCAGGACCAGCAGGAGGAATGGTTTCAGTCGATCCCACAGGGTTGACATGACGTAGGTTTTTTGTTATTTTTACTCCTCTCTTCAAAGCAGATTGGGCTGATAGATTTGATGTAGAGCTTGAAGCTCTACTGAAGACACTATGGGCTCCTGGTTTTTCCAGAGGAAAAAATTCTCTTCTGTGTTTGTTTAATAAAGCTACTACAGAGCGGAGGTTGTTTGTCAGGTCGTTTTCTCCCTGTGCCAAGAGAATGGGTTCTTCTTTGACGTTGTACCACGTGGTAGGACAGGTTATTTCTTGAAGAGCACACTCTAACTGAGTAGGAGAGTTAATGTATTCTGCCAAAATTGTATTGTAACTAGTTAAAGTGTTGTCAGGAAAAACGTTCATAGATGAGTTACTAGGTAAAGTTAAGGTAAACGCCATTTGTTTATGTTCTTGACAGGTTCCCAAGAGTTAAACTTGTCTCCATAACCCTTCCACTTGATCAAGGCTTCTCTTTTCTTGCCTTTTCCTCTGTATTTTACTATTTTTTCTATGTTGTAGCGTCTTCCGTGACGGACTTGCACCTTCTGAACTTCAGGTTCGTAGAAGCTTCCTTTTATCTCTTCTCCAAGGAGATCTTTCAGGTGGTACCCTTCTGGGCGAAATATTGTTGACTGTGTATATTTCCTCAGTCCAGTTAGGTTCGTACCCTCTGTTAAATGTTTTCTTTGTTTTCAACATTCGCACTTGATTTTTTCTCTTCAACTGAAAGACAGGAACTTTTTTCTTTTGAGGTTGATCGTACAACCTGTAGAACAAGACTTCAGAGTTGTCTTTATTTATGTCTGAAGGGGCAGCTCCTAAGGTTTTGTGGTAAGTCAAATTGTAGGACTTAACCAAGTCGGGCAGCAAGTCAACCCATTTGTAGTTATTGAAATGAGAGAAACATCTCCACATTTTTCCTTGTAAAGTAGAGTTGAACCTTTCGGCTAAGGCACACTTCACGTCGTCGTTCTCTCCTGTGAAAAAATTGATGTTTCGATCTTCACAGTGTTTTTTGAAAATTTTGTTGACAAACTCTTTGCCCTTGTCAGTTTGAATTTGTTGAGGTTTTCTTTCTTTGCTCATTTTTTTGAAAGCCTCTGTCACGTCATCAGCTCTCTTACTTTTCACAGGTTGTCCAAAACCATACCTTGAAAAAACATCTATTCCCGCTAGAATGTACTGGTATCCTTTGTTTTCCTTTGAAAATTCTCGCATGTCTATGAGATCAAGTTGCCACTGTTTGTCTATGCCCCATGTTTGTGTTTTTCTTCTTGGAAATCTTCTCTTGTAAGGTTTGTGTCTGGTGTAAGCGTCTACATCTTCCAAAGCTTGTTCTATGTTTTTTTTCTTTGTTTTCTTGCAGTGATGACGTTGAAGTTTAGATACACTGGTGAAACTTCCAGGTTGTTCAGGATCTGTGTAAAACCTGAGGACATCTTTTTTCAAAGCCTTGTGCGCCATATAAACTTACGTCCAGTTCCTTTTTGACTTACTTTCCTCTTCTTAATAGGGGAAGCTCTTTTTAAGGGACTGGCAGCAAAGGAAGGACTGTGCCCTGCAAAAGCCGACTTGTTTTTGACAAATTTTAAGGTGGGGTTCAGCCTTTTAACTGCTCTCATGAAAACCTGGCTTCCTTTAGGTTGGTCCTTTTTCAAAGACTTTGGTCGGGCAGCAAAAGCTAACAAATCTGTTATGTCAGTTCCAGGCACACGTTCCCCGTTAACATATATTTCTCCGTCTCTGTTCCAATTCAAAATTTGACTTCCGTGACGAGATAATTCTCTGTAGAGATTTTTAGCAGTCGTTCTGTAAGTTGCGGGTATTCTTTCTTTTATGTCGGCGTCCATACCCTCTGTGTTGTCTCTTGCACGAGGTTTAAACCCTTCCTCCCCTTTGAATTCGTCTACACTCTCTCCGTCTGAATCGTCAGGAAGTGGTGGATCGTCTCTAGTCTCTGTGAAAGTGTCGTCATCATCGTCGCCGTCGTCGGTGTCTTCTAAAGAATTGTTCACACCCCTAGCTGCTGCTGCTCCTGCAGGGCCTTGTCCTACTGCTCGACTAGGATAGGGACCTTCCCTACGTTGTCCTAAGGCCTTGGCTTTTTTAGTTAAAATTCCCGACTTTATCATAAGTTGATTGTACTGTCTTAACTTTTCCTTCAGTTTGAGGTTAGGAGAGTTAAGCACCTCGTGTGCTTTACTTTGAAGGTGGTTCAGGACTTGAACCAGGCTGGAATCAGGAGTTAAACCTTCTCTTAAAAGTTGAGTGCTGTAGTACTGGTCTTGAACACTAGGTCCAGGCTGGGGAGGAGAGGAAGGACTAACAAAAGAAGGGCTTTTTTCTCGGGGAACGAGATCCGCCCTTACGAGGGCCATCCTTGAATAAGACATGATTTTTTATCGACGTGCTCCTATGAGACCTGTTATCAGGGGTAAGGCCAGACCCAAAATGGTTCCCAAAAATCCACCCTTTTGCTCAAAGGTTTTCCTCTTCTGCTTAACGGTAGCCTTGTGCCTTGTGACTGACTTGAGTTCTTTCTTGTAGGGTGATAAACGTTTGACTGCGTCTGACTCGTTACGCAACAGGTTTTTGTTCATTACGTTGACACAAATTTGACTCATCAACCTAATGACCTCATCGCTGAGGCCTTTGATAATGTGGGAACACTCTGCCGAGGAACACTTGGATATGTGTTTCAACAAGTGGTAATGTTTCCTTATTGTTTTAAATTTTCCTCCAGAAGCAGATCTTTTGGTCACCATTCTATCTTTTTCTTTTCGAAGCTGAAGCTTGAGGAATGAAAACCAAGGTGTTCCAAGGAGTTGTTATGCTGTTCCTTACCCTAAGCTCGTTAGGTGTGCTCTGCTTAAAGTCCAATAGGATGTATGAATGTTTCTCTTTGGTTTCTGAGTTATATACCTCCGTCAAAAAGGATTTCTGTCCTGGAAAGGCCTGTTTGCTGATGTGCCCTATTTGACTCATGTCTCTAGGGTTTTTAAAAACAACTAGGTAGTGTGCATTTAAGCTCAAGGTTCTGAAGGCAGGATTGTTGAAAAACAAGTTTTGAGTAATAAAAATTACACTTAAACTGCGATGGTGAGAGCCCACAGTGAAAAGTTTCATTATGGTGGGAACGTACTCGGGATCCATGAGATCGTCTATTACGACCAGTCCATGTTTAGTCACGTCTCTTTTATCCTTGAACAAAAAGTCTTCTGAAAGAAGACCTTTGTTGAACTTAACCCCCAACTTTACCATTTCGTCGAATCCATCTTGCCATTGACTGTAGCAGTAGTATATGTCGTGTATTTTTGGAGTTACAAGCTCGTCTACACCTTTAATCAACTTGAAAACAAGTTGACTTTTTCCACAAGAAGTAGGTCCAGCTATGATCATTGTGAAGGGGCTTTGTAGACGTGGGTCAAAAATGATCTCCTTTTCCTTGTGATCCATGTTGGACGATATCTTAAACCAAAGTGACCAAAGGAGCAACCTCATCCTCTTTTAAATCAGTAGAACCCTCGTTCAAACCTTCCACGTAAAGAGCTACATCAAAAAGTCCCATGTTGTTTAGACTGGCTATAAGGCAGCTTGGATGAGATATTTCTCTATGTTTCCTAACCATTAGGACTTCGAAAACAGGATTTGTGACACCTTTTTTCCCTGGAACAGGGGTGGATATGACGTCAAGTTCAAGGTCGGTCAATCCAAGTTGAGTTCCCAGTTTCCTCCAGTCAAGCATTTTTAACTTGTCTGCCAGGTTGACGAACAAAGTATCAACTTTCCACTGTTCTGGAGGTATTTCACAATGGTCCACTACGTTGTAATATCCCATGTACCATCTACAATAATCAGTCAGATCGTAACGACCTATGTCACTTAATGCATGTCTTAATACCATCCACTTGCAACGCACGTTCTTTCTGCTCCATGAAATAAGCATTTCTCTCCCCATAGAACGAAGAGACGGTGTTTTTTCCATGTAATCCATTAAACTTAGTCTAAGTCCTAAGTAAACCCCTAATCGAGGGTAGTCTTTTTCCGATATTTTTTCACTGATCTTGAATAACAACTCGTCCGAAAGGTGAAACTCCATAGCAACCAAAAAAAAGGTGTTCAGCAAGTAAGGTAGGCAGGTAGGTAGGCAGGTAGGTAGGCAGGTAGGTTATGACAGGCTAGAAAGCATACAGTTAACTTATATAGGGTAGGGTAGGGTAGGGTAGGGTAGGGTAGGGTAGGGTAGGTGGGTGGGTAGTTTAGGTGGGTGGGTGGGTGGGTTAGGTGGGTTATTTGGGCGGCCAGCCCGGGCCAACAAGCCCCAAACCCCCCATACTTGAGGGGTGCCCCCACCCCCCCACCCCATAGTTTTTTAAACCCACCCCAACCCATTCCTACCCTACCCTACCCTACCCTACCCTATATTATCCTACCCTATTCTACCCTATTCTATATATCTCTTCCATTCCCTTCCCCCTGTTTAGGTAAGCCTGTTACATCGTTCTTCGTTCGTTTAAATTTGTTATGATGTTGAGTGTAAAGCAAGCTGATTGTGGTGAAAACAGTGAGTAAGGGAGATAAGCTGGGTGCACCACATAGCCAGATAAAACCAAACTTTTTCTTTCTCCTGTCAATGGACCATTCTGGGTATTATATTTATTTTCCATATTTACTAAATTCTTCGCCATATAAAACCTGAGCTCTGCCCATGATCCACACTCAACAATCTCCTGCATTCCCCAACAGGAACCAGGATGTATTACTCATGACAAACGTGCCTCCTCCATGACACTCTGTGACATAAGATACAAGGATGTAATAACATTCCAACCTTATCTACGCATACACAGTGTAACTGGAGGAAGTGCGATCCACCTGTGGTGCCATATTTGGAATGAGAGAATATTTCACAATCTCCTCTCAATACTCATCAACATGACTAACTCACAGGTGGCAATCTCTCCCTATGACACGTGTCCCTATTTCATTGAGCCACGTGTATAGAATATTTCACAACACTGTGAGCTGCTCAAGTCTTTCATATAAAAGGCAGCCTGAGCAGCTCCCAGTCATCTCTCCCAACTTACACCTTACACCTATACCTAGAACCTACGACAGGTTGAGCTATAGGATCAGAGGCAGAGCTTAGATCTTGGCGAGTGTTATCATTGTTACCACCTTTATGAAACACTCATGTCAGCTACGCAATAAAAGGATCAACTGAACTTCCCTGGATTCCGTGTACATTCACTTCACCACATGTAACCGTCCGTTGACACGATGGTGGATGAACCCTCCAAGAATATCCCACTACCAACCTCTCATTAAACATGAGCAATAGTGAGACATCACCTAAGGAGCCAGCTTCAGAACAACGCACCTTTACATCACCTGGGCTAGACGCGCCCAACCACCCCACAAGTGATACTACACATCCCCTCCAGAGACAAACTTCATCTCCAGACGCACTGACATTGGATCCAGTTTTACCTATAGCACTGCAGGCCCACGTATTACAACCTGTGAGTACCGGTATTGAACAATTTTCCTCTACAATAGTGGATCACAACACTGGAGCACACACCAGTACCCCAGTATCACTACCTGCACCAGGATTAGACATCACCTTACCTGGTTACTCACAAGTGAATTCACCGCCACTAAGACTTTCTGGTATAACTAGCCCAACCTCTGAAGTACCTGTGGACAATACACAAAGCCACCTGTACCTCGACCCACACCTGGAGGACAGAACACCAGAGCTTCAAGCTGCCCTCCAGGACATCACTCCCCCACAACCCAAAACACCTAGTGCAGCTGCATCTGCAGCACAAACTGACCCAAGTGTAACTTCACATAAACCACCAGTTTGTGAGGAGCCAGTGGTTGTAGACACAGACTCTGACGCTTCCCTAGACGCTGATTACTGGAGAGACAGAATCGGATCAGCAGTTTCTAGGTGGAGAGCAGCCTATGAAAACGGTGTAGGCAGGGTTTCCAATAACGACTCTGGACACCCGGTAGGAGACAACCCAAACTTCTCACTCAACATTAATAGACTACTGGACGCGTGGCTTGACCCTACCGTTACCCAGCCAAACCGATACCAATCCACTTCTGAGGAGGAGGACCTGTACCCCCCACCTGTGTACACACCTACACAGCCACTTAGAACCAGGTCAGTGGACTCACCACCAAGACAAGGCTCTAGATTTAGAAGGAGGGCCCAATCAAGTTCACCTCTTAGAAGAAGAACCCCCACTGGTTACAGACTACTGAGAAGTGTGGACGGAGCTACAAGCAGGTCTCACCTCGTAGCTACAACCCCGCTACTCAACAGAGGCAATAGGACGCCTTACAACTCACCTCTCCTCATCAATTCACCTGGAGAAGATACTGAAGTGACTTTTCCCCGCCGACCCAACATGGCAATGCCCAGAGGTCACCCCCCTCAGTATGACCAGGAGGACATGAGAAGAAGTCTTGTCAGAGACTGTACAAGCGCTGTCAGCGAATCACTCTCTGAGCTACTGGCCAAGCACGTGGGCACCCTATCCACTGAGATTAAAAATCATGGACAGGAACACTCAGACCAATTGGCCAGAGTACACCTCAGGTTAGATGACATGGAACGTTGGAAGGAGCATATGGAAAGCAACACCGCCCATAATTTCAGGCAGGCAGAGCAGAGCAATATGGAAGTTCTCAGAAGATCCGAGGATTTCACATATCAAATGACTGACCAGCTCAGCAAAAATATGGACTCAATGAGGCTTGACCTGATGAGAGCCATTCAAAGCCATTCGAACGGCGCCGACGCCACCAACTCCAACCAAACCGCCACCAGCGCCCAAGGTAATCCAGAGCAGGTACAATCCACTCCTCCTTACCCCACGGCACCTGACTACAGTACCAGCCACAATGACATGACAGGAGCAGGTATGAGCCCACCACATGCCCTCAACAATCAATACACAGCATCACATGCACTGCACCAATTTCCAACAGCTGGTGCACCAAACACCCACCAGGGGGCGACAACGTCTTGTAACACAGCGCCTAATCCAAACCAACACGGCGGCCATGTGGTTAATGGTGTTTACAGTCCCCAAGGACACACAAGCAACCATTCTGGACTACCATATCCTCCTAGGTATGATCATATAGCACACTCCACACCGGTAGTGCACCAGGGAGGATACCATGGCGCTGAGTACACCAGATTCCCCCCTAGTAGAATTGACAGCGACAAGCTCACATCTGCCCAGCTAGGATCATTCAATAAGCCTGAACCCTTTGACAAACCAACGCCCTACAGGTCTGCAGCAAAATTTCTGACTGAATTTAAATTCTTCATAAGGAATGTGCACGCCAAGAGGCCCGACCTACATGCAACTTGCCTGTACACCTTTCTCAAAGGAAGGGCAGCTCAGTGGTTTTTCAGCAATATAATGGACAAGCCCATCATGCAAAACAATGACGCCGTCTATGAAGCTTTCTTGGCGAGGTTTGGCACTCCCGACCTCAGCACCATCCTCAAAGGATACAGAGCCAGGAAGCAAAAGCCAAATGAAACCACTGAGGACTACCTAGCAGACATGACCATGTTGTTGTCCAACAGCAGCCTGGACGAGGCCTCACAAGTGGACTACCTTGTAAATGGCCTCAGACCCGAGCTGAAAAATGTTGTTGTAGCCAAATCTCCCAAGACCTTGCTGGAAGCTGAACAATTGGCCATAAATCAAGAACTAAACCTCGAGGCCATAAAAATTGCTCAGAACAGCTCAGCAGAGTTATGTGCTGTAGGCTACAACAAGAACGACGACAGATCCAGAAAGGATAAATATCAGCGCGACCACAAGAAAGAAGACAGACTGCCCAGTAGCAATTACAACAAACAGTATGAAAATAAATTCAAAAACGGCTACAGAGGAAGGTCCAAATCTTCAGACAGATCCAATCCTAAGGACTACAGATCTAATTCCAAAAATAGATCCGACTATAAGTCCCCAGGAAGAGATAGGTCAAAAGATAGATCAGATCAAAGATCAAGATCCTCTGATAGCAACAAAAGTTTCGTCTTCATACCAGTTGCTGGACAGCCAAACAACAATAAAAACGTCTTCTTCATGGTCCCAGCTGACTTCACCATCCCAGATAATTGGGTACAACAGTCATTAAAGAAGTCCAGAGATCCAACCCCAGGCAGGAATTACTCCAGGAGCCATTCAGGATCTCAGTCTGAGGCAGACAATGACAGCCCCAACAACACACAAGATGAATAGGGATCAGGGGAAGGCACTCAAGCACCTAGTGACCCCGACCCCAACCGGACCACGACCATCGAATTATCCAAGGACACTTCTCAAGATGCTGATGCACAAATGAATTCAGTAGACTCCCAATCAACCAGTTCGGATTATACCAACTTCTTGAATACCAATGAAACTTCAGACTCCAGTGATGACGAGGACGAGTACGAGGACCAGAGCCAAAGGACCTCAATCCTGAAACTGAGGATCAAATCTGAGCAGTATGGGCAGCAAGGTAAGGCCATTTACGTTGATACAGAATTAACCAAAGGTGCAGTCTCTGTAGACATAAGTAACCACTTGTATAGAGCTCTTGTTGACTCAGGCGCCTCACTTTCTTTTATTAGCCAAAAAAGGGCTGACAAAATCGCGAACACACCAAATTTTAGACACGGCAGATGCGCGCGACTGACAGTTTTATTGGCTGATAAAACCCCCATCCAAGTAAATCACTCCATGACTGTAACTTTCCTCATTGGTGGCCATGAATTCAGATCCAGATTCCATGTGGTACCTGAACTGAACCATCCCCTAATTTTAGGAGTAAACTTCATGACCAAATACAAAGCCAAAATTTCCTTTGGACCAACTCCCCCATCGCCCAATTACATCAGGGCAAACAAAAATGTTGATATTCCACCAAACACTGAAGCCACTTTCAACGCGGTTGTGATAGGGAATAGCAACATTGTGGGAAAAACTGGATTGACTGAGAACTCAGGTTCTACCCTACCGGTACTTATTAAGCGCGCCATAGTTAAACCTAGATCAGACCTTAAGATAGTACCAGTGACGGTAGCTAACCCAAATGACTTCCCCATCAAGATAAAAAGACACATGAACCTCGGTGTATTTAGACTTTTCAATATCAAAAAGGCCATACCCATTGGTGCACTCAACAGCGCCCATTCACTCAACAGTGTAACAACAGAAAAGGACTTATTCCCAATCAATTGTGGAGAGGATCCTATGGACCAACTCCCCAAAGGGAACGAACCTTTGAAGTACAAAATCTGTGAAAAACTCTCTGAAATTCAAAGACAACAGATCAAAAACATTGTTGAGGCCAATAGGCAAGCCTTTGTCCTAAACGAAAGCGCCATAGGTCTCAATGTAGAAAATGAGGTCAGGCTGGAATTAAAGCCAGACTTCAAACCCTGCAACAGACCGTCGTATAGGATGTCCCCTCACAAAGAAATTTTTCAAAGGGAACTCCTGAAAAAACATTTAGAACAGGGGATAATAGAAGAGTGTACCAAACCCTGTGAGTGGAACTCACCTGCCTTTTTAGTGCCAAAACCACAAGGTGACAGGTCAGTAGCCTCTGGTTGGAGAATTGTAGTTGACTACAGATGGGTAAATGAGAATTTAAAAACTTTCTCTTACTCATTCCCCAGAGCTGACGACCTCATGCAGCAGATAGGCAGAACGGGCGCCAAGTATTTTTCCAAATTGGATGTCTACAGCGCCTACCACCAGATTCCCCTAGCAGAAGAATCTAGGCCACTTACCACCTTCTCTGCCAATGGCACGAGATACATGGCAAAAGTTCTCCCCATGGGACTCAAAACTTCAGGCCTATCCTTCATGAATGTAATGGAGCAACTTCTCATGAAATGCAAGTATAAAAATGCTGTAGCATATGTAGATGATGTAGCCATTTACAGCCCCACGTGGGAAAGGCACTTACAAGATCTGGACGAGGTTTTAAAACTTTTCATCAGAGGTAACATCAAACTGAAATCAGAAAAGTGTGAATTTGGAACTACCAAAATGGAATTTTTGGGTTTCAATGTAGACCAGCATGGTTTGTCACCATCCCCGGACAAAATAGGACCTGTCAAAACCTTCCCTCCACCTAGAAACATCCATGATCTTAGATGTTTCAATGGTATGGCGCAGTTTTACAAAAGGTTCATCAGAGGTTTTGCTCATGTCATGAAGCCCCTTTATGAGGCGACAAAAAGCACCTTTAAATGGACCACTGAGTGTCAGAGAGCCTTTGAGAAAATTAAAGCGGCTATCTGTACTGAAGCTGTGCTGAAATTCCCGGACTATAATAGACCTTTTGTCATTTTTACTGACTCGAGCAACTACAGCCTAGGAGCTGTAATCACTCAAGTAGACGACCATGGTTTCTATAGACCGATTGAATTTGCAGGGAGAGGCTTGACACCTCAAGAGTCTAGGTATGGGATAACTGACAAAGAACTGTTAGGAATAGTTTTTGCAGTCAAAAAGTTCCACCATTATGTGGATGGAACTCACTTCAAAGTATACTCGGACCACACCGCCCTGGTTTCCCTCTTCAACAAAAAGGAAAACATAACCAATGGAAGGTTAGCCAGGTGGGTCGACACAGTCATGTCCTACGACTTTGAAGTCAGATACCTGCAAGGCAGAGCCAACATTGTGGCAGACTTCCTTTCCAGAAGGAAGTACCCACCCAGCTCTGATGACCCAATTCCCATCAGGTCTCAAGGTAGGATAATACTCCCTCCTAAATCAGTCAGATTCTCCGACATTACCATGACCAAAGTCTTCAAATCAAACGACCCAATTCCCAAAAATCCAGTCCTCATGGGACCACCTAGGTCCATACTAAAAGGAGGACAGATTTGGGGTAGCACTTCAAAGAAGCCAAAGGGTGTGATCGCAAAGAAAGGCAGCTCTGAGAGAGAAAAACTCAGCTCCAATCAAACTGTGCCCGAGCTTTGCATTCTAACTCGATCTAAAGCCAAGTTACCAGACCCAGTCACACCCCCTCAGCCCAGCAAATCAACCAGAAGTAAACAGACCCGCCCCCCTAAGGTCAAGGACACCAAGACCAAATCAAGGGGCAGACCACCTAAATCTAGGTCACCCAGAGTATCAGTGAAATTAGCTAATACAAGAAGGGCTAAGTTATCACACAAAGTGCTACCCATGGCTGAACGAGCGATAAGCCAGCTATGCAAACACCACTCCCTAACACCATCCAGGGAGACACTGATACAGGCACAGCAGGAGGATGTTTTTTCAGACTCCATGCTGTCATACATCAATAAGGGTGAATTACCAGAGGACCCAAGCCTTAGTAAACAGATACTGCTAAACCATGACCAGTTCATGATTTTAGACGAAGTTTTATTCAGGATCACCAAATCAACCTATGGAGACAGTTTGGAGCCTACACTACAAATAGTGATGCCAGAAAAATGGGCAGAATCACTAATTGAGGCCACACACTGCTCACCATTAGGAGGACACCTTGGTCCCACTAAAACGTATGCAGCAATCAGATCCAGGTATTATTGGCGTTCCATGTTCAAACATGTTTTTGACTACTGTGGCACTTGCCACACATGTCTCACAACAAAGAAAAGACCAAAACATCTGAGAACCCCAATGACCCTGAGAGACCCTGTTTTAACAGCCTACACTCACCTCACCATGGACACCATCGGTCCTTTCACACCTGCTGTGGATGGATCCTCATTTATCCATGTCGTCACAGATCATGCTACCAGGCACATCACTGTTTGGTCCACAAAGGATAACACCAGCGCCGAAGTAGCGCTAGGATTTTTCCAAAGGGTTATCTGTGTTTTTGGAACCCCATCGGTCCTAAACACAGATAACGCAAAACAGTATGTGTCCAAATATTTCACATCTTTTTGTGATAAATTCGGCATCAAACATGTGACAGGGAGTGCACATTGGTCAAAATCACAAGGTCTATGTGAGCGTCAGCATCAAACAATAGAATCTTCACTCAGAGCCTTTGTCTCCAAATCACAGAAACATTGGTCGACCTTCCTACAGGCTATAGCATTTAGCATAAACAACACCGTATGCAGCGTGTTAGGATACTCACCCAATCTTTTGGTGTTTGGAAAGCAATCACATCTCCCAACTGAGTCCTCCCTGTCATTGGTCAAACAAACTGAAGAGATCAAAGACAAGGAAAAATTGGTCACCGCCTTACTTAGCTTAAGAGATGACATCCAACTTAAGGCAGCTGAGAGCATGGTCAAACACCATAAAAAGATGAAAGCCAGATTTGACGCCACTGCCTCCCCATGCACCTACAACACAGGCCAGCTTGTGTATTTACACATACCTAACCTGTTGGTAAAACAAACGAGCAAAAAGCTGCAGCCCACCTATAGTGGACCATACATCATAATGAAAATGACCTCACCAGTAACTGCAAAATTAAAAAGGCTACAGGATGGTAAAGTATTGAAAAAATCAATACATGTATCTAGATTAAGGAGACCAATCACCAAGGCTAGCGCCAAGGCTGTAATCAAAAGACTGCAGTCTGGGCCAATCAACACCTTGTATGACCCTGATCTAGATTCCACCCATATTGGTGAACCAGAATCCCCCGCAGTCAAAAAGAAAAGAGGACGACCTGCAAAGAAAGGACTTGTCACCTTTGCCCCTTCCCCAAAGAAGAAAACAAAGAAAAAGTCCACGAAAAAGAAATAGATTTTCAGAAAACACGCATTTTTTTTCCCCTCCTTTTTCACCCCACAACACCCACCACAATCCCCCCCCACATTTATACACACCCCTCTACCTTCACCCAAACCGGTGGCAATTTTGGCCACGTGTTATTTCATGCAGTGATGTTTTTCCCCCCACAATTTTTTTTATTCTCATCTTATTATCCAAACCGCATACCAACTACCTTCAACGTCACAATTTCTACACAATACCCCAAAAGCCTTCTGGCTTACTTCTACTGATGGGACATTGTCAAGAATTTTATCTAGGATTTGAGACTCAGACAGTCATATAATGATTGATTAAGGTTGGCACGCCACATAAATTACCCAAGGTCACAGCGTATTCTTGGTTCGTGAATCCTAATTTTAGGAACACGCATGCGCCGGTTTGTTACAAGCTCAGGGCTCCTCTATACCTTAAAGTATTACCAAATGACCACCTATTGTAGGAGAGCAGCACCTAGACATCCTGATCCGTGTTTATGCCTCTGTTTACCATCAGTACTGGAATGTTTGGTGAGACACTTAATCAAATAATTCAGCACAGTTCCCTGCTGTGTTATCATAACAGGAACAAGTGCACCCCCACAAGCTGACTAATCTCAGCACCACAACCATCAACCCCCCATTATAACTACAATATTCAGATCACCCAATGATCATCCACGCCCCTCTAGAAGGCCCATCAAATTTGCATATCACAATGTACAAGTGTATGCAAACCAACCAATAGCTAGGCCCCGTGCCATATATGGGTGAGACATACCTCATCGGGAGGCACGTAATGAGGAATTAGCCAACCTCATGAAATGCTTATAAGCCTCACACCACCCCCATCTTATCCACTTCCAAAACAATAACCAAACTCACCACATCCAGCCACCATGGAGCAAGCATCCGGAGACCACAGGACCCAAGTGTCGGGACTGCCATGCAACAAGCCCAGGTAGGATCGGTCTTATGTGTCCATTAGTAGCGTCATCAATCGTTCTAGCATGACAATGATGGAATCTACCATCATGTTGCCCAGATACCCATTACATGCCAATGGTAGTGTGCGCCCAGAGTGCTTTGTAAAATGCAATAGTTGAATTTGCAGTCCTTTTTCAAAACCATGTATGGCAGTCTGACTTTTCACAACCTTATTTATCAACCTCTTGACAAAACCCCCCACCAGCCCATTCATCTATCTTAGTCTAACAACGAACCTACCAAAATTTTTTTTTTCTTATTATTCACAACAGCCTTAGAGCCCCAGAGATTAGACATGGAGCAAACTCAGGGTGGACCATCCACAGTCTTTTAGGCCCAAACGGCATCAAAAGTAAGGCCATGGATCTGTTCGAGATCAGAATAACTATTATGGAGCACAAAGACATGATCAAACGTATATCCAGCGACGACTTAGGTGTATACCTAAACAACAAAACAGTTAAAAAAGAGCTCACCCTACAAGACCCAATTGTATTGTCGGCCACCAAGGCCATGATATTCGATCTATGCAAAGATTTCCCCACAGTCCCATTGTGGGACAGATTCAGTGAGGAAACATCAAGCTATATAGCACTCCTATGTGCCAGGACTCTGATTACCACAGAGAAACCACTTAAAGAGCTACCAAGATATGAAACAGGTATCGGCAGATACAATGTCATTATCCAATCAACAAATCTTCAGACTCAGCTGGCAACGTTTGAGATGGCTAGATACTCCCACTTATACAGTTAAATCTATCAACCCTGAATTGACCCATTCTACCTCCCCCCCTTTTACACATTTACGACGTGAAAAATCAATTACTCCCCTTCAATTCATTTCCCCTTTCAATTATCACGACCTTTTTAAATGACTAAGATAAAGACATCCTGCTAGTTAAGGCATCAGCCTAGCAAACTGATAACCTTTTAAATAAACACGTCCAAAAACGCCACATTCACACTACACTTAACCAAGTACACACCCAAACACGGACGACCACCGCCCAATCTACACAAACATACCTCACACAAAGCCAACCCCCCCCCCAACCCCACCCTTAGAACACCCAACTCACCCCAGACAACAGTCCTATCTCAGTCTCTATGATCAATCTCTCACAAGCTTATCTAGATTTCTATTTCTAGGACAGCAGCCTCCTTGGCAGCACTCCTCCTAATTTTGTGCGCCCAGACCCACCAGTCAGGAGCACAGATTTTGTAACCAATGAAGAAACCATCTTCAGGCCAAACTATGGTGTTTTATTCACTAAAATACCCCAGAAAATGATCTCAGGATATATGGATTACCCATTAGTTTTCACTTTAGACCTATCTTTCAATCAATCCTTGCAGCGACCGGACAAATTAACCTCCCTAATCAGCAAAAATGCCCCAAATTTTATTTTGGAAACCGCCCAAACTTTAGACCTAATTTTGGCAAATCTCTACCAAAAATCTCAAAAATCTTTAGCCCTATTAATAAAATTTTTGGAACATCCCCAAACTAGGTCAACCAGAGGCGCCCCAGGACAAATCATAGGTGATATTTTAAGAGCATCAATTGGCTTAAGCACGCAACCTGAAGTAGACTTGTTGAATTCCGAAATGTCCGACCTAGAGAAAACTCTAGCCACCAAAATGCACGTGGTAGAATTAGCCACACATTTTCTCTTGAACATTTCTGAATTTAATTATCAATCTTTAAGTATTTTCTCCAGCATGCAAAATGATACGGATGACGCCCTGGCGCTGCTCAGCTCCAACCTCCATCTGTTGACTAAGAATGTATCAAACATCTTATTCAACCTGGAACAACAGAGCAGACAGGACACCTATCATTCGATGTTATTTACCACTGCTAACTCTCAAATTGAAGCGCTAATGAATCTGCAAAATGATTTAGACACCCTACTGGACTCACTAACCACTCTAATGGAAGGCGAGCTACCTCCAAAATTAATTCCACATAAAGTCATGGAAGATGGACTTAATAATCTATCAAGCTCTTTGTATGAATCCAACAATGGTATCAAAATTCTAAATGTACCCACCGGTTTCTACTACCAAAGGAGAGTGCATGTGCACTGGCAGGACCAAAACAAACTTTACATCACAGTGCCTATACCCATAGGGCTGGGGGACAACATCTACTCCATATATAGAGCGGAGGCCTTCCCAGTCCCATTTGATACCACCAATGTAAACACTACTGGGTTTACACGAGTACAGCCATTGCCTAATTATATAGCCATGTCTGCTTCCCAGTCACACTACATTGAACTGGATCACTCTGACTTAGATCTCTGTGACGTAAATGTTTTCATAACATGCAACCTGCCCCTGCCCATGTTATCTCCTAGGCACCCCACCTGCAGCTTATCCTTATTTTTAGACCTACCTGACGCTGTACATAACACCTGTAATTTTCGGGTCCACATGACAGTACAAATTCCCAACATTGCTAAGCCCATCTCCCAAAACTCCTACTTGCTCATCACTAGCTTTTCACCTTCAATAATGCAATGCTCAAACTCAGGCCAAATTAAGATCAGAAATGCAGCCTACTCTATTATTTCAGTACCATGCCTCTGCTCAGACCTGTCCTGCGCCCAAAACTTTACTTTAGAACCTATCGCCAAAGTGCCCTTCAACTTGCCTCTATGGCAGCATTTTGGTAACCCGCCAAACAACATATCAGGAGTAACCATAGCAACCACTCCGACCCACCTAGACCTACCAAATTTTCAGCGCCTGAAGCGCCTTCACAACCAAAAATTCCTACCCCTATTCAAAGACATTTTAGACTTACAAATACTTCTCTTCAGCTTTTTGGGACGCCTACAGAAACTGCATGTACTATTGTCGAGTGAAAAAAGTTAACTTGATATTGCATGATTGGTGTATAGGAGTATATCAATTGCACACTGAACCTGGCTGCCCAAGACACTACACAAGGTACACTTTAGGAAGTGTAAGAAAGTTTGCTCTTACTCTCCAAGAGTTAGAATGTAATCCCATAGTAGGAGTGTTTTGTCAGTGTAATTGTAAACTGGAAGTATCTGCTATTGCTAAAACTATTTGTTTCACATGTCTGCAGGTCTCACTGGAACTTCACGCCTTAAGTATACCTGGAGTGAGAAATCATTTCTCCTTCGAGGTAAACTTTAAGGATGGTTTTTTATCTGGTCTTTTACCTGGACCCAAAAACAGTCAAACTTACTTCCTGGCCCAGGCTTTGTTCGAGCATGCTATATCTAACATAGCCAAACTTAACAGTTATTGTTTCCACAACACATGGAAAACTAGTCTCACTGGTCAAAGCTGGTATCAAGCAAGTAAATTCACACACAACAAATGTTTCTGTAGTATATGTGCACGCCCCGGAAATGGAAAATCTGTCTTCATCTGTAAATATTGTGTCTAATAAAAATATAATCTGTTATGTGAAATGGATGAGTTGTGTTTTATTTTAATGCATGAAATGAAGAGACATAACAAAATGAGTCATAAGTATTGCGTAAATCCATAAAAGTATTGCATCAGAACATTGTGTAAATTCTTACAAGCATTGCGCAATGCACCCTCATACGTAGGTCATACGTTTTTGCAAGTAGGTTAGTAGGTCACTTCCGGTTTGCAAGTAGGTCAACCCTAGGTATTGCGCAATTCTTTTAATTTATGCAACTAGGTCAGGTCACTAGGTCAAATGGAATCCAGCTCTCTGATTGGTCGAAAATACTAGGTCAAGACCTTATGACGTCACTTCCTGTCAAATCCAGCCCTCTGATTGGCTGAAACTAGGTCACTTCCGGTCTACCAGTAGGTCATGACCTAGTTAGTAGCTAATCCATTGCGCTGACTTTGCATGTATATACTACTCATGCTTTAGCAACCAAATTCCCTTCATTACCTGAAAGGAATCCGGAATTAGATAATCTAATAGCTAAAAGTCATGTCGAGACGGATGTGCAACATGAAGCCTTAACTGACTTGCTAGACAAGTATAAAAAAGCTTTTGCAGTGACAGGTGAAAAATTGGGACGCACTGATCAATAAAGTACTTCATACAGTTGACACCGGTGAAAATGAACCTCTTAAGATTACATATAGGAGAGCTCCTCTAGCCAAGAAAAAGGTTGCTGAGGAAGCTAAAATGCTTGAACAGGATGTTATCATACCATCCTCTAGTCCTTGGTCTAGCCCTGTGTGCATGGTGACCAAGAAAGATGGTACCATAGATTTGCATAGATTACCAAAAGTTGAATGGTATGACCAAGAAGAATTTATATCCTTTGCCACGGATTGATGAGACTATAGACTCCCTTGGAGGCAATCAATGGTATTGCTCTTTAGACTTACAATCCAGGTATTAACAAGTGGGTATGCATCTGAAGGATATGGAAAAGACTGCATTTTCCAGTCATGTCGGACTATTCCAATATAAGTTGATGCCGTTTGGGTTATGTAATGCACCCGGGACATTTGAAGCCATGATGGAAACTTTATTAAGTGATGTATTATGGAAGAAATGTCTAGTCTATTTAGATGATGTGATAGTCTTTGGTAAGGCTTTTGAGGAATGCTTAGAAAATTTAGGTTTGGTTCTAGAAAGAATCATGTCTAATGGTCTTAAGCTGAAGCCTAAGAAATGTGATCTCTTTATGAGATCTATTAACTACTTAGGAAGAATAATCTCAAATGAGGGGATTAAAGCCGATATGGAGAAACTGGATACTGTGTCAAATTGGCAGTCACCCACGAATGCAAAAGAAGTCCGATCCTTCCTTGGTTTTTGTTCCTATTATAGGGACTTTATACCAGGATATTCCAGGGTCACCTTTCCTATACAGAGTTTGTCCCACTTGACACCTGGACTTAGGAAGGAACATTTTCCCTAAAGATCCGAGCAAGATGAGGCCTTTATATAAATAAAGGATTTGTTTGCCAGTACACCTGTGTAGGGGCCGGCATCGTTGTATATATATTAGTGCGGTTCATCCGAGAGACGTGCTCGTGTGGTACTCGTTCCTTCTATGCCAACCAGGTGTCGCTTCGCGATACCCGTTTGGTACAAGAGGGGGCAGCACCATGCCTCGCGTCCAGCTTCTACTAAGAAGCCGGACAATCCGCAGAAGGGGACTGGACCTGGTCCAGTCAAGACGTATACCTGGCATAGAGATTACGTGAATAAAAGGCCTACCCGAGCGGTAGGGGTGATCTGCGGCTTTGCCCAACCCGAATCTCTCGTGTTGTGTTGGTACCTTTAGTGATAAGCGAGCCAACGAACCACCCAACATTTAAGTCGATATGAACCATTACACTGGTGCCATGACCAGTTGGTTCGGGGGTGGAGCGCGGCCAAACGGCCGAAAGCCTTGGTGAACCCAATGCGGATCCCTCAAGCCTTGGGCTGGAGGGATTCGAAGAGGATGACTTTACATCCCAGCACTTGTTGTTAGACTGGAAACCGGGTCAACAACATGTGTTTAACCCGGAAGGTGTCCCAACTGTTTTCTCGACACCCAGTCTAACAGACGGTGCCACCAGAAATGGGGATGGTATCGTTAAGTTGTACCCGGGCACACCTCAACAGGTTGCTGCGGATACAGGATTGTTCAGCGGGGTACTTAAACCCGCAAGTCTAAACTTGAGCGATTGGTCCCAAGTATTGACTAGCAGACGCCAGCTTGGACCCAAGATCCCAGCAGGCTCGGCTAGTATCTTGGTTACTCCAAAAGCCCAAGGCCCAATGCAGCGTACCCCGACCCCGGCGGGCGCTGCAGTATATGGGGCAACCGGGTTGGCCCCACTAATAACATCGTCCGATCATGATAGCGACGATGGTAAGGATGAAGAAGACCCGAAGGGCTCTTCAACCTCGTTGAAGGCAAGGCCTCGAGATACATTGCCGAGAAGCTCGGAAATGCATTCTCTAGGACTTTCTTTAGATGAAGGCTTGTCTGACTCCATGTTTAACCCTGGAGGCAGCCGCAAGTCTATATATGGACGTCGGATGGGCCCCGGGTATAAGACTACCGTGACCTATTTGAAAGCCAAAGAACAGGTCGAGCTACAGGCTAAGAGACAGCATGAACGATTCATAGCTGCCCAAAAGAAAATAGAGGAAGAGACTAAGGAAGGGATCGGAAAACTCCGTTCTGTCGAACAGGAGGCGATTCTAAAGGAATCCGACCTGAAGTATCGGTCATCTTTGTTAGCCCATCGATTGGAGCTAAAGGAGAAGGACGAGAAGGATAGAAAAAGTAAGTTGGCTGACCTAGAACTCGAGGAAGCCAATAGACTCAGAGCAATTGACAAGGCTAGAGCCGAGGAAGTTGCTAAGGCCTGGGATGTAAGCAGATTACAATCTGAGTTGCATGCCATGGAGGAAAAGCTGAAGAAGCTTCAGCTCCGAAAAGCGGAGACAGAAGCTAAGTTGGTCTCGGAACAAGCCGAGATCCGAAGAGAGACCAGTGAGTACCAGAGGTCTCAGAAGGAAAAAGGTGAGAAGTATCGCTTATTAAAGGGTACTTTGAAACGGGAAGCAATAGCCGCCCAAGATAAACGCAATCGAGCTGTAGCAGATAATGAAAAGATCCGATCCGAGATCTTATCTGAAAATGCGCAGCTAAGAGAGGAACAGAGGAACCTTACCACCGATGTAGCTACCCTCACAATAAATAAGTCTGCATGCGAATATTCCCCCGGCGAGTAAGGACCAAAACCCTAACTCGACTTTTGTCAAACAAGGAGACCCAGTTTCCTGTTCGACTCCAAAGCATCCGGCGTATAATCCATTTGTTAATGATAATGCGACACGGAATGTAGATCAAGGGGGAGTATATATCAGGACCCAAGATAAGCACGGCCAAACTAGTAGAGTCCGGATCAGTGAGGTCCCGATAGTCCACAATTTGGACCTGGACTTCGTGTCTAGGGATTGTTCTGACACTAGTGCGGAAACGAGTGGGTTCCACATACATGTGGGGCAGACAGATAATGTCGGGTTGGGAGCAGGTAATACCAGCAACCAACAGAACCCACCAAGCAGTGGTAGCCAACCTAACCAGGCAGGTCCGCCGCCTAATGACGGTAGTCACGGCGGCGCTAATGATTCTAGTACTCAGGGTGGGGATGGTGCCTCGGGTAACGGCCCCAACGCAGGTAGCGATGGTGCCTCGGGTATCGGCCCCAACCAAGGGGGTGGAGGCTATACAAACTACAGTGGTTCACAGTGGACGTATAACCATCCACCACCACCACCGCCAAACAATACAAGCTTTGGTGGAATGGGAGGCAATCAAACCTTGAATGAAACCAAGGTGATTGAATGGAGCAAACAACAATGCACTAGATTGATGTATGCTCACAATTCAGCCCGAAGGGTAGCTGTCATTCCGGAGGAATACGACGGTACTCGACCATGGAAGAATGGTTTGAAGACTTCATCGATGTGATGAATTGCAATGGATGGACCCCATACGAGGCCAAGCCTCATCTTGTAAGATGCCTAAAGGGTGGACCGTGTCGCATGGCCGTAGAGCAATGGCGGACCTGGTACGGTCTCGTTGGGAGCTTTGAGCAGTTAGTTGAATCTGCTAGTGGACTGTTGTGTAATATGGTCAAGGAGGATCCGATGGTTTGTTTTAAGAAACGGACCCAGAAACCAAATGAAGCTTTCAGAGCATACGGTATGGAATTGCATGCTCTGTTAAGTAAGGCCAGACCCGGTGCAGAAAACCAGGACTGGTATATGGACGATTTAATTACCCAATTCGTCAAGGGTCTGAGAGACCGAGACAAGCAGATCGCTGCTAGAGATGCCTGGAAAGAGGGTATAACACTGCACGGCATATTTAATGGTATAGATATGGCTGTGAAGAAGCGAACGATGTTAGCTGGAGACATCCCGAATACCACGGGTTCGACTCCAGTATCGTCGGTGGTTCAGCGATCCGAGGTAGAAAATACCCCGGATGACTTTGAACTTATTGACATCGAGCAGAAGGATGGCACCTTTTGCTCGATGCAACTTAGGAAAAAAACTTCTGGCAGGAAGTACATTCCAAGGAAGGCGTTTAGTAAACAGAAGGATACTAAACCCTCATCCGATGTCAGGGGGGACTCGAAAGCTGGTAACAAGGCTTACAAGCCCTCTGATGGCACTGATAAGGCGAGGGGTCAATCTCCGGATATGACCAAATTAATGGAGGAAATGTGTAAAAAGATTACAGATGCCCTCCAAGCCAACCGGCAGAGACCCAGAGTGGACCGCCGGACAGTTAAGTGTTTCAGGTGTCAGCGCATGGGACATTATTCCTCTGAGTGTACCGCTGCAAAGCCGGTAATGGCGACTTTCTATGAAGCCAAGGACAACGGCGAGGAAAGCCAGAACGCTACGGATTCCACGGATGTAGTGGGAAACTAGTGGGGGTTGTATCCATGGCATTGGGTATAACCCCAGGAGTGAACGAATGCCAAAATGCTACCGGGGGTAATCCGGTGGAAGATTTCGAATCAAATACACCTGGAGGCCGGGCGACTGTGGGTGCGCACCCCTGCATTATGGCCGGGCCAGGGACCCTAGTGCTTATGTGTATGGAGGCGAGCAAATGGTGGCGAGTGGCCGCACTAGGGGAGAGGAAGGATGGATCAAGGAGTTGATTCGAGTGTGTGGGACACGCCTTCCCCCAAGTCATCCGTGTCTAGAATTTTTGAGAGGGCTCGGATTGAATCTTGGTGATTCGGGAGACTTTCACCAGTTTACCAGCAACCCATCCCCCTTGGGAGGGAGATGGTGGTATGTACCCATATCTGTGGAAGGCCGGGTAGGAGAATTCTTAGTGGATACTGGAGCTAGCCATTCCTGTGCGTCCAAAAGATTCTTCGACTCGGTGGCCAGCAGTCATGAGAACCTCAAAACGGAGGTAAATGCTTGCACGGCCGACGGAAGCAGTATGAGGACTTTTGGTAGGACGTTTATGCCTATCCGTATAGGTGGCAAAGAATTTGTTCTTTCGCCAACTATAGCAGAGTTTAGTGATGACGGAATCCTCGGATTGGATTTTGCAAGCTTGTACGGGACCGTCTTGGACCCGAGGGATGGTATGATGAGTATTCGGAACCCGTATGGCTTGCACGTCCAGTGCGTTTTGAGACAGGTGTCTTCGGTAGCATCGGTTATACACACGGTGAAAATCCCTCCGGGTACCACTTGTGATGTCCTTTGCGGCGGATCAATGCCCCAGAAGGGTGAAACAGGAGTCTTTGAACTCGACACGGTATATTTATCTAGTATCGGGTTGGACTCAGCGGATACCTTAGTGGCTAATGCAGCATGGTCTGTACTACCCATAACTAACCAAAGTGGTTCAGTGGTTTACTTGAAACGAGGCGACAGTGTGGGGGAGATGAGTTCGGTAGAACATGTCGCCAAGGCCAGGTTCAATAAACCATTAAACCCTGTTAGTAAGCATCCTTTGGATGAAGAATTTCAGAAAATGATTGACAAATCAGATTTATGGAATACGGAGGATAAGGAATGCCTGGCGGAACTCCTACGAAGGTACGAGAGTAATTTCGGAAGGGAAGGTGGACCCGTAGGCAGATCCGATAAGGTGTTGCACACTATAGATGTGGGCGATGAGAAACCCTTTAAGATCCCGTATCATAGACTTCCTCTTAAGAAGAAGTTAATATGTAAGCTGGACCTAGGGGTCATCGTGCCGAGCTCGAGTCCCTGGTCCAGTCCTGTTTGTATGACCACCAAGAAAGACGGTACAATCCGCTTTTGCATTGACTACCGAAAATTAAACGGTATGACAAAGAAGAATTCGTATCCCCTGCCGAGGATAGACGAGACTTTAGATAGCTGGGGTGGGAACCAATGGTTCTGTACCTTGGATTTGCAATCCGGGTATTGGCAGATACCGATGCAACTGATGACATAGAGAAAACAGTGTTCTCTAGTCATATGGGGCTATTCGAGTATAATGTCTTGCCCTTCGGATTGTGTAACGCCCCGGCTACATTCGAGGCCATGATGGAATCCCTGTTGAGTGACCTTCTGTCGAGGAAGTGCTTGGTCTACCCAGACGACGTTGTCGTGTTCGGCAAGTCGTTTAAGGAATGCCATGCGAATCTGCAGCTGGTACTCGACCGGATCCTATCCAACGGTCTAAAACTTAAACCCAAGAAATGTAATCTGTTTAAGAAAACAATTACATATCTGGGAAGGATCATCACCCCTGACGGAGTGAGTGTGGATCCGGAAAAGCTGGAGGCTGTAGAAAACTGGGAACGTCCCACGAGTGCTAAGGAGGTGAGATCATTTCTAGGATTTTGTTCCTATTACCGTGATTTCATACCGAATCACTCTCATGTAAGCTTCCCAATGCAATGCTTAGCTCACTGGACCCCGGGTAGGGCACGGGACCCATTCCCATGGACCAGCGAGCAAGAAGAATCTTTTAATAAAATAAAGGATTTGTTTAGAAACACACCTGTATTGAAATATCCCATTCCCGAGGGACATTTCATATAAGACACTGATGCGAGCAATGATACCATTGGGGCAGCACTCTCTCAGGTCCAGAACAGAGTCGAAGTCCAATTGGCCTTCGCTAGCAACACGCTAAGCAAGACCCAGCGTAATTATTGTACCACTAAACGAGACCTCCTCGCGGTAGTGGTGTATACGAAGGTGGTGGTACCCGAGAAAGGCCCTAGAGGCTGGCCGAGGAAAGTGCCAGAAGCAGGAGGAGTTATTAAAAAGAAGACGACGGCCAGGAAACGGCCTAATCGTAAGAAATGGAAGAAAGTCTTGCTGAGTGAAGGCACTACGTATGGGAAAGGTCTCGCCTTGGCTAGGCGTGACCCGGAGAAGGCCGTATGTAGAGCCGGGAAGAATAAAATGCTAACCGAAGGCGTTAGACGCAGTCCCCGGTTGAGGTCCGCCGTTACCTAACTCAGTACACAACGAGCTGCTGCGTGTTGTCCGCCGTAGGCGAATAACATACGTTCCACGGCTAGGGATGCCGAACGCGCGCCCCCTGGGTAGCTGTATCCCGTGAGCGGCGGACGGACTAACCGGTATATTCGCTTAATAGCGTTGTATATACCGCCAAGCTCCAGACGATAGCACTTGGGTAGTAGCCCGCGTCTCGCATACCGAGCCGAATGTTAGTTCGGTTCTAGACGGCTAGGTGGCGCCGCGGGTGCGGCGGGAAATCGCAGAACTAGGTCACCGGATAGCCCATTGCGGGATCTCGCGAGATGAGAGGTCTGACGTCATATTGCTCATAACTAGAGCGGACTCGTGGCGGTAAGACATCACCTGTTTCGCTCCAGTTATTGTTTGGCCTCCGGCAGCCTTTAGCTGCGTGGTTAGCCCCCCTACACCTCCACTTTTTGTTGGACGAATCCTTTGGGAGGAGTCAAACACAGTTGCCAATTTTTTAAATTGGAAGATCGTCCTACTGTGATGGCACAGGGGACGATTGACGCCGCGCGTCAAACCGCCAACGTGCAGTTGGAGGAAGGCGAGGACCCGACGGTCTCGTCTCGGGTTGAGGAGAACATGGACTCCTCAACGGCGGTTCCAGCAATGGAACCCGAAGTAGAAGAGGCTGCTCGCACTCTCTCTGGTATGTCGACCGAGGTCACAGACAGGGAGACGATGCCTCCTCCTCCTCCTCCACGCCCGGAACCATCGCCTACAGCACCGGCTCCGGGTCGCCCGATTGATGTCTTGGACATTCCGCTGTATCCCCAGGGATTCAGAACATGCATCGAACGCCTGGCCCATGTGGACGAGGAGGAAGGTGTCGTGTACACAAGCTGGGGGACCTCCATCCCCATGCATCCTTCCATGTTCGGATGCGGTCCCTTAGCGGAAACGCCCGGCCAGGCCGAGAACATCCCAGATGATTTCAAAACTCTGGTGATGGACTTGTGCACGGACGAGTTGGCCGAGGAGGCACCACTGTTGAGGGTCCCTTGGTCCCTCCAGCAGGCGCTCCGCCTGTCACTGTGCAGGCTGCTGCACCCCCTCCAGCTATAGTCCCACCAGCGGCCCCTCGGGTGCCCGTTATGGGACTAATAGCCAGCACCCTGTCAGGTCTTCAGGATCCGAATACGTTCGTCGACCACCGTGACGTCCGTACTGCCGAGATCCAGAATGACCTGATGGCAGAATGGCAGGCACTTCCAGGTAAGCACCTGGACGAATGGGACGGCTCCGCGTCGTCTCTGTCCATCGCTTCAGGTGCCCCAGCCGAGGCAGTTGACAGTCCCTCTGAGGGGATGGGTGCGCTGAGCTTGCTCAGCGAGTCCTTCACCGAGACCCCTAAGCTGCTATCTACCAGTAGCTGCAGCAGCTCGGCTCCTGCTGCCGACCCGGAGCCAGCTGAGAAGATGGACACTGATCCCGAGGATCTTTAAGTGTCCATCTGACGGAGTCATATTGTACCCGAGGGTAAAGGCACATACGATGCCAGAGGTTTATATCCTCGAATCGGACCCAACGGACTGGAACTAACACCTGCAGCTAAGATGGACGCTACCCGGAATACCAATTGGATTACCTTCTACACCAAACCGGGGCTCCATCTTCCCATCTTCATCAGGGCACATCATAACAGCAACGTGGCTTGCCACCACTCGTATGTCGCCGGGTGGAGCTGCAGAAACCAGTAGTTCCAGATTCGCCGGAAGTTCAGTATATTGTTAGGGTGATCCTGCTACCCTGGTAGGACACCCATTTATTTAATATTATATCGTATGTAAATTATTTTTCTATATAAAGTATGTTTTTGTAAAATAATCTAACAAAAATTTCTTTCTCGGGTTATCTACCCCCCTCAGGTCACGTATTTTCCATTGTAAATATTACTACTGATATATCATTCCACGTAAATCCACTATTTTTAATACGTCATTAACTATAATAACATTGTAACATTGTTACATATTAATATACCACCTTAGGTCGATGGTGCATAAGGCACCACTTCCTATAATTGTTATTATTTAGTTACTTCGGGTTATATGCGACGATGCCTACTATTATGTACATATTATTTATAATGCCGCTTTAATGTTATATATTCTATAGGAACATATCGTAATAGACTTACCTATGTATATATTGTTGTATAACTTTAACAATAGGTATTTTTTTTTTTAAAACACTTAACCCTAGGTAAAGTCTAGTGGGGGTGGTGTAGGGGCCGGCATAGTTGTATATATATTAGTGCGGTTCATCTGAGAGACGTGCTCGTGTCGTACTCGTTCCTTCTATGCCAACCAGGTGTCGCTTCGCGATACCCGTTTGGTACAAGAGGGGGCAGCACCATGCCTCGCGTCCAGCTTCTACTAAGAAGCCGGACGATCCGCAGAAGGGGACTGGACCTGGTCCAGTCAAGACGTATACCTGGCATAGAGAGTACGTGAATAAAAGGCCTACCCGAGCGGTAGGGGTGATCTGGGGCTTTGCCCAACCCGAATCTCTCGTGTTTTGTTGGTACCTTTAGTGATAAGCGAGCCAACGAGCCACCCAACATTTAAGTCGATACGAACCATTACACCTGTATTGAAATATCTGCCAGAGAATGATCATTTCATTCTAGATACTGATGCTAGTAACGATAGCATAGGAGCTGCCTTATCCCAGGTCCAGGGAGGGTTGGAAGTTATTATTGCTTTTGCTACTAACACGTTGAGCAAAGCTCAAAAAAATTATTGTACCACCCAATGAGAGTTGTTGGCTGTGGTGATCTATACAAAGAAATTCAATTACTTTCTGTGGGGAAGTGACATCACTCTACGGACTGATCACTCTTCCCTCAGATGGTTATTGAATTTTAAGGATGCGGAGGGGATGATAGGTCACTGGTTAGCACACCTATCAGAATTTGGTCTAAATCACAGTCAGATTGAATACCGAGCTGGGGCAAAACATCTAAATGTGGATGCTTGTCTAGAATCCCACATTATTAGCAGGGGTTCGGATTCCATTCGATACTCAACCGGAACATGTTTTGAATTGGTCCATGGAGACTATTCAACAGTTCCAGAATGCTTATATGGTCACATCACGTTTGATTTAGTTTCTTAATCAGGGTATCTGTCCTCCAAGACCAGAAGTGTCATTGGAGAACAGGGAGATGAGACAGTTCCTAGCTCAATGGGCCAAGCTAGAAGTCTAGGATGGTAATCTGTTTTGATGGAAGAACTATTCTAATAGGAAGAAACCTTGCAAGTTGTCATACCTAGTGCTATGTGACGGGATATTATGTATTTCTGTCATTGACACTTGCTGGGTTGAGACCTGTCCGGAATGCTGTAGAAATAAACCAGGACCCAGGTTGGGCAAATTACCCTTATCCCAGGAACTGTTTGGAGTCCAATTTGCTAGAGTGGCTGTTGATATTATTAGTGGTATAAAAACCAGCCCTAATGGAAACAAACCAGGACCTGGGGTTGGGCAAATTACCCTTATCCCAAGAACTGTTTGGAGTCAGATTTGCTAGAGTGGCGGTTGATATTATTAGTGGTATAAAAACCACCCCTAATGGAAACATGTGTATGATGGTCATGTCAGATCATTATACCAAGTACACCCAAGTTTATCTGTTACCGGATCACAAAGCTGCTACTTGTGCTATAGCCTTTGTAAAAGGGTGGGTATAACATCTAGGTGTACCACTCATGTTGCATAGTGACCAAGGCAGGGAATTTGAGTCTAGTTTGTGGCAAGAGATGTGTAATTTCCTTGCAATCTGCAAGACAAGAACTAATCCCGTAAGGCCTCACAGCGATGGACAGGTAGAGAGATTCAATAGGACTCTGATCCAGGTGTTGAAATCTCTAGTATATGAGCAAATGGATGATTGGGATGATCAGTGTGAATTTGTTGTGCATGCTTACAATAGCACTGTACATTCAAATACAAACTGTTCCTAATCTCCTTGTATTTGGAGAGGATTTAATTATGCCTGCAGACCTAGTTTTTGGCCTAGTAAGGATGAATCCGGAAGCACCTTGTCAGGTAATGTTTGTATAATCCTAAAGGGATAACTTCAAACAAGCCTATGAAAGGCTAAGAAAACCTTGGAAAAAGCTCTTATAGATAGCAGGTCAATAGAAGAGGCCTCAAAACCTCTTCAACGCAGGTTGCTTGGGACTGCCATAACCTAACCCGTTAAACACAATGAGTGTGGTGTCCTGTACTATATATTGTTATATGTTGTAGCCTAGTTCAATGTATACCTGAGCTGATCTTGAGTTTTTTGAAAATGACCTGTGACAATGTACCGATGGTTATGGATGGATAATCTGGTGGATAAGCTAATGCTATCTATGAACTCCATAATACCTTGTGAGTTGTCACAGTTGAAACACGACTACGGGCAGATGACCGCTCGGATAGTGTATTGTTTATACGTAAAATGTGTGACCTGATAAAAGGTGCGCAAGACCTATTTAGGTCAGTAAGGTGACATGACGGTTGGATCATGCGCAGCGATTCAAGTTTCGAGGAACCTGCCGTATTTTCTTATTCCTGCAAAGGAAGAAGACATGGTCCGAGGCAGTTCAACTCTTTTTGGAGTTTGAAGCCTTTTCTGTGGTAATCCGAGCTGTGCCCTCGATAAAAGGCACAGCCCGCTTTAACTGGGTGAGCAGTTTACACTGCTTATCCAGTGAATAGGGATATTAAATCCATGAGAAGCCACTTCTGTTGATGGCAGAAGAGGCCGTTCGCCTTGGTGGAGTTGCCAGCACCCCACAGGTAGTATGCCAGCACCCCACCAGTAGTATGGTAGTGGTTCTCCACGGAGCCTGACCTACTCATATGACAATCAACAGTATGATGAAGACTGTGATCAGATAGAACATCCTGTACAATTACGACCAGAAGGCAAAGTTAAAATTTGCCTTGGAGGAGTATTATGGGGATGAGCATAGGGATCGCACATTTCAACATTGTACTCAGATGGAGGGTGAGGTGGAATTCTTTCCAGATAAAGACGAATTCTTGCGCCATCTGATAGAGTTCCACATGCACCAGAGGCCGGACTATGTCTGTGACCCAGAGGCTGGCAAGAAATGCGCTAGATGCGCAGGATGTGTCACCCCTCAGAGAGGAGATAAGATCTGGCATTGGGTAGTTGTCCACAGAGAGGGGCTGGAGAAAGCTATTGATAGAGTAATGAAGGTAAATTCTGAACTCTACAATACCCTTCACAAACTGACCCCAGAGAAACTGCCTTCCCTCACCCCGAGCATGAAGCAGTTTGCGCCAATGGTTCCTGGTACTAACCAGAAGCTGAAGGCTCAGTTTGCCATTAAGTTCCAATACCAAGTGTGACAATCCATACCAAATGACCAGTGATATAAATCCCAGAACTGTATGAACCCTTATCAGATGGATATTGTTTGGCCCACTTGAATGCCTGCATACTGTCAACGGACAGTTACATGTGGTGAAGTGAATGTACACGGAATCCAGGGAAGTTCATTTGATCCTTTTATTGCATAGCTGACATGAGTGTTTCATAAAGGTGGTAACAATGATAACACTCGCCAAGATTTAAGCTCTGCCTCCGATCCTATAGCTCAACCTGTCGTAGGTTCTAGGTATAGGTGTAAGGTGTAAGTTGGGAGAGATGATCTTAGAATAGATAGATTGGGAGCTGCTCAAGCTACCTTATATACTAAGGCTTGAGCAGCTCACAGTGTTGTGAGATGTTCTGTACATGTGGCTCATGTCATAAAGAGAGAGTGCCACCTGTGGGTAGATTATGTTAATGAGAATTGAGAGGAGATTGTGAAATATCCTCTCATTCCAAATATGGCACCACAGGTGGATCGCACTTCCTCCAGTTGGACTGTGTAGATAAGGTTGGAATGTTATTACATCCGTGTACCTTATGTCACAGAGTGTCATGGAGGAAGTGTGTTTGTGATGGCTAATGGATCCTGGTTCCTGTTGGTGAATACAGGAGATTATTGAGTGTAGATCATGGGCAGAGCTTAGGCTTTATATGGGGAAGAATTTAGTAAATATGAAAAATAATAATAATACCCAGAATGGTCCATTGACAAATCCCCACATTCCTACTCGTCTCTGCACGAGTGTAAAGGGAGAAAAATAAGTAGAAAAAAATAAGGCTTTGCCAAGTCCATTGACAATTATGGGTATTATGATACAGATAAGGATTTTGTGAAAACCTGATGAGTTTGACATTATATGCAGTATGAAAAAAGGTTCCTTTATGGAATTACAAAAATACAGTTTGTGTGGATCAAATGACTTAATCTATGTACACAGGTTATAAATGCAGGAATATGTACAATGCTTAAAATATATATGTACCGGTTTGTTATTGTGGAAAAATGAAAAATTTTCTGGTTTGATAACATGTTGGTTTTATACATTAATATGCAATGAAATATATCCAGATGAAAATTAACCAAGTTTGGTGATTCTTGGTATCGTGGGGTCAATAATAAACACAAGGGTGATGAGTGTTTGGCTCCACATTACGAAGGCTTATAACTGAAGTTGTGTAGGGTCTGCTACACAGTCGGGTATAAGGTATAAGTCAAGGTGATATTGAGTGTTACTGTTGACTAGAAACATGGTAATTTACACGAAAATACACAAAAATGGGATGTGTACAACCTGTTGCTTATCGATAACTAATTTGACTAAAACTCATGAATACATGTCATAGTTGAGCTTGAAAAACAGTGGTAAAGGTGATGAATTTTATAGCACCTAGAGAGGCAAGCCAGAAGGGTGTTTTGGTGTGTCTCTCATAAAATTCATCAAAAATCATAAATTAACGTCACAATTGTGTCTCAGCGATTTGGATTTAAAATATGGTTATACAAAAATTCGTTTTGAAAAGTGTCTGTTTGTGTCTCCTGAAGTGTCAATTTGGGTGTATACTGCTGGGAAGTAGGTTCTGATGTTCCTTATGGTGATATTGTCATTTGTGGCCTGAAAAGTTCCATGGCGAGGAAGCTATTGGGTTATAAGTTGCCATGTTGTTTCGGTGTTGGTTGTTTCTGGACTTGATGGTACTGGTCCTTTCTCCTTGGGTTTGGCCTCTGGCACTGAAGGAAACGATGCTGTGTTGGTGGTAGGCCTGTTGAGGAAACAACAGGAAGAGGAGGCAATTCATCGACCTATAGTTTGTCTGTTATGGGTTGCAGACAGGCCATGGTCAATACAGAAAAAGGACGTGAGATCAATATCATTTTGTCAACGTACAAAGTACAGAGCTCGATTGATTCATTTGGCTTAGCACGGGTCCTGTATCCAGGGACGCTATGGTTAGTTTATCTAAATTCCACCAGGTGGTAGTAGCGAGCTGGCGCTGCACCGTAATGGCGAAAAATCAGATAAGTTATGGGGATTAATACAGGTATGACCTGCTCAGGTCGACTCCTACCTGTCTCAATTTTCTTGAAAGGAATTGTGTTTGAGTTGATTGAAGGAAAATTTGTTTTTGGGCCGAAACTGGGGCTGAAGGAGAGAGAGAAGAAAAAAAAAAGTCTTTCCTGTGTCGCCAAAAATTTTGATCCGGGGTGCTATAAAAAGGGGGGTACCTGATGTCATAATGTTACATAACCATGGAGGTCTATGAGGTCGACATCGTCCTGCCTAACGGCACGGTCCTCCATGTGGTTATCACTATGACGGGCGGATTGTGAGTATATTTTGATTTGCAAATAGGTGATACCTGAATTTTTGACAATTTTGAGGGTCAAGACGTGGGGCATTTTGGCCTAATCCGCTTCTTGGATTGTATTTCAGCATTACACAGATCCAGTGGGTGATCGTCCCGCCCGGCGGAATGCCTAAAGGCTACTAAGGTAAGTTCGATCTGAGCAAGTCAAAGTGTGAACATGTGCTAATGTTGTTGTTGTTGTCGGGACGCCACATGCGGGTGTCACATGACCGATGGTAGTCATGGTGACGGTCGTGATGTCCGTCAGTTTCGGTAATTAAAACGAAACCAAGATGGCGCCGGGCTGCCGCGTATGGCGCGAAAGTTGTCTTTGCCTGATTACATCGATTGGGCCAGACGCTGCAGCCGGTGCCAATATTGATGAACATTAGTGTAGGCTGATCTATTGTGTTAGTTAGGCTTAGCTGTGGCTATGATGTTGTTTAGCTCATTATGATTGCTGTGTATGGATGTGTTTTGGGCGTTTTGCAGGGGCTGGGGGGTTCAATGTGGGGTGGGGGGGGCGGGGGTGAAGGGTAGGCTAGATGGGGGGGGGATCCCCACATAAGCATCTTTGCGGCGTATGTGTAAGGGCTACCTGCCATCCCCACATAAGGGTGATGGTATCTTCCAAATGCTACTGACATTTGGGTATAACCTTGGGACGGTCCCAAGTTATATTGTTGTGGGGGTGGCCGGTAGTTAGTGAGGTGGGACGGTGGTTTCCATCATGAACCGAAGCCGGCCATGTTGGAATGGTGAGTCGAAATTTTACCTACCATAGACTATGTATGTGGCACTCTCAGCCAGGTTGAGTTTAAACATATATAGATAGTTGGGGTGCTGGGCTTCTTGGGGTTCAGCGGAGCCAACTTAGTGGGCTCGAATTGCTTCGCCGCCGTTTGGGCCCGAGCTTTCTATCTGGTATGCTCTCCTGGATCGGGGGACGATGCCGTGGCTAGACTCGCCGAGCGTTCACTATCACAGCGTGGGGACACCTGTTCTATAAATAGAGTAGGTGATTCCCCTGTTGTTATGGTTACGGGTCAGGTCGTCGTAGAAAGGCATGAAGTGGACTGCGAATTCAACTATCACATTTTACAAAGCACTCTGGGCGCACACTACCATTGGCATGTAATGGGTATCTGGGTCACATGATGGCAAATCCATCATTGTCATGCTAGAACGATTGATGACACTACTAATGGACACATAAGACAAAAACCTACCTGGGCTGGTTGCATGGCAGCCTCGGCATTTGGCCCTGTGGTCTCCGGATACTTGCTCCATATGGTGACTGGGTTTGGTAAGTTTGGTATATTGTTTTGGAAGTGGATAAGATGGGGGTGGTGTGAGGCTTATAAGCACTTCATGAGGTTGGCTAATTCCTCATTACATGCCTCCCGATGAGGTATGTCTCACCCATATATGGCATGAGGCCTAGCTATTGGTTGTTTTGCAAATTTAAGGGGCACCCAGGCCTAGGTGCGGATGATCATTGGATGATTTGAATATTGTAGTATGACTAGGATGGGAGTAATGGCTGTGGTGCTGAGATTAGTCAGCTTACCAGGGGTGCACTTGTCCCTGTTGTGTTAACACAGCAGGGAACCGTGCTGAGTTATTAGATTAAGTGTCTCACCAAACATTCCAGTACCAATGGTAAACAGAGGTATAAACACGGATCAGGATGCAAGAGAGCTGCTCTCCTACAGTAGGCCGTCATTTGGTAATACCTTAGAGTATAGAAGAGCCCTGAGCTTGTAACAAACCGGCGCATGCATACCCCAATTTAATGGGACACAAACCGAGCGTACGCTGTGACCGTGGGTAATTTATGTGACGTGCCAACCAGATCATCCAGTTTACGGCTGCCTGAGCCTTCAGAAAATTAAATAAAATTTTTGGCAATGTCACCCACTTACTTGTGGTACTAAGGTTTGATAATTTGGAGGAGATAAATGGAATTTGTGGAAAAATAAAACATAAAAAAAAGGTGAATTTGGTGGTTCTAATGAGTACTCTCCATTGAAATAATATATGGGAAATGGAGAGGGAACATCTATTACACGAAGAAAATTTGCCTATAGTGTCTGGGTGGTTCTATGTATGTCTGTTTCAAGGGTGGTAAGAAGGTTACCATGGGTGGGTTTGTAGGAATAATAGATTGTGGTAGGGCTGGGGTGGGGGCGGGGGGGTTGGGGTAGAGGGGGGGGTCTATACTCTGACTATAGACATTGTAGGATGTTTTTGGAGGAAAAGGGGGTCTTATCAGCCAGTAACACTGTGAGTCTAAGGTTCCTAACATATTTCAAAATGTGTGCTTGCTATTCTCTCAACCATTTCTGGTTAATAAAAACAAGGAGGCGCCATAATTAACGAGAGCTCTATACAAGTGGTTGTCCATGTTAACAGATACTGCACTCTTAGTTAATTCTGTATCAACGAAAATGGCCTTACCTTGCTGTCCATATTGACCAGACTTGCTTTTAGGCTCCAGAATCGAGGTATCCTGGCTGTGCTCCTCATCGTCAGTGCAAGAGTCCTGGAGGTGTGAGAGTCAATTGAGAGTTAACTTCTGCTTCAGTAGTAGGAGCAGGAGTAGTGGTGGGCGGTCGTGTGGTCGGGTCCTGTAGGGTGGGGGTCGGGGACTATAGGTGCTGTAGTTCCGTTCCCTGAATCCTAATTATTGTTACTGTTCCTGGGGCTGTCGCTGTCGGCGTCAGATTGTGGTGCTGTATAGCTCCTACCAGGGGTGGTGTTCCTTGGTGTGTCGGGTGGGTATAGCTGGGTCATTTTGAAGGCGTCAGGTGATGAAGTTTGCCTCTGGAAGTGGTGTGTAGTATCACTTGTGGAAAGGTTGGGCGCGTCTAGCCCAGGTGATGTAAAGGTGTGTTGTTCTGAAGCTGGCTCCTTGGGTGATGTCTCACTATTGCTCATGTTTAATGAGAGGTTAGTAGTGGGATATTCTTGGAGGGTTCATCCACCATCGTGTCAACGGACGGTTACATGTGGTGAAGTGAATATACACGGAATCCAGGGAAGTTCATTTGATCCTTTTATTGCATAGCTGACATGAGTGTTTCATAAAGGTGGTAACAATGATAACACTCGCCAAGATCTAAGCTCTGCCTCCGATCCTATAGCTCAACCTGTTGTAGGTTCTAGGTATAGGTGTAAGGTGTAAGTTGGGAGAGATGATCTTAGAATAGATAGATTGGGAGCTGCTCAAGCTACCTTATATACTAAGGGCTTGAGCAGCTCACAGTGTTGTGAGATGTTCTGTACATGTGGCTCAATAGAATAGTGACACATGTCATAAAGAGAGAGTGCCACCTGTGGGTAGATTATGTTAATGAGAATTGAGAGGAGATTGTGAAATATCCTCTCATTCCAAATATGGCACCACAGGTGGATCGCACTTCCTCCAGTTGGACTGTGTAGATAAGGTTGGAATGTTATTACATCCGTGTACCTTATGTCACAGAGTGTCATGGAGGAAGTGTGTTTGTGATGACTAATGGATCCTGGTTCCTGTTGGGGAATACAGGAGATTATTGAGTGTAGATCATGGGCAGAGCTTAGGCTTTATATGGCGAAGAATTTAGTAAATATGAAAAATAATAATAATACCCAGAATGGTCCATTGACAATACTATTGCTAGGCAGGTAAAACCTAATAGATTTGCACTGACCATCACAAAGACAAGTATAGCAAATATGAAATCAAACTGACATGTTCATTACATCAAAAACTTTAGATGAGAACCACTCATTCAAGGAGAATAAAGGGATTGAGTCTTACTCTTCACCATGACACTCACATGTAGGAAGATTGGTATCTCTTATAGGAGAACATTTGAAGAAAAAAAATCGCTAGATGATGCACACTCAATAAATTGTCACATTCAATGAATTGTCACAAAATTAAGAGTCAACAATAATGTTTTGTGGATAGATATCAAAATTTCATCATGGATATTGATGGAGCCTCATAAGATTGTTACTAGATAAATAGACGTACGACAACTCCAATCTAGTTTGGGCGAATATTTTATTGGACCTGGCCAATAAACATACATAACCAGGCCTAAGTAACACAAGAAGAAAGAAAAAAAAATCTCCAATGTGCGACCGGTGGTCCTTCCTGGGGCTAGGCAATATGGCCGACTACAAAGGCCACCAGTGAAGGAACCTGTTACATAACACCTGAATGGAAGTGGTGACATCTGGTAATACATTGGGAACTGCTACTGCCCATTTATCACCACTTATATGCGCGCATATAAGTAGCTTATAAATAGACGTACGACAACTCCAATCTAGTTTGGGCGAATATTTTATTGGACCTGGCCAATAAACATACATAACCAGGCCAACACGCCAAACAGAATGGAGAGAAAAGAAAACCAGATTTTACACGAATAAGGCGCTAACCATACGCCGATCAAGATCGATACGCGCTTGTTTGGATTTTGTCAAATAATGCAACACACTCAATGATTTCCAATGTTTTTGATGTCCAATAGACTGAAACCTGCATCTGCCAAGGCCGATGCACCTCCTCTTCGTAACGAGTGTGAAGACAACTTATCGATGCCTGACTTGGCACACAACTTATGCAATTTGCCCAAGTACCATGAGTAACTGCCACGACACCATTGGCCATTTTTCATGTACGACACTACTTGCAAGTCACTGGATGGGTAGTTCACGATAGATAACAGCAAGGTCAGGTAATAATGAAGGCAGAAGATAGAGTTATTGATGAATGTGAAGGGTATGAACAAGACCCGCTCCTTAAATGAAATAGTCTTTGTACGGCGAAGTCTGACGGAGACTCCCCAGACTTCCCAGGTCAAATCTGACAAGCAGACTGCCAGTCCTTGTTCAACCACATTGGACTTACGTAACAAGCCCCTGAAGCACATGATAACAGTGATCCAAAATGCCACATCTTCAGAACATGACATATCCAATAGTTTATAAATACGCTTTAAGTCCTGCACTGACGCTGGTCGCGCCTGGTCCACATGATCACCTAGGGTCCTTCGAATACCTCTCATAGTGATGTAGAGTTCAAATGTATTAGGGTTGACATGTGAATAACCTAGGACCTTGTGCAACACCCAAAGTCCTCCTAGGTACTGTTTAATAGAGCTGTAGCGCAGTCTCTCAGCCAAGTGTGTAACATATAACAACACAACTTCTATACTAGCGGGGAATGGAACAAGCACACCATATAATATGCAAAATTCCAAATAAGAGTTCCATTGGCTCTTCCTAGTACGCTCCCTGGCTCCAGCCATCCACTGTGACTGGTAGTTCCGTAGTTTGTGAGTCAAGACATCCCCTGCAGCAGAAGTCATTTATCAGAAATGAAGGCAATCCTTTTGCACACCTTTTATCCGTACAGCGCGACAAAAAGTCAGGAACAATATTGTCTTTAGATTTAACGCGAGTAGCAACAATATGAAAATTATGTACAACTGATAACCAAAATAATTCTCTTATCCACCACATACAGCGAACACTCCGCGATCTGCCAGTATTTATCATGCGTTGGACTTGGGTATTGTCGGTTCTGACTACAACTTTTGTATCCGACCAATCATTTCCCCAACGTTGCGCTGCGGCAACCACTGGCCAGACTTCCAGTAGGTTAATGTCAACTGTCTCATCATATTCACAAGGGGGTTCAACAGTATGATGTAATGGAAAGCGATTATACAACTGATTATAGGCAGGTAATTTCCATGCACCTACTAACCAATCACCATTATAACATGAGCCAAAACCAGTTAGTGATGAGTCAGTGTCTACGATAGGATGATAATCAAAGGTACGTAGGATTTTGGCAGAACCATTGAATACATAACTGAACCTTTTCCACCAGCGGATGTCATCCATAAACCAATCAGGTAGTTTGACCACCGTGACACTGTCGGCCATGTATTTGAGTAGGTTAATGACTCTACGTGAAAATGTTCTGCCTCCCCGAATAACTCTACTAGCGTGTGCCAAATGACCACACAGTTCTTGTAATTCTTTTTTGGTAGCAGTTTTACCCAAGAACTTGTCGATCAGTACTAATAAGTTGTCTAACTTTTGTGGGGGGGTAAGCTGATTTCCATTTTCACTGTGTCGATTACCAGACCCAAATACTGGACTTTGGTAGCAGGGGTTAAGATTTTCTTCCATGCAATATGGAAACCGAGACGTCGGAGCAGATCTACCAATATCGCCTGACGCCTCGCACACTCCTCGTAGCTGTCCGCCACAATGACAAAGTCATCAAGGTAACCGAAAACATTGAAAATACCTCTACGATTCATACACCGGATGACAAACTCGGTTAGTTGAGTAAAGATAAATGGTGCACATCTAAGACCAAACGATAAGGCTTGATCTTCAAAATATTCTGGTGCACCATCCAGACTCCACACAAAACCTTGCTTGGAACGATCGTCCGGATGAACAGCCACACTACGATAAGCAGATTGGATGTCCAATACACATAAAAACGAGCCCTCATGTATGACATCAGTAACACTATCTACTTGAGTATAATGAAACGGTTGGCAAGTCGTGTACATAAAGTCATTGATACTTTTAAGATTATCATCGGGATCACCACGGCTGCAATCTGTTATGGGTCTTAAGCTGCCATCTGGTTTTAAAATAGCCCCCAGTGAATGTACACACTGGGGTCTACTAAGAACCCTTTTGACTTTACCATCAATTAACTCCTTCCTTACCAGATCGTCCATTTGGCATTTTACACCTTCTTTGATTATGGAATGGTAATTTTTTTGAAAATAAGAACCATTATAATCCACATCAACAATTTTGAAACCATTACGAACACCGTCCAGGATATAAGCGTAGTTACCATCAACTTCCTCAAACCCCATGCATTCATCAAAGAAGGCGTGTGGGTTGAGTTGGAGGTACATGCCAGCTAAGACATGAACGGAATCACAATCCAAAGGACAAGGTCTAAACCATTCAACACCATCGACAATTCTGGAAGTGTAGATAGTAGGAGTTAGTATAATGTCTTCCGTATTTGGTAATGAATCTGAAGAAGTGACATGATTTGAACCACAAGGAATTACGAATTTGTTGACATCCCATAATAAACTATATTCAAGTTCACTGGTATTGTCAGAATCAGAAAATTTTATAATTCCACAATCTATGCCAGATTCCTCGGAGTCACTGACCCCTGAATCAGAATCCACTAAGGCCTGATATCAATCATTTGATTTTTTCACAGTGCACTTTAGTTTTGTGTGATTACCCCCACAAGAACGACATACATGTGGGTGAGGGCAATCTTTGGCGTTACAACCATTATCACCGTTAAATGCATAGCAACAGTGAATTTCATCTGACTTTTTCTTTTTGTTCTTTTTCCTCTTACTACTCGATCCCGCAACAGTACCAGCACCACTTTGAGATGATGGAGGCTGGATACCAAGAACATTACATAAGTGCTCGGCACTAAGATTCTCAAGACCAACACTGTTTGAGAAGATGTCGTGATCGAAATAGCAGAATGTGTGTTCACCAAACGATTCTCCCCTTTCACGCATTGCAAGATCATACTGAATGAGAGCATCCTCATTGTAGAATGCTTTCTTGTCAGTTAGGAATTTAACATGTTTACCATAGTTTTTACATGGGAAGTTTCTAGCCAACATGCTATTCAAGAGACCTATGCTAGCAGAAATAACATCATTCAAGGCGGGTTTTTTTACTTTGTCATGCGGCATGTGCTGCTCAATGTCATAGGTCACAAACTTACTGCCACTGGCATTGTTCGGTGAAAATATCACCATTGGGGCGCCTTAAGCCTGATGTTGTAGTTGTTGGTTAGGATACCATGCTGTTGGGTTTTGTAGAAATTGAGATTGTACAGACTGAACACCAGGAGCCTGGAACAGGGGTTGTTGATTAGGTAGAATTCCTGCAGCCTGATACTGTTGTTGTGGGTTAGGAATAACGCCAAACTGATATGAAGCCTGCTGCTGATGGGATGTTGGGACTGGAACCCCATACATATGAGAAGTAGTCGGGTTACCATATACCATAGGTGTAGGTGGGAACTTTAGCCTGCCATCTGGTGCCCTAAATTGACCCACACCAGGCCAATTGACAGTCTGACTAACAGGTGTGACAGGTGGGGAATAAGGTGTGCCATCTCTGTAGAACAGCTGAGGCACAGTGTTTCCCATGGAAGGTTGGGGTGGAAACAAACCCTGAGTAGCATTAGGACTAGTAGAACTGTCAATACCACTAGAAATGCCTGAAGCATTGTTTTTAGGAGCTATACCACCATTTCTCCATTGCTTCCACAGTAAGAATTCCTGATAATCATTGTCTAATTCACCATGGAAATGTTGTTCACCCACTGGATGGTCCGGTTGATTGTCTTTGGGGACTGGGTGATTGTACCGGGAAGGTGGCTTGTAATCGCGGGTGAGCGACTTGTTAACTTGGGTAATCCGCTCTCCTGGAGGCAATTTTTTACACAAGTTGGGTAAATCAAACATACCTGAGCTGGTTTCAAGGCCGGATTGGCCTGCGGAGGGTCCAATAACACTAGAATTAGGCCCTAAAGCATTGTTTACGGCCGAAAGCCGGCTTCCCGGAAGTACAGGGCGGCCATTTTGGACTCCGCAGTGAATGTTAGAGCTGGCATGTGATTGGCCAGTTTGGAAGCCTGGTGCGTTTGAGTCACCACTTTTGTTCCTTACCACATCCAACTCTGAGGGATCCAGACCCATAGGACTAGCAGTAAGAGAAAAAGATTGGGCCTCGAACGCACCCATGGCTCCCAGCCAAGCACGTACCCCATCGTTAAATTGGCGGATAGATCTGTTATTTTCAGCTCTCAGGCTGGCCAACTCTAGTTCCAACTCTTTGCGTTTACACATTTCATCAATTTTTGATTTCCTGGCTTTTTCCAGTTCAATCTGATGCAATAAATCATTTTGTGTAGAATCCTCCCCAAGGCTGCCAAGCTCACCATGTTGACCGTCCTTCCCCTGGGGCGGCCGGTCGCTCTGCCTGGCCTCCGTGGCCTCCTGCCCGTCACGCTCGGCTGAATCCACTGAACCAGGTAATTTTTCCGAATCCTCCGGAGAATAACGATTCCCCGGATTGGTCACCCCACAATTCGGGCACTTGGCCGCGTTACCATGGTAGGAAGTATCACAGGCCACGCATTTAGTCATGATGACTGGGAATTTCCAAAAAAAATCTCCAATGTGCGACCGGTGGTCCTTCCTGGGGCTAGGCAATATGGCCGACTACAAAGGCCACCAGTGAAGGAACCTGTTACATAACACCTGAATGGAAGTGGTGACATCTGGTAATACATTGGGAACTGCTACTGCCCATTTATCACCACTTATATGCGCGCATATAAGTAGCTTTAAAACAAGTAATTTGAATCTCTTTCAGCTTTTAAATATGCATGATGAAATGTATAGTTCTGTTTGAAAATATTAATAGTTTTCACTTCAAAACCCCAATGACACATTTTTATGTTCTACTTGATCATCTTTGAAGGAATGTGAAATATCTAAGTGATACAATAATTTTGAGAAGAATTAGGCACACCTTAGGATTCTAGTCTTTGGTGCCGACAACACTTTTGTTGCTATTAACAGCTAAATAGCTCAATAGTGCATCATAATAGGCCTCACATGCCTAATATGGGGTTCTAATAGCATTTCAATATGGTTTTCAATGAACCATCAGGTCAAAACAACAATTGATGATGGAATTTAATAGCAACAAAAGGGTTTTGCACCAAGGGCCTGTTCACATTGTTCAGGTCTTCAGATATTCTTATCTTGAAAATGTTGAAGACATTTATGAGTATGGTGCTTTTCCAGCCCGTACGGGACCTACAGAGGGCATTTTGTCTAGTCTGACTTGTATTATGAGAGAATAATGCATAGCAAATGATTCTATTTTCATATTTCTTTATGATTTTTGAGATAGAATCATACACAAGACTTGTCTTCTGCAGCATATGCAAAAATGTCCCTTGAATGAAGGCATTTTACATGCACAGCTGCCTCCAAAACTGGAAAACACTCAGGTTCCCAACTTGCTGCATCGAGCTATAGGTGAAATAAATGAAAACAGCTGTTGCTAAGCAAAAGTAACCACTATAAGATATTAACTTAATGAAGAAAACAATGTAATTCACTTATGATGGGATAGGGAGAGTTAGGTGGGGTATTTGATGTTGTTTGTATGGTTTTATGGAGTGATATTCTTAATTACAGTGTTGCTAGGGAAGGCAGTTGCTATTGAAACAAGGAGTGTCACATAATTTTGGGAATAGTGATTTTTGGATTCAGGGGGGTCTAAGCTTTCCAAAAATGTATAGTTTACACTTTCCCCACGAATACCCCACAGACCCCATTTTGAGAAATATTGAACCAGACGATCTCTCCATGCACAGTGTTAGTCCATGGATACCTTCTTAAAATGACGACCCTGATACATAGTGTATCCAATGTCTGTATTGTCCGTCCTATGTAGGGTAGGTTCACCTATTCAAACCCAATACAGTTTATTAACCCCCTTCAGCATCATATTTCCCTCACACTGTGTAAAAGCATTATACTGGTGCTAGGCAACAAACACCTTTGTTCATTAATAGACTAAGTGTAATTTGCACATGAATCACACAATATTATATTTGTATGTTTTAGTGCTATTATGTCATGGACAGGAAGGGTTGGCTTATGGTGAATCTACTCTACTGATGGTGAAACAATCACTGATCAGTCCCCGATGACCTTGTTACCACAAGGTCAGCCTTGGTCAACTGATTTGATTAAGCCTATTGTGGTTGTTGTTTTATAAGCTCAATGGTGTAATATTGGTCAGAAAAAGTAAAGGCATACAAGTATTAATAATCTAGGTTATATAAGTATACACCGCTCACAATGCACTGCACCATGGGTGAGATAAGTCGTACCTCAAATTTGAATAGTCATTTGTACAGGAAAGGTACTCAATTAAAAGCCTTTGCTATTGAATTGTAATAAGATTCTGCATGGTCATATTTCTAGGAGAGCGATGTAATAAGGGTTCGGTGCTGTTTCATAATAGTAAATTGCCTGAGCCAAGGGGGGAGCACTTATATGTGTGAACAACAATATAGCTAGTCAGAAACATAATCCCTAGTATAGTGGGGGAGCACTTGAGATATACGTGACATATCTATTACCCTCCCTCAGTGGGGATCAAACAGAGTTGTTCTGGGGAAGTGCCTGCAGGCCTACAGGAAAGAATTCCATACCTATCATGTGCTGTTTTGACTGATACCTTGAATCACTGTTGCATGTTCTCCATGCACACCATTTTTCAGGCATTTTGGTTTTGTTGCATGTCTTTGTATATGTATGGTTTGTGCAGGCTATGTGATTCCTAACAGTGAGGCTTTTTTTGCAGTCTGGGAGAATTGTTATGGATCCACTGACATTGCAGCAGTTTGAAGCAGGTGTTCAAATAAGCAAGTCCCCGCGTCCAAAAGATGCCATTCCCGCCAGGAAATGACCTGCCAATCATTTTTTTATATATGTATCTAGGTCACCAGTGACAGAAAAAAACTGTCTTACATAGCCCCCCCCCCCCAATTTGCCACTCTTGGCATAGCTGTCCAATTATTGAATGTATTTTGATGAAAGAAATGGTGTGGATGAAATCATGTTCTTGACTTTGTTATCCCTTCAAATGGAAAATGTTGTGAATGATTTGCGAGCTATATGATTGTCAGGTTACCATTGTGTTGTCCAACAGGTTTTAAACCTCATTAATTCTATCTACATACACATTAAACAATAAAACCCATCCCACATTTCTGGACTCAACTCATGTAATCGTTTAGTGCTGCAATCTGCTGGCTCCCCCCTCCACCACCCCGCTGACCAGGCCATGTACTACAGTCAGCCAGAATCTGAGGGATTGAGAGGGAGCCCTCACCTGCGTGGGTTTAACCCTCAAACTCATGCAGGCATCAGAGAAGTGTCAAAACTGACCTATATTGTATCCTAACCCCAGAATAATTAATTATTCTGATATGGATATTGAAGACAGATATATCTACATACGATTTAGGTTGCAACTACATTGATTTGTTTGGTATATGGACATTCAAGCATTAATTATAGTTATTACTAGCAAAAATCTACCTGTAGGATATACATGAAAACACATGCACATCACCTAGTACATTGAAGGTAATTCGAGTCACAGGCTCAAAGGAACTGTTTGAAGATTGGTACAGACCTGTTCTATGAATACACCATTTGTTAGACTGCTTGCCTATCAGAGACATTTCCTTAGTTTGTCCACCCTCATATCTGTGTCAACATTATGCGGTTCTGAAAAATACATAGCTAATTTACATAGGATGGTTCAGGGGTGTGGGGGAGGGCTACCTGCCACAGGCACGCACTAGTCACCCACATTTACTCTCTATGAGTACCAATCCAATCAAGTTACTTTTGAGGTCACAGGTAGACAGCCAACAGTGTACTGAAGTAATGCCCTGCTGCACATAATTGCAAAACACTTCAATAACAGTCAATGTCCTTAGCAGCTGGAAGTCTGGTATTTTACATATCATCTCTTTAATGAGTACAAGGAAAAATCCTATTCTTATGGAAACAATTACAGAATATTTTTACAAGACCACTTCAGAATCATAATCAGCTGAAATGTCATAAATTCTATTAATTAGTTCTTGAGCAGTAAATATGAACCCCTACAACACAGACCAACCCCTATAGCACAACAATAAAAATAAAATGGCTGATGTCCCTACTGTCACATCTTTATGTAACAACTATAAGGACCTACACTCACTATTCACAGGTTTGCTTCCGCCTGTGCAGCAGACTGTGTCCCTACACACCACACTTCACCACGGACGTGCCCAGACTGTCCCACATAGTGTACCACATATAGTCTAGGGTATCCATTATGGATCCACCTATGGTGCAATGGTGTTCCTTCAGCAGGTGTTGTGTGGCACCTTTTCTCACAACCTGTATATTTAGGAAGGGGAAAATGTTGATAGAAATACGCCAAGGTTAAGTCTTGAACGCTTGACCTTCCCTATACCATGCCAATTTGCTACAAGTACCACTGTACAGCAGGTTTTGATATATATTGGTTGGTTAAGAAGCCATCATGTCATTTCTATTACAAGGTACCTTATACTTGCAGCCAAGAGAGTATGTCATTCCCTTGGCTGCTGGTAAATCAAGGGCCTGGTAAGCTCAGTTAGGAGAGCAGAGGTTGCAGACCTATGTGCTTACTGCCTTACTACCAGAAGCACATGGCTAATTATGGCCTATATTGTGTGATTGATGCTAGGATCTACCTTTACAATATTGACAGGTAGTATCGACTTAATAAAAGAGAGATTACATGTTTAATGGCTTAAGAGAAAAAAAAAAGACAACAACAAATACAACCACAAAAAACAAAAAACAAAAAAGAACCCCAGAACGTGTTCCATTAGAAAACTGCTTACTCTTTCCAGATGTTGACTGATGGCATGTTAAGCCATGGTATTAATGGTACAACATTCATGCACGCATGGAACCTGGCCATGGTGACTGTACAACAGTCAAAATGTTAGGTAATAATTTTGCAACTATTTCCCCGTGAACAATTATTACAGGATCAATCTCAGATGATGAGGTTATGAACAGCATGTTTCATCATGAGTTGATGAGTACCTAATGGGGAAATCCATAGAAATTGGTCAATTAATAATGACTAGTCGAAAAAATGCAACTTATCATGAATAATAAAAGAAAAAGTCCTTTTCATTGAAAATCTACCAGAAATTTGACACACAAAACGATCTAACGTTCATATCCAAGTTTCACATTTGCCCTTCTATCTAATGGTGTATGATATGACAATTCCACAGGCCTATCAGTGGGGGCGGAGTAGTGGCGAGGGGGGGCTAAACTGTGTAAATCCACAGGACTATCAGTGGGGGCGGAGTAGTGGCGAGGGGGGCTAAACTGTGTAAATCCACAGGCCTATCAGTGGGGGCGGAGTAGTGGCGAGGGGGGCTAAACTGTGTAAATCCACAGGCCTATCAGTGGGGGCGGAGTAGTGACGAGGGGGGGCTAAACTGTGTAAATCCACAGGACTATCAGTGGGGGCGGAGTAGTGGCGAGGGGGGCTAAACTGTGTAAATCCACAGGCCTATCAGTGGGGGCGGAGTAGTGACGAGGGGGGCTAAACTGTGTAAATCCACAGGACTATCAGTGGGGGCGGAGTAGTGGCGAGGGGGGCTAAACTGTGTAAATCCACAGGCCTATCAGTGGGGGCGGAGTAGTGACAAGGGGGGGCTAAACTGTGTAAATCCACAGGCCTATCAGTGGGGGCGGTGTAGTGGCAAGGGGGGCTAAACTGTGTAAATCCACAGGCCTATCAGTGGGGGCGGAGTAGTGGCGAGGGGGGCTAAACTGTGTAAATCCACAGGACTATCAGTGGGAGCGGAGTAGTGGCGAGGGGGGGCTAAACTGTGTAAATCCACAGGACTATCAGTGGGGGCGGAGTAGTGGCGAGGGGGGCTAAACTGTGTAAATCCACAGGCCTATCAGTGGGGGCGGAGTAGTGGCGAGGGGGGGCTAAACTGTGTAAATCCACAGGCCTATCAGTGGGGGCGGAGTAGTGACGAGGGGGGGCTAAACTGTGTAAATCCACAGGCCTATCAGTGGGGGCGGTGTAGTGGCGAGGGGGGCTAAACTGTGTAAATCCACAGGCCTATCAGTGGGGGCGGAGTAGTGGCGAGGGGGGCTAAACTGTGTAAATCCACAGGACTATCAGTGGGGGCGGAGTAGTGGCGAGGGGGGGCTAAACTGTGTAAATCCACAGGACTATCAGTGGGGGCGGAGTAGTGGCGAGGGGGGCTAAACTGTGTAAATCCACAGGCCTATCAGTGGGGGCGGAGTAGTGGCGAGGGGGGGGCTAAACTGTGTAAATCCACAGGCCTATCAGTGGGGGCGGAGTAGTGACGAGGGGGGGCTAAACTGTGTAAATCCACAGGCCTATCAGTGGGGGCGGTGTAGTGGCGAGGGGGGCTAAACTGTGTAAATCCACAGGCCTATCAGTGGGGGCGGAGTAGTGGCGAGGGGGGCTAAACTGTGTAAATCCACAGGACTATCAGTGGGGGCGGAGTAGTGGCGAGCTGTGCTTGTTCCCAGGTTGATAGGATTACTTAGTAAGTTAGGTTGATAGGGTTAGCTCGATCTGGTGTAGCTCCTTAGCTGCCTCTATCAGTGCCTTGGAAAGTGTCTATCACCCGGGGTCTATCATGACGTGGCGTCCAAGTGAAGGCAATGCTCTAGCTGGCAGCCCAAAAAACATATGAAATCTAAACTCTCATCTCTGTACCGCCGTGAGAGTTTAGAAAATCTTCTGATTTCTGGTGGGTTAAGCTGCAGATTTTCGGCCATTAATACTTGGAATTTCCTTATTTTGTTTAGTTCCATGCGCAGTATAATATGTTGGTGATACATTCCACCCATTTACATTACTAGATGGCAATTTGTAAATATTCTAGAGCCCTATCTTGAAGCCCACTCAACACAGACATTTACAGCGCCATCTCAGCGGAAAAGCCAGCCAGCTCTACCATGTGACCTGTTATTGACCAATAGAAGCATTGTTATGGTTTGGACGTTGCACCAGGACGTTGCAGCGGTGTCTTCAGAATTCATGCAAACATCGGCAAACTTTTTGCCTTATCATGGATAACAAACGTCATTCTAACCTATGTTTTTATGACATATTAGTAGATAAGATGGATATAATCAGCCTCGTAGGGGTTGAATTCATCGCAGGTTGCGAGAAGAGGTTGAAATAACATGATTTCAGTTCGCCAATTTGCGGTAATTTAGAAAAGGTTGCATCTTTTACCTAGATCAGAAAGTACCTCCTTTCCTCTCTCCTGACAGGAGAGCTCTTCACCCACTTGGGAGCAGGAAGTTTTCTAAACTCTCACGGCGGAGATGAGAGTATAGATTTCTAAGCTACATATGCCCGGGACCACATATGCCACTCTAAGGGCCGGGCTGAGGGCACTTACTGATATATGATCAGATAGGGTGTTTAACCATGATGCTGGATGTTAATCATGAATAAGTTTGGAGGAAGCTCAATAGTAAATTAACCCTACTGGCATAAGGTGTACTTGAGATAGGTTGGTCCTGATGCTTGGTATGACACTTATTGGCTACCTTCCCTCTAGGTTGCAGTAATGGTAATATCCATTCGGATGTCCTTGCCCTGACAGCTAGGCCGTATTGCAATAAATTTACTCCCGAAAGAGTTTCTCATTCCAAATAAAAGTTATAAGCTGTTATATCCATAGTCTACTAGGCTTCTATTGCAAGATTTTATATAGGCTTTGTATTGCTCATTCGCATGATAGAGGCCAAATGGACATAAAATAAAGTCTTGATCGATCTGCTAAAAAAATGGAAGTAGGAAACAAATTGTTATGTTGGCTACGGGCCTGGGGCATACTGCCACGTCCCGCTGTACTCTGTGAATGGACGCGACTTCTTCCTCATTGACAAGAGCGACTCTGTATGCCCTCAAACCAGTGCTGCCCTATTTAATTTAGAATGAGCTAATTCATAGTGTCTATCGGTGGGACCTTTGGCCTCCGTCCGTTTACAAGACTCTGTCTAAATCTGCAGTGGGCACAAAAAAAAGAAGATAATTTGTTTCTGGTAACATGGTCAAAAATGTTGAGGTCAGTAGGTCGGACTTCTACTGTTTGTATCCAAGGCCTCAACTAGTCACACTTTGCAATGTTTCGCTAGTTAACAATGTTATGGAGAGAAAAGAGCATAATCACAGAAACATTGAGAAAAAATATGTTATTGGCATTCTGACCCAGAGTGATTTCCGACAAATTTATTAGCATTAATCCACAAGCTTGATGTTACCCAGGGGCTGCATGGTAGCCAAAATAATGATTTTTAGGATCAGAATGACCTTAATTTCATATTATCAGCTGTTTCCATCTACAGTCAGACCTTGATAGTCCGTCCCCTGATAGTCCGACCTACACAGGATCAACCATGCTTTGGCTGGGACAGTTCTAATACATTCACATTCAAATATGACTGCCTGATTCGATATCTGCCATCAATTTGCCTACAACTATCAAGGTCTCACTGTATGTCTATCGCATTCAGCACTGTATGGGAGGCCGTTTCATGTGTCAGGTAAAAATCTTGTTTCTCTCTCCCAAACTATGCAACCGATGAGTGTCTACTGACACTTAAGGGGCTGTGTACAAATGACGTCATGCATTTTTGGGCCATTTTTGACCCCCCTCCCCCCCTTGTCATGTTTCGTCATACAACACTTGACCCCCCCTCAGCATGACGTCATGCAGAGAGATACCCCCCAAAGTGCATGAATAGTGAAGGCCTATAGGCTATAAAAAATTAAAATGGTTCAAAGGGACATATACCGGGTGTGAATTGGCGATAAAGGATATCATGCATGCAAAGTGAAAAAAGAACTAGTACTGATCAATAAATGAACAGAGAAACATGCCAAACACTGTCAGCTTATATAATGTATGGGTCCCTATATGCAGGATGTACCATTTCCGTGCCTTATAGTTATAGACAGAGTCAGAGCTCTCAAGTTTTGATGAAGCCAAAGAGTGAGACTTTGCCGGGGTGCTCAGAAATTTCTAAACATTACGGGAAATGTCACAAATAAACTCAAACTGGGGGGTTTGGGGGTCATACCCCCCAAGAGAAAATTTTGAAAAAAAGGAGACAAATTGGCTGAGTTTTCTACACCAAACAATGAGAAAAAGTCCAAGTTCACTCTACAAGCCTATACTGATTTTTTTAAACCTAAAATGCATGAGATAGAGCCTGATCTGCCTGAGAGAGTGAGATGGGTCCCAAATGCGTGAGACTCATGCCAGATGCGTGAGGGTTGAGAGGTCTGCAGAGTACTATGGTAGTGATCATACACAAGTATTTCCTGTCACAAAAGGGCTTAAAAACTGTCTACATCAATAGTCTTATACAGTTAATACTCTGCCTTCTTTACAGTGAAAGTTGTACACTTGTCAGTGAAGAGAAAATCAAGTTATTATTAAGAATCATATAGTTCAAGAGCTTGAATGTATCTGCAAATAAGTTGAGTCCGATAGAGTTCCATCCAGACAAAGATGTGGAGAGTAAGTTTGGGGGGAGGTCCCCTTTACATCTCCCAAGCATCCCCTTAGTAAAAATAGCAACAGGGTGGTGGAGAGCTCCAGGGGAGTGTTCGTTATTTATCAACAGTGGGACTCCGGGAGGGGGTGGATTGGGGGAGGAGCAAAATAATTTTGACACCTCAAGGAGGGGGGGATTTCACACCTTTTTAAAAAAGAAGCCTGTGGATTACTATGGATGCTGCTCTGAGGCAACAGGAGCAGTTCAGGGGTATTTTAGATGCATCATTTTAGATCCTGAGGGCAACAGTGGCCCTTTTCAAAAGAAGTTAAATTGGTATAGGTAGGATAGAGTAGTAGTGCTCCCTTATAGTGGCCTGGACATCACCTTAATTTTAGGGAGTGGTCATTATTTACTAACAGGGGGGATGGTGGGTTTGAGGGGGGCGTAAAAATTTAAGATCCCTCCCGAGGGGGAGGCTAACAAAATTTTGACCCCTCTTGAGGGCGGGGGCTAAAAAAATTTACCCTCTTTTGAGCAAAAAAGCCTGCGTGCTACTATAGCTCAAAAAGGGGCGCAAAAATTCTCCGTGCCTCCGGTTTGGGGGGGCCCAAAAGATTTTGACTGTCATTGAGGGGGGCTCAGAAACCCACCACCCGCCCCCTGTTGATAAATAATGACCACGTCCCCTGTTGATAAATAATGACCACTCCCTTACACTGACATTGATGGCAATGACTGACACTCATTGAGTGAGATGTCTGAGGAATGCATGCATGTAGGGCCTATAGGTAATAAATTTATGTCAGATGAATGCATTAAACTTCCCTACCTTTAAAAATCTTTTTACAAAAATTTTTGTTCATGCCAAAACCAAAGCATATTGGATTTCTTGATGACATGATGTCATGCAGCCCATGAACCCCCCTCCCCCCCTTGTCATGCTTGGTCATGGCAAGTGGGACCCCCCCTCCCCCCTCCTGCATGACGTCATTTGTACACAGCCCCTAATAAGATGTCCTTGTATTCGTCATATCTGGTTTATTTTATGGTCCTCACATGTGCAAATAGGGCTATTCAAGCCAATGCACATGGATATACATTTTACTCAAGATTTTCTATGAATTAAAGCTCCCAGAGAGGAAATAACACTCAGTACCTCACGTGGTGTCCTTTAATAATCTGCGTGTCAAATTTCTTAGCCCTGTGTCTATTTTTCTATGGGAAAAGACCATTACCAGTAATTCAAAGAATTGCCAGATAATGGCACAGCGTGTGGGGAAGTCGACAGTGCCATCACACAGAACGCTCTGGTACTAGATGCGCTGGTTTCTAGCGTCCCTTATCGCCATCTTGTCAACCTTCCCGGTCATACTGTTTAAATGCTACTCTACAGCCTGCATTTGGTGTGGGTTCCCAGCCCACTGCCCAAGCCTTAAGGCAGACATTCAAGCCATACAAGCCACTGCCTGTTCCTACTTCTAACTTACCTGCATCAATGGATCACTGCACTGACCCTGTGGTGAACTCTAGGCTCCAGACTTTGCTTGATACCGCTCAACAGATATCCGGTGTAAAGGGTAAGACCACTCATCCTCATCACTATATAACCAGTAGGCCAGGGGCTGATAGGGCCCACCATGCACCCCCCCCAGATCCCAACGTGACAGGTATTTTTTCAATCCTTAGGGTCCCCTGAACAAGATTCAAGATGTTAACAGTGATTATCTTGGGATGCACTACCCGTTTTGGTTCATTATCCATGTGCGGGTTCAGACAATTGGGTCAATTTTGGTACCATGTTATTCAAGGGGTATGCTCAATCTCCAAGCTCTAAGACTATCTTACCTTGTCTGGATCCTGAAGCTATTGGTCTTGATGGAAAGAAGACATAATAAGCTTTTCATTAAGCCCTAATACATGTTTTTAAGTTCAGAGTTGAGTGTACCAGACAGTCGGGAAGACAGCAGATTGAAATTACAAAGTTCCTTTCTTTTAACTGAAAATCTTAAATATGCTCGAGATTCATGTATAAAACTTGCCCTTATCCCCATCTAAGCACAATATCTAATATGATTTATGTAGGCCAAACCTTTCTGAGTAATATGAGACATTTTGCAGAATTCCTTGATGACTATGACACATCTTACTGCCTTGGACACAAAGACACTACCTTGAGCCAATATGATGCTGTTCCATTTCAATAATCTCCCTCTTTATGTAAATAGATGTTTTTCCATGCTAAATCTTTATCGATTCTCCTGATTCTTATGCTAAAGAGAGTGCTGACTAAGAATATACATGTTTCTACTTCATAAAATTTAATGGCAAGGCTGTATATGGCTGAAATTCAAAATGGCTGACAATAGATTCAGATTTCACTTTGAAAGTATTTGGTGGGACCCACCCTCATAAATAAGCTTAGTAGAATACAGTGGTACTTTTGTTTTGTTGCTAAGTGGTGTGGCTGCCTAGCAACAGCAGCTTTGCATAGCAACCAAGCCTGAAAATATGCTTGAATGCTCATATCTGCATGGTTTCCTTTCAGGAACATACTCCCCTCATGTAAACTTGTATATAACTCTTCTGTGACTTCCATCATAGACTAGGAATAGAGGTGATAAAAGGTTGCTAGGTTGTGTGGTGGGCTAGCAATAGCAGTTTTGCATAGCAACAATGCCTAGATTCATACCTGTAGGCATATACTATGGCTTGTACATAGTCTCCCCTCAAGGACATAGTTCACTGATTTCAAATTGCATATAGCTCCCTTGTGCACACCACACAGTATGAACATATGTAGAAATGGTTGCTATGTCATGTGGTTGCCTAGCAACTGCAGCTTTACATAGAACCCCATGTCCAAATCTATGCAGATAGTCACAAATAAGATGGTAGGATGGTAAGCTGTGGGCAAACATTGCAAACACTTGGTAGAACCTCTCAAAATGTTTAGTATTTTGGATAATACATTGTTAGATAAATATACAATGACCCTGGTACATTTTATCCCATTAGTGAATGAATTACATGACTTAACGTATAAAATAGCACCTAAAGATAGCATTCCCTTATATATAAAAGAATTGACCAATTCAGCCAATGAGAAGAGGGGATAGTAATTTCGGTGTGTGACATCATGCGTCCGCTTGGGCTGCCGGGGGAGCATTCATTGACAGATGAAGGTTCATGGCGTTAAGCTTTCGTACATTTAAACACACTGTGTGCCGGATCTCCACATTTCCTACACTCATAGGGATATTAGCATTTAGGTGTATCACACTTGGACTCGTAATTCCACTTGATGCACCCATTTTGCCTTGCATCTGCAGTCGACGATTTTGCCTTGGATAACTAGATGCTCCCTTGCCCATCTTTGTGTTGACACCTGTGCCTACTGCTGCTCCCAATAAGCCATAGTCGCTGTAAAGCTGTACTTTTCCAAGAATACTTCCATGTCGCCTCTAGAGAATGCAGCCCAGCCTTTTGTGGGGCATTTTTTCCGTACCCCAGTATCATATTTAATATGGGTACAGTCAAGGAATGCATCCTGCTCTGCCCCTTTGACCACAGTATAGGACAAATGCGCCAAATACCCTGTCCTTTAGTACTTTTTTCCGCAGGTTGCATTGAAGTTGCTGAAATTCCTTGAAGAGGCCCATTTCCTCATCATCCTGCACCTCCTCAGTGTTTTCAGTACCCTGGAGTATAGCACCCTCCATGGCGGTACTGCTGGTTGTACTTGCTGAGGCCTGACCACTCCTGCTAGTTTTAGTGTTTAGATCCCCTAGTATAGGACCTTTGCAACTCTTCCCTGTCGGTTCACTTTGGTGAGTGCTACATTTGAAACAATATTTGTCTGGCATACCCGATAATCCAGAGAAACTAGCAATTTTTTTTTTCAGACACCCATTTAAACTCCCAACATGGAGGTAGGGTGGTGAGAGTGGTAACTACAACAATGCACAGGTGTAGGTAACCAAGTGAGAGTAGGACACAGGTGTGATAGAGGTAGGGGCACCACCCACATAGGGGAGGTGCTGATGGGGTATATATATTGTCCCTTGCAAATACACATATAATGTTGGTATTATATTAATCATAAAAAAAATTACCAGTGGGAAACATAGTTACCTTACCTGACATACACCCAAAGGTCAATTCAGTTCATTGGTTTGTTTGCCCGCAGATACCCATGAATAGTAACAATTAGTAACTGTAACTCACGCTATAGGAGAAGAGTTGGGCAGGAGGAGGGGAGGGGGAGGTCGGGTTGGGCAGCAGGGGAAGGGAGGTGGGGTGTGGCAGGAGGGGAAGGGGAGGTGAGGTGTGTCAGGAGGAGAGGGGGGTGGGATGTGACAGGAGGGGAATGGGAGGTGAGGTGTGGCAGGAGGAGAGGGGGAGGTGGGGTGTGGCAGGAGGAGAGGGGGAGGTGGGGTGTGTCAGGAGGAGAGGGGGGGTGGGATGTGACAGGAGGGGAATGGGAGGTGAGGTGTGGCAGGAGGAGAGGGGGAGGTGGGGTGTGGCAGGAGGAGAGGGGGAGGTGGGGTGTGTCAGGAGGGGAAGAGGAGGCAGGGTGTGTCAGGAAGGGAGGGGGAGGTGGGATGTGACAGGAGGGGAAGGGGAGGTGGGGTGTGGCAGGAGGGGAGTATAAGGTGGGGTGTGGCAGGAGAGGAAGGGGAGGTGGAGTGCTGCAGGAGGGGAGGGGGAGGTGGGGTGTGGCAGGAGGGGAAGGGGAGATGGGATGGGGCAGGAGGGGAGGGGGCGGTGCAGTGTGGCAGAAGGAGAGGGGGAGGTGGGGTGTGGCAGGAGAGGAAGGGGAGGTGCAGTGTGGCAGGAGAGGAAGGGGAGGTGGGCTGTGGCAGGAGGGGAAGGGGAGGTGGGATGGGGCAGGAGGAAAGGGGGAGGTGCAGTGTGGCAGAGAGGAAGGGGAGGTGCAGTGTGACTTCTGGAAATCCCCTCTCATCCCCGACTACCACTGTACACCACTGCTGCTATAGATATACAAATGACATGCACCCGGGAGGACTCTGTGTGTCAATATACCAGCCAGCTATGGCGTCATCCTGCAGTGTGTTCTGGAACCTCTACACTAAGTAAGGCTGTCAAAGTAGGATCAGTGGCACTGTGTTATTATGTACCTGCTACTGTACTTAGGGTCACTACAGGCACAGTATGATGTAGGATCAGTGCATAAGGCCATACAACACAGTGGGGACACCTATGAGCATAATTCGAATTATGTACGCAGATCCTGTCAACAGGTGAGTTTGGTCTATATGCGTTTCATTGAATTGCATGAGAACCATAGGGAGCTAAAGCCTGTAATTCGGACAGGCGATGCGGTTGATATGAGAAAAGATATCTATCCACCTATAGTTTTCTTACATATAACACTTAATGCATGAATCAGCTTTGTTAAAATGGAGAGTATGCGTGTAATTCAGTTGGTAATATGAGCGTAATTTTGTCATTGAAATTGTCAACTACATCTGTAATTCTCTGAAAAGGTACAAGCATAATAGGATCAGTACACATGGCACTGTATGTACTACACTGGTGTAGGTTCCATACATATGGCACAGTATGTACCCCTGTACTGGCGTAGGATCAGTACATATGGCACTTTATGTACTATACTGGTGTACGTTCCATAGATATGGCACTGTATGTACTATACTGGTGTAGTATCAGTACATATGGCACTGTATGTACTATACTGGTGTAGGTTCCATACATATGGCACTGTATGTACTATACTGGTGTAGGATCAATACATATGGCACTGTATGTACTATACTGGTGTAGGATCAGTACATATGGCACTGTATGTACTATACTGGTGTAGGATCAGTACATATGGCACTGTATGTACTATACTGGTGTAGGATCAGTACATATGGCACTGTATGTACTATACTGGTGTAGTGGTCAGTGAAAACGTCTCTGGAGACACCGGGATTCGAACCCGGGTCTCTCGCTTGCAAGTCGAGCGCTCTACCGCTGAGCTACATCCCCTGGCCTGACATACCCTGTCACCAACACGGCCCCACTGACATTTCCACCTTCCAACTACCCTGGATCGGTATGGTATACATAGGGGGAGTGACACAACCAAGTGAACAGTCCCTCTGAAGGCTCTGTGCACCCAATGGGGGAACGAACCCCTACACTCCTCCCAACCAGCTTCAACCGTATCCCGCCAGAACCGGTCCTCCAGTCCAGTCTGAACGGTACCAGTACTGAGTCACACACAGCCCATCTGTTTCCAAGTCCCTCAGCACTAGCAAGTTGAAGCGCTTGTCTATACCATACCGGCCCAGGTTCCAAGCTCTCTAAAGGTCCCCCTTGCGAGGCAGGACCACTCGGTGTCTCCACCACTGTAGTGGTCAGTGAAAACATCTCTGGAGACACCAGGATTTGAACCCGAGTCTCACGCTTGCAAGTCGAGCACTCTACCGCTGAGCTACATCCCCTGGCCTGACATACCCTGTCAACAACACGGCCCCACTGACATTTCCACCTTCCAACTACCCTGGATCGGTATGGTATACATAGGGGGAGTGACACAACCAAGTGAATAGTCCCTCTGAAGGCTCTGCGCACCCGACGGGGGAATGAACCCCTACACTGGTGTAGGATCAGTACACATGGCACTGTATGTACTATACTAGTGTAGGATCAGTACATATGGCACTGTATGTACTATACTGGTGTAGGATCAGTACACATGGCACTGTATGTACTATACTGGTGTAGGTTCAGTACATATGGCACTGTATGTACTATACTGGTGTAGGATCAGTACATATAGCACTGTATGTACTATACTGGTGTAGGATCAGTACACATGGCACAGTATGTACCACTATACTGGTGTAGGATCAGTACACATGGCACAGTATGTACCACTATACTGGTGTAGGATCAGTACACATGGCACAGTATGTACCACTATACTGGTGTAGGATCAGTACACATGGCACAGTATGTACCACTGTACTGGTGTAGGATCAGTACACATGGCACAGTATGTACCACTATATTGGTGTAGGATCAGTACACATGGCACAGTATGTACCACTATACTGGTGTAGGATCAGTACACATGGCACAGTATGTACCACTGTACTGGTGTAGGATCAGTACACATGGCACAGTATGTACCACTGTACTGGTGTAGGATCAGTACACATGGCACAGTATGTACCACTATACTGGTGTAGTATCAGTACATATGGCACAGTATGTACCACTGTACTGGCATAGATTCCATACATATGGCACTGTATGTACCCATACTGTGTATTGTGTATCATTACATTACTGTCTATTACTATTTGTGGGTTTATGGTTTTATTGTCTATTACTATTTGTATTGTCTATTACTATTTGTGGGTTTATGGGTTAATAATCCACTCCCCCTTCGGGGTTGTGGATTATCAACCCATAAACCCACTTGTGCGTTCCCATAACATACATTAAACGCTAAATAATCACAACAAGGTTCCCATATGAATGTTTCTGATTACTTTCATGAATTCGTAATGAGATTTTTATTATGAATCTAAAGGTCTGAATTTTGGCTATATTTTCACTGTGTGGACGAACTTTGTACCCCTGCCCCATTCTGATTTTCTGCCCCCCCCCCCCAAAAAAAAAAAGAAAAGAGAAATACATAGACTGAGCTGGTATCCCAAATCATTAGACAAAAAAAGAAGCAAATTAAACCCTCTACAACTAGAGACCTGACTTACAGATTTACAAATTTCACAGTTTCCATAAGGGTAACTTCTCTGCTGTAGTTTTGGTTCTAAAAGTTGTTCGAAAATTTCTCAACAATCATTTCTGAATTCCTAAAAATGATGGCCAACAACATAGGATGTGTTGGATATAATTAACATCTACTTCACATCTAATTCAAATGTTCTAAAAATGTTCCTGTCTGAACTAGAGAAGTAGCCGGGATTCCAAGGATTGAGATGGTGATTATCAACTTCAGAAATATTGAACATTTGTACCTCACCGTGCCCTGCGATAGGAGCCTATCAAGTTTGGTGAATACATATGTGCACTGCTTTAACTCCCAGTGTGTGGAGTAGAGGGCGTGCCCGTCGCTGGGATCAAGACTTGCCGCGCACCAGGCTCCCAGAATCCTAGAACCAGCCGGGCAATCTAAGGCCAGTCCTGAGGTAGGTAGGACGCGCCCAACTACATCCTGTGGAGCAGTAGAAGAGAAACTGGTACCAGTGTGACGCCACACAGCCTGGAGGAGGTGAGAATAGAGGCAGGCACAAGCAGCCTACTGGAGGCACGCCTGGAGGAGCTGGAGGGCCGACGACGTACAAGAGATGTGTGAAGCTGCAGTAAGAAGTAAATATACAGAGTGTTAGAGAGATGTGGATGGAAGCAGACCCCGCTCCCTGAGGTGTCTCCTGGTGTTGACAAACCCTCTCAGCCCGGAGTAGAGTTGGGCAGGAGAGGAGAAGGGTGGCAGGCATCCTGGGGACTTGAGCTTATAGGTGTGCGGTGTAAACTCCAGGGTAGACAGGGTAGGTGATCTACTGCTCACTTATATTTACTTTTTATCCAGTGATTGACCTGTGGTCCTTATGAACCCCGGGATATTTAAACGGGTCCTTAAGTGGCAATAAGGTTGCCATAAACCTATCTATGAGCCTATGGATATCCTCCATCTTGTAATCGCCAACTCCATCTCATGATTGCTTCTTGCTCATGACTTTTGATTCCATCTTTTCTGTGAGTTTATCCTGCTCCTTTCCTTATCTATCCCTATCTTCATCGTGTTGCCGATACGTACCTCTTACCTCTACCTGGTAACATGCTAATTAAAACACATTGCTAGATAAGTATAATAAACACGTGACAACAGTTCCAATCGCCATTTATTCACCATTTAGTGATATTATAAATATACGCTTGAATGGACAAGTACATACATCACAGGAGGCTGTTGCGAAAAGATTTGTAAATTGATTTTTACTGTAGCTAAGGCACCTTCCAGTTCCTCCTACTTCTTTCCCTGAGGGACCGATTCCCCCCTTCTAGTGTAATGGAGTTGACTTGCTCTGAATTAGACTGCTTTGCAAGAACTGCTTCCATGATTGGTTCCACGTGAATGCTTCCCATTGTAGGTTACGATGGTCCCCACAGGCATGATACCTGCTGGCCATGTCGGATGACATTTTGTCAGATCAGGGGGAGAAGTACTCTTGAACTCCACTAGATCGGAGTATTTCTATTCTCCAATCACAGACTATATCCAAACATCTGTATAGGAGATGTTATATTGAAGCATATATTATATTGACGCATTGATACTGAGAGTTTGAACATTAATAGCATTCTAGACACCATCTTTTTCAATGTAAGTCAGAACATTTCAATCTCAGTTTTACCCATGATTTCTGAAGTTGTTAGTTGTGGACATATGTACAAATGTTACATAGCACCATTTGATTTGAAGTCAATAAGTTATTAATTACCCTAATCACCATTCTAACCAGGGTGACTGGAATTTGGGCCTGTCCAGAATTAGGGCCCAGTGCACTGTAATCCCAGACCAAGTAGATTTACAGTGCAATTCTTTTATATTTTGAAAAACAGTAGAATTTACTGTAGATTCACAGGGCCCTGGCTGCCAATGCACCAGCAGTAAATCCCAGTGTAAGGCTTACACCGGGATCTACCGCTTACCTATAGTGGATTACACATATAGTCGTTGCTATAGTTAGCCTTTGTAATTATGTGTCAATCACAGACTTCAGTGCACTTTTGGACATTACACAGACATTTACTATGGGAGCCAAGGGGGTTTAGGGCAATGGGTCTGGTGTAAAAGATTGGTTTGCTTTTTCAATAACTAGGACCCATGGCAAGTTGATTCCATTTGGCCAACCTTGCAGGAAATCCACACAGAGTATATGGCGGCCATATTGAATTTGCAGGCAATGGAAATTATAGGTAATTGAAGAAATCTGCAAATCTGCATATCTCTGCTTTTAAGTAACTCTAGAAACTCTGAAAATTTGGGAATTTATTCTCCCATTTCTTACCTTTAGCCTAGCTCATTCAAAATCCTTCATACAATGACTATATTAACTGTCTATTGTTTCTAGTAGAACTACTGTACAGAATAATCATAATTAGCCTGATATATAATACTTGTACTGCATAGTCAGTACCTGTGTAGAGGCCATATCGCATGCACCATCAATAACGTTCCCTATTCATTAACCTGTCAGAAAATGGCCACAGCTCATCTTTACATCATCATATTCCATTGGCATCACATAAACAATGATAAAAGAGGTTGTACTGCATATCTAGAGTCATTTAAACATGCATAAGGTCCATCTTTGGTGTCTAATATCACTTTGAAAATTAAAAATCACAACTTTTTGTACATTTGTCACTACTCGAACATCCCATATGGTGCTAAAATATATCTTTCCAAACACCAAATTTTTTTTTTCTCATAAGCCAAACATGTCTTTAATTGAATACAAATGATAGAAACACCATACAAGATAATAGGTTGGCACTATAAAAGTAGAACTCTAATCATCTCAAAAATGCTTTTAGCCATCAGTAACATTCCCTATTCATATGTGATGCTGAAATGTATCTTTACATACACCAAGTACTCTTTTCACATAAGCCAGACATGTCTACAATTGAGAAGAAATGTTACAAACACTATATATAAGGTGGTAGGTTGATACTATGAAAATATAACTTTGACCATCCAGTAATATCTGTAGCCATCAGTATTGTCCCTGGAACGTTATTGATCTTGGTGTACATTGAAAATCACTTATATTAACCTGGCATGGGTAATTTCTGGAGTACATAAAAAATTGTTCTTATGGAAGACCCCCAAGGGTACCTCTTGATGGCATATAATAAGAAGACTGGTGATATTTCCTAACCAGGTTAGATGGACTCTATCAGTAATGTTCCACTCTTGAAAATTCATAATTAAATGCATAAAAAAAAATTATGCTCCAAGACTCACCCAAACCAAATCTTAGCAATGACCCCCCACTAAGGAATAAAAATTCTATTGGTGGCGTAGAAGTATTTCCCTTGCTATTATATATGCACAAGGAACCACATGTGCAGTAAATCTTGGAATGACCCATATATATATATATATATATATATATATATATATATATATATATATATATATATATATATAGTTTAAGGAGCTGTTCCATGCTTCTGAGAATTGTTTTTACAGTGCAGTATAATGACGTGAGCTGCACAATTCCAATTATTCAGTGTCCAGACAAGACTACTATATACATGCATGTTCGGATTGGTGTCTAAGCAGACTTTGGTAGGTAAATAGGATCTATTGAACTCCACTTTTGACCTTGCAAAATGCCTGTCTTATAGTACCACTTATTCAATGTCCAGACTATACTACTATTGTTATTATTTTTAGATTATTGCCGGAACCTGTTTCTTAATCTTTGCATAGCGGGTAAGCCCATGCAATGTGCTCCTCTCTAACAGCCCACCACCCCCATGTGATTTCCAGCCAAAGCAGCTTTTGGCCTGAGTGATGTGACATCCTCTTCAGACAACACCTGCAATACATTACTACAATATACCTGTTTATCGCTCACCATGGGACCAGTGAGGGTTTAGCTGCCTGTGTTGGTGGTCACCATGGGACCAGTCAGGGTTTTGCTACTTCTGTTGGTGGTCATAATGGGACCAGTCAGGGTTTTGCTACCTGTGTTGGCGGTCACCATGGGACCAGTCAGGGTCTTGCTACCTCTGTTGGTGGTCATAATGGGACCAGTCAGGGTTTTGCTTCCTGTGTTGGTGGTCACCATGGGACCAGTCAGGGTTTAGCTGCCTGTGTTGGTGGTCATAATGGGACCAGTCAGGGTTTTGCTACCTGTGTTGGCGGTCACCATGGGACCAGTCAGGGTTTAGCTGCCTGTGTTGGTGGTCACCATGGGACCAGTAAAGAGCTGCCTGTGTTGGTGGTCACCATGGGACCAGTCAGGGTTTTGCTACCTGTGTAGGTGGTCACCATGGGACCAGTCAGGGTTCTGCTACCTGTGTAGGTGGTCACCATGGGACCAGTCAGGGTTTTGCTACCTGTGTAGGTGGTCACCATGGGACCAGTAAAGAGCTGCCTGTGTTGGTGGTCACCATGTGACCAGTCAGGGTTTAGCTGCCTGTGTTGCCAACTTTCTCATTTCACAGACATGCTACATATCTGCCATCACAGAGACGGCATATTGTGAGAACCAAAGACAAAGGCAGGATATGGCAATAGACCAGCAGAGTTGTTGTCCTAGAACCCCAAGGACGTACTCTAAGAGACTGTGGGCAATGCACTTTGTGGTGGAGGGGGACTAGTAATCTGCACAGCACTGTCGGTTTATCTCATTACCACGACAGGGTACAGGATAAACCCCTCAGTAGAAGACCTGTTGAACCCTTTAGGTCCACCCACAGTGCCTAAATGCGCCACGTAGGTAGGTTTTAAAGTCATGAGTAGTCTGTACAGCATAGCAATGCAGCCACGTGGACATGAACCCATGGGGACATCATGCATACCTTTTGAGTTTTGGACCCTTGAAATAAAAAAAGTATTCAAAAAATGAATGAAATTTCATATTTAGAGCATTGCATGATGGGTAAAATGGCAACAATCATGATATGAAATGAATTATTTAAATACCCAAAGTTATTTAAAGCAAAATAACCACATTTCCTGCAATGATTTGCGGGTTAGAAATACGTTTACAATGTATAAGGAAAGGTCCATAATTGCTGAATTAACTCTAGATAAAAATATACCAACATTTCAAAGTGCCATAAGATAATCAATTTGGGTCGAAATGATCCAAAATTCGCTGTGCATATTGGGAACTTACGCAACTTTTGGTCTACCATAGACGGTGTAATTTGGACAAAGATAACTTACATGCGCAGAGACCTGCGCAAAGGGTCCGTTTTCAACAAGCAGCGACCAACCTTAAGCTCAAGCTACTTTGGGCATTAGGGTATCCATGATTTGATACCAGAATCTCCTATTAGCCAAGGGGATCGAGATATATGCACTTTAACCTCTATATATCATATGCTCATATTCGGATAAGGTCGTGAAACTTTAGCCGTCAAATATGCACTATTTAAAAGCACTTAACAGTTCAAATTATTATCTCCTGGGCCTGGACGGAAAAACATGAACAGGTGCTAAGATCCCCAATAGATAATTACTGCAATAACTCATCATAGTATTACTGCAAAAATTATTCAGAGTCAAACCTGCACAGCGCTTACTTTATATACATGTATCCATAGTCAAAAGATCACACAGATAATATTCAACCTCACAATAGATCATTGCAGGAAGAAGGGGTACCTTGGAGCCCTCCTAAAATGAAAACACTCTATAATGGCAAAAAGGACGAATCTTAAGAATACATTATATACATATATATTATCATTGAAACACAAACAAATATAGCTATTTCTAGATATAACCATGAAAGCCTGACATGTCTTGTAAGTAGCTAAGATCTTGCAGCGCCTATGCAGTAGATATACAGTAATGACAACATGACAATTCCCCATGCTGCCTCTGCAATAGAAGCACATCGGCCCTGTGCACCATCACCCCTACCCCATGCACCCCTCACCTACAACCTAGATCCTGGCTGACAATGACCTCAGTGTGTGTTTACAGGTGTTTTGCCTACCTCCCCCACCTGCCGCCCTAACACCTGTATACTCTGGATAACCCACACACCATACAGCACAGGAGGAGTGCCTCCTCCAGGGCCCCCAAAGGTGGCTAGGCAGGGCAGGAAGTGGTGGGAAGGCTACACTGTAAAAACAGTGTTTAGGGATTAAACACCAGTGTTTAGAAGCTAAACACTTAGTTAAACACTTATTTGTCCCACTTTTCTCAACGCTTCTTAAGTGTTAAACACGTTTAAGTAGAAAGTGTTTAACCAAGTGTTTAAATGCTAAACACTTAAACACTTCAGTGTTTAGGTGTTTGAGAATAAGTGTTTAAAAGCTAAACACCTAAACACTTCAAGTGTTTAGATGTTTAAATGTTGGTGTTGAGAGAATTTGGTGTGTATCTTTAAACACCTTTTTTGCAGTGTAGAGGAAGAAGCTGGGTGGGGTAAAGGCAGCCAGATATATAGGGTAGGAAGTGGCGGGAAGGCTACTGGAGGGAGCTGGATGGGGTAAAGGCAGCCAGGAAGTTTAGGAAGTGATGGGAATGCTAGAGAGGGAGCTGGCATGGGTTAAAGGCAGCCAGACAGGGTAGGAAGTGATGGGAAGGCTAGAGAGGGGTAAAGGCAGACCTAAGCATCGGGCAGGTCATCTGCCATAGCTTGGTATTTGTAGGAAAAGATAATTTCACCTTTGAATAGTCCAGTGTCTAGAGAGAAGTCTAAAACGATTGTCGCCAGTTCTGTCGCCAATGACAGCTGCCCTGCCCTGTCTCTGTATTAGATTGCCTCTGCAAAGTAAACAGAAGGTGTGCCTAGAACAGAATGCTGTGTTAGTAATTTGGCTGCACCTGTAGCGTGAGAAATTGTTAGGTTCCTGCTACGTTACAGAGTGGTCAGCTGCAGGCAAACATTGTCAACATGTTTTCAGGTAAGTGAGGCACTAGTCACCTTACCCAAAGGGCAACTCAGTGCATTGGTTTGCTTACCCGCAGAGGCCTATTTATAGGTTAAATCTACATCTATAACTCTATAAAATAGTCTACACTGTTTGTTAGTAATGTTAGTGGAGAGCACCGACCACTCAGCTTTTATAAGTGACTGTTTGCCAATATTGAGACGATACTCAATCAACTGACCACTGGTCCATTTGAGAACGCACAGTAGGCACATTGTTGTGCACTATGAAATAGAGGTCAATGGGACCCAATATATGGCAGTCTTACCACTGCATCTGTAGGTAGGTAGTAGTGGAAGGCATTATCAGTATGCTAATATTGTAGGTGTAGCGTCCTACCCCTCGATGTTAATCAAATCTTTCGATAGACAACGAAGAACAACTAGTCAGGTTCCAGTTAAAACTTTATTGTCAACAACGCATAGGCATCAGCTGTTCTCGATGGCAGTTCACAGGTAGTAGTGTTCAACCTACTAAACAATCTCAACAATAGACAACTAGCACAGTCTTCTAGTGTGTACTTTAACAAAGTAACATACACCTTCCCTGTGCAACAGCACAGAGAAGTATCAGTACATGGTAGCCAGGCTAACCATCGCTCATGATGGTCCGTCATGACTGGACTGACCCCGAGGAAGGCCATGAAACGGCCTTATATACACCAGAGCCGAGGGCCACGTGACCATGTGGTGACATGGCGCTGGACTCCAGCGCCCCCAGGTGTCGGGTAAGAGAGGTACTCTCGACGTCGCCCACGAGGACCATCGACATGGTCGAAGTTACCTCGAGGAAGACTCGCGACCACCACATAGGTAATGATGGAAGGCATTATTAGTATGCTAATATTGTAGGTAATAGTGGAAGGCATTATTAGTGTGCTAATATTGTAGGTAATAGTGGAAGGCATTATTAGTGTGCTAATATTGTAGGTAATGGTGGAAGGCATTATTAGTATGCTAATATTGTAGGTAATAGTGGAAGGCATTATTAGTGTGCTAATATTGTAGGTAATAGTGGAAGGCATTATTAGTCTGCTAATAGTGCTTCCTAAAGGCTGCACTAACATTGCTACTTATAGATACCTAGATGGTGCGATGTCCGGCCAGATTGAAATAACCTCCTTGCCTACCTTAGTGAAGGGGAGTGTCTCCATATCTGCACACTCATGAATGTCAATTGCTTGAATTTAAGATGCAAATATCGTCCATATATTTTGCAGGTTGAGCAGCAAGCACCAGGTCAGGCCGGCATTACATCCTGAAGAAGGACACGTACATCGAGACATCACCCAAGGAAGGTCAGAGAATAACATTACCCAGCCAGCAATCTAGACATCAATATCCAGCGAATCAAATAGCAATCAACACCTATACTGCTTCTTACCAGTCCCAATAGTTCCAGCTAGCTGATTGCTTCAGACATGGTTATTAGGTCAACAGAAAAAGACTGATCCACTCCAACCTAGGTTGGTAGATATATAGCCAGTGTTCAGAGCAGCTCGCTTGGCACAAACAACCTAGTTGTCTTATCTCTATAGACTTGGTAACCGAAGAAATAGTTTGGATGAATGTGGCGCCCCATGTCCCGATATTTGCTTTTCTATTGGGTCCTGTAGGAAATGGTGCGATAGCAATCTAATCACTGCCATTGGTTGTCTGTCAATATAAAGGCTCACATAACACATATGACCGGGATTAGACCGCTTCTATCTGCCTCATATCGATGAAGGAATCTCATAGCCCAATGGGGGCTTGGAAGCTCCTGAAATCACATAGGGGGCATTCCCAGGCAGTCTCTCTCTAGGGGTAGGTTTCTACATTCTTTCATGTATTAACCTGGAACGAAATACATAGCTTCTATGTATAAACTGAAAAAAAGACTGGCCTCTCATGCTTCGGTTGGTATATGATGGCCTAAATCAGAAATTGCAGAGATCTGGGATCCATTGTTACGCCTATATGCATCATACATACTACAGGCAGTATACCTATTGACACCATGCCTAAGGGCACCACATAGACTACAGACTGGATACCTATTGACACCATGCCTAAGGGCACCACATAGACTACAGACTGGATACCTTTTGACACCATGCCTAAGGGCACCACATAGACTACAGACTGGATACCTATTGACACCATGTCTAAGGGCACCACATAGACTACAGACTGGATACCTATTGACACCATGTCTAAGGGCACCACATAGACTACAGACTGGATAACTATTGACACCATGACCACTCACTTCCAATTCTACACAGGGGAGGCTATGGTGGTGTGGACACTTCTAGCCACGGCCATGATGCTGATAGAGGGGTACGACGATCGTGGGAGCCTGCATGTTGGAGATGGCCCGACCCTGCCCACACACCCGGAGGACCATGTGCAATACTTCTACAACCTGTCTGAATGGCAGGAGCGCCAGCTGGAGAACATGACCTACTCAGGTCGGAGATGCATGCTGGAGGTCTGGGCAAGCCCCCATCCTGAAGGTAGGTGTAATGTGTAGTGTGCTATATATGTCCATATATGGTGGTGCGCCTACAAGTCTGGGAATGTCTAGAAGAGTATGTGGGAAGGTTTACAAGTGTGGGCGAATATGTCTACGAGTGTGGGTGGGAATGTCTTCAAGTGTGGGTTGGAATGTCTACAAGTGTGGGTGGGGATGTCTACAAGTGTGGGTTAGAATGTCTACAAGTGTGGGTGGGGATGTCTACAAGTGTGGGTGGGAATGTCTACAAGTGTGGGTGGGATGTCTACAAGTGTGGGTAGGGATGTCTACAAGTGTGGGTGGGGATGTCTACAAGTGTGGGTAGGGATGTCTACAAGTGTGGGTAGGAATGTCTACAAGTGTGGGTGGTGATGTCTACAAGTGTGGGTAGGAATGTCTACAAGTGTGTGTGGGCAGTTGAAGCTTAACACAGTAGAGGGCAAGAAAGGGCTGCATCACAGACCCAGGTAGCAAAAATGGTGTGGCCCGAGTCTGGGCCAGAGCGGGCTCCTGATGTGGGCCACACTGGGTTAACACAGTGGGCGCCCGATGGGTTTTGTCCTCAGCAAAGGGTCTGGGCCAAACTGGGCTAACCGATTCGGGCACAGATCTGTTTGAAATTGGGCTCACCGATTTGGGCTCAAAGTGAGTTTAACATGGGTTTTTGGTGTGGCCTAAAGTGGGCTGCCCGATTTGATGAAAAATTAGTGGTGACATGTTAAAAATTCTTTTTGAGAAATTTATCCAAAATCTTTTCTTTTTTTTTTAAAGGTCAATAAGCAACAAATCCTTGAGCTAATCTAACCCCCCCCCCATCACCAAAGCAGTAAATGCAATATCTACCCAAGTGGAAAGGCAGAGCAGTACCATTCATTTGAATCAAACTCATTCAGCCAACACAAGGCACTTTGATTCATTAAAGTGACATTCTGGCCTCAATCTTCCCCTACTAATTCCCTATGTAGGAGTAGAGAAGAGAGCCTTCAAGTTCATAATGACTGTACCTCTGCATATCTGCTCTTGTTCCAAGTTCAGTGCAATAGAAATGGTGTTGCCATTCCACTACTACTCAGATGACCTTAATTTGCACTTTTGACTAGAAACATCTAAGTATTTCCAGACTATGAGAAAGTCTGCACATTATTACTTCATATCTGATTTAGTAGTCTATTCCAGTTGTCCTATGTCTAAAAGAAATAAGTTTGGTATGGGTAGTAGAATTCTGCCTAGAGTGCTGTGAAACCACTTTGTAGTGAGTCTGCCATGGACTGGCCTACAGGGGCAGGGGATATTTTTGGTTTCTCAATTGCCTCTATATATAGTCCTCTTATACCTGGCCAAGTGTGGGACCTGTTTGCCCCCACACCACAAATACACCTTGCAAGCCTACTAGTACAAAGAAAGACATGAAGCTGTTCTTTCCAGGACTAGTCAGTGTTGCCTTTTACATGAAATATCTGGATCCCTACTATGAACTTACCTGTGTATTAATGGTATAGGGAAAGTGTCCTACAGCAGTGGTGGAGGGAAGGGAGGGGGGAGGGCAGGGCAGGGTGAGAGGAGGGCAGGGCAGGGTGAGAAGAGGGCAAGGCAGGGTGAGATAAGGGCAGGGCAGGGCAGGGTGAGAGCAGGGCAGGGCATGTGAGCAAAGGAGATGCCAGGGCAGTGCAGGGTGAGAGTAGGACAGGGCAGGGTGAGAGGGCAGGGCAGGGTGAGAGCAGGGCAGGGTAAGAGCAGGGCAGGGCAGGGCAGGGTGAGAGCAGGGCAGGGCAGGGCATGTGAGTGAAGGAGATGCCAGGGCAGTGCAGGGTGAGAGTAGGGCATGGCAGGGTGAGAGCTGGGCATGGCAGGGCGAGAGCAGGTCAGGGCAGGGTGAGAGCAGGGCATGGCAAGGGTGAGAGCAGGGCAGGGCAGGGTGAGAGGAGGGCAGGGCAGGATGAGAGTAGGGCAGGGCAGGGTGAGAGCAGGGCAGGGCAGGGTGAGAGCAGGGCAGGGCAGGATGAGAGTAGGGCAGGGCAGGGTGAGAGCAGGGCAGGGCAGGGTGAGAGCAGGGCAGGGCAAGGCAGGGTGAGGGCTGGGAGTGAGAGTGAGTGAGTAATAGATGTTTAACACCATTTCGACAGCTAAGGTCATATTCATGATGAGATCCTCATTACACAAATTCACAGAGGAATGTGTCAGTGCCTGCGCATATGTGCACCACACACATCCTGAGGGGATAGGAAAAAGGAGAAATAGACCCTTTTAAGTGGGCTAGGGAGGCCCAGGGAGGGCAGGGTGACAGAAGGGCAGGGCAGAGCGGGGTGAGAGGGGGAAAGGGCAGGGCAGGTTGAGTGGAATGAGGAGGAGATGGAAGGGGTAGGGGATGGATAGGGGAGGGACGAACAAAAAAGAGAGAGGGAGGGGGAACACTCATCACAGAGTTTAGAACAGTTCAGAAGATGAGACTGCCCTGTCCAAACCCACTCTCACCCCAGACTGGGAAGACTTTATGAAGCTAAGTACCCATCTTGGGATGCCCATTTTGAATCCATCCTGGGCCCAATGTGGTTGCCCATTTTAAACCTGACCAGTGCCCAAATCGGGCGGCCCAATGTGGCCCAGACCGTATGCTGAGGACAAAACCCGTTGGGAGCCCAACAGGCTCAAGTGGGTTTGCCCGATTTGGGCTGCCCTGTGTGGCCCTGACTGGAAACCGAGCATCTGCCGAACCTAAAACCCATGTACTGAATACTGCCCGCTTTGAACCACCTTATCCCGGGTAAAACCAATTTGGCCCCGAGCGGGCTTGCTACATGGGGAGGGACATGAACGACAGCCAAACAGTGAACAATAAAACGAGACAAATGGAGACAGAGTGGTAACCTCTAACTAAAATTGATGAGAATCAGTTACGAAACTGAATTACTAAATTTTAACACAATTGAGATAAATACCAGCCAATAGGATGCTCCACCTCAGCCTTTTGAGCAGTATGATTTTGGATTAGAAGTCCTGTTATGTACAGTCCCGAATCATAGCCTTCGAGCATACATTACTGTTCTTCAGTATGTCTTACTTAGTGTATTCTACTAGTCAGTAATATATAACTTGAACATGTAAATTGTCACAGATATGCAGTCAGATTTCCTATACGTACCCATGTAGAAAAGTGCCCATTTAAGTCACGTACAACAATAGAACCGGTTGGAAGACATTAAGTTGTCACACACGACCAACAGATCCTATCACAATCTTATAGTTCAATGTTCAGATTGAGTAAGTATTGTTGAAGAGGCGCAGGTGCTGACAAAGTTTTACTTATTTTATAGAAATAAATCTGAAATAAACTTTCTGACTTTGTGAGCTAATCTATAGTAGCTCTATTCATAGTGATAACGTGTCAATCCTGTCTCCTATATATCAGCCTCGGGCACTCACATACTAAGTCAGCTTCTGTAAGATCCTATAATTAGGCACCATAAGATCATCCTTATGGTGCCTAATTTGTAGGTTAGGGGTGCTCTGATTGGCAGGGCTTGGAACACTAGTGTTCTCACCGTGTTCTCAGGATCTACCCAACGGCATCCGCATAGTGTCAAATTTAGGCCTGAGTCAGACAACGTCGCTGCTCCATCCAACTCAACCCAAAGAGAAATCAATGACGGTACCTTGGTAATTTCATCCATCAAGGAAAGTCCAAGTCTACTCAGAACCTCAGCCTAGGATCTTATCAGCCAGACCCTCGGTAATAGGTGTGCCTAGAATCAAGGAGAGCAGAATTTGAGACTGTGAAACAGCAGTTATATGCCCATGTAGCCTTAATATAAGTGGTTCCCTGGGTAGACCTATGGTGTATGTGCCCCTGTTACTTACTGTCAGTTTGGCAAAAGATGGATATATTGTATATTCTGATTAACTCCCTGTACAAATGCCAAAACCCTCCTGCCTTGAGCCCTCATGTCAGCCTGTCATTTCCTATCCCTAGGTGTCCCCAAAGCTCCATACTTAAATTCCCACCAGAGGGAGCCAGCACTCCTCCCACCTTTCCTGTGTATTAAAAGCCTACTTTCATGTTAGGGGAACATTTTGAATAGAATAGTATAATATTTTCAATTTTCAAGCCTTGGGTGCAGCTTATAGGACTAGCTATTTAATATATTCCAAAAGTCTGGGCTGCAGAAATGAATGAACCACACCAAAGGGCCTCACCATAACTTTCTAGTTCAGAATCAATCCACCAGGTAGTGCTCCAGGCATTTATTGAAATTTTCTGGTAATGGTGGCAAATTCAAACATTTCAGATTACAAATATGTGTGATGCAACTTAGAGGGACTTTTTATTCTCCAAAAACAGGGTAGGTTGTAGAGTTAAGACATCAGAGTAACACCTAGATTCAATACATTGACTCTGAACCTCTTGGTTTGTTCAAAACAGCGTTTCCTTGCTCCTTGCTTTATTAAGCGTTCTTTAAGGGTCCTGATATACATATGTAGTCCCTGCCATCTAGTGATGAAAACTAGTATAGGACCAGAACACTTTGAGAACCATTACATATAGGATGACAGCTTACACGGTTCAATTTGTTTCAGACAGTCCTTTATTAATGTAATCTATAATTTGTCAGAAGATCATATTTATTTTTCAGTAAGTGGGTCGGCATTAGGTGTGCCACAAATAACTGTTGAATGTTTATGGCTCTAATTATGATAAAGCCACACTTTTGGCCTACAGCTAAATGTGACTGCCCCCGCCCACCCCAATGTTATAGTTCTAATGAGGCCCATTGTTATTGCCACTGAGAAGGCATTGCAGATTGCAATGAGATTGCCTTTAGTGGACAATAAACAACCATGACGTAAACCATGGCCTGTAACAGTTTGTACTAATTTGTAGTCCTACTAGCCATGGGCGCAATGCCAAGGGCTTTCCTAAAGTGGTTATAGCACTGTAAATATTTTAGCGTGTATTCATACTTCAGATATGCATACACACCATGTTTATTAGACCCGGCACTGCTGGTTCTATATATAACTCTTGACAGGCTTTGCGTTTCGTGAAAAATTGAGCAGTGAAATTGCCTGAGTTGACCCGTGCAACTGTAAAATTGCCTGATTTGATAGTTTGTGTAATATCTATGGGTAAGGGCTACAGAATGGGTAAGGGCTGCAACTAAGTTGTTGTATTATGGTCTATTTACCCTCTCCTTGGCAGGTGGCCCGTCGATAATCCCTATGTTTGTGAAGCCGTGAAAGCTACCTGCCCTACCCATTTATATCTCGCCTATAGCCCCCATAATAAGCTGGAAATAGCTCCCGACCTTTGATTGTCCATGCTGTATATAACACCTCAGATGCCCTACCCACTAAGATTTCACCTACAGACACGCTACAGCTTGCTCTCCCTGCCTACAGTATCCACTAGCCCCTTCAGCACCAGTAAAGATGCCCAATACCCCCCCCCCCCCAAGGCATGTTATAATTGTGTTTTTCACACCTCCCAGAGCCCACATTACCTGTAGCTGCGAAAATGTTAAAAAGCGAGGCCCTTACAGGTCCCATTGCTAAAATATAGCTCCCACAGCCCACATTACCTGCAGAGGCATCCAAAGCCGTGAAAACACGTCCCTAAGACTCTAGGGCGTTTACCATGTGATTGAAAAAAAAAGAGAAACAAAAATGAAACGAGCGAACAAATCTGCCAATAGTAATGACATCGAGCAGAAGGAATTAAGATGATCTTCTTTTTCTTCTAAGATGCAGTTTTAAGATTCATGTCATCAAGGATAGTATAGGTTCCCTAGGATGTGTTACTGAAAGCATAGTCTATGGGAAGAGTGTAACAGGCCACCCCACTCTACCCCCCCCCCCTTAAAAGTAGGCTGCTTTGTGTGTTGATTCCTATAAAGGGTTAGGTGGTTTATGGAACTGTGGTACAACTGTGGGACCAACTAAACAAAAGGATTCTGCTGAATCCAAAATCTTTGGTCTTGATTCTCAGAAATTGATCAAATTTACCCAAAAATGAGGTTTGATGATGAAAATATTTTGAAAATTTACAAAAATAATATTGGAAAATATTGGAACTCTTTATAGATACAACATATAAACCAAACCCAATCTACATATTATTTGCATTTTTTGGTGAAACTGCTCATCCCTCAGCATTTGGAGGGGTGGTTTTCCGCATCAACCTCCAAACCAAAAGGAAAAGAGAACGCCGCCCAGGGAGCCACGCCACCTCCAAAGAAGAGGAAGCAAGAAGCACCCCAGGAATCGTGCAAGAAGCCGAAGCATCAGCAGCAAAAGAAGAAAAGCCAAGAAGTCGAAGAAATAGACTTTGAGTTGGAATGTTCTCCCACCAACACTGCCGGCATACTCGCTGAATTAATAAATGGTTCCACAATGTACTCACCATGTCCTACTTTGTCAGCTAACGTAGATATAAGCCACTCACAAGACATTACAATCTTAGATAGTAGCATATCTTCTAGCCATACAAAAACACTGGACTTAAGATTGGAGGTCTCCAATGTAGACCCCCCAAGTTTATGGGCTGCCCCTCCGACCACCATCGGATATGGAACCACCAAAAAAAACGGAAAATAAACTAGTGGTAAACCTCTCTTCTCACAAACTGACAGGAGCAGAGTTGAACCTTTTGGAAAAGGGTCTCAAATTCTGCCCCACCAGTTACAGAAGTGAACTAGGTGATTTAAAAAGGGAATTGGATGCTTTTCACAAAATATTGCGAACCGTCCAATTCTTCTCTAAAAAGCAACGATCAGCAGAGGTGGTGGAGCAGGACACCCCTAAACCCACCACCACCCCTTACTCCCAGACGGAGGATTTGAAAAAATTCAAACCTCCCTTTTAGTGGAATCCCCCAGCGGGTTCCGCTAATCTGGAGACATTTATTAACATTAATGAGATAAATCTCGCAAAATGTGAATCGTCAATCGTGATGAAAACATCACAACTGAAGAACGAAGGGCTCTTAAAAGCCTTTCTCGCAACAAAGACCTCACAATCAAACGTGCGGATAAAGGGGGTGCTCTAGTAATCCAAAATACTTCAGATTACGTGGCTGAGGCCTTGAGACCACTGAATGATGGGAACACTTATCAGAAACTGAAAAAAGATCCCACGAAGGCATCACAAATACTGATCAATGGGAGGGTAGAGCATATGCTGAGTCAGGGTGAAGAAGTAAAGCAGCTATTGATCGGTGAAAAACCACATACTCCACAGATTTACTTCTTACCCAAAATCCACAAAAACATTAAACCTCCACCAGGACGTCCAATTGTTAGTGCTGTAGGGGCCAGCTCTGGCTGTAAGTCCATGGAGGTAGGCCAACTGCCCAGTTTCGGTTGCACCAGCCCTCAGGGGCTGGTCAGCCAGTATAAGGTACCCCCCCCCCTTGTGTATTATACCGATCCAGATGTAGGTGGAAGGTAGACTTCCTCTAAATTGGGGAACAGCAATGGGAACCCAACTGGCTCCATATTATGCAAACCTCTTCATGGCAGATCTAGAACAAACTCTCCTAGAAAGTCACGATCTCAAACCAACCATGTGGGTAAGATATATTGATGATATATTTTTCATATGGCCACACGGCGAAGAAGGTCTAGCTAAATGGCTAGACCACCTCACCTCATCCTATGACACCATCAAGTTCACTTCTGAATATTCCAGGGAACAAATAAATTTCCTAGATACAATGGTAAAAAAGGATGGGATGGGAAAACTACAATTTAGCTCATACAATGAACTGCAAACGTAGCCTACCCTACAGCCAATTCCTAAGATTACGCAGGATATGCAGTAGGGAAGATGATTCCGCAAACATGCTGAAATAAAAAAAAAACAACAGAACTCCTCAAACGAAGATATCCTCGAAAAGTCCTAATGAAGCACTAAAGAAGTGTTTAAATAGGACCAGACAGGATTTACTGAATCCTCCCAAGAAAACTAAACCCAAACAAGAGGACAGTAAGATCTACATGATCAACACCTTCCGTTCACATGATCGCACGCTGGAAAAAATGATCAACAAAAACTGGGACATTCTGGGCCGATCCAAATCCACAAAAATGATCTGGAACAGAAAAGTAGTCAAAGGGTACCGAAGACCAAAGAATCTGAGAGACCATCTCATAAAAGAGAGAACAGACTATAATCCATTTGGCAAGGAGACAGGGGCCTCAACTTGTACAAATGCATACAGACGCAAAAATTGCAGATACTGCCCAATGATAGACAAAAGTGGAAAAATCCAGAAGACTGGAAAATTGAGTTTTGAGACGAAACATAGCGCACATGCACAGCTCAAACTTAATCAACTGTCTGGAATGCAAAAAATGCAACATCAGATATGTAGGCCAAACAAAACAGAAAGTCAAAAAGATACTTTATCGCCACATCTATGACACCCACAAAGGCAATGTCTTAACAGATGTCCAAAGACATTTCCTCAAAGAAGGTCATGACATGGACAAAGACTTGAAGGTATAGAACCCATTTCTGCCTCGTCAAAATTATTTTTGGTAAAACCACCCCTCTAGCCGCTGAGGGATGAAAGGTTTCACCAAAAAAATGCAAATAAAGTGTAATGCACCCCAGTGATATCCATATGACCATACACAGATACACAGCCCCACCTTAGGACCTGAATATATAACAATATATGAGGGAAAGAATGTCTGTGCATCTCACAGATACACTCTACCACAAGACTAGACCCAACACAACTTGCTTCAAGTCTACCCAATGTTAAGCCTATTGGCCTGAACATCTATAAAAAATAAAAAAAAATAGCACCCACATGCTTCTGATGAGTCAATTGACGAAACCAAACACATGTAGTTGCCTAATAAATTATGGGGACAATGTTCCTCAGGATTTTAAGGTATTTTCATACTTAAGTGGTAAAAATATTTCTCCAACTCAGGGGATTTATACAAGTCTGGGCAAAAGACTGATCTCACCTCACCCCGACCTTGACCCAAGTACTGGACCAATGAGGTTCAAGATCTGGGACACACCTGGCAACAAGATACACACTCACCTGACTACATCTAATGATTGGTCCAGGTAGAATCACATGGTATACCCCTGAGGGGTACTTAAGCCGTACATTTGGGCTGGTTCTGTGTCAGTTTGGTCAAGCAGTGAACATTGCATCGTCCGCTGGACTATCAGGTGTACATATCCAAATGTTTGCCTATCTCTCAATCTGGCAAGGACTGTACCTGTACAAACAGCTTGAGTTAAGTAAGGTTATCCGCAAAAGGCATAAAGACTAAAGCTGACTCCTCACATAAATGAATCCTCTCTGTGCCTACTTCCCTTAGTCTACCTATCCTCAATCTGCCAATCATTCAGTTTACCTATCTCTCATGGTGACTATCCTTCAGTCCCTCATGTCTACTCTATATTGTTTATCTGAGCCCTAATAGTTAACAGTGCATTCCTTATTGTGTCTACTATTTTAAGTCTACAGGTTTACCTTAATAATGTCTATCTTAAAGCCTGCCTATCCTTCATGGTGCCTATCCCCCAGCCTTTAATCACTTATACTTACTTTACATATCCCTCAGCCTCTTGAATTATCATGCCTATCTGTATATGCCTCTACATGCTTATCATTATGTTAGCTTTCTATTCAACTTGCTTCACATCTCTCTTGATGTCTATTCCTCTCTTCCTATCCCCATGTTGTATATCACTCATGCTATAACACTTGGCAATACAATGTTTTTTTTAAGGTTAAAAAGGTTCTCTCTAGGTTTCTAAATTGTTAAAATGTATTTCGTGAAGATAATCACAAAAAACCAGACAAGTTAGTTATAGTTGAAGTTTTTTTCTGAATTTTATTTTGGGGTTTCATTCACATCTAGATGATGGAGGGGATGTTTCATTGTAGGCGACGTTTCGATACTGTTCAAGTATCTTCTTCAGGCAATGTCAGAATGAATATCAGAACATTTAAGGTATATAAAATGATCAAACTTTTGTAGGTTGTCATGGTAACAATAACTTCTAGAGGTCATAGGTCACATATAGGTCATAGGTCATCCTGGTCCTTTTTCTGGTTCCTAGTGGTGAATTTGAGAACTGTTATGGTTATAATATCTTCTGGGTTTGCCAATGATTTGTGGTAATAACTTTTGTAACATGTAACAAGATTGGATAAGTTATATAATTTGATGAATAGATTCAATAAATGTCTTGACTCCATTTTTAACAGTTCCATAACAATATTTAACCGGTAATAGTTAATACAATTGGTGTTGGTTTTTTTAAAACACCATTCATGCATAGCATGATAAGTGATAATATTGATAGACCATTTATCGGGCATGGTATTGTTGGCGTTTACAATAACCTTTATCGCTCATACCCTGGTACATAGATCTGCCTACATGTCTATCAATGTTGTATACGGTAGTGTAGAGGTCAAATAGTACATCTCTGTTCTTGCATGTATAGTTGTGGCTGTCTTGTCTTGGGTTTTCACGGGGTTTGCTGGGTACGTATGGGTCATATCTGTCATTCCTGGTACGAAGGTCGTTACAGCGTTGTTTGTACTGGCTTTTGTAGGTTGTGTTTTCTTTATCTTTTCTTGGAGGGGATCTGGTTGTACTTGAGGCGGGTGGTGTAGTTATCTTCTTAACCACACTTCTGGGTATGGTAGGTGATTTGGTTGGTGTACTTTCTGGTGACAACTCCCCAGTCTCTAGACTGATATCTAGGTCGGCTTGTAGTTGAACAAAATCAATGGGTGGTTTGTGGTTGGTTTCGGATGGTAGCACTTGTGTGGGATTTTTGTTGAACCAATCCTCGACTTTGTCTTTAGGTGAAGTTTCGGGAGACTCCTGAGTGGGTACAATTGGTTTTATTTTTACCTGGGCGTTGCTTGTTGATAACGGTGATTTTTTGAGAGATTTCAGTGAGCATTTTGGAGTGGTGGTACTCTGGGTTGATAGGCTTGTTTTGCTTGAAGATGAGCTGCTCTGCGAAGGGCTTGGTGGTGGTTTGGATACCGTATGTGGTTTGTTGTTGTTGTTGACGAGTGTCACTTTGCGACTGGTGGTTACCGGTACGGATGGTTTTGTTGCCCGTCTTTTGGTAGGGTTTTGGTCTGGGGCTTCTATCAGTATGGCTGGGCGTTTGGATTGTTGGACTTCCATCAAGTTGGTTCTGAAGGTGTTGAAGAGGTATTCCTCCTTGGATGGTATGGATTCCTTTTTGTTTGATGTGGCAAACGGGTGGCGTTGGTACTTTTTCAGAGTTTTTTGTACAGCAGGTTTGGGTGTTGGAGCGGGTGTTGTCCTTATTTTGGCTTGAGTTGGCCATAGATCGGCTTTGGCGGGGCCTGTAATAATAGGGACGTTCTGAGTACACAATCCTAAATTTTACCTTGTTTAAATCTATAGTTTTGTCACGCCAGCGGATTTTTGTTGATTTTAAGTGGATATGTGGTTTAGGAGTCTCTTGTGAGATTGTTTGATGGAATTCCCTTTGATGTCGTCTTAAATTGCTGATAGTGCTGAATTTTTTAGAACATGGATTGAGGGTGCAGTGGTACTTACAGCTGGTTGTTGCTTTGATGTTGTTGGCTGTTGACACTTGGCCTACATGTTTTTCATTGAGATGTTTGTGTATCTGGTAATCCGTTTGTTTGATGATTTCTTCGCAGTAATTAAATTCAGCGTAGTTGCTCATGCTTGTTCTTGCCCTTTTCGGAGGTTTTTCCATCCCTTCTTTGCTCATTTTACCGAGTTTTATGTATATTTCATCACATTTCAGCGAGCAAGTGTCCGTGTTATGTTGATATTCGAATTCTGGTGACGTAGTACACATGTGTACATGTGTTGCTATGGAGTTCCCGTGTTCCCCCGGTTTTGGTGACGTCATACGTTCGTGCGGGGGTTTCCCGTCTGTTTAGGGAAAAGTGTTTGTTCAAAACATGCACTAAAGAACTTTTTTTAATGTTTTATCAAATTTTTTTATATAAGGTAAAAAACAAACACAAACATTAAAAAACATTTTATAAACATTAACAGTTGTAGTGGTTCATCTCGTTAAGTTAGATTAAATCATAACGAAGAGAGAGAAAGTTTCCGGGTAGGCAACCGAGCTTTTATTTCATAGCTTATGTTACATACGATCACAGCCTCAGAGGACTACATGCTACTAGGGCATTCGGTTACCCTTTCGGGTAACGACCTGGTTGAGCAGTGGGTAAAACCACTACTGGAGAACATGGGGGTAGAACCAGCCTTATATTGGGGGAAAGCCCGCGAAACTCAGACCGGCCACATGATGTGTGGCGGACGAGTGGTAGGCCCCCTGGTGTAATGGATACGAACCCAGAGGCAGGTGCTGCCACCTGCCATCTGGACTCCCCCACTACACCCGAAGACCTAGGTCTGAGTCCCACGGGTACATGAACGTAAAGTGTAAATACCATACCCCTACACTGCCCCCCTTAGACAATAACTTGGGAGTAATTAAACCGCAGTGTATTAATAACCTAGTAAGTGATTGTTTACAATACTAAAAAGGGGTATTAATTACACTCGCTCGATGTGAAATAGGCTATAGTATGAGACTATCCTATTTCTGAAAAATTATACAATAATAGCATCGAGTATCGTTCATTTCATTTCCACCAGTAGCTATAACAACCACAAATGATAAATATAAATATCACAGATTTATATTAATGTTTGACAACAGTAGGGTCCTGAAAAGGACCGGTGGTTGTAAATAATGATTGTATTACAGTGATTAGACCCGGAAAAAAAATTTTCGACTTTTTAAATTAACAAGTCTGTCCACCAGTCCACTTTTAAAGTGAACCGAACAATAACGATCAGATATGAATAATCATTCTGATACTATATGAAGACAATAAGGTATTGAACCTGAGTAATATAATATTAGTTTTAGAGAAATCCATTTGACCTTCTCCATTTTATAGAAATAAATGATTATATATTTGAGACGCAGCTCAATTTATACCTTAGTGTTTTATATTTACTGCTAGAACTGCTCTGTGAGCCCAACAGTCGGTACAATCCGGATTATCACATTTCTGAATTGGTATTCGAGACAAGGCATCAGCATTTAAATGCTTCACTCCGGGTCTATGCTGAATTTGGCGATGTTCTAGCCCGTATTCGGACAGATGGGCTAACCATCGACCCAACATTCCTTCAGCATCCCTGAAGTTCAATAACCATCTTAAAGAGGAGTGATCCGTATGTAAAGTAAAGTCAGTCCCCCATAAGAAGTGTTTGAACTTCTTTGTATATACTACTACTGCCAACAGTTCTTGTTTAGTCATGCAGTAGTTGTGTTGAGTCTTACTCAGTGTATTGCTAGCAAAAGCAATGGGTACCTCTCTTCCATTCTGGACTTGCGAAACGGCGGCACCAATGCTGTCATTACTAGCATCCATATCCAGTATGAAATGATCCGTTTCATTTGGATATTGCAATACGGGAGTACTCGTGAACAGATCCTTGAGCTTTAGAAAAGCAGATTCCTGTTCATGCGTCCAAGGAAATTTATCCTTGGTACATCCTGGAGTCCAGTTAGCTATTATTTGTAACGGGTAGCTGACTCTAGAATAATTAGGAATGAATTCCCGGTAATAGGAACAGAAGCCTAAGAATGATCTCACTTCTTTAGGTGAGTTAGGTCTACTCCAATTCATAACTGATTTGATTTTTTCTAGATCAGCTTTTATCCCTTCATCTGAGATTATACGGCCCAAGTAATTTATGGACTTCCTGAACATATGACATTTCTTAGGTTTCAGTTTGAGACCATTAGAAATAATTCGTTCTAATACTAGTTTAAGATTATTAGAGCATTCTTCGAATGTCTTTCCGAAGACTATTACATCATCAAGGTATACGAGACATTTTTTCCACAATAGGTCACTCAGGAGAGTTTCCATCATTGCTTCAAATGTAGCTGGTGCATTGCACAAGCCAAAAGGCATTACGTCATATTGGAATAATCCAATATGACTCGAAAATACTGTTTCCTCCATATCAGATGGATTCATTCCCACTTGCCAATAATCTGATTGCAAGTCTAGGGTACAAAACCAACTATTGCCTCCTAACGAGTCAATGGTTTCATCTAATCTAATCAATTTTTCACTGGGTTTGGCAAAGGCAGTTCTATACTGATGGAGCAAATCATAAAACTCTTTCCGATGTTCCGGATTCTCTAATGAAGTTTCTTCATACAACTTTAATAAGTGATCCGAGATATCATCGTCATCCGTTACCTTGGGTAACTTCAACTTACTATCGGTTACTATTTCCGAAAGTGTGACATTTCCGAAGACTTGTCCTTTTTTCAAGTAGATAGTAGCGTTCCCCATATTGGAGACCAGTACTACCACCCAGGATGCATTCGCTATCATAGTATCTACGGTGGCCCTCATGACATAGTCATGCATTCCATCCAATTGCAATTTCACAGACGGCACCTGTATATATATTACAGTATGATACCTCTACAGTATTATGAGTGATAAGCACTAAGAGATGGGAAGTATTGGGAACCATACACAGGCAGTAGTTGTCAGGTTGAGAGATAGGAAGATATCGGGATATGTAGACTGAGGTTCTGTCTTTGATTAGCATGTTGCATTTATAAAAAGTCCCAATAATTTTCAATATTACTTTTTAACATTTTTAAAATATTCTCATCATCAAACCTCATTTTTAGGTACTTTCAGTCAGTTTTGAGAATTAAGATCACAAATTTTGGATTTGGTAGGATTTTTTGGTATAGATGGTACCTTTTTTGCATTTAATATCAGTCTGATAAAAATTCCTTGCATCTCCATAAACCCCCTATCTTACATAGGACTCAATACTGAACATAAAAGGGAGTCTACTTTTAAGGGGGGGGGGTAGAGGGGGGTGGTCTGTACTATAGGACTCTATGAAGTAACACATCCTAGGGAACCTATACTATCCTTGATGTCATTACCAAGTGAATAGAAATGTTACCCCTTGTAGATGATCTGCATCAGACAAAGCTATTCCAGATTGTAGTCCTTAATTAACATTAGTTTTGCTGACATCCTCCAAGGCAATGACACGCTTAATAATTAACCATCCTGTGAGCACATACAAGGAATCTGTGGAGGCGAAACGGGATTGGAATTATTTTCATGACCTTATTTGGTTTCACCTGCAGAGGCCTTGGGAAGAAAATTATCGGAAGGTTGCGCAGGTTATACAATCCAGGTATATTGTATTGCAGAAGTATTGCGGCCTGTACTGATGCTAGTGTAGGGGCCGGCATCATTGTATATATATTAGTGCCGTTCATCCGAGAGACGTGTTCGTGTGGTGCTTGTTCCTTCTATGCTAGCTAGGTGTCGCTTTGCGATACCTCGTTGGTACAAGAGGGGGCAGCACCATGCCTCGCGTCCAGCTCCTACTAAGGAGCCGGACGAGCGGCAGAAGGGGACTGGACATGGTCCAGTCCAGACGCTAATACTTTGTCATCAGAGAGATTAAATAAAGTCCTACCCGAGAGGTAGGGGTTTCTGGGGCTTTGCCCAACCCGAACTACTCGTGTTGTGTTGGTACATCTAGTGGTAAGCGAGCCAAAGAGCCACCCAACATATAAGTCAATACGAACCATTACACTGGTGCCGTGACCAGTCGGTTCGGGGGTGGTGCGCGGCCACATTGGCCGAAAGCCTCGGGAAACCCGAAGCGGATCCCCCCAGCCCTGGGCTAGAGGGATTCGAAGAGGATGATTACACATCCCAGCATCTGTTGTTAGACTGGAAACCCGGTCAACAACAAATGTTTAATCAGGAGGGTGTACGAAATATTTTTTCTACACCCGACCTTAGGGACAATGCCACCAGAGATGGCATCGTAAAATTGTATCCGGCTACACCCCAGACAGGAGTACCGGATACCGGATTGTTCAGGGGTGTGTTAAGACCCCCAACTTTAGACTTGAGCGATTGGTCCCAAGTTATAACTAGCAGACGCCAGCTAGGTCCTATGGTACCAACAGGCTCGGCTAGCGGCTTGGGTACACCAATTGCACAAAGCCCTATGCAGCGTACTGCAAACCCCCAGGGTTCAGCACCAGGTGGTGGAACCGAAGTAGCCCCACTAATGACATCGTCGGATCATGACAGCGACGATGGTAAAACCAAAAGGGACGCAATAGTCCCAGACGCGAAATCAAAAGATAAGCCTAGTGGTACCGGACCGAAAAGCTCGGAAAGGCATCACCTAGGCCGATCTCTAGACGAAGGCTTGTCTGACTCCATGTTTTACCCTGGAGGCAGTTGCAAGTCTATCTACGGACGTCGGATGGGTCCCGGGTATAAAAATACTCAGGCCTATTTGAAAGCCAAGGAACAGGTAGAGTTACAGGCAAAGAAGCAACATGAACAATTCATGTTAGCCCAATCCAAAATAGAGGAGGAAGCTAAGTCCCGGATCGGAAAATTACGATCCGTTGAGCAGGAGGCGATTCTAAAAGAATCCGACCTCAAATATCGTCTATCCTCCGTATCCCATCGGTTGGAGCGGAAGGAAAGAGACGCACAGGAAAAAGAAAAGAGGCTGGCTGAGTTGGAAATCGAGGAAGCCAATAAACTTAGAGCAATCGACAAGGCTAGAGCCGAGGAGGTTGCTAAGGCTCGGGATGTAAATAAATTACAAACTGAGTTGCACGCAATGGAGGAGAAGCTTAAGAAACTTCAACTCCGGAAGGCTGAGACAGAAGCCAAGATGGTCTCGGAACAAGCCGAGATCAGGAAGGAGACTACTGAATATAACAGGTCTCAGAAAGAGAAGGGTGAAAAGTACCGCCTACTTAAGGATACTTTTAAGCGAGAGGCAATGATCGCCCAAGAAGAAAGAAACCGAGCTGTGGCTGAAAATGAAAAGATTCGATCCGAAATCTTGGCAGAAAACGCACAGCTTAGGGAGGAACAGCGAAACCTGACTACAGACGTAGCTACCCTCACAATAAATAAGTCCGCTATGGAGAGTTATTTACAGGAGCAAGAGCAAACACATGCCCCTCCGGCGAGTAGGGTCACAAACCCGAACTCGACGTTCGTGAAACAGGGCGACCCGGTCTCCTGTTCTACACCGAAGAATCCGCAGTATAATCCTTTTGTAAATGATAATGCTTCGCGGAACGTAGATCAAGGGGGTGTTTACATCAGAACCCAGGATAAGCATGGCCGAACTAGTAGAGTCCGGATAAGTGAGGTGCCCATAGTCCACAACCTGGACCCGGACTATACCCCTAGAGAGGCTTCCGACAGTAGTGCGGAGACCAGTGGGTTCCACATTCATGTGGATCCTAGTAACGACCCGGGGCTGGGTGCTGGTAATGACAACACCCAACCAAATCCATCAAACGATGGCGGCCAGTCAACGGGAAACCAGCCATCCGACGGCGGATACCAAGGCGCGCAAGGGGGGGGCGCTGCTTCGGGTGCCACAAGCTATAATGGTACCTCGGGTACCGGCCCCAACCAGGGTAGTGCGAGTTATACGAACCACAGTGGTACACAGTGGACGTATACGCAACCTCCACCACCGCCTCCACCTGGCAATTCGAGCTTCGGTGGTATAGGGGGCAATCGGACCTTGAATGAAACCAAGGCGATTGAATGGAGCAAACAGCAATGCACTAGATTGATGTATGCTCACAATTCTGCCCGAAGGGTAGCCGTTATTCCTAAAGAATATGACGGTACTCGACCATGGAAAGAGTGGTTTGAAGATTTCATCGATGTGATGAACTGTAATGGATGGACCCCATATGAGGCCAAGCCACATCTGGTGAGATGTCTGAAAGGCGGGCCGGGTCGCATGGCTGTAGAGCAATGGCGAACCTGGTACGGCCTCGTTGGGAGTTTTGAGCAGTTAGTAGAAACTGCTAGTGGACTGTTATGCAATATGGTCAAGGAAGACCCGATGGTCCGTTTTAAGAAACGCACACAGAAGCCGAATGAAGCTTTCAGAGCATACGGTATGGAACTCCATGCCCTGCTAAGTAAGGCCAGACCCGGTACTGAAAACCAGGACTGGTATATGGACGATTTGATCACTCAATTCGTCAAGGGTCTAAGAGACCGAGATGAACAATTAGCAGCGAGGGATGCCTGGAAGGAGGGCATAACACTACACGGCATATTTAATGGTATAGATATGGCCGTGAAGAAGCGAGCTATGTTAGCTGGGGACATACCTAATGCCAGCGGCTTGGTACCCCTGGCATCGGTGACCCAGCAGTCGGAGGTCGATACTCCATCAGACGACTTCGAATTGATTGATATCGAACAGGAAGACGGCACCTTCTGTTCGATGCAATTAAGGAAGAATACTTCAGGTAGGAAGTATATTCCCAGGAAATCTTTCAGTAAACAAAGGGACTCTAGACCTTCATCCGAGGTCAAGAGTGACCCGAAGGCTGTCGATAAGGCGGTCAAGTCCATTGTAAGCACTGACAAAGTGAAGACTCAGTCCCCGGACATGACCAAACTTCTGGAAGACATGTGTAAGAAAATTACAGATGCCATCCAAGCCAATCGGCAAAGACCCCGGGTGGATCACCGAACGGTTAAGTGTTTCAGGTGCCAGCGCATGGGACACTACTCATCTGAATGTACCGCTACTAAGCCGGTAATGGCTGCCTTCTATGAAGCCGAAGACGACGGCGTAGAAAGGGAGAATGCTAGGGATTCCACAGATGTGGAAAACTAGTGGGGGTTGTGTCAACGGCATCTGACATGGCCCCGAGTGGGAACGAATGCCAAAATGCTACCGGGGGTATCCCGGTGGAAGATTTCGAGTCAATTACACCTGGAGGCCGGGTGGCTGAGGGTGCGCACCCCTGCACCTCGGCCGGGGCCAGGGACCCTAGTGTTGATATGTGCAGGAGCAATCATATGGAGGCGAATGGCCGCACTAGGGGAGAGGAAGGATGGATCAAAGAGTTGATTCGAGTGTGTGGGACACGCCTTCCCCCAAGTCATCCGTGTCTGGAATTCCTGAGAGGACTCGGATTGAATCTTGGTGATTCGGGAGACTTTCACCAGTTTACCAGTAACCCCTCGCCTTTAGGGGGGAGACGGTGGTATGTACCCATATCTGTGGAAGGCCGGGTGGGGGAATTCTTGGTGGATACTGGAGCTAGTCATTCATGTGTGTCCAAAAGATTCTTCGATTCGGTGGCCGGCAGCCATGAGAACCTCAAAACGGGGGTAAATGCTTGCACGGCCGACGGAAGCAGTATGCGTACATTTGGTAGGACGTTTATGCCTATCCATATAGGAGGCAAAGAGTTTGTTCTTTCGCCAACTATAGCAGAGGTTAGTGATGACGGAATCCTCGGATTGGATTTTGCAAGCTTATACGGGGCCGTCTTGGACCCGAGGGACGGTAGTATGGGTATACGGAGCCCGTATGGCTTGCATGTCCAATGCGTATTGAGACAGGTGTCTTCGGTCGCAGCAGTGGTACATACGGTGAAGATCCCACCGGGTACCACTTGCGATGTCCTTTGTGGCGGATCCATGGCTCAGAGGAATGAAACTGGAGTCTACGAACCCGACACGGTGTATTTGTCAAGCATCGGGTTAGACTCAGTGGATACATTAGTGGCTAATGCAGCTTGGTCCGTATTACCCATAACTAACCGAAGTGGTTCAGTGGTTTATTTGAGGCGAGGCGACAGTGTTGGAAGGATGAGTTCGGTAGAACATGTCGCCGAGGCTAAATTTAACAAACCACTAAACCCAGTTAGTCAGCATCCTATGGATGAAGAATTCCAAAAGCTGATTGATCAGTCAGATTTAAAGAATACGGACGATAAGGATTGCCTAGCGAGACTTCTACAAAAGTACGAAGGTGCTTTTGGTAGGGAAGGAGGTCCGGTGGGTAAATCCGATAAGGTGTTGCACACCATAGATGTGGGCAGCGAGAAACCTTTTAAAATCCCGTATCGTAGACTTCCCCTTAAGAAGAAGTTAATCTGTGAAGAGCAAATACAAAAACAGTTGGACCTAGGGGTAATCGTGCCTAGCTCGAGTCCCTGGTCCAGCCCTGTTTGTATGACTACTAAGAAAGACGGTACAATCCGCTTTTGTGTCGACTACCGGAAATTGAACGGTATAACAAAGAAGAACTCGTATCCTTTACCAAGGATAGACGAGACTTTAGATAGCTTGGGCGGGAACCAATGGTTCTGTACCTTGGATTTACAGTCCGGATATTGGCAAATACCAATGCACCCCAAAGACAAGGAGAAGACAGCATTCTCCAGTCATATGGGGCTGTTTGAGTATAATGTCCTACCCTTCGGATTGTGTAACGCCCCCACTACATTCGAGGCTATGATGGAATCCTTACTGAGTGACCTTTTGTGGAAGAAATGCCTGGTTTACTTGGATGATGTGGTCGTGTTCGGCAAGTCATTCAAGGAATGCCTGGCGAATCTGCAATTAGTCCTCGACCGGATACTATCAAACGGTCTTAAACTTAAACCCAAGAAATGTAATTTGTTTAAGAAAACCATTACATACTTGGGAAGGATCATTACTCCTAACGGGGTAAGTGCGGATCCGGAAAAATTAGAAGCTGTAGAAAATTGGGAAAGACCCACGAGTGCTAAGGAGGTGAGATCATTTTTAGGATTTTGTTCCTATTATCGTGATTTCATACCGAATTACTCTCGTGTCAGCTTCCCCATGCAGTGCTTAGCTCACTGGACCCCGGGTAGGGCACGGGACCCATTCCCATGGACCAGCGAGCAAGAAGAGTCTTTTAATAAAATAAAAGATTTATTTAGGAATACACCCGTGTTGAAATATCCCACTCCCGAGGGACATTTCATCTTAGACACCGATGCGAGCAATGATGCGATTGGGGCAGCTCTCTCTCAGGTCCAAGAGGGAGTCGAAGTGCCAATAGCATTTGCTAGCAACACGTTAAGCAAGACACAGCGAAATTATTGTACCACCAAGCGAGAACTCCTCGCTGTGGTGGTGTATACGAAGAAGTTTAAGCATTTCCTTTGGGGAAGTGACTTTACTTTAAGAACAGACCATTCGTCTCTTAGGTGGCTCCTTAACTTTAAGGACGCCGAGGGGATGATTTGACGTTGGTTAGCTCACCTATCCGAATTCGGATTAGAGCATAAACAAATAGAGCACCGACCCGGTGCTAAACACATCAATGCGGATGCCTTGTCAAGACGGCCTATCCGAAGGTGCCAAAATGCCACATGTGAAGACTGCGGGGCCCACAATGCTGTGGTAGCCGGGTTGGTATTTAATTATGCCACCCCCCGTATCCCCTGGGAGGAGGCTGTATGCAGCTATCTCGATTGGTCCCCGGAGACCATCAAGAAGTTTCAACAGTCAGACCCCACCACTGCGCGCATAATGGAATACCTACGGTCAGGCATTAAACCGGCAAGGCCTCTAGTTTCCCTGGAGGATAGGGAAGCGAGGCGGTTGCTGGCTCAATGGGCCGAGCTAGAGATCCGAGACGGCATACTATGTAGGTGGAAGACAACTCCCACCAACGGTAGGCTGTTGCAAATAGTGATACCCGCCCCGATGAGGAGGGATATCATGTATTATTGCCATGGCCACCAAACGAGTGGCCATTTCGGTAAGAGAAGGTCGATAGAGCGTCTACAAAGGCGTTACTACTGGCCCGGTATGAGAGGCGACCTGCTCCGGTGGATCGCCACTTGCCCGGATTGTTGTAAAAACAAACCGGGACCCGGCCTGGGTAAGCAACCCTTATCACAGGAATTGTTTGGTGTCAGATTTGCTCGAATAGCGATAGACATCATCAGTGGGAATAAGACGACGCCGCGAGACAATACTTGTATGATGGTCGTAACTGACTATTATACTAAGTACACTCGGGTGTTCCCCCTTCCCAACCACAAAGCCGCCACATGCGCGGAGGCATTTGTGAAAGGCTGGGTGCTGCATTTGGGTGTTCCCCTTATGATGCACAGTGACCAGGGAAGGGAGTTCGAGTCAGAACTTTGGCAGGAAATGTGCCATTACCTAGCCATTTGTAAGACCCGAACAAACCCGTACCGACCACAGTCGGATGGGCAGGTAGAACGCTTCAATAGAACCCTCATACAAGTACTAAAGCCCCTGGTTAATACCCACCAGGATGACTGGGATGAACAGTGCGAGTTTGTAGTACATGCCTACAACAACACTGTCCATTCATCAACTAACTGCACCCCAAACATGCTAGTGTTCGGCGAGGACATCATAATGCCCGCCGACTTAGTGTATGGAGTGGTTGGAATAGACCCGGAGGCGCCCTGCACGGTGCTGTTTGTAGAGTCATTAAGGGACCGGTTCAAACAGGCATACGAGGCCGTTCGGAAAGAACTGCTGAAGAGTGCGAAGTGGCAGAAGGTGGGCTATGACACCAATGCTAAACGAATTCGTTTTAATGTTGGGGACAAAGTACTAAGGTACTACGAGCCGCTGGATAAGCTGAAGCTCGTAACGCCTTGGGAAGGTCCATTTAAAATCGTTCGCGTCATCTCCGAGTCCACGGTGATGATAGAGGACTGCCTGACGGGTAGGAAATGGAAGACAAATGTCGGAAAACTTCGGCCCTGGAAGGGGCGCGAAGAGGCGGAGAGGGAGTTCGGTTACAAACCACCTGTATCTGTCCCTAGCGGACCGAGCGTGGTAGTACCGAGGAAGCGCCCTAGAGGCCGGCCGAGAAAGACGCCGGGAGACGAGGTTATAGTAAAAAAGAAGACGAAGGCCAGGAAACGACCTAATCGTAAGAAATGGAAGAAAGTCTCGCTGAGTGAAGGCATTACGTATGGGAAGGGTCCCGCTCTGACTAAGCGAGATCCAGAAAAGGCCGTACGTAAAGCCGGGAAAAATAAAATGCTAACCGAAGGCGTTAGACGCAGCCCCCGGTTGAGGTCTGCTGTAACCTAACTCAGTACACAACGAGCTGCTGCGTGTTGTCCGCCATAGGCAGGCAACATACGTTCCACGGCCAGAGATGTCGAACGCGCCCTCCCCGGGTGGCTGTATCCCGTGAGTGGCGGTCGGATTAACCGGTACATTCGCTTTGGAGCGTTGTATACACCGCTAAGCTCCAGACGATAGCACTCGGGTAGTAGGCCGCGTCTCACATGTCGAGTCGAATGTTGGTTCGGATCTAGTTCCCTAGGTGGCGCTGCTGGTGTGGCGGGAAAGCGCGAAACTAGGTCACCGGATAGCCATGGCGGGATCTCGCGAGACGAGAGGTCTGACGTCATACTGGTCATAACTAGAGCGGACTCGTGGTGGTTAGACGCCACCCGTTTTTGCTCTAGTTATTTGTCGGCGGTTATACAGCCTGTAGCTGTCGTGTTAGCCTAGCTAACCCCCAAAAGCCTCTCTGTTGGACGAATCCTTCGGGAGGAGTCCAACAAAACTTGCCAATTAATTTTGGAAGTCGAACCCGGTGCCATGGCACAGGGAACGATTGACGCTGCGCGTCAAACAGCCAACATTCCGTTGGAACAAGACGAGGACCCGAAGGTCCCGTCTCGGGTCGAGGAATCTATGGATTCTTCGACAGAGGAGGCCGCCCGGACGCTCACGGCTATGGCCGAGGCAACCGACCGGGAGAGGATGCCACCTCCACCCCCGCCACGCCCGGAGCGCCCGTCTACAACAGACGCTTCGGGTAGCAAAGTGGATGTCCTGGACATTCCAATGTATCCTCCGGGATTCAGGACTCAGATCAGACGTCTAGCACACGTTGATCGCCAGGAAGGTATCGTGTATACCTCCTGGGGTACGTACATCCCTATGCACGCCTCCATGTTCGGATGCGGGCCCATGGCGGTGGAGCAGGGCGTGCCCGAGCCCATACCAGATGAACTTAAAACTATGGTAATGGACTCGTGTAGTGACGAGCTGGCTGACAACATGCCAGTTTCTTGGCTCCGCAACTACCTAAAGTTGGCGGAGAATATGGCGACTAACGAGAATTTAGCTCGAGCCGTCTTGATCTCTGCGGGCATCATCCAGAAGGCCACGGAGTTAAGGGAGTCCGAATCCGACATGGATACAGACTCCACAGTAACCTTGTCGTCGGTGGAAACCGACCGGGTCAAGCGATTGACCCGTAAACCTGCACCCAAGGGTCCTCTCACTGAGAGCGATCTGGAGGCTGAAGATGTCCGCATCGCCGTCGAGAGGTCCACGACCGAGACCGACCCAGCTGCCGACATCCCAGAGGCACCTGGCGAGATCTCGGAAGAGGACATCTCGCGCCAGCAGGCTGCTGTAGAGGCAAAGCGAATCGAGCTTGCCAAGCAGCAGAAGGAGCTCACCGCAGCTCGCCGGGCCCATCGCAAGCAGCAGGCCCAACGAAAAACAGAGATCTCTTCCGACTCTGACTCCCCAGTCAGCGGAAGGAGGAGCCCTCGGACAGGGGACAGGAGCCGACGCGAGTCGGATTCCAGTCCCGAAGTTCCGGCCCAACCGACTAAGGTTGTGCGCCGGAAGAAGAAGAATGGAGCGAAAGCGTCTCCGGCAGAGCCCACGCCCCCCACCAAGCCGAGGGGTAAGGGCAAACCGAAGACGCCCGCTCCCACCACTACAACCACCACGGTAGCCACCTCGGTTACTGCATCTTCTGCAGCCAGCACGTCGGGTGCAAAGACGAAGTCCCCTACCAAGGCTCCGACTGGTACTACCACCTCCAGCCGAGCCAGCCGTAGGGGAGCTGACATATACACGGACAGCGAGGAAAGCGAAAGCGATCCAGAGCTGCCCGAGTCTGCCAAATCTGATTTGGAGTCCGTGACAACGTGGGAAGAAATGACCACGGATGTTCCCAAGGACGACAATCAGAAGTGGATGTGGAAGAATGCAGCCGAGGGGTTCAAGGAACGGACTCCCCGCTGCTTCGCGGACTGTGCTTACGACACAGTCCATTATATGTGTCCGAGCGCCGTCAATAAGGACGGTGACAGCGATGACGAGGAGTGGATGAAGTCCGGCCCCTCGGATACGCCAGTAGGCAAGTTCTACCTGATTTGGATTGACCAGCTCAAGTCCAAATTAGGCTCGATCTACAGCTACGAGGCCCGGACGAAAGTCCAGTGGGCAATGACCCAATGGGGACCAACCGGCAACCGCCGAAGGTGCCCGTTTGAGTCTTGCCAGCTGTCTCTCACGGGTGAGAAGATGTTCGAGACGAAGCCCCGCTTCGCTCGACACATCGTCGAGTATCATATGCATCACAAGCCTGTGATGATGTGTGTGCTCGGGGACCGCCCGAGTAAACATTGTGATGGCTCGTTCAGCACTCACCGGCGCCGAGACATGGCTCTGCATTTGCAGAAGGCCCATGGCATCGGCCTGGAGAAGACCAGGAAACGAGCCATCAAGTGCTTCAGCGAGCTCCTTGCAAATTGGTCCGCGCTGAGCATCAAGGAAGTGAAAGAGCAGGCATTCGAGACCGGATTCTGCTCGTGGAAGAGCGGCAACTTGCTGACTTACTTCCAGACGAACTCCTCGTCCACAAAATTCGGGATGCCCAGCGAGGTGCACCTGAAGGTGAAAAAGTGGCGAGGAGACGACAAGCGAGAGAAGGCCAAAGCCCGCTCTAAAGGTCCAAACGGAGGCACAGTCACGACTACTGCTTCCAAGAGGACCCGAGCAGACCGGTCCGTGAGCCCTTCGGGTGGCAAGGACCAGCCCAGACCAGCCAACCCAGCTGATCGTCGCGAGTCGGGACAACAGGTCTCGGCTCTGGAGATGCCTGGCAACCAGGCCCGCAGGTCGGGTAGCCAGGCGACCGCATCGGCGACTCTAGCCACCCCCACACCTGCACCCGCGGAACAACGCCCGGGCGAAGCCTCTGGCGGCCTGGATGATGGGGGCGAACTGTTCGCTCCCCCATCCGGGTATTCTACTTGGTGGGCTGGAGAGGGATCCTCCGGCAAACGCCCCACGTACAGTGAGTACGCGGCGAAGTTCCCTTCAATGGGACCGGCTGGACCCGAGTCGCAGGTCCTTACCCCCTTGGGCCGGGCCAAAGCTCGTGGTAGGGGCCGCGGTGGGCTGGAGTCCACCCGAGGCTCTCCGGGTGGTGGCCGAGGCCGAGGAGGCATCACGGTAGAGGGCCCGTCTGCTCCTCCAACAGGCACCCCGCCTGTCTCAGTGGAGGCCCCAGCGCCACCACCAGTGATAGTTCCACCGACAGGTCCTCGGGTACCCCTAATGGAACTAATCTCCGGTACCCTGTCAGGTCTTCAGGATCCGAATACGTTCGTCGACCACCGCGATGTCCGAACGGTTCAGATCCAGAATGACCTGATGGCAGAATGGCAGGCATTGCACCGCCAGAAGTCTGTTGACTACTGGCGTGTGATGACTGAAGCCACCGTCAATCTGGTCTACGAGATCCAGAGGCGGGAGGAAGAGAAAATCAGGGAGCTGGAAAGGAAGAAGGTCGAGGAGGCCCTCGAGTCCTGCCGGCGGAAACAGAAGGAAGCCGAAAAGCTTAAAGAGTTTCACGAAGCTGAAAACTCCAGATATATCCATCGATTTAAGGAGGCTGACCTCAAGTTTTTCCTGGCATTCGGGAAACATCTGGAGGAGTGGGACGGCTTACCGTCGTCTCTCATCTTCGTACCAGAGATACCCCCGGATGCCCCGCCAGCCCCGGCTACTCCACCGGTCCTGGCCACTCCACCGGTCCCGGCTGCTCCGCCGATTCCGGCAGCTCTCTTGCTCCCGCCCCCCACTTGGAACCGGGCTGTCCCAACTGCCACGGTTGCTGCACCAGCATCCGAGGCAATGGACAGTCCGTCCGCAGTGATGAGGGCCTTGAGCTTGGGGAGCGAGACTCCCAGCGAGGCTTCAGCGGCGCTCTCTACGAGCAGCTGTAGCAGCTCGGCTCCATCTGCCTCAGTGGAGCCGGCTGAGAAGATGGACACAGATCCTGAAGATCTTTGAGCGTCCATCTGTTGGTGTCTCCTTGTACCCGAGGGTAAATGCATTTAGTATGCCAGAGGCACTGTTCCTTACGCTGGACTCCTGATACCTGGATCGTAACCTGCAGCGAGGATGGACGCTAACCCGAACACCCAAAGGACTACAACATCTAACCGGGTCTCCATCTTCCCATCTTCATCAGGGCACATCATAACAGCAACGTGGTTTGCCACCACACATATGTCGCCGGGTGGAGCTGCAGAAACCAGTCGTTCCAGGTTCGCCGGAAGTCCGGTATATTGTAAGGGTGATCCTGCTACCCTGGTAGGACACCTATATTTCATATTTTGTATAAATCTATTTTTATATCGTATATTATATTCTTGTAAGTAAAAGTCAAAATTTTTTTTCAGGTTATTTACCCCACCTCGGGTCGGTAAAAACATTGTAAAAATTCATCAATATCACCTCACTACACATCGAATATTCTTCGTCGCGTCTCATGTTTAATAATAACACACGTGTAACATTATCACCATAGGTCGATGGTCCATAAGGGGCCACTTCCTATTTTTGTTATTATTTATAAACACTTCGGGTTATATACGATGATGCCTTATTGTGTACATATAACTTATAATGCCCCTTAAATGTTCTATATTTAATACGAACTGTGTATATATAGACTTACCTATTTATTTATAACACCACTGTATAAAGTCAACAATAGTTACTTGTTAATTACACACAACCCTAGGTAAAGTCTAGTGGGGGTGGTGTAGGGGCCGGCATCATTGTATATATATTAGTGCCGTTCATCCGAGAGACGTGTTCGTGTGGTGCTTGTTCCTTCTATGCTAGCTAGGTGTCGCTTTGCGATACCTCGTTGGTACAAGAGGGGGCAGCACCATGCCTCGCGTCCAGCTCCTACTAAGGAGCCGGACGAGCGGCAGAAGGGGACTGGACATGGTCCAGTCCAGACGCTAATACTTTGTCATCAGAGAGATTAAATAAAGTCCTACCCGAGAGGTAGGGGTTTCTGGGGCTTTGCCCAACCCGAACTACTCGTGTTGTGTTGGTACATCTAGTGGTAAGCGAGCCAAAGAGCCACCCAACATATAAGTCAATACGAACCATTACACTAGCCTAGTTAATAAATTTCTCAATATGATGAACTCAAAGTAGTTCATAAGTCAAATGATAATTAGGTTTGAAAATGGCCAGGTTTGTGAGAAAGAGAAATCATGACAATTTTGATGCTATTCAAAATAACCTGTATTGGGTTAACCATAAAATAGCTAAAACGATTGCCATAAAAGATTTTTGTTACCTATGTGCCATCCTTATTACAGGACACATTACCCATGTGCATTCCTTATACCAGTATCCACACTGACACTTTATCCATATGCCATCCTTATACCAGTATCCATACTGACACATTACTGACACATTACCCATGTGCCATCCTTATACTAGTATCCACAGTACACATCACCCATGTGCCATCCTTATACCAGTATCCACACTGACACTTTACCCATATGCCATCCTTATACCAGTATCCATACTGACACATTACTGACAAATTACCCATGTGCCATCCTTATACCAGTATCCACAGTACACATTACCCATGTGCCATCCTTATACCAGTATCCACAGTACACATTACCCATGTGCCATCATTATACCAGTATCCACATTGACACATTACTGACATATTACCCATGTGTCATCCTTATACCAGTATCCACATTGACACATTACTGACATATTACCCATGTGTCATCCTTATACCAGTATCCACACTGACACATTACTGACATATTACCCATGTGCAATGCTTATACCGGTATCCACACTGACACATTAACCATGTGCCATCCTTATACCAGTATCCACACTGACACATTTCCTTTGTGCCATCCTTATACCAGTATACATACTGACATATTAGTGACACCTTACCGATGTGCCATCCTTATACCAGTATCCACACTGATATACTACTGACACATTATCCATATGCCATCCTTATACCAGTATCCATACTGATACATTACTGACACATTACCCATATGCCATCCTTATACCAGTATCCACACTGATATACTACTGACACATTATCCATATGCCATCCTTATACCAGTATCCACACTGACACATTTCCTGTGTGCCATCCTTATACCAGTACCCATACTGACACATTACTGACACATTACCCATGTGCTATTCCTATACCAGTATCCACACTGACACATTACCCATGTGCCATCCTTATACCAGTATCCATACTTACACGGCCTAAAAATTTGTCTACAGCCTGCCTCCAAAGGTCCTGGTAGACCGTGGATATTAGTTTTTCTGACATGCATGCTTAGCAGCCTGTCATGTCCCTTCTGTAATTAGACCTTGGGCATCTCTAATCAGAGTCTTTTTGACTTTGTTGCAAAGTTTTTCACAGAGTCGAACCCAATCTTGTACTAAGAGAGCAATGAATGGGCTATCGGGCACCGAATTCAGGCCACTCCTTATGATATCCTACAATACACTGAATGAGGTGCCCGATAGCCCATTTAATACTATTTTATTACATGATTAATCAATAAAAAATCAATAAATAATCACTAGAATATCAATAAATACAAGTTGAAAACAAAAATTGGGGCCCGGACTTGAAGCCTGCCATAGTGTATGTACACCCAGGGTGTACACACAGCGAAAAAAAAGATTCACCTGGACTGGGACTCGTCCCACCTACCTCTAGCAGCAGGGCCTAATGCGCTAACCACTAGACCACCGGGTCATACACCTTGGCGCCTGGCAGCCATTGGTTTGGTCTGAACGTGTCCAGCAGTACCGTATATCCTCCTGTTAAGGCCTGGCCAATTTGCCACTTAGTAAGGAGGTTTAGGTACTAATACAAGCCTGGGCGTATAAACGGGGAAATATGGTAGCTATGGGACAAGCAGCTCTGACCACTGTGCTGTAATCCTAACTTAATTCTACTGCTGCTATGCTCATCAGTCCCTGTGGCGCAATGCATAGGGAGTTGGATTTGGGATCTGAGACTGCAGGTACACTTACCCTGGCCATGAAAATTTCGTGGGTTGTAAGGAGTGCCGATATCGATGGATATCAGCACTCCTAGGACCAGCAATATCGACAGGTATCAGAACCGGAATATCCAGAAAAAGCACCCAAAATCACAGAGGTCGTGTAATAACATCATCTATCGTTAGGCCTACCTAATACAGGCAATGATTCGCTTCTCTACTTCATGTTAACTACATATTGTGATTATGTGTGATTGGCACACTTCTACAGGCAAAACTCAACACAAAGCGTGGTGTGAAAAACCTTACAAGATGGGAAGGTTTTTCTTGACGCCTGGGGAGTGCAGAAGCTGATACACATAGACTATTACCATTTCTTTGTCTATATGTAAATTGTATTACTCTGGTATGTTCCTTTGCGCTGAAACAACTCTACCAGACTTTTGCAATGAGGTATTCTAATGCCTTTATATAGAGCTGGGTATTCAAATCATCACCGGTATCTAATGAGAACTGGCACCAGGATTATTTGATATCATTGCACCCAGAAAAAGTAATTATAATTCCAATACCGCCAGTTTTTATGAATTGCCCTCCTGGGATTTTATGAATGGCACAATGATGTGGGGTTGGACCCTCCATAAGGCTTAAGGTTATCTTACCCGACCTTTGGTGGAATTCCAGACCATTAGCTGTCTGATCATGATTTCACTGCTGCCATCCTTTGCTGAACTTAATGTGAAAGCATCCATCCAGGCTTGCAGAACCATTGGGTAGATAAAAAGAAAGTAGTAAGATGCATAGTGAGAGGCTGAAAATGAAAAAGAATATAAAATAAAGTAATACCTAGATGGCCTTCGGACGAAATCCAGCAATAATTGAAGCTGGGCATTTTTCGATCGAAAACGACGCCAACATTAAGGGATGCTGGAGGGGGCACATGCGCGGATGGGCCATGACCAAATTGTGCCTGCTGCGTCTGAGATGACTCGGCTATTGGCTACTGGGCGGAAGCACCATCGGTGAATCTTGGATATTGACAGAAGCATTCATCTCTCTTGCCTAAAACATTGAACATAGAGTAAAAAAGCCATCTTCTTTGGACCATCTGGTGAGGCTATTCGGATAGTAACAAGTAGAGTAGTGTCAAAGGGGTAGGGGTTGGGGGCCATCAATAAATTACGTCACGCAAAATTTGACCATTTTTGACCCCCCCCTCCTCCCTCATCACATTATTTTGCCAAATTTGCGATGCTGAAGGTATATGGAAAATTAATTCTGGGACGTCAAGCCTAAATCCCCCTCCCCCTCCCCTCCCCCTCCCGCGTGATGTCATTTGTGGATGGCCCCTTGTAACAGGAACTAACGTATTGGAAAGTTGTCCAAACATGAACCTTCAAAACTTAGGTGACGTTTATCTTTGCAGAGGTCATTTTGATTTTTTTTCAGCTGCTAAATGGTTCATCTTTTTCTGTATGTTGCAATTTCGCCAGTTCTGAGCTCATACTCAGAGTTCAAGCTTACAAAAGTACCCAAATTACAGACTCTTTTGGGGTGTAGATAACCACGTGGGATTTGACCTTATACACTAGTGCCCTGCAGGTATTGAGGGTTTATATGTCCCAGAAATACAGGCAGGTAGCCAGCCAAAGGCCACTATAGGAATACAGTATAACATGGCTGACTGTGAATGTGTCCAGACCCCAGTTGGGTGGTTTGCCATGCTGGTGCAGGAGGCAGAAGCAAATGTTCCTTTATTTGTGGGTGCATGGGCCTTCCCCACACCATGCAATAAACCCACCCCTATCACCAAGGTAACAAATTGAGGACTTGATTATGTGATGGTGTTAATGCAATTACAAAAGGCATGAACTGATACTTATGTAAGTCACCGTGGCTACCAGAAGGACCTTGGCGTGTCCATGGTTACACAGTCACTTCAGGAAGGTCGGAGAGTTATAAGCATTACGGGTACTGTAATGAGTAGAGGTTTCTCATCAAATGGAGAATCTATATTGGCTATACTTGTGGACTTGTGCAGGAAATAGCTCATGTGAGATCAACCAATTATTGGCAATTACAAGTTTGGTCGTCAACACAGAATTACCTGAACCTTCCATGAAACCCTTGCAGAGGCTCGTTGAACCTCAATGAAGACTTATTTATTGCCTAACCGAGCAACAAATTATTGCAATGTGGTAGGGGCAGGGCTGCTAGGCGCCCCCAGGAGAGGTCCATATGGGTGATTAGGAGAATGGAATTATCTGGTCAGCAAACCGACAATGTAAACATCGGCAGATCGTTTGGCAGCCTGGGTTCAAGCGGGTTCAAGCTTTGCCTTGTGGTGCAGGCCGATATGCAGGAATTAGTGGTTAGGTATCATTAATTAACTATAACCCAAGGACGTCAGCAACCCTAATGATCCGCACTAAATTACACACTCAGTCAGCTATAGTGAAGGGTCAGACCAGCCAATTAGATATATGTAAGGGTTTGTGGCCTTACGGACCTGGGGGGTTCGGGTCTTACGTTTCGAAAAGAAAGAGTAAGACAGTATTCCAAGTGTATGCCAACGGTTAGTTTTATTTCTTATTGTACACTCACGGCTGCCGGATGATGTCAGAGAGGCAGCTAATATCAAGGAATAATGGTTCACATGGTGTGGAGGCCAGAAGGGCCTCTGACGTAGCGGCTGAGCCCTGGACTTTATATACGGACCCAGGTGTTCGTCGTCAGATGTCCCCACAGACCCGGATCAGTGCTGCCACCTATCCGGAACCTGAGGAACGTCCGACGACTCGACTCACCCGCCACGTCAGACGGTACCCAACTCCTATGGTTTAATAACATGTACCTCTACACCACTCCCCCAGACATTAAGGAGGGTGTTATAGTTATAATAATATTACTAGAATAACATTTCTATATGTCTAAACCTTTAGTAATAGAGGTACAACCATAGGTATAACATTAACACCAAATTGAGTATGAAACGAATGTCATATATATATATTCGATAGTGAATGTAGTTACAAATAACAATTAGGATGTCAAAGTATTATACGAATTACTTGAATAAGTGACAGTTATGTGAAACGGAACTGTTAGTTAAATTACTATACCATATAATATCATATTATATCTACGGTGTAATCAATAAGACAAGTAATATGAATCGTATACATGTGATAATGACGGTTATATGTAACGGAACCGCCGATAACAAATAAATCACATAATAACATCCGTATATGTGTTTGTAGTTATTAACACCACATTTAAATATATATATAGTCTTGAAGAAGACTGTTATAGTAACTTCACTATATAATGACATGTCGTATATTATTAACATACGAATCCGTTAAGGATTCCGTGAGTAGTACGAATAGGACCATTTATACCATACACTTGAAAAGAAACGAAAAAAATCACGGTGTAGTAATGAATATAATAATAATATATTATCACCGTGTACCTATTAACTTTTATAGCACCAGATCAATATACTTATTATACAGTTTGCCTCGCAGGACAATAGTGTGTGTATTCTGGTGAACTTTAACGGATTCTTATAATATGAATATTAATAATAATCAGAGATCCGTATCAAGAAATATCTATGTACCCGTATCATAATATGTATCTAGTGGATATGTACATACATATATTATTATAGAAAAATAGAAATATGACATTATATACAATATACAGAAATTATAGATGCTGCTGGAGTCTTCTGCTGTAATCCTCCGGGTACTAGTAGGTAGGTGTGGTCAGCTAACCACAGGATGGACGTGCTAAAGTTTATGGTTTCCATATATAGAGTGAACACGGTAGATGAATTTGGGGCAGCTACCCACAATCCTCTAGTAGTGCTAAAGTTTATAAGTAAATCCGAATGGCGTAGAATGTAGGATAATAGTCTGGATGTGTCAACTATGTAGAAAACGTAATCCTTTTTTAAGTTTAGTTGACATAAGTAGAGAATAGTCCAGTATAGGTTGATCTGGAAGTAATAGTAGTAGTTGGTATAAGTCCATTCGGGAGTATAGATGAGTTGTAGAGGTAAATCGTAAAGTCCATCCTAGTAAGTGGTTAGCACGGGTAACAGCAGGAGTTTGGAACTGGTATCCGGATACATCTCACAGCAGCAAGTCTACTATCGGATTGTTCATGGAAGAAGTTATAAATCCGAATAGACTATTCAGGGTGTAAATAAGGGTTATACAGCCTGAATTATACAATAGACTGGTCATAAGAGGGACCCGGAACACATGCCATAGGTGTTCATACACTAGTGAGAAAAACATTCGCAGACCTGCAGGGTTCTGCAAAGACTATATCTGGTTATGGGGAAAAGAAAAAAAAATTATGGGAGCAATAACCCGTAGCATGCTTAAGCGGATTTCTTAGCATGCTTCTTCTTAAGAAGAGCTAGAGCCGACTCGGGAGTGCCGTCCCACTCGTCCAAGTCGACTCCGAACACCCTCATGAACTTAGTGTTCAGGTTGGTGTTCCGAGTTATCTCCTCTTTTACACGTTTCTCCAGCACGTGTACATCCATAGCTGCCTTTTCTTGGGCAGCTGCGGCAGCCTCCTCCTGGGCCTTCACATCGCTCCGGATGAGGGTCTCGAGGCGTTGCTTTTCAGCATCCGCGACCTCCTTCATACACAACAGGGTGTCGTTTAGGAGACCCTGATGGAACTCGGTCGCTTTTTCGCGAACACACTTCTCCCAGTGAGTGTAGATGGCCTTCTGGACATCTGCCTCTCCCTGGCGAGATTTACCAGGGAGATTTACCAGGAAAGATGGTTTGCATCCCTGCAGGCATAGAAGTTCTCCTATTTGGCTTCCTGCCATCTCCTCCTGATCCTGATCCTCCGGATCCGGATCCTCCTGGGCCGCCTGGAGGATTTCCTCCTGGTGGACCATTATTATTATAGGTTCCAGACGAACCGCCTGAGCATCCACCATTGTAACCGGCGTTTCCAGAAGACGCATATCTAGGGTAAGAATTATTTTGATTCCATCCCTGGTTATAGCTATTGCCATTTTGGTAATTACCGTTTCCTGATGGATTATAATTATTTCTATATCCATAGGAAGATGTTCTCGGTTGATACGTACCGCCATTAGCATTGTTTTGTGGCGGGTTTGGTCTTAGGAAACGTCCATCAGTAGGACCATTACTAGAACCCGGAGGTGGATTCGGTAATCTTGGCCCTGCTGTAGATTCCGGATACTACATTCTTGTCAGCCCCATCATCAACGAATGGGCTGTATCTAATTGGGGTTGCATCTTTGGATGTCTTTCCCAACATTGTAGATACCACAGCTGGATCAATATTGCCTATAGTTAACTGGGCAGCTTCTACATATTTATCTAGAGTTATTGCAGTATTCTGCAATTCCTGAAGCTCATTTGTGAGTTTCTGTCTATCCTCCTCCAGTTGTTTGTTGTAAGCTATAATACCTACCCGGATGGTTTCATTGTCTTCAGCTTGTTTACTACACTGAAGTTTCAATTTATCCAACTCGTCCTGATAATGGCGAATTTCGGATTCGAATTTTGCCTTATCAAGGTTTAATTGGTCGTTCGTATCTATGTATGTTTGGATACGAATGTGCCTATTATCATATTCCTTGTTGAATGATTCTCTCATGGAATGAAGTTTTAATTCTTCATTCTCGAGTTCTTTCATGTACTCACTCCTTCTGGCTTCGAATTCCTTTCGCATGCCAGTTAGGTCTTCTTCCAACTGAAGTTTTTCATGGAATACTTCGTCTTTAGCTTTGACCAAGGTATTTAGGTTCTCGTTCAAAGTTACATAGGTTTCATTCAACAACATGACATCCGGTCGTTTGAATTCCTCACCTTCCGGTACCGCATAGGTTAAGTCGCCATCTATAGCGCTGTAATCTAATATTGGTAATTCGGGCCTGGGTAATCTATAAGGTAGTTCTCCGAATGTTACCCTTTTTGGCATTGGTGCCGGATGTTCTGGGTTAGTACTACCACCAACTTCGAACATCGAATTACTTAACTCGTCAACAAGTGATTGTTGGCCTATTAAGTTACTCTGTCTCTGTATAGACTGTTCGCGTCGTACAGAGTCTGGCAGATTCTCCTCACTATCATTATAGTGGGGTCCGGGATCTCTCCAAGATGCAGATTCTGCATCTTGTGAGTTCGAATGGGTTTGGAGCATTAATGATCCATTTCCATTCTCTTGGGCAACCAATTGCCCTGCTGGGTTAGCTTCCCTGAGGGTGTCTAACCCATGTACTAGCCGTTCGGACGTTATAACGTCCGGGCTATACACCAGAATTAACTGGTCATGGCACCAGTGTAAGGGTTTGTGGCCTTACGGACCTGGGGGGTTCGGGTCTTACGTTTCGAAAAGAAAGAGTAAGACAGTATTCCAAGTGTATGCCAACGGTTAGTTTTATTTCTTATTGTACACTCACGGCTGCCGGATGATGTCAGAGAGGCAGCTAATATCAAGGAATAATGGTTCACATGGTGTGGAGGCCAGAAGGGCCTCTGACGTAGCGGCTGAGCCCTGGACTTTATATACGGACCCAGGTGTTCGTCGTCAGATGTCCCCACAGACCCGGATCAGTGCTGCCACCTATCCGGAACCTGAGGAACGTCCGACGACTCGACTCACCCGCCACGTCAGACGGTACCCAACTCCTATGGTTTAATAACATGTACCTCTACATATACAAGCACCGCAAACGGTTTCAGACCTTTCAGCCCCCAGCCATCCGGCCCCTGACCATTCAGCCTGATCCATTTAGCCCCTTACCATTCAGCCCCTCATACATCATAACTACGTCATAACCAAAAAGCAAATAAAATTGATGTATTTATGATGCATTTATGATGTATTTATGACATACTTATGATGTATTTATGACGTATTTAAGGGCAAGCCAGTAGCGAAACGGTTTAGACAGCATATGATGTATTACTGACATACTTATGATGTATTGATGACGTATTTATAACGGAAATCACAAGGAGTGTTTAAAGAAAGAGTGGTGATGTATCTATAACGAAATTATGACGTATTTATGACGTATTATTCATGATAAGTTAAGGCTTATATTGGAGCCAGACGTATTTATGACGAAGTTATGACGTAAATTACAGCAGGAATTAAGAGAAAGGGCAGATGATGTATTTATGATGAAGTTATGACGGAAGAATGACGTATTTATGACGAAGTTATGAGGTAAATATGCGTATTTGGGGCCAAAAGGCTAGGGGCTGAATGACAGGGGGCTGATTGGTAGGGGCAGGGGCCGAATGACCTACAATCACCACAAACCTGTGAGGGACTCACTAATGGTGGCCTTGTAAGTAACTCACTGATGGTGGCCCATATGAGTAACTCACTGATGGTGGCCCATATATGAGTAACTCACTGATGGTGGTCCATGTGAGTAACTCACTGATGGTGGTCCATGTGAGTAACTCACTGATGGTGGTCCATGTGAGTAACTCACTGATGGTGGTCCATATGAGTAACTCACTGATGGTGGCCCTTGTAAGTAACTCACTGATGGCGGCCCTTGTGAGTAACTCACTGATGGTGGCCCTTGTAAGTAACTCACTGATGGCGGCCCTTGTGAGTAACTCACTGATGGTGGCCTATGTGAGTAACTCACTGATGGTGGCCCTTGTAAGTAACTCACTGATGGCGGCCTATGTGAGTAACTCACTGATGGTGGCCCTTGTAAGTAACTCACTGATGGTGGCCTATGTGAATAACTCACTGATGGTGGCCCTTGTGAGTAACTCACTGATGGTGGCCCTTGTGAGTAACTCACTGATGGTGGCCCTTATGAGTAACTCACTGATGGTGGCCCTTGTGAGTAACTCACTGATGGTGGCCCTTGTGAGTAACTCACTGATGGTGGCCCATATGAGTAACTCACTGATGGTGGCCCATATATGAGTAACTCACTGATGGTGGCCCATATGAGTAACTCACTGATGGTGGCCCATATGAGTAATTCACTGATGGTGGCCCTTGTGAGTAACTCACTGATGGTGGCCCATATATGAGTAACTCACTGATGGTGGCCTATGTGAGTAACTCACTGATGGTGGCCTATGTGAGTAACTCACTGATGGTGGCCTATGTGAGTAACTCACTGATGGCGGCCCTTGTGAGTAACTCACTTATGGTGGCCCTTGTGAGTAACTCACTGATGGTGGCCCATATGAGTAACTCACTGATGGTGGCCTATGTGAGTAACTCACTGATGATGGCCTATGTGAGTAACTCACTGATGGTGGCCTATGTGAGTAACTCACTGATGGTGGCCTATGTGAGTAACTCACTGATGGTGGCCCTTGTAAGTAACTCACTGATGGTGGCCCTTGTGACTAACTCACTGATGGTGGCCCTTGTGAGTAACTCACTGATGGTGGCCTATGTGAATAACTCATTGATGGCGGCCTATGTGAATAACTCACTGATGGTGGCCCTTGTGACTAACTCACTGATGGTGGCCCTTGTGACTAACTCACTGATGAGTAACTCACTGATGGTGGCCCATGTGAGTAACTCACTGATGGTGGTCCATGTGAGTAACTCACAGATGGCAGCCCTTGTAAGTAACTCACTGATGGTGGCCCTTGTGAGTAACTTACTGATGGTGGCCCATATGAGTAACTCACTGATGGTGGCCCATATGAGTAATTCACTGATGGTGGCCCTTGTGAGTAACTCACTGATGGTGGCCCATATGAGTAACTCACTGATGGTGGCCCATGTGAGTAACTCACTGATGGTGGCCCATATGAGTAACTCACTGATGGTGGCCCATATGAGTAACTCACTGATGGTGGCCCATATGAGTAACTCACTGATGGTGGCCCATATATGAGTAACTCACTGATGGTGGCCCATATGAGTAACTCACTGATGGTGGCCCATATGAGTAACTCACTGATGGTGGTCCATATATGAGTAACTCACTGATGGTGGCCTATGTGAGTAACTCACTGATGGTGGTCCATGTAAGTAACTCACTGATGGTGGCCCTTGTGAGTAACTCACTGATGGTGGCCCATATGAGTAACTCACTGATGGTGGCCCATGTGAGTAACTCACTGATGGTGGCCAATATGAGTAACTCACTGATGGTGGCCTATGTGAGTAACTCACTGATGGTGGCCTATGTGAGTAACTCACTGATGGTGGCCTATGTGAGTAACTCACTGATGGTGGCCCTTGTAAGTAACTCACTGATGGTGGCCCTTGTGAGTAACTCACTGATGGTGGCCCTTGTGAGTAACTCACTGATGGCAGCCCTTGTGAGGAACTCACCAATGGTGGCCCTTGTGAGTACTCACCCCGGGGTACTTACCAGGCTAATACAAACTTGAAAGGTTAGAATGCAGCACCAAACAGTGCTAGGGAGATACACACAAGGGTCTTGCATATTGATAAGTATATAAACCTGTAATACAAATGAAATCTGCCATTTGAGTAACCTAACTAAATATTTGTTATGTGGATATTTTCTAATGCCATCCTCGCTGTGTGATATAGCATTAGTGTAGATGGGAAAATGGTAATTCTTTGTCCATCTTCACACTGCAGCAGAACAAAGGATTAAAATAATCATACTGTTGATTATGTGTTACAGCCATAACCATAGTTGATTTGTAATCAACTTTTCAGGTTATATGGCCAGAAGACAATACTGTTATATGAAAAATAATAATAATACCCAGAATGGTCCATTGACAATACATTACATGCGTCATCTATATATAGCAGCTCTTGGGCATTTGTAAAAAGAAAATAGAAGTGATATCCATGCTCGGCCTAGATGTATGTAGAGTAAAGGTTAATCTAATTGATCCAAATTTTTCTCAACTTAATTAATCAAAAGATGTAGCAATGAGAGGAGAGTGATGCAAATGTTTCAAAGTCATCAGTTCCCAATCATTCCCGGAATGTATAGTTTGATTCTTACCTTTAAATGTTGTACTGCTGGGGAGGGTGGAGACGCAGCATGATAGGGTAGAACTGCTGGTGGAGGGAGTGTGGGTGCAGCATGATTCAGGGTAGGACTGCTAGGGGAGGGAGGTTGGGGGTGCAGCATGATCCAGGGTAGAACTGCTAGGGGAGGGAGGTTAGGGGTGCAGCATGATCCAGGGTAGAACTGTTAGGAAGGGAGGAGGTGCAGCATTATCCAGGGTAGAACTGCTGAGGGGAGGGAGTGTGTGGGTGCAGCATGATCCAGGGTAGAACTGCTGGGGGAAGGGAGGTTGGGGGTGCAGCATGATCCAGGGTAGAACTGCTAGGGGAGGGAGGTTGTGGGTGCAGCATGAGCCAGGGTAGAACTGCTAGGGGAGGGAGGTTGGGGGTGCAGCATGATCCAGGGTAGAACTGCTAGGGGGAGGGAGGGTGGGGGTGCAGCATGATCCAGGGTAGACCTGCTGGGGGAAGGGAGGGAAGAGGTGCAGCATGATCCAGGGTAGAACTGCTGGGGGAGGGAGGAGGTGCAGCATTATCAAGGGTAGAACTGCTGGAGGGAGGGAGGGTGGGGGTGCAGCATGATATAGGGTAGAACTGCTGAGGGGGAGGGAGGGTGGGGGTGCAGCATTATCGAGGGTAGAACTGCTGGGGGAAGGGAGGGAGGAGGTGCAGCATTATCCAGGGTAGAACTGCTAGAGGGAGGGAGGGAGGGTGGGGGTGCAGCATGATATAGGGTAGAACTGCTTGCGGGAGGGAGGGTGGGGGTGCAGCATGATCCAGGGTAGAACTGCTGGGGGAGGGAGGGTGGGGGTGCAGCATGATCCAGGGTAGAACTGCTGGGGGGAGGGAGGGTGGGGGTGCAGCATGATCCAGGGTAGAACTGCTGAGGGGGAGGGAGGGTGGGGGTGCAGCATGATATAGGGTAGAACTGCTTGCGGGAGGGAGGGTGGGGGTGCAGCATGATCCAGGGTAGAACTGCTGGGGGAGGGAGGGTGGGGGTGCAGCATGATCCAGGGTAGAACTGCTGGGGGGAGGGAGGGTGGGGGTGCAGCATGATCCAGGGTAGAACTGCTGAGGGGGAGGGAGGGTGGGGGTGCAGCATGATCCAGGGTAGAACTGCTGGGGGGTAGGGAGGGTGGGGGTGCAGCATGATCCAGGGTAGAACTGCTGAGGGGGAGGGAGGGTGGGGGTGCAGCATGATCCAGGGTAGAACTGCTGGGGGGGAGGGAGGGTGGGGGTGCAGCATGATATAGGGTAGAACTGCTGGGGGAGGGGGGATGTGCAGCATGGTCCAGGGTAGAACTGCTGATGGGAATTGAATCAACACTCTTTGTGACGGATGTTATATTACTGGCACTAAGCTGTAGAGCAGATAGGCATTACTTGCTAGGCTTAGACATGAATCATACGGATTGTTTCAGTAGGCTATGTAATTGTTTATTTATCTTAGGCCTTTTTGGTATGTTGGCCACTTCCAAATTATATGTATTATCTGATAGACATATAGATTTGCCCAGACTATCTTCTAACTGAGGATATAAACATTGACGAATATCAAGATAATGAATGTCTGTTTGTTTACAACAACAAAATGTGACGGAGGGTAGATGGGGGGATTTTTGCATCCTACTACAGTTTTTCTTATTGTTAGAATTCTGCAACCAAAGAGGTTTTCCTATGATTAGAGTTTTAAGTTAAGTTGGAGTATCTGGTTTCTGTGAATTGACTTGGTGTTAAAAGGATATATGCACATCATCCAGGTTTGATTGATAAAGCAGGTGTTTCAGTATCATAAGAAAAGAAATGTAAGTCCTTTTTTCTAACAGGCCTAAAGTACCGTAGCTGAGTTCTGAACTCTCACCTCCGTTTCTCCATGAGAGTTCATGAAGCTATAGTTTAAAGTTGGTGAAACCTTTAGGGTAATTCACACCTAACTCGACTACTAGGCATGTTGGTGCCTTAAGTCGACCATCACACCTTAATTCAAGTTATTGTCACAATAACCTAGGATTGTTGGGTCAGGTGCAGGATATTCATATTGTAGTTAATGGTGCAAACTCAACTGGTAGTCATATGCTATCTGAAAGAAGATAACCCAGGGTGGTTGACTTAAGGTACCAACATGCCCAGTAGTCGAGTCAGGAGCAAGTTACCCTATAGCATGGTCAGTGCTTTGATAGGCTGACTTCCGTCACCAGTGACAGAGTCAGCCTACCAAAGGCTGGTCATGGTCACTGTGACAGAGAGTTAGCCTACAAAAGGCTGGTCATGGTCACTGTGACAGAGAGTTAGCCTACCAAAGGCTGGTCATGGTCACTGTGACAGAGAGTCAGCCTACCAAAGGCTGGTCATGGTCACTGTGACAGAGAGTTAGCCTACAAAAGGCTGGTCATGGTCACTGTGACAGAGAGTCAGCCTACCAAAGGCTGGTCATGGTCACTGTGACAGAGAGTTAGCCTACAAAAGGCTGGTCATGGTCACTGTGACAGAGAGTTAGCCTACCAAAGGCTGGTCATGGTCACTGTGACAGAGAGTCAGCCTACCAAAGGCTGGTCATGGTCACTGTGACAGAGAGATAGCCTGCAAAAGGCTGGTCATGGTCACTGTGACAGAGAGTCAGCCTACCAAAGGCTGGTCATGGTCACTGTGACAGAGAGTTAGCCTACAAAAGGCTGGTCATGGTCACTGTGACAGAGAGTCAGCCTACAAAAGGCTGGTCATGGTCACTGTGACAGAGAGTTAGCCTACAAAAGGCTGGTCATGGTCACTGTGACAGAGAGTTAGCCTACAAAAGGCTGGTCATGGTCACTGTGACAGAGAGTTAGCCTACCAAAGGCTGGTCATGGTCACTGTGACAGAGAGTTAGCCTACCAAAGGCTGGTCATGGTCACTGTGACAGAGAGTCAGCCTACAAAAGGCTGGTCATGGTCACTGGATCAGTCTGGAACTAGCGCATGCAGAATTAGGAAGGGTTTTGAAAAAGAACTCTAAGATATTCAATTTCAGCCATCTGTTTCCAAATTAGGTGGTATTAGGAAAAAGTAGACAAGTAGGCTATCTGAGGCAGTTGAGAAAAATCTCAAAATTTCAAGTATTAACGGATAGAAAAGTGCTCACAAGCCCATGTTAGCACCACTTTCTAGCAGTTTTAAACTACAGCTTTCTCTGCCTCTCTACGGAGTAAGAGAGGCAGCTAGAGTTCCCCAGCCTACAAGTAGCGGGGATAGTGCACCTTATCCAATAAATGTGATATTTTTACTTTTCCGTTAAATTAACTGGTCTTTAATTTATATTCAACATTCCACTCTGGCCACCTGAAGGTTTATTAGACGTGTATGAAATTACAGCCAGAATTAGAGGGGTAAAAGATGGTTTATAAAAAGTTTATTTGGGATTGCTTTTCACCAGTTCACGGCCTTCCCCATAGTCTGTGACCCTTCTTGTGATTGAGCTATGTATTTTGCGGTGAGGCGGTAATTAATGAATTGTATTGGGACCTGTTTGCTCTTAGTCTAAGCTGTTATCAAATACCTCCAGTCACTGATATCATTATGCCGATCGCCTATTATAGCAGATTACCTATCAACGTGTCACCAGGGCAAAGGCTGAATAGGTTCTGAACTGATGGAATCAGCTAATCGATGTTATCACTGATGGGTGAATACGAATGTAATGTGTGGTACAGATTATAAGGTCCCATTCTGTGGTGCACTGCACTATTCATAACATATACATGTAAAGCCTGCCGCAACCAGCACATACTCGATGTGGACCCGACGCAGACTTGATGGGAATCTATTCCCGTCTGTGATGTATGTAGCAAAAGGGGATGCAGATCAGACATCCAGTCTGAGTCTGAGGTGAATTTGGGCATACCAAACATGTTGGATATTTGCAGACTGTCCAAAGACAGTCCTTGAATACATTGACTGATAACAGGCTAGAATCTGGCCCCAGTCTGAAATGATGAAAATGAGAAGGGTGTCAACGAACCATTACAAGTCGATGTTGTAATGAACACTGAATCCAGAGAAGTTCTTTGATCCTTGTTTATTGCATGATGACAGAGTGTACATATAGGTGGTAACAATGATACACTTGCCAGCGTGCAGGCTCTGCCCCTAAGCTCCTAGCTCAACCTGTCGTAGGTCCTAGATACTAGGGAGGTTGTACGTGGGATAATGTAAGTAGAAAAGATGAGCTTAGAATACATGAAGACTGGAGGCTGCTCACCGGTCTTATATACCTAGGTGAGCAGCTCACAGGGTGATGAAATGTACCGGTAGGAGCAGGGCAGATCTGGTTGGGTCTGGTCAGATCTGACGCGTCGCCATACCTGGTAATGATTCTATTTATAAGTGGACCAATCAGGATGAGGGGAGATTGTGGAATTTCCCTGCATCCTAGAAATGCATCCACAGGTATGTCGGTATGTTGTGATACTCCCAGTAAGTCAGTGCCCAGAAATAGGATGGGTCCGGCTCTCACAACATCCTGGTATGGGTGATGTAAGAGCAGCTCACTGTACACACTGGGGGGATGAGCTGTGAGCTTGTGAGCAGGTTCTGAGCGCGTGTTGCGAAGTATTTGATAAATGTGTAAAATAATGAATAATACCTAGAATGGTCCATTGACAAGGGGGTAGAGGGGTACAGATTTTTCACTGATGCCCCCTAAATCCTGCCTGCGTTTGTTCTGAGTCTAGTCTGTACTGTTAATTTGAGAGATAGGATTGAGATCCACTACATAATCTTATGGTTCATCCACACAAACAGTACCTTAGACGATGGTTAAGGTATAGGCTGTGGATATTATTAGATAGTAAATTGCATTTTCAGGATTTCTGAAAACACCACTCTCTGCTGATATGACCAATGTCCAATGGTTTATACTATAATGTTTTGATATATTTCTGTGTGAGCTCCATTTATAGCAAACAAGCCATGGCCTCAAGAGTGGTTCTTCCAAATATTCGACAGATATGATTTCCAGATGAAAGATGATTTTCCCTTCAATAACCACAATCTAAAGCGGTCAGGGAGAAACTCATAGTCCCAAATGAAAAGGTACATCTTGATGGGTGATTGGGGTGAACATGAAAAACTCAGCATTACATTTTAAGACTTTATTTTATTGATAGCCGATTTATGAAAAGGTTTATTCAAGTCATTAACTCCCAGGGGATCAGTTTTTATCGCACGCATCATAAAACAATGAAATCGATTCATCACGCGCATTAAAGAAACATTATTTTCAGGACTACACCTTCAAAAGGTATGCTATCATTACCAAATGTCATGTCCCAACTAGTACAATGCCCTAGCAAGTGTATACCAAAATGTAGAACTGAGGCTTGAAAAGTTCCAAAATCATTCAATATCTTGTAAAGTGGAGATTGAGATTTTACTAAAATTTTATGCACATAATGTTAACTTTGATGTCAGTGGCTCAAAACTTGGATTATAAGCATGTCAATCAATATAATACAACTTCAACACATGTTAGTTATGTAACAATCATCATTTACCACTCTTCTAGTATATGTGACCCATCCTTACAAAATGGTTCGGAAGTCGCACATATAAAATGTTTAGTTATTGGCATATCCATTTACAGCTCATCAAGAGCTTTTATTTGGTATATAACACTTGCATATTTGAATCAGGTAGTCCTCTACAGATCTTCTGTCAGTAAATTTAGTCTGATCAATTAAAAATTGATTAAACTGAGATAATTGACATATTAAAGATATACTAATTTATGAATCCTAAATAATTCCTATTTAATTCTATGTAACCATGAAAACTATAGCCATGTCCTTTAGGCATTTGGGGCTCAAATTCAGTTGAGTAAGCAAGGATTCTGAATGATATCTACCCATATGTTAGAAAAATGCTAAAATACCAATTTTGAAAAATCTGATATTGTTGATACTATATTACTTGAAAAGGGCATATCTAGGCTTCTAAATGTGCGACTTCAGTACCACTTTGTTTGGATGGGTCACATATGCTATCAAGGATCTGGCCTAAAAAATGAACCTCTGGGGAGGCAGGATTCATCAAGCGCCTTAACACACACTATCACGAAGTAGATCACCTCATAGAGGTACTTAAACCTTTCATATCTTAATAAGATTACACACAGAGCTACTAGACCTCTTGGGCTGTTGAATAAAACCAATAACTATACAATAGCTACCCATATGGGGTGTGACTTGGTGCTCGGAAAGTAAAATCTCAGAATTTTTCAACCTATTTCCCATCTCGACTCGACCCTGAGGTAAAAAAATTCTGTCATGGAATACCATACAAGGCTTTAATTACTAGCCAAATATGTCTATTAATGGTTTAATTAACATTAGATTACCTCAGGAATATTAAAAGTAATCACTGAGAAGATATCAGATGACATGAGTTCGTTTCATCACGCCCTTAACACTCGATGTATAAAGGTTTATGTCAACTTAGAGCCACCTGAACTTCAAATATCATATTACATACACAGCTAGTAGACCTTTTGGGCTGTTGAATAAAACCAAAAAACTGTACAGTATCTACCAATATGGGGTGTTACCTGTCACACCGAAAGTAAATTTGTTGAATTTTTCAGCATAATTCCCACATCAACCCCACTTGGAGGAGACAAAATGCTATCTTGGAATACCACACAGGGCTTTAATAACTAGCCAAATAGGTCTACTAACACTTTAAATAACATTAGGTTACCTCGAGCATATCAAAACAGATCACTAAGAAAATTTAAGTTGGCAGCAGTTCGTTTCATCACAATCGCTAAATAAAAGTTCATGCCATCCTAGAGCCACCTAAACTTCAAATATATCCTAATGATTTTACATACACAGTTTAAGCAGAAAAACAAATAAAAGTGGACAAAGTTAAACTGGTGATAACCAGGATCAATGACATCTAGCCAGTGCACTCGCTGCGGTATTTGAGAAGCTTCCGATCCGGCAGTTGGATGGTGAGGGGATTGAGTTTGTAGACAGCGTTCTCGGCATTGCCACAACGAATTGGCTTGGGCAGAGTGACTCTGCCAAGAACGTTAAGGGGGTGGACCCTAGTTGGGATAATCTCCTTCTCCCACTTGAAGCTTCTCTTGTCCAACGCCATGTAGCGCAGCATGTAGTGCACTTGGTAGAAGCCATTGTCCTTGGCTACCACCTTACCCATAAATCACTTGTCCTTTGAGCTGGTACTGGCCAGGCTGGCATGCTCACCTACATGGTACTCATCCTGCACCAGCACCAACTTCCCTATACTGTCCGTTGGTTGTACATCCTCCTGAGGGAGGGTCGAGGTCGGTGGATCCTGTCGTGCTCGCTTGGTTGTAGATACCACTACAACACGCTCCGCGGCACACTTTCGTGCGGCACACGGGGCGACGTTCTCCTTGTCAGCCGTGGCAGGAGTTGGCACCCGGTCACTTTGAGTGCGCTTACGTGCCACGACTGGTGAGTCGTCCCTGGTGCGCTTGCAGACAGTGCTGCGCACAACAGGATCATAATCAGGGTCTCCGTCCGCCACAGCAGAGGCCGTGGCAGGCCGCGTTTTCATCTGAACCAGGGCTTGCTTTGGCGGGGGAGAAGTGCTAGCATCCGCATCATCCACCTCAGCAGGGATACTGGCAGGCCGCGTTTTCTTCTGCCGTGTGTGCTTTGGTAGGCGAGGCTTCTTGTTCTTGGTGAAACCCAGCTCATGCTCAATCCATCCAGAGCAGCCAGTCACAGACCTAAGGTCGACCCAGCAGCAGGGGTCAAAACAGGATTTGTCACGAACAGCGAGCGACCTTCCTTCCTGTTTGACCATGGCAGCATGGACACTCATAGTGCCCTCTACTGACTTGTCTGCTACCACTGAGCCGAGAGTGAGGCGGGCGGGGGTGACATCCTGCAGAGGGACATTGATATAGCAAACGCGGCCTTCAAGTTTGTTGCCTTCGGCCATGAACTCCCCTGCATTATTGATGACGGGATGTCCTTCCTTGTTGCGTTTAACGATGTTGTCAGCATTGCGCTCTGCAGCAGCGCCGACACCATTGCAGGGGCCCTTTCCATGGCCTGCCTCGAAGTAGGTCCATGTTGCCAGAAGTCCATCAAGTAATTCGGTGTGGCGTACGAGTATCGAGGAAACCGAGATGTTTCGATACTGGCTTGAGGGTGAGTCAGAAGCATTATGGACCACCTTGACGTGTGGCAGGTTCTCCCTGATGAATGCTGCCAGGCAGTGGAGAAACGCCAAGAAGGTGCCAGTGTGGTGCTTAGGGTTGTCTGTGCACAGAGCCACAGAGTGGTGGTTTGTGGCGCCAGTGTCCTCATCATGGTAGTGGATGACTGCAGGGTGCAGGGTCACTGGCTCCTTTGCATAATACGTACTCTGTGGGGCATCAGGGTATCATACCATCCAGTTTTCCGCAAAGTCCATCTGGATGGTAACTTCCAGCGCCGACATACTCGCTCGCAGCTCACGTACGATGCGGTGTTGGTTGTGAGCACGGTCACATGGGCAGCCATGGTCAGGAACTCCAATCTGGTTTTCTTGATGAAGTCTGCCTTGGATGCAATCTCTGTACAAGGGCGGAGCTTCTTGATGGTAGTCTTCTTCTGAGTTCCATCCTTGCCTGTCGACACATACTCATAGTCCACATTCTTCCACACTTCATACTTAACTGTCTCGGGGGCCTTTTCCTGGAGAGTCCGTTCAAAATCCTCCTAGGTCATGTCACAAACATCTCGTCTTTGAAAGAGAGACTGATGGCAGCAAGCCGGAGTGCAAAGTTCTGGTGCTTCTGGCAAAGGCACAGATCAGTACTTTGGAGATCCACGGGGATGAACCAGGGAAGGTGGTTCTTCCGGATGCTATAGAAGAGTGACAGGGAGACCTGCAAGTGAGGAGGGTGTGTCACCTCGTACCTGTTGTGGAGCACACGGATAAACTCCCTGAGGTACATTTGCTGGTGCTTCACCTTCTTCCAGGTCTTAGTGTCTTTCTTACCAGGTCTCTTTTCGGAGTTCTCCGGGTTAGACAAGAACTCCTTCACACTCTCTATCTTGGCCTCCTGGTTCACCACACGTGGAGATGGCTGGTCTGAAGGGGTTTTGAGTAGTGACTGCCTGTCCATGCCAAGGGTCTTTGCCAAGCTGACTGCGATCCGCTGTTCTTTGATCACGTCGGGCGAAAGCACTTTGTTCATGATTGAGGTTTTGTCCTTGAGAGGAAGGTTGGCCAACCCTTCTAACACAGCCTTCACACTCCTGTCATGCGCTGTCAGCTGAGTTGGATTCACCGGGTCCTGTGCAGCCACTGCAACGCGCTCCTCCATGTGCGCTACAGCAGGTTCACCATCCGGTGCAGCCACTGCAACGCGCTCCTCCGCGTGCGCTACAGTGGGTTCTGCGCCATCCCGTGTAACGCGCTCCTCGGTGGGAGCTACAGCAGGGGGTGGCCCGTTTGACTGAGCACAGGCAAGCTGTTCCTGCAACTCCTCATTCAGTCTCTGTGCGTCAGTCAGGGCTATGGTAAGTAACCCGCGTTGGTAGTAGTGGCGGTTGGTTCTGGGTGTGTTGGTCTTCCTTGGCCAGTTCATCAGGTTTTAAGACTTTTGTGCTATATCAGCAGCATCTTTGCATATGCATAATAAATCATAGCAAGTCTATAGCTATTTTTACTTTTTTGATTAAAACATTCTTTAGAGACAAGAATTCAATATTGCTTTAAGATTTACTTATCCCAATACTTACACAAGGTCAGACATGAGCGCCACATTGTCTGGGGGTGGTGAGGAAGCACTGTGTGGCCTTGCTCTGTCGCTGCGCCGCTTCTGTGGGGAAGGTGCAGGCAATGCAGCCTTTCGGACCGGTCGCGACCGACCAGCCTCCTCTGTCTCCTCCTCCACCACTGCTGCTGCAGCTGCCTGGGGTGTCGCCGCATCTCCCTCCTCATCCAAGAGCAGGAGAGGGTTCTCTGGTGTATCCTACCTATATATAAGGACATACATGAATAATTGGAATATGGAGCTACTACTTCAATGTTTGTAATGATGCACCTTGCCTATAAGGCACAACTCATGACTTATAATTATTTTTGTAATGATGCAATAATGCAGTACTCACTCCCTTTTCCTCCAACTCAACCCTCTGGTAGGTTGGGCGGAACCGAGCGAACAGCGCCACCTTCATGGTGCCGCTGCTCTGTGGACGGCTATACGGTGTCCTCGAGGTCTTGCCTGGCCCCTTGCCCTTCGCGGAGGTTGCAGCAGGGGCAGCGGGTGTCTTGGGTCCAGGTGTCTTGGGTGCTGGCGACTTGGGTGCATACTTCGGCTTGGGTGTAGGCGTCTTTTGTGCAGGTGTCTTGGATGCGGCAGTGGCTCCCAGGACGACCTCCTCCGAAGTCCCCTCCCCAGCAGCAGCGGCCTCCTCCTTCTCCTTGCGGATCTGCTCATCCACATACTGAATTTAACCAGAAGGAAAAGATCAGTCAAAAGTCCATCTGGATGGTAACTTCCAGTGCCGACATACTCGCTCGCAGCTCACATACGATGCGGTGTTGGTTGTGAGCACAGTCACATGGGCAGCCATGGTCAGGAACTCCAATCTGGTTTTCTTGATGAAGTCTGCCTTGGATGCAATCTCTGTACAAGGGCGGAGCTTCTTGATGGTAGTCTTCTTCTGAGTTCCATCATTGCCTGTCGACACATACTCATAGTCCACATTCTTCCACACTTCATACTTAACTGTCTCGGGGGCCTTTTCCTGGAGAGTCCGTTCAAAATCCTCCTAGGTCATGTCACAAACATCTCGTCTTTGAAAGAGAGATATCTGCCATCATAGAGGGACTGGACTGAAACTTTCATATCAATATCATAAATTCAGATTTATATCATTCAAATGCTGGGACATGATGCAGAATTCTTAATTCTAAGCAGGAGCTAGGGAAGGTCAAACAATTCAACATGCAAGGAAATAATTTAAGGAAACATTCAACAAGCAACTATTCTTATTGATTCTAATATTAATTCTAATCCTATAATTACATTTTACTTTGTCGTGTCTTTGCTAATAGTCGCTCTGTAAGTTAATAGCATCATTGAAAGTTATACATCCATACTTTTGAGCTATATCAGCAGCATCTTTGCATATGCATAATAAATCATAGCAAGTCTATAGCTATTTTTACTTTTTTGATTAAAACATTCTTTAGAGACAAGAATTCAATATTGCTTTAAGATTTACTTATCCCAATACTTACACAAGGTCAGACATGAGCGCCACATTGTCTGGGGGTGGTGGGGAAGCACTGTGTGGCCTTGCTCTGTCGCTGCGCCGCTTCTGTGGGGAAGGTGCAGGCAATGCAGCCTTTCGGACCGGTCGCGACCGACCAGCCTCCTCTGTCTCCTCCTCCACCACTGCTGCTGCAGCTGCCTGGGGTGTCGCCGCATCTCCCTCCTCATCCAAGAGCAGGAGAGGGTTCTCTGGTGTATCCTACCTATATATAAGGACATACATGAATAATTGGAATATGGAGCTACTACTTCAATGTTTGTAATGATGCACCTTGCCTATAAGGCACAACTCATGACTTATAATTATTTTTGTAATGATGCAATAATGCAGTACTCACTCCCTTTTCCTCCAACTCAACCCTCTGGTAGGTCGGGCGGAACCGAGCGAACAGTGCCACCTTCATGGTGCCGCTGCTCTGTGGACGGCTATACGGTGTCCTCGAGGTCTTGCCTGGCCCCTTGCCCTTCGCGGAGGTTGCAGCAGGGGCAGCGGGTGTCTTGGGTCCAGGTGTCTTGGGTGCTGGCGTCTTGGGTGCATACTTCGGCTTGGGCGTAGGCGTCTTTTGTGCAGGTGTCTTGGATGCGGCAGTGGCTCCCAGGACGACCTCCTCTGAAGTCCCCTCCCCAGCAGCAGCGGCCTCCTCCTTCTCCTTGCGGATCTGCCCATCCACATACTGAATTTAACCAGAAGGAAAAGATCAGTCAAAAGGTAAACCTATCAGCATGACTTACAAATGTGTGTCAATATTTATCAACAGGTTACTCACACAAGTGTAGTGGTCAGTGGAAAATGTCACGGAGAAACCGGGACTCGAACCCGGGACCCTCCAACTTCGAAGCGGAAGCTCTACCCCTGAGCTACTTCCCCTGGCCTGACATTCTCTACCTTCCAACTACACCTGGATCGGTATGATACACACACTAGGGGGCAGTGATTACCTGGTACCGAGCTCTCTAGAGATCCCCCTCACAAGGTGGGACCACTCGGTATCTCCACCAAGTACGGGGAATTACTGCCCCTACACAAGTATAGATATAATTGATTTATTTAATGATTTATAACCTATTTATAAAAATATAGCTCTTTCATACCTCAGAAGGCTTCATCTTAGTCCAGGCGGGTGGGGGAACCAATCTTTCTCTGCCTTCGCGATGGCCCGCCTCTTCTGGACACCAAAGACGTTCATCCTCTTCTGCCGGGACTTGTCTTCCTCGCTTCTCAGTGCATTGCACTTCTTCTTACTGTCAGCTTTACGTTCATTTTCCTTCTACTTGAGCATGTCCTTCCCCAACTCCTGTCGCAGCCTGTCAAGGTAGTCAGCCTGGGCTTTGGCCCCACTGACCAGGCTACCATCCTCTTTGCGTCTATGGCACGGCATGCTTGAACACTGGAAAAAAGGGGTATAAATTAACTGTAAATATTGTCAAATTTATGCTTAAAAGTAGGTGTAATACTTAAGTTTAGCGAGTATTTATCATACCAGGGGACCCTACAATAAAAACAGCAAGGGAATACACATCAGGGGAGCGAAATGTGGTCCATACAGAATAAACTATGTGAAAAAGGCCCCTACCAAAATCCAAGTGAAATTTAAGTTTTCATGAATAAGTCAATGACTATTCTATATTAAAAGGGTACTGTGGGGGCACATTTTGGCAAATTTTGGAGGGCCTGTGTGCAGCAGAAGTACCAAATCTTAGCTAATTAGCGTTTTTGTTAAGGCGCGCGATGAAACGAAATTATTCTAAAAATCATATAAATTCCTGCCAAAACCACATGTTTTCAAGTTAGGATATTAGCCAACAGCCCTAAATGACATATTAACACCAAAGAATTAGAAGTTTGTCGAAAATGAGTACACAGGCTCGGCTTTCAATTTCTCGTTAAGGCACATGATATATTGCTACAAGAATATCATATCATGGCCACTGTGCCAATATAGCCAAATCTAGCAGCATGTTAATATAAGAAAACAATGAGAAACACATGTAGGAGGTATCACAATGCCATAAAAGTGTGAAAATACTGAATAAAAAGCTATAAAATTGATCAGAATCGATTGAAAACATGGGCGGGGGTGCTGTAAAGAGTGCTCTGCAGCATGTGAGGAAAGCCAGAATTGCCAGGGGTTGACTAAAAGTGCATAACATCAAAGCCCAGACCTTATTCTATCACATAAACCACAAATACACATAAATTTGGGAGTATTTTGGGAGCTACGGGACCAGATATGGTTTCATCACGCGCATAACACGATATATCACACGCCTTAACAATATTGTTTTCCCGTATGCGGGCTTGGATTATTGCCTGGGTCGATTGTTTGGGATGTAGTCTTTGATATTTACACACTTTCAGTACACAAAAAGCACATCAAAGCAGTCAATCTGCATTTAACAACAATATTTGATCAAGTTCCGATCAATATCACTCACCTTTTGGTCAATATCTGACAAATTCGCTGAGAAAAACTGCTGAATATGGTTCAACAAACAACAGAGACACTCATTTGTTGCTTCTGGCGAACAACCCCGATGTAGCTGGTTCCGATTGGACTGCAGGAGATGTTTTTCTTTCCCACGTGAATTTTCCCACGTGAATTAACACGGACGAGATACTCTGGGTTTGGGCAACCAGGGCACGTAGAGACACAATTTTTTTAAAAAAATGATACCTCACCAATAGATACACACTGTATGATAGGTTAAATGACCCCAAAATGATTTATATAGGCTGTACAGAGGAAAGTATTGCTTCAGGGGGTGTGGGCAATACGGACTTGAAAATTACTTGAATGTGTATTGCGCACACGGGGTAGTACGTAGGCAAAAAAGATTTTTACCCAAAAATACCCCATATAGACCCCTTTGATCCTGATAAATAATAAGCTTGAGGATTAAATATTTATAACTCATCTAATGCCATAAACGATTAATCACGCGCCTTAACACCACTGTTTTTAAGTCATACAAACCAATATGGTAAAAAAACTACAAGACATAACTCCTCCAAACCACATGGAAATGTAAGATAGGACCCCCCTCTAAGGATTAGATGATATATAGTGGTTTGTAACTACTGGGATTAATAATATAGGGTCTTGAATAAGGTGAAAATTGAAGAAAAAAAAAAAAAAAAAAAAGCAAATTTTAAGCCACTTTCCAACTTCAGGCCACCATAGCTAAAAGTATATTGGTCCGACATATGCAAATTTGCCCTCTTTTTGAAGCCATACATGTTTTCTTTCAAATGAGACCATAAATAGGAAGAATGGTTGAACAATTTTTATTCTGAAGCCACATGTATCCAAAAAGAGCCCAGAAATCCAAAGGTGGGGAGGTTCACAGTAATCACCCTGATCAATATACTTGCGATTTCTACCTTTGAATATTCATGACAAAAAAAAGAGACTTGAATTGCACCAATTATAGGTTGTGTCAGCCTTCATGTGAATAGAATACCAAAAGACAAATATTTGATGTCAGCCATTAGATTGACCCCAGAATGGTCCCTATGGCCTCGTTCTGACACATCTGCACCACATAGAGCTTCCTGGAAGACACATCACTCTTATATTGTGCTATTTAGAATAATTTGATTCTATTATTCCAAGGCCAACGTTTGGAGTCTGTCCAGAAAATGACCCATGACTGGTGATACTTGTACCACGGGCCCATGATGTACTATGTCTTCTTGTCAACACAGGGAGGATCTTCTGCTTGCGTCTAGGATAGAACTGCAGTGTTGAAGTTTTTCTGTCCGTCTGATTTAATCAGAGAAAGGGTAGCCATATTAGCTAAGCCGATGGTCAAGGCATACTAAGAGCATATTCTACAGAAAAATCTTGGCTAAATATGTGTGTCATGGACGAGGCTAGGAATCTGTGTCGTATTTCCAACACTACACTACTTCATTTGATCCAGGTGAGTCCCCAATCTACCCTCCTTTGTAGGTCACAGGGTCACATCATACCTTTCCCACCAAAACCCTGCAATCTGATTGGTTGACAGGGCTATCTAGGCCAAATATGTTTTCCAGGTTGAATCTTTTAGCCTGTTTTTTGATGATATTTTAAATCCATTATTATTAGTTATATTCAATAACTGTTTAGAAAACATGGGTTATCTAATGGCACTTGGATATATTTGTATTTTATGGGTTCACATGTGGTGGATTACCAATGAGTCTCAGGCTTACACATACATATGGTGGTCCTTTTTGGTGAGTTATTTTGGTATCTGAGGAGTGTTTCGACTATTTCATAGTCACATCAGGTGTACCTTCAGGGGATTATTGTATTTTATTTTGAGTTGCTTGCCACGAAGCGGCCGGGAGCGCAGAGACCGTAGCAACTTCATTATGTTTTCGGTTTGCCAGTGACGTCATGGTCACCTTGTGACGCAATTCGTGACATCATATGTTGGCCGTGACGTCACACGTCGGCTGCAGAGTGGCAACTTCTATCTGTGGTCCTTGCCACATGTTTTGCAGTTGCTTGCTGCGAAGCAGCCGGGAGCTCAGCAACCGTAGCAACTTCATTATGTTTTCGGTTTGCCAGTGACGTCATGGTCACCTTGTGACACAATTTGTGACGTCATACGTCAGCCATGACGTCACACGTCGGCCGCAGAGTGGCAACTTCTATCTGTGGTCCTTGCCACATTTTAAGTGGACATTATACACAGTTAACACTTTAGTATAGTGTGATGTCCACTATATTGACCTATGGTGTTGATGTAGGTGCCTCTGTATGGTGTGCAGTAATTTGGGCTGGATCCTAGAAAGTGAGTACCGTACTGGCCTGTATAAGCGCTGAGGTACTTATTAATTTAAAGTAGGGTCTAGCCCTGGCCCTTATTCAAGAACGACGCTTATTCAAGACTTCAAATATAGTGGGTTTTAAAATTTCAATACCTCTTTACCCCTAGCGCTTATCCAAGACTTACTCAAATAGCTGGCGCTTATACAGGCCAATACGGTAGCTATTTACTGGTAGTAGACCTTTGGTGACAACCATAAGAAGAGATAAAAACATTTGACTTAATATGTGTTTCAATTGCTATCAGGCGGTAGAGGGACACTTAAATACCTGGGCGTCCCTCAGTGGGGCAGTCTGACAAACCTCATTCATAAACATTGTCTGGGAAACACTGCCATGCGGATTCCAAAAGGTTGTCAGCGGAGAGGACACAGTCTGCATTACTCACCTTTTAACCATAATTCATTGATGAGCCTGGTGCAGAATTCACAGCACTCAGATGGGGAACAGTGTCTTTTTATCTGTATCAAACCTTGATACACAGAGAGGTAAGTGCATAGTATAAACAGCTCTTGTACCCGACGATGTGCAAAAATGGTCAATTAAAAACATTCCACCACAACACCTTCAGTTACGGATAGTTGTGTCTATGCATTGACCCTCATTTTTGGGGATCTATACGAACTCAATTAACCTCTGGATGACAAAACCGTAACCCATGTTGTTCCTGCAAAAAGTTCATCTTTATTGTTGATGTAATAGTTGGCCACTTCCTCTGGCTTAATGCTGCTCTTGTCAGAGGTCTTGGGTACAGAAACCGATTTAACAATTCAACAATTGATAAAATGAAAGAACAGATACAAATTGAGTACCCCAAACTTTCATTGGGCAGTGTTGCCTGAATAATAATGTTAAGTATCAATGACAGGGAGTGACATAGGGCCTGAATCATGTAACTCATCTCCCAATGACGAGGAGTGACATTGGGCCTGAATCATGTAACTCACCTCCCAATGACAGGGAGTGACATAGGGCCTCAATCACATTACTCATCTCCTAATGACAGGGAGTGACATAGGGCCTAAATCACATTACTCATCTCCTAATGACAGGGAGTGACATTGGTCCTGAATCATGTAACTCATCTCCCAATGACAGGGAGTGACATAGGGCCTCAATCACATTACTCATCTCCTAATGACAGGGGGTGACATAGGGCCTCAATCATGTAACTAACCTCCCAATGACGAGGAGTGACATTGGGCCTGAATCATGTAACTCATCTCCCAATGACAGGGAGTGACATAGGGCCTAAATCACATTACTCATCTCCTAATGACAGGGGGTGACATAGGGCCTCAATCATGTAACTAACCTCCCAATGACGAGGAGTGACATTGGGCCTGAATCATGTAACTCATCTCCCAATGACAGGGAGTGACATAGGGCCTAAATCACATTACTCATCTCCTAATGACAGGGAGTGACATAGGGCCTAAATCACATTACTCATCTCCTAATGACAGGGAGTGACATAGGGCCTAAATCACATTACTCATCTCCTAATGACAGGGAGTGACATAGGGCCCAGATCAAATTACTCATCTCCTAATGACAGGGAGTGACAGAGGGCATACATCTAATGTCTGACTTGGTCTGAGTATGTATGAGTGGTTCTAAGAAGAGGTACCCGTAGTCCTCGTTCCTACATTTTATCAATGTAGGGACGTCTAACTATTAGGAGTGGAGGTGTGTTGACGCTTAAAAGTAGAGTTCCAAGTACAAACACATGGTAGAAATAGACCAAAGACCGAATACAAACTAGAGCCACCTGGCGGATACCTGTCTCACCATGTGGGCTACACTTCCTGGTTGCCTGTTAGATCTACTTTATAGTAAAGGCTCACGTGTCTTCCTTTTTATGTTCTTTTATTTCATGGAGGAAAAGGAGCTCGTGAGCTCGTGGTTGCATATTTCTTGGTAGACCATTAAGTCATTTGGTCATACAAGCATGTCTCTGGTACAATCTAAAAGAGAGCAATGCAAGTACCTTAATCAAAATCATAGCCTTAGTGAATTACTGTTGAACATTTTATATTGTGAGTGGCATTTTGTTGTCGAGACTAACGTGGAGGTTGTAGATAGATAGCATTAGTTCAAATTAACTTGAGGCATAGGTGAAGTTCAAATGGGAAATGTGTAGCTATATGTGGCACTGAAGGTACTGGGTCTTTAAAAAGAATAGATGGAGGGGGAGGCAAAAGAATTCCTCCTGTGGAACAAAAACAGTCACTATGGCGAATTCATGTTGGACGCAGAAAGATAGGAGCTCCAGCTTTCTGTTGGAAGTATGGAGCCCATGGAATTATATTGAAAGGTTTAGTACACCGACCGAGGAATGTATATAGGATCACTTTGTTTATGGAAAGAAGTGCGAGTTGTGTATCAGTATGAGTATACTGACAAAAGTACATCTACTTGTGCTGCTGCTGGTGTGGGTGAAGAGATGAGCCAGCACCACCAAGTATATATAACCTAAACAATATCACGGCACAGTTGTCGTTGGTGAGCTGCCAAGAAAACATCATGCACCACATAAAATACCCAGTATCAGGAATTCCCATTTGATAAAACACGTCTGGTACCTCAGCCCTGCTGGCCGCACTCCTCCTGCACCTATTGGATTGGTAAGATAACCTGGTGCTGTACATGAGCGTCCCCTTCAAGGTGTGAAGTAATATATCACACATCAAACCTCCCGTCATAAGGAAGGTAATACGAAAATGCTGCATCCTGGTGAAAAGAAAAACTACCAGGAGATGGTACACAGCAATTATGTGGTACACAGCAATCATGTAGCATAGAGCAATCATGTGGTATACATCACCCATGTGGCACACAGAAATCATGTGGTACACAGCAATCATATGGTACACAACACCCATGTGGTACATAGAAATCATGTGGTACACAGCAACCATGTGGTACACAGCACCCATGTGGTATACAGCACCCATGTGGTACACAGCAATCATGTGGTACACAGCAATCATGTGGTACACAGCACCCATGTGGTACACAGCAATCATGTGGTACACATCACCCATGTGGTACACAGCAATCATGTGGTACACAGCACCCATGTGGTACACAGCACCCATGTGGTACACATCACCCATGAAGCATAGAGCAATCATGTGGTACACATCACCCATGTGGTACACATCAATCATGTGGTATACAGTACCCATGTGTTATACAGCAGTTATGTGGTACACAACAATCATGTAACTTAGAGCAATCATGTGGTACACAGCACCCATGTGGTACACAGCAATCATGTGGTACACAGCAATCATGTGGTACACAGCACCCATGTGGTATACAGCACCCATGTGGTACACAGCAATCATGTGGTACACAGCATTCATGTGGTACACAGCAACCATGTGGTACACAGCACCCATGTGGTACACAGCACCCATGTGGTCTACAGCACCCATGTGGTACACAGCAATCATGTGGTACACAGCAATCATGTGGTACACAGCAATCATGTGGTACACAGCAATCATGTGGTACACAGCAACCATGTGGTACACAGCACCCATGTGGTACACAGCAATCATGTGGTACACAGCAATCATGTGGTACACAGCAACCATGTGGTACACAGCAACCATGTGGTACACAGCAATCATATGGTACACAGCACCCATGTGGTACACAGCAATCATGTCATGTGGTACACAGCAATCATGTGGTACACAACACCCATGTGGTACACAGCACCCATGTGGTACACAGCAATCATGTGGTACACAGCACCCATGTGGTACACAGCAATCATGTGGTACACAGCAATCATATGGTACACAGCAATCATGTGGTACACAGCTCACGGCACAGTTGTCGTTGGTGAGCTGCCAAGAAAACATCATGCACCACATAAAATACCCAGTATCAGGAATTCCCATTTGATAAAACACGTCTGGTACCTCAGCCCTGCTGGCCGCACTCCTCCTGCACCTATTGGATTGGTAAGATAACCTGGTGCTGTACATGAGCGTCCCCTTCAAGGTGTGAAGTAATATATCACACATCAAACCTCCCGTCATAAGGAAGGTAATACGAAAATGCTGCATCCTGGTGAAAAGAAAAACTACCAGGAGATGGTACACAGCAATTATGTGGTACACAGCAATCATGTAGCATAGAGCAATCATGTGGTATACATCACCCATGTGGTACACAGCACCCATTTGGTACACAGCAATCATGTGGTACACAGCAATCATATGGCAACCATGTGATTGTCATGTGGTACACAGCACCCATGTGGTACACAGCAATCATGTGGTACACAGCAATCATGTGGTACACAGCAATCATGTGGTACACAGCACCCATGTGGTACACAGCAATCATATGGTACACAACACCCATGTGGTACACAGCAATCATGTGGTACACAGCAATCATGTGGTACACAGCAATCATGGCCGTGGTTTGCCTGTGAATCTACAGGTATGGTATGATTGTCATCCTGGGTGCTTCTAAGAGGTTCGGCCAAAGGATCCAGGGGCATTACACGAGTAAGCCAGATCTGTTGAGGAGAATGTTTAGAAGGTTCAACAATCAGAAAAGGGATGTCACAGAGAGGAAGAGAGCACGAAAAGAAAAACTTACAGCTCGATTGGAAAGCAAAGAGTATTAAGATGACAACTTCTAAAAGAGTTAATGGTGAAACTACAAGCATCCAATAAAACCTGTGAACAATCAGGCATACACTGAGAACGTAGTCTGAGAGAAGGAGAGCTGCCACTATAAAGGACGTAGGCAGTAGTGTTAGATCACTGGCAATAAAAAATAGCATCCACTACTATTAAAAAAATTATGTCCAGGGCTAGAAAATAGGCTTAGCTTTGGCCAGCATGATGTGCTGTAGACAAAAGGAGGGTTCATGTAGTTGGTTAAGAGTAGTTTCTGGGGGACTCGGGAAAGGTGACCTCGGAGGGAAGCTGCCCGGACCTGTTTTGATAAGGAATCACCTGCTAGCCCAGGGCAGGCTTTAGTGTAGCGAAAGGATAAAAGGTAGCCTTCATAAGGGACTACTGTGAGACCCGGCCCTAAGTCTCAAAAAGCCCCTATCCCTCAAAATTTTGTGGGATAGGGGATGTTTGAGACTTAGGGTCCACCTAAAGTCCCAAGCCTACAAAAAGTCCCTATCCTACAACATTTTGAGATATAGGGACTATGTCCAAATGGCCCTTATCCTTTGTGAGATAGGGACCATTTGTGGGTTAGGGACATGTCAGGCCCCTATGTTTCAAAAAGCCAATATCTCTCAAAACCCCTATCTCTCAAAATGATTTTAACCCTGAAGATTTTGAGATATCAAAGTTAGGGTCTCCAGGTTATATGCAGATGGGACTTATGCACAGTATTCCAAATTTTAAATCCAATGTTTACAATTACCTATACATCATATCTCTACATTAGCCCTCTACAAAATGGACACAGACAAAAATTTAATGTCCATACGTCTCCCTTACAGGTGTACTGTCTGTTGGTATGGGATTGCAAGTAAGGGGTGCATACCCACTTCTGTGTCTAAAACAAAGTCCCCCCACCAAAGTAATAAGAATAAGGGGGAAAAAAGAAAAAAAAAAACTCACCATTTACCCCATCTTCATGTCATGCCCCCTTGAACGTTTATGTGACTCAACATAGTAGGAGTTTAAAGCGTCATTTAAAGTACCTACATGTAGGCACTGATGTACTAAGTGGAGTTATTTCAAAATATTATCGACTTTATGAAGGCTTGAATCACTTTTGCTTATCAGGCAAACAAAAAAGAAACTTGTATATAACAGCCATTCTCCTGTTCTGCTAGAAAAGACATCTTTATGACTATGGGTAATTCACCCAAATGTGATATAACCCCTGACTTTAGGGTTAGATTCCAGTTCCTTCTGCCCCAACCAACCTTTCCACACCCTGTTGGTCATAAAGGGAGGGGGTTTCTCTCATGGTCTCAGATATAGCTGGGTGATATCTGGCCTTAAGATATATTGTGAGCCGACAAGCAGAGAGGGGACCCCATCCTCCATCTCATGGGCTACCATTTCAGGTTGCCTGCTCACAAGTAGCCATGGTCAGAGTACTGGTGAGCATCTAAAGCACTCTTGGATACTTACATGTATGTATGTGGACAGAGCAACTTTACACACAAATACTTCAGGCCAGGATATGGCATGGATAGGTCATACAGGGAGTTATAGACCTGAGGAAATGACATAGACAGGTTGTACAGTGACTCACAGAGACCAGGGAATAACATGGGGAGGTCGTACAGGTATTAGCAGGGACCAGAGAATGACTTGGGGACGTCATGCAGGGACTGGGAGAGACCGGGGATGATATGGGAAGGCCATATAGGGGCTGAGAGAGACAAGGGAATGACCAGGGAATGACATGGGAAGGTCATACAGGGCTGAGAAAAAACTGGGAATGAGCAGGGAATGACATGGGGAGGCCATGTAGAGGCTGAGAGAGACCAGGGAATGACATTGGGAGGTCATACAGGGGCTGAGAGAGACCAGGGAATAACATGGGGAGGTCATACAGGGCTGAGAAAGACCAGGGAATGAGCAGGGAATAACATGGGGAGGTCGTGTAGGGCTTATAATGAATAGGGAATGACATGGGGAGGCCGTACAGGTGATTAGAAAGACAACGAATGATATGTGAAGGTCATACAGCAGATGAAAGAGACCAAGGGGCTTTTTCTGTTTTGGGAAGATAATTCTTTATGTATGGGATTATTTGACGATTATCTGATGATTATTTCTTCTCTGATGATTATCTCCACAACTATGCATTTCTAAAAGTAAAATTGTGAGATTTTCTCAGAAAGAGCTTGAAACACAATCTCACGATTTTCCTTTTAGAAATGCCTAGTTGTGGGGATTTGAGAATAATCATCAGACAATCATCAAATAGTCATTGAAATTCATCCTCCAGGTAGAGTGAACAGGTTTTTTGTTTGATTTGGACAAGATAATTCTTTACATAGTCGAAGAGCAGAAGTGTTTCTATTTTGATAATCATGTAAAAATGGGGACCATTTATAATTGTCACAAAGATCATGAGGAGAATCTCAACCATCATTATGAGAGTCTCAAATGCTAGAGATCATTTCATTTCTATTGTGGTTTTGAGGATAATATCATAGTTCCAAGACCATATTGGAAGATCATATGATGACTATAAAGTCTTGCTGATGGGGGGGTTTACTTTTTGGTCTAGACCTAAATGTAAGTAGTATTATTCTTGCAAGTTAGAGTGAATAATTTAGATTTCCAAACATTTTTGCACCATTTTGATTACTTGAGATTATATTCTAATCTCATAAAAATTGACAATAATCATGAAATAATAAATCTAATGATAGAAATGTCTTGGAAATTATTTTCTTTTTTTCAACAATTATTTGATGATTACCTGAAGATTATTTTCAAACCTCTGTGATTAGGCCTTTCTAAAAGGAAAATTGTGAGATGGTGTTTCAAGCTCCTTTTGAGAAAATCACATGCTTTTCCTTTTGGAAATGTCTAGTTGTGGAGATAATCCTTAGATGAAAAATAATCATCAGATAATCATCAAATAATCGTAGAAAAAGAGAAAAATGTCCCTGACATGTTTTATTATTCAATTATTTATTTCATGATTAATGCCCATTTTTAAATCCTAATCTTTTTTGATAATTTCTAATCTAAAAAAATAAGTACCCTATAATCATTTTATGTAATTTTTTGAAAGATTTATTTTGTCCTAAGAAAAATACCACTTACTTTTAGGTCTAGACCAAAAAGTAACCCACTCCATCAGCAAGACTATGTAAAGAATTATCCTTTCCAAAACAGAAAAAGGCCCCAGGGATCACATGGTACTGAATCTAGGGTGTGTTCAACCATAGAAACTATAAAGAAACATAGGGAGTGCACCCCCCCCCCCTACCCAAGACAAATGATACATGTATAAAATGCAACCTTCTTGAGGAGGTCAGGGGTCAGCTAGGTTCAGTGAAAAGGATAGTCTCTGTACTCACTTTGTCTCACACACCTCATAATCCCCCAAGGGAGGACAGTAAGGACCTTAGTGATAGGGCAATGGTTGAACCATATTGTACTAAGTACTATCTGGACATTTCTTTTTAATTCTTGTTTGACTGCCTTGATAATGAATATATGTATACATACTGTTTGCATTTTTTCAAGTTATGGTTCAGATCATATACTATTTTTTTAACATGGAAATTATCAACCCTGTATGGTTTACTTTGCTTTCATCTTGGGAATTATAAAATATTTGCAGTAAAGTCATACATTGATTGCTCACTTAAACACCATGACCATGGAGCCTTTAGTATTTTACAAGCTGCCTGGCATTGTGGACTATATGGCTAACAAATCATAATAATGGTTTCAGTCATTTTGAAATCTTTTATATCATTTATGAATGTCAAATCAGTATCTCCCTTAGTAATCTTACCATAATAAGTCTGACCCTGGTTGTATTCTGATATAAGGCCAAATAAAGAAAAGGTTTGTTTCCAGTCACCCAACTAACCTGAAAGAATCAGATAGATATGCCCATATACTTCCATACAAACTAAAAAATAAATTAAAAGAGAAAAACCCGACCTACAAGCCCTAGGTCTTTGAGTCATGTTACTGGAAACACATGAAATCCTTTTTTGCCTAAACAGTTGGTCTGTAATGTTTTGTGACCTAGGGGCCATTCCAAATTTGTTTGTGACTTAGGGACCTTGCATAGGCCCTATGTGGCAAATGGTTTTGTGATTTAGGGACCGTTTAGCAGATAGGGACTTTACTTAGGCCCTATGTGTCAAAACTGATGATTTTGAGGGACAGGGGCTTTTTGAGACCTAGGGGCCTCACACCTACACCTACATGTGCGGAAGTAGAGGCAGGGAAGAGAAGGGGTTGGGGCTGTGTGGTAGGAGATAACCCACATCAACCATCAGGACATGCAGTACTCTATGGTTGGGGCTATGTGGTAGGAGATCAACTGTGATAAGTAGAGAACTCAACCGCTTTTACTTTATTCATATATTGAACAATATACCATTCATACGACATCCTTTATCACTCAGTATGCTATACTCACCTATAATGTATGCAGTAGTACCACACCCTGCCTCTAGGGATGGTACACCTGATGGTCATTATGTATATACAGCCAGGTGCTAGTACACCTGCCAGCATTACCAACTAGCTATTTGCTAAGTTAACATCTCTTCAGCATGTACTTTGTACAATAAGGCTATCATCAATTATCCACTAATTGCCAGCTTCTTGTTATTACTATGTTCATATAGTAGCTGTAATTACCCATAGCTAGATATGACATGCGGTGGAGAACAAACGTTTTTTGAGTGCTTTCTCATGGACCTAGCGAATTTTTGGCAAAATTAGTTGGTGATAGTGCTCGGTGCAGTGTTGTGTGCAACAGGCAGAGTGCTTTGTTCCTGATCAAGGCGTACCTAGATGACATGCTGTAAGGATTGGCAAGCTGCACAGAATACTGAGTTTCAGAGGAATCTGAGATCTGTGGAAGGAAGACTTCCCCGAAGGAATTTCAGGGTGTGGAGAATATTGGAATTCTCACCTCGATGCCACAGCGCGACTCATCTCCAGTAGCAGGGGCAGCAGCAGCTAGAGTGCACGATCGCACAGATGCATATCTTCAACAGTTAAGTGATTCTAAGAAGTTTATTGGTGCTTTCCTATGATCTAACATTACTGAATCCTCCACTATTGACTTCAGTGCTGGGGACACTGACACTACTAATGGGTGCATGCTTCTAATTTGAGTGTTAGTATTGACTCCATCAGGTCAGTCAGTGACTCTATTACCAACATGGGGGATGAAAATCCTAAAATGTTAGGGAAAGCTGTGGATATTATTCGTGAGTTGCAGGAAAATTCAGCTGCATAAACAGGTTCAACTTCTGCAGAGTCAGGCAGCAGAGAATGCGGGGCATATGAAAGTTTTGGAGGATACAATTGCAAATTTGAACGCAAAGATTAGAGATCCTACCATTAAAATAGAACCTAAAAAGCAAGCTGTAGTGAACCCTTTTGACAGCAGATTGGTGGATTTACAATTGCAAATTGATGGTTAAGTAGAATTATGGAGAATCGGTCTATAGATTATAATGAGACCTTACAGCATATGGAAAAGAAACAAGACAATCTGCAATATTCCAAACAAAGAGACGCCATTAGATCATTAATTGATAAACCAAAGCCCTTTGAGATATCCACAATTTTGAGATCTGCAAAGTAGTTTATTGATGAGTATCAGTCCTATGCCAAGGACATTCATGAAGGCCCTAAGTATTGGTTCAAGGGTTTATCACAATTTCTAAAGGAAGATGCGTTATCTTTCTATAAGGCCTATAAATCTGTGTACACGGGGAATACTGATTTTGTCCAATTGAGAGAGAAATTTACAGCCCGATTTAAGAAGATATCTAAAGATGAGCTTAGGAAGGGTGCTACTAATAGGAAACAGCAACCAGGAGAGACAGTGCAGAAATATGCATCTGATATGCAATGCTTGTTAAATAAATTGAAAGTGGATGAGGAATATAAACTTGATCTCTTCATCACAAATCTCAGGGATGAAATCGGTGATGTTGTGTTAGCACAGTATCCTACTTCTGTCATGGTTGCAGTTGAGATGGCCGAGATAGAGGAAATTAGGATTAATCGCAGTGTTGTAGAAGTAAAACCAGCTTTGTCGAATCAGGTCAATATCAACATGGCGACCTTAAATGCTATACAGCACAGCGTGAAGAACAGAGTAAATTTTGATGAGAGAGGTTGTTCTAAACATAAGAAATCTCATCAAAAGAATGATAAGCACAAGCAAGGAAAATTAGGCTCTAGTAATAGTAATAGTATGCTGGTAAAAGTCATTCCTCAAATTCAAGCCATAATTCTAGTTCTAAAAGTGACAGTAAGAAAAGTCACAGCCATTCTGATTTTGAAGAGGGAGATTTGGATACCATCTCATCTTCTAGTAAGCATAATTTAAACAACTATAGTCTAGATAGAGCGGGTCTTCTAGACTTAATCATAGAGTTGCTGATTTCAATGGAGCTAATTTAGTAGAATGTGTGTTAGAGAACGGTGCGTTAAATATAAATGTTTGTGGTTATAAGATACCTGCATTAGTTGATACGGGTGCATCCATCAGTGTTATTTCTTACAAGTTCTATTGGGCGTTAATTGATAAAATGCGTATGAGGACTGCACCTTGCCATGTTAGTCTTTTTGGTCAATGGAGCGCCACAGGTAACACATTTACAGATCAAGATTAACAATGTTAATGTCATGCATGTGTTCTATGTTGTACCTAAACTTAATAGAAGTTTGATATTAGGTGTTGATTTTCTATGTTGTACTAAGGCTACTATTAGCTTTAAGAATCTGAAACATGATGTTCTCACTATTAGAGCTAAGGATAACATTACAATACCACCAGGTTGTGAATCAAATGTCTCTGCTATTGTGTTATCAGATAAATCGTTGAATAAGACAATTGGGCTGACTGAAAATATGCATAGATACACAAAGGTCCCATTTTGTGTCAAATGTGGTGTTGTAAAACCAGTTAAATCTACAAATGAAATTCCTATTGTAGTATTTAATTTGTCAGTTAGAAGCAGTCAAATTGAGAAGGGATCTAAAATTGGTCTGCACTCACTTCGGTTGGAGGAAGATTTATGGGTCCAGATGACTTAAAAGAAGAGCCTATTGAAACATCTGATTTTGATTATAAATTGGATGAAAAGAATCTGACTAAGGTCCAGATCACAGAGTTGCAGCAATTGTTAGATAAACATGCCGACACCTTCAACACATCTGATAGTGAAATGGGCCTAACCACTGAATATACTCAGAGAATTGATTTAAAACGTGATTATACCCCCATAAATATTATGGCTTATATAACCTCACCTGGTAGAAGAGAGATCACGGTTTTAGATTTAGTTTACAATAAACCTTTTACTAATATAATTATAGTTAATATCAAACATAGGAAACAGTGATACATAGAATTTATAAGAGAATTTAGTATCCGGGTGTTGCTTCGGTGATGAAGTAGATGTGGTAGGTGTGGAGTAATCCGGTAGTGGTCAGTTAACCATGGGATGGATGTGCTAAGGTCTTTAAAAAAATAACACGGTAGTTGATAGGGCAGCTACCCTAGTAGTGCTAAAGTTCCTTTAGTAGTAATAGTAGTATATCCGGATGGATGAATCATAAGGTGAAGGCACTCGGGCCAATTAATCCTGAAGTAAATGTTCGTAATTGTCCAAATAGTAGTGGTAAATATGTAGGTATCCCGGAACGTATCTCCAGAGTCTATTGTAGGATTGTTTAGTTTCAAGGAGTTAATGAAACGTATACATCCGGGTGTAGATAGAACATCATAAGTAATAGTACAGGAAGTAGAAACAGCAGCTCCACATCTCACAGCATCCGTCTGCAGTATCCATATCTATTCGGATAATAAAAAGTATCTGAGGCTAGGTCACTAGAATGTATGGAGTTTCCCATGGCAATAGCTCTGGATAGGCATGCTAAATACAGTTTCTTCCCAAAATGACCACTGGTCCTATGCCCGTGACAATAAATAGATAGAACTAAACGACCGTGGTGTACGAGGTGCCCGATCCACCCCGAGGGGTCGATCGGCCACCGAGGACACCAGGGGAGTTTGGTTCTATATTTATTTTATGTTTTTAGAGGGTTTAAATAAGGAAAAAATATCAAAATCCGGTACCGTAGTTCCCCGTACGAGCGCCGGTCCGCCATTTTGAATGTTTACATGCACCCAGAACGAGGCTATGGTACAGGATCGGCCGCTGTGGTGGATCGGCACACGTTACGCCACTGGGGGTGTGCGGATCGGCCCTGCAATGCTATCTCTATGGGAAGAAGTTATTCACATAAAATAAGACATAACTTCACGTCTCATTACACGTGGAATAATCACTTGCGTGATTCTCTCACCATTTCTACATGGCTTCCATCAGTATAAGATAGCCTTTTGGACTTCTAACTCGTTCCATTGAGCAAGAAATCTTCTCATTTCTCGTTTTTCCAACAAGACTACCGGTCTGGCTGTACGTATACCCTCTGGTACTAATTGCAATAGCTTAGCAGTTATCGCGTCAGCCTCTTGGTATTGTTTTATGGTTTCCATTGACCACTCCAAGATGCTGTCTATCCTGGTTTCGAATGGTATTCGGATCCTGTCTAACACTGCTCTATGTGCTCCACAGTCAGTACAATCCGGATTATCACATTTCCGAATTGGTATCCGAGACAAGCCATCTTAATATGCTTCACTCCGGGTCTCTGTTGAATTTGGCGAGGTTCTAAGCCATATTCGGACAGGTGAGCTAGCTATCTGCCTAACATTCCTTCAGCATCTCGGAAGTTTAACAACCATCTTAACGAGGAGTGATCTGTCCGTAAGGTAAAATCAGTTCCCCATAAGAAATGTTTAAACTTCTTAGTGTATACTACTACTGCTACGTTTAGTTGTGCAGTAGTTACGTTGAGTCCTACTCAAGGTATTACTAGCAAATGCTATTGGCACTTCTACTCCATTTTGGACCTGTGACAGAGCAGCACCAATGCTTTCATTGCTAGCATCTGTATCCAGTATGGAGTGATCCGTTTCATTCGGATACTGCAATACTGGAGTACTCGTGAACAGATCCTTTAGCTTTTTAAAGGCTTGATCTTGTTCATAACCCCAAGGAAATTTTTCCTTGGTACTTCCGGGGGTCCAGTTAGCCAAAATTTGCAAAGGATAACTAACCCTTGAATAATTCGGAATGAATTCCCGGTAATAGGAACAGAATCCCAAGAATGAACTTACTTCTTTCGGGGTTCTGGGTCTACTCCAATTCGTGACTGATTCGATTTTCTCCAGATCAGCTTTTATTCCTTCATTTGAAATGATACGGCCCAAATAATTCATGGACTGTTTGAACAAATGACATTTCTTAGGTTTTAATTTAAGACCATTAGAAATGATTCGTTCCAAGACCAACTTGAGATTGTGAGAGCATTCTTCAAATGATTTTCTGAATACTATCAAGTCATCAAGATATACTAGACACCTTTTACATAGTAGATCACTCAGCTAGATAAGGCTATCACATCCGGTTCTATTACTGCGGCCTGATTCCTCATCACGGGATCACTTCGTAGAAGTACATCACAAGCTACTCCCGCAGGAATCCCGACAGTTTGTGCCACTGAGGCCATACTGCTTACTTGTCGTAACACACACCTTACTTTCACAGGATACGGGTATTTCACACTCAGTACTCCAGACTGCGGTTCCAGCATCACTCCGTACAACAATGCGAAATCCAACCCTAATATCTCTTTATCCGATATATCTGCAATGGTTACACCCATGACAAAGTCATGTATGCCATCCATTTGCAGCTTCAAACATGTTCTACCATATGTCTGCATTCTACTGCTGTCGGCCATCTGAGCACTTCCTCCTGATATGGGAGTTTCATGCTCATCCCGTATAAGATCATAGAATTTCTTTGAGACACAAGAGTGGCTTGCTCCTGTATCAACTAGAAATTCTGCAGACTTTCCATTGATACGTCTTCCTTTTAGCAAGGAAGGCATATCCGTAACAACAGGAATCTCATTGTCAGCACCAGGAGTCAATCCACATCCTTTCAGGTATTCCAGACAAGGATGACCCAGGGGTAGATGGGTACTACCAACCCTGGCTAACTCGTAGCTGTCTACCTCTTTACCGATACTGGGTTTCCCCTGTGCTCCCTGGGCACCTAGTATATTAGGTTCCCCAACCCTCAGGATCTCATTTCCTGATCCGGTGTTGGGCGACTTTGCTTCTGTATAGGAGTCTGTATCACGGCTGGTGATACTATGGCAAGTTATGTCACTGGGATCCCCTTGCTTGCCCATCAAGAGACCCCTTTTCAGTTTTCCTCCGTATCAGCTATGGAATAACCACCCTGTGATCTGGGTACCGGTTTATCAGCCATATATCCGGCAGCATAATGCCCCAGAGTTTGGCATCTGAAACATCTCCTTAGGGATTTGTCCACCCGGGGGTCTCAGGGCTTCAGTCAGATGAGGTCTCCACTAAATCCGTAAGGAGAGATGCTGGAACGGTTGGAGTATCTACAGTTTTAGTTACTTGGGGAGGGCAAACAACAGGTTTATAAATGCCTGGCTTACTCTTGTCTCTCGGACCTATTTTACGATACCGTTTCTGGCGGTGATACTTGCCTGCGATTTGAACTGCGCTGAAGTGTTCTCTGTTTTCATCAGACACATATTTGTTATCAGAATTAACATCCTGTATCTCTACAGGAGCTATCTGACCCAGTCCGGGAGCCACAAGGGGTGCCTCCGAGTACTGTATGGGGGCTGTCCGCAAGGAACTGTGGGGTAAACCCACTGATCTTTTTTTTCTGTCATAGCCATCGATGGTCATAAACAGATCGCTGAAGGAAGTTTCATCCTTCCACGAATCCCATACTACTTGCTTATGGTCATCATCCCGTAATCCACCAAAGAATTGTGTAAACAACTCTTGCAGATAGCAATCATCATCGTGAGCCCAATTTGGTCGAGCTTTAGGCAATAAATCTAAACCGAAAACCTTGTGGGATTCCTTTGGTTTCTGAGTCCTTTTCTTAAAAGTGACCCAGGAATCCTCTCTTACAATAGAGCCGAATAGATAGGCGGCACACTCTACCAGTTGGTTGTATGTACCGTATATTCCATAGGCAGTTCTCCATTGATTCAGAGCTACCTTTCCACCCTTACTTAACCAGCGAATGAGGTAAGGCAAGGCCTCTTCTTTAGTCCAACCACTACAGTTGACTTCATCCAAGAAGGCTTGATATCGGTCCTTCCGTGGCTCATTCGGGTCATAAGCAGGAGGAATCCTAGTGCTTCTCCTTGCAGGATTAGCGCAGCCTCAAAGCCTATCAGCTTCTCGCATGTTCCAATCCATATCTCCATGCCATCGGCACCCTTCCGATAGCAGTCAATACCCAAGTTTTGGATGCATTGAATCCTGTCGAATATACTTTGCATTGCAACAGGCAGTCCAGCCGGGGGTCCATTCCCACCTGCTCCAGAGGCTCCACCCGCAGATCCTCCAGGTCCACCAGCATAGCCGGTAGATCCGTAACCATATGGTTGATTACCGGTATAAAAAGGACAATAACCATTTTGGTTTTGTCCTTAGTTATACATATTCCCTGAATAAGTTAGTCCTCTCCCGGATCCTCCATATTGTGGGCTTGAATAATAGCCATTTTGACCATTTCCGATATTCCTCGGACCCATTATCCCAACCTGGGATAAAGGTACAGGTTGAGAAGCTATTCCTGGTTGGGACAGTACAGCGACCTGTGCTCGCATGACATTCGGACCGGGAGCTGGATAAGGGAATCTGGGTCCAGGCGGAGTACTATGTCCAGGTTGCGAATAATAAGAGGGAGGCGTCAGCAAACTTCTTACCGGAGCCACTGCCTGGAGTACAGGTGGTGGAGTAGCATTCTTTGTAGATACATCTGCAGGAGCACTGACCCGAGGTGGGTTTATTTTGCCACTCAGATTAGGTATGGGTGGCACGCGCCCCACATGTGGATCACATCTCGTCCACTACCCCAGAAATGTTACCATTCGGTTTAAAATATACTCAGGAATTAACATTTTTGTCTGCACCGTCCTTAACAAACGGGTTAAATTTGACTGGCTGTGACTGTTTTTGGCTAGTCGGGGTAGCAGCTATCTGATTTGATGGTATTGTTACCATTCCGTCATCATTATTCAGCATGTTTGAAATGACTTTCGGGTCTATATTTACTACAGACTTTTGTACCGCTTCTAAATACTTATCTAGTGCCAATGCAGTTTCCTGCAATTCTTGTATGTCTTGTATCATACCTTCTTTATCTTGTTCCAGTTGTCGATTATATGTTATTATCCCCAACCGGACCGATTCATTATCCTGAGCTTGCTTGTTATATTGCTGTTTCAAGTCTTCCAACTCAGTTCGATAGTGTATTACTTCAGCTTCTGTATTCACCTTCTCTCGGCAGAGCTGATCATTCGTATCTACATATTCTTGTATAAGACTATGTTTGGAATCATACTCCTTCTGGAATGATTGTCGCATTTCATGGAGTTTGTTTCTTTTGGTCTGAAGATCATTCATATAGGTGTTCTTCTTCAGTTCGAATTCTTCTCTTAATTTAAGAAGTTCATGTTCAAGTTGTTCTTTTTCTGTAGCTACTTCATCTTTCGCCTTAGATAAAACATTTAGTGTTTCGTTTAAGGTGACATAGGTGTCACTCATCAGGCAGACATCAGGTTGTTTAGTTCCTCCCCTTCAGGTATGTTGTAAGTTACATCACCTATGGCACTATAATCCAAGATTGGTAGACCTGGCCTTGGAACATCATACAGAAGTTCTCCAAATGTTACCCTTTTGGTAGGCATAGGAGCTTGATGTTCCGGGTTAGTGCTACCACCAGCCTCGAACATCCAATTACATGATTCCCCAGCGAGTGAATTATTCTCTATCCGTCTCTGTATGGATTGTTCTCTTCTAACAGAATCTGGAATATTTTCCTCACTATCTATTTGGTAGTGAAGACTGGATTGTCTCGAGGTTGAATATCCGTCATCCTGGGGATTCAAATGGGTCTGTACCACGAGGGTACTATTTGCATTTTCTTGGACAATTTGTTGTCCATCAGGGTTAGTCTGATCAAGATCATCTAGCCCATGTATTAGCCGTTCGGATGTTATAGTCTGGGCTATACACGCCAGAATTAACTGGTCATGGCACCAATGTAGTGGTTTATGTTTCTTACCAGCTAGGTTCGAGTCTTGTTATTCGAAAGAAAGATGAAGACAGTATTCCGAGTGTATGCCAACGGTTTATTATTTACACCTTTCGGTTACCCTGTGATCAATAATTAGGGAAACATGTCGATACATGTAGCATGTACATGGCCTCTGAGGTAGCAGGTGAGCGCAGGGCTTTTATAGGTATACCCCCAGTTTGTCGCCAGGTGTCCCACGGACCCAGATAGTTGGTGCCACCTATCCGGAACCTCAGTAACACCAGGCGACAGGTCTCACCCGCCACGCCAGACGGCACCAGATATTACTATATACCTCTACACTTGTATAACACATAGGTGGCAGCAGCAGACTGGTTAACCTACACTAGCTCCCTTTGGTACTTTGTGCTAAATTGTTGGCTTCATAAACTAGGGCTTAATCAAGTCATTGACGAGGATTAACTTTATACATCACACCTCCAACAGCCCAACCGAAGGAAGAATGTTTTTAGTCATGTAAATAATCTGCAGGATTCTTGAAGATCCTAGTAATCACATCCTTTTCCAGCTTTACCTTTGAGTCCATGGTACGAGTTAAATAAAAAAGAACACTCATACTCTTCCAGTCCCCCATATTTTGTATATCAATGAGGGAAACTCCAGCTTCTGCTAGCACACTTGCTCCCCCACGTCGCATCGAGTGTGATGACATCTTTTTTTATCTCCAACACATTACATAGCGCCACTCCTGTCACTACCCGGTGTTGTACTTGACATGTATCCCACTAATTGGGATTCAAGAGACGGATGACTTACTTTTGTCAACAACAAGGCAACGTATGTACAGACACAAAATATGGATCCCTTAATGGGTACAAAAGGAACGCTCAATACACGTTCTTTGAAACAATTAGTCTTGGTTCTGCGTATCCTGATGATAATCCCCAATGGCTCTAGATCTACATCTTTGACTAATAGCCCCATACCCACCTCCAATATGTTCGATTTTCTGAGCAGACCACGAAACCCCAACAAAATGGCCACCCAGAAGGCTAAATCTTGGGTATCATTGAGGTCTAATCTACCATGTAACTTTGTCAAATCTAAGAGTTTAGCAGGTCTCGCCTGATCTGTAGTGTCCCCTAGCATGCGCTTTATCCCTCTCAAAGTGACCACCCACTGAAACATATGTGGGTCAATATGCTAAACACCAGCCATTTTATGTAACAACCACAACCCACCCAAGTATGCTTCAATAGACTTATACTTAAGCCTACCTGCCAGATCCACTACATATAAAATACAATTTCCAAGGTGGAAGGCAAGGGTTCTCTGGAATTTAATTCCTCACATAATCTGAAATACGACCTCCATTGTGATGTGCGTGTAGCAATTGATGCCTCAGACAGCCATCTGCTCTGGAACATGTGTAGTTCCTTCAATAAGCGCACATTTGAAAACAACATAGCCATTGTTGAAAAGTAGGCGGGAGGGAACCTTTGCAACACTTATCAAATAGTCTAGATATGTAATCGGCTACTTTATTATCTTGAGTGGTAATCCTTTTAGACACAAGGTGGACATTATAAAGCCAGGCTCTCCAAAAAAGTTCCCTCAACCACCACATTGCCTTAATACTTTTTGAACGGCCTGTCCTAATCCTGCTCTGAACCTGTGTATTATCAGTCCATATTGTTACCTTCTCATTTCTCTACACTTCCCCCCACCTGTCCAACGCTGCCAAAACTGGCCACAATTCCAACATATTAATGTCAGTATCCTCATCATTATCTTTGGGGGCCTCACCAATGATGATCTAAATAGAATTTGCTCTCGTCTTGTCTATTCTCATCCCACACCCCTGCCACCCAATCACCATCCCATCTGGCACCGTATCCTGACTTAGAAGAGTCAGTTTTCACCTGAGGATTAATACCTTCCTTGACCTGAATCCACCTAGCTTGACCATTAAATATCTCTAAAAAATTAAACAACCAAGCCAAATCTCCAGCTAACCAATCAGGAATGTGGACCAACTTCTCATCGTCTGGTATACACGTATTTGATGAGATTTATGATTCTACGAGAGAATGTGCGTCCACCTCTCACTACCTGGCTGGCGTGAGCTAAATATTTGCAACTCTTTTTTCCTACAAACTTTCTTGTCTCTGTACTCTTAAACTAAGGTCTTTGTTCTCTTGATCTTTTCTTTTGGTAACCTAAGTTCCATCTTGCAGCTGTCAAGTTCTAACCCTAAATAGGTGACTTTCTGGGATGGACTGACAATTTTCTTCCAAGATACATGAAAGCCCAGCTTCCTGAGCAACTTTATCAACTCTAATTGTTTCTTTCTACACTCTTCCTCCATCTCACCTATGACTAAGTAGTCATCCAAATATCCATAGATGCCAACCATACCTCTCCTAGACATACAGCTCAAAGCAAATTCTGTAATTCGGGTGAAAATACATGGCGAACATTTTAATCCAAACGCCATGGCTGTATCTAGAAGCTCATGTCACTACCTTCACCCCACACAAAACCTTGCCTGACTCGGTCCTCTGGTTTCACTGGGACGGCCCTATAGGCTGATTGCACTGAAAACCTTCGAGGTCAGAAACTCGTCAGCAGTGACGACTTTAGGTGCTCAGGTTGACAATACTTAAAACTACAACCTTAGGTCGTCATGGGGTCGTCATAGGTGACTACTTTAGGTCATCACTGACGACCTAAAGTCGTCACTATAGCTGAGGGTAAAGGCTCCATTTGTTTATAAAGGATGTTTTCAGCCCACTGTCATGAGTTCAGTCTACATTATACATGTAGTACTGTGTGAGTACATCATCTACTTGTACTATATATGTTAGGGACACTTATTGAATAAGGACTTATAATCTAGCTGTATCCATTAGACAGGTGTATACCAGGGTCGTTTACCTTCTTTTCTACATTTTTACTCAAACATTCACATCTTTTAAAGGTACATTTGTATCAAATGATGACTATATTCTGCTTTTCATAGTAGACTATAAAAACAAATAAAATGTATAGATATGAGCCTATATACACCCCAGGGTACAGCATATTTATTACAGAAATGCATATATAGTGGGGACCTCTGATGGCACAGACTCAAACTAGTAGTGAAGCCAGGGTGGTAAGTATGACAGGTGTGACTACCCTCTGACGACCCTAAGGTCGTCATATATGACGACCTTAGGGTCGTCATATATGACGACTTTCCAATAGCGTTGGTTTTTCAGTATGTATGTCAACCACCCTGAAATAGCAGGAATGTGTCATACCTTCTACTATACTGTCCACTTTCACATACTCAAACTTCTAACAAGTTGAAGTCATGTGGTCATTTATTCTCTCCTTCCCTTCACCCGGTAGACCTCTACTACAGTCTGTTATTGGGCATATAGACCCATCTTGTTTGAATATAGCCCCAAGGGCATGAATACATTGGGGTTTATTTTCTGTTTTTGTACCACACCATTATCCAACTCCGTCTGGACTAATTTGTCCATCTTTTCCTGGGCACCATCCTTCTTGATTGATTGGTATTTTTTTCTTTCATAGCTAGCATTGAAATCATCATCAATGATTTTAAACCATTGTCTAACACTTTCCATGATATAATCTGTATTACTATCGACACCTGTGTGATGTGAATCAGCCTCACCAAAAAAGGCACAAAGGTTTAACTTTGTTCTACAGGGCAGTGGGACATGTGATAGGACAAAGGGGTAGAGGGAGAGGTAAGGACACAGGGCAGTGGGACATGTGATAGGACAAAGGGGTAGAGGGAGAGGTAAGGACACAGGGCAGTGGGACATGTGATAGGACAAAGGGGTAGAGGTGAGGTAAGGACACAGGGCAGTGGGACATGTGATAGGACAAAGGGGTATAGGGAGATGTAAGGACACAGGGCAGTGGGACATGTGATAGGACAAAGGGGTAGAGGGAGAGGTAAGGACACAGGGCAGTGGGACATGTGATAGGACAAATGGGTAGAGGGAGAGGTAAGGACACAGGGCAGTGGGACATGTGATAGGACAAAGGGGTATAGGGAGATGTAAGGACACAGGGCAGTGGGACATCAGTGTAACAGGACAATGGGGTAGGAAAATTTGAGGTATTTGAATTATTTCCTACATGAGCCAGGTGCAAAAATGTTCCCTCACTTATCTATTATTGTGGCGTCATAAGGATGACTGCAGATAAGCACATTGCGTGTGCTTACAACACCCAGGGTGACAGCTCCCATAATGTTATATTACTTGCCAATTGGGCTGTGATAAAAGCGGACATTATTCTCAGACAGACTCTTTCACCAAGAAGGCAATACGAACCTCCCTTACTCCACAGACCTCAAAAAGGGCAGCAACATCTTGGGATTTTGTTTTGTTATGTGGAAAAAAGCTTGAATAACGATGCGTCCTGAGACCCTTTTCACCTACAGCCCATTTCTAAAGGTGTTACGATCACACCAAGTCCTTCGGCTGCAGGTTTCTATGCTTTCCCTAGGGGACTTTCAGTATGATTTGGTGTAGTCATAGTTAATGTGTATATTAAAGAAATGACCCCCAGAGCCGTTAGTGAGAGTTCAATGGGCGTTAAATAACGGACCAAATAGCAAACTATTAAAAAGATGGTGGTGAAATCACAACAGTCTAGGAGAAAGTGCTGTTTTGTAAGATGAATAAAACAGAGCCAATACAATGCAGCAAGAAATGATTTTAGTCGGCGCCATTCCATGTCCTGCTGACGGAATTCAAAGTGCTTGGTGCCCTAAGGTGGGCCATTTGTTACTACCTAATAGGAGTTAGTGACTGATGACTGAGGCATGGCTTATGAACCACAAGACAAAACACCAAAGTGGCCCTGGTACAAAAAGCCATTTCCCACAAGAAGCAAAATGATAATAAATGGTTTCAGCAGAAGAACAACAGCTGAACAACTTAAATACAACTATGATAAATGGATCCAATCTTTTACCTAGATGAGATTTGAAGATATCAGAAAAGCCTTGATAAAATCAGCTATTACAGAGCACATTTTTACACATGTTATACATAGGGGAGAGGGGGTCATATTGAGTCACTTTCACGCTTTCACAAACCTTATGAAAGACTGGTTTGTTTGAAATATACAATGAGCCATTTATGTACATCTTTGGCCAGATATTAGCAATACGCAGTGTTTGAATTTTTTATGATTTTTAAAAGAATAATTCTTGAGGCGGCTCAACGTGCCCTATGGGTGGGGTAGGTTGAACCACCCCCTGGGGTATGTTGAGCCACATGTTCAAAATGTAAAATATTGATGGTCATAGCAAACAATTTTTTCTAATTGAGATAAATGAACTCTTTCCCTTACCTGTCCATGCAATTGCTGGTAGGGAGAATGTATTAAGAGTTAACGTTTCAACTTTTCAACATTTTATCAAATAATGAGAGATTTCGACCATTACAGATCCCTCTTAGATTAAAAATAAAAAGAATTATCAACATTCTTTCATTCTATAAAGCTATCTAAAGACTCTTTCCACATACAAAAAGTATTCTGTGTCAGGAATACTGTATTTCCCCCATGTATAGGCCAGGCTCCATGTACTGGCCTGCCCCATGCATAGGCTGGGGTGAGAATGCACTTAGTGGTAATACAAGCCTGTCCCGTGTATAGGCCATATAATTTATATTTTGAAAGATTTCTTACCATAACTCTACTTCTAAAAGTTGAAAAAATGGTTCAGCCTGCCCCACAAAGTAGCGGCTCAATGTGCCCCATTGCTCATTTTTTGGAAAACTGTTGTTTTGCTTGAAGTAAGCCAAATCCCTGGGAATTAAATAACATTGTCTACAATGGTTGATATAAACTGTCAATTGCCGGAGAATTGTAGGCCAAGAGTGTGCAGTAATAAGGCAGGAACTAAAGTTCCTCACCTTCAAAAAGTTAGTTTTAGGTCAAGAAAACCATTAAAGTTTGTCACAATTATCAACAAATGAATGAAATCTTGGTATTTTGCCTTGTTTTTAAAAGGGAAAAACATGGTAGACTAGCCACCACAATACATGGTATGGATTAAAAATGGGAGCAGGCGGCCCAACGTGCCCAGCAGTTCAACATGCCCCACTCTCCCCTACTATGGTGGCTTCTGACAGGCATTAATTTAAATAGATCTGCCTTGTTTCTACATTTGTGAAATTTTTAACAGTGTATTTGACTGATGAATTAATGGTGTATATGAACCTCTATCATTTCTCTAGTTTATCTAACTGATTGAACATTTATAAATGCAGATAAATCGTTATAATTATCTGTAAAGGGGCTCAGGCTATGCAAGATCACTCTATCAGAACTTTAGCATATATATATGCTGACACTTCTCATTGACATTACTCCAGACTAACTTAGAACCATGACAGAAAGACGTGCATCATGCACATAAGAGGTACTTTTCTTGTTAATTAAACAAACGATGTCCAAGACTTTAATCAGATGATCCGTGATGATGAAAATAGATAATTAGAATGATGTTGAATGAGTTTCATTTCTGCCATAGCTTAAGGGATTTCAGGGGTGCCCAATGTTGTATGTAATGTCGTTGGAGAACATCCTTACACATTGTTCACTTCGGCCCAAAACCCATTGCCCGATTTCGCAATAAGCGATACCTTTATCGGCATAATGTTGCATAATACACACAGATATCGCTCAGTTTGAGATGATAGGGTGTTGAAATCTAGGAATAAGCCCACGATTCTGTGGACGATTTGGCACCACACGGTGAATTCTTATTTTCATTCCTGATTTTAACATGTCAATCAAGTTAGAAAATCATTGCAGATAATGTATTTGACTGTGCCATTATCTTCAAGGTTGTACCATTCTCTTCAAGGGAATTATTTTGTACTAGCTTTGATCCCCACCCGATTTGTATCATCTGACATATTGTTTGTCCCTCTACACCCGTATAATGCCCGTTTTTGCAACCGATTTTGATGTGTACCCTAATGATCAGCCAGTTTTACAATCGTCTAATGGGTTTAGGCCCTTAAGGAAAGGCATGGAAGGAAGATACTTTTTTGAGGTTAGCCCTTCCAATTTTAAGTTTCATGAACACGGAACGGGAGATTAGGTGAGGCTCCACTACCCGATTTCTGCTGAAAATCGGAGCTATTCTCACAAAAGCAGACACAAACACAGATTATAGAGTGGTACTTGTTATTATTTCAAGGTGTAAATAGAAGATTGAGAGAGCTTTTTGCTTATGTGGGGAAGGCTTTGTGTACAATCTTAGGCACATTTTTGTTGCCAAGAGATGTTTTTGTTTACTAAATCAAGTTGACCTAATGTAAATATTGCAGACTTTCAAACTGATGACTCTCTGCAACTCAATATCAGACAGGTTTGAATTTTGCAGTACAAGACCTGTGATCTGTGTGACCGCTGTGTTGATGTTTATATATTGAACTCCCACCCAATCACAGAGTCTATGCAGGTGCAGGTTAGTTGATAAATATAGCACACAAGAAGAGAGATCACCCATAAAATAACCCCTGAAATCTCATGTTTACAATTTTGAATCTCGTGTTTACAATATAGGAATGTCAACACCCTATACCTTAGGCACTAGAGGGATAAAAGTAGGTGAGACTGTACCAAAAAAAAAATCGCGTAGTGGAGCCTCACCTATTGAAGTTGGGCATTTCAGTACATTTTCATTAATAGGGTCCTCCTAGACTTTATGTTGGAGGACACTTTCAGCTCAATTGTAATTAGAGTGCATGAGACTTTACATCGTATCCCTTTTGCTGTATGCTTGAGTGGGGCAAGGGCATCACATGTGCATACAGTATATTGGACTACACTCTCAAAATAACGATCCTCTGCTGGAGTCTAATACATACTGTGGCATTGCATGAGTATTGTGACAGGATCAGCTTGATACTAACCCCTCCCATGCCATACTCGGCTGAAACTCTCCATGCGAGTTCAAGTCCCATTGAGAATTTTTGTAAAGATCGCTTATTTTGGTAAGTCAATCTTGCTACAATGTGAGCATGAATATGTTATGTGGGTTTGTGAGAAAATTGTGTAAGCCCTATTAAGTCTCCCTCCCACACATTCCTGCACATACTGAATATCCTTTCTATTATCCTCTAATCTCTGTGACCATAATGTCTGAGAATATAATCTTATCTAGCCGCTGATGCATGAGTGCATCATGCCCATAAGTTGACAATGAAGTGCTGGTGAGGCATATTTCTAATGTTTTAGGCTAGAAAAAAAGTAGAAAATCAGACAGAGAGGGAACAGATCATATGAGACTTCAAGTGGAGATCTTTCAGCACAGTCAAGATGGTGTAGTGGTAACATGTTTACCTTCATATCAGAAAATCCTGGGTTCAATTCGAGCCCAGGGATGCTTTGGAAAACCTGTATGTTTTCAGCCAGACATTTTTGTTATGCAAAGAGTTTGTTTTCTATCTTCCAAGAAACATTTTATTTCAATGTTTTTTCCATGATTCCATGATACTTCAGAAAACCTTACTTAGATTTTTCATTTTTTTCATAAAATTAAGTGAAGAATCCCTAAGTAGGGTTTGAGCCCCCAATCTTCTCTTTTGGACTCCAACAGCTTACAGAGTAGCCACCGAATCTGGTGTTGTTGAGAGCACATAAGGCTATTGTTTACATACCATATCTATGCACACCTGCCCAGAAACCTGCGCAGTAGACCAGGTTTTGAAGGCCGCCATCCACCTTAAAAGTTTTCTGGTGCTGGTACTGTTGGATACAGTGAAATCTAAATACCACATCATGCTCCAATCCCCCTACCTGCTAGGTTTTGGCCTGCTGACTGGTAGCTTGTGGGTGACATCTTCCCATATACTCTACTCCAGTCTGTGTTTGGTATTAGTCTACAGGGCCTCATATGACCAATGACATCACATTGTAGTAGGTCTATGGTTGAATAGCATATTAATAGTGCCACTTTCAACACCTGCCTCACAAGCACAGAAAGGAGAACAAAGGACTCACAATCAGGAGGTACCCAGTTCAAATCCCACCAAGGAGCAATAAGGAAACTGAAATCAGGAATGCACAAACTATTCATGGATTACTTAGACAGCCATAAGAAGTTGAAAATTCGACTATCTGAAATCCTTGTGCGTATGAAATAATCGGCTTTTTTCATACAATGCTCTTGATATCTATATTTCTCTAAAGTTTGCATAACACCCCTGGTAGGAAAGACTCCTGCAATATTGGAGTGTGTTCAGGTAGGGTCCAGCATTGCCTGACCCTCTTCATAGAGATACTCAGGCAATGTCTTATTCTGTTCGATTATGTTACTTAAGTTGACCCTGAGCCTGTCTCTAAAGAGACTCCTGCACTGTGAGAGTATGGCAGTAGAGAGGGAACAGCTAGACCATAAACAATCTAGAGTAGAATGTCAGGTATTGCTGGAGTATGCCTACACCCCAGGCTCACCCTGAGTATCAAAATATACTCAATTTGGCGACATTTGTAATCAAACAGAACTGACACGAATACAACAGGTGAAACATTTCATGGAACATCACTACCTAATATCATAATGTCTCGAGCTTCTAACATCTACAATTATACAATGTGTCTATTGTTTCCCTTTCTTTTCTTTTTTAAGGGGGGGGGGTAAATAGTCATAATTCAAATGATGTTTACCATTGAGCAGCAATATAATATCTTCATTCATCATGCACTTAATATAATGCACAAACAACATTCCTTAATTAATTTGGCCATCCTATCCGTATCAGAATCCTTGTGGACGTACTGAGATGCTTTTAGCACTGTGCTATATTTGGCCTTCCTTCACGACAACTACTCCATCAAAGTTGGTTTTAGGCCATTACCTCTTTTACTTTTCTCGTTTATTTATCTGCCAGGGGGCTACTGTTTCTATCATTATTCCCACCTTTCCTTTCAAATGGTACTGAGGGGATATTCCTTATCTGACCTTTTCACCCTTTCACCAAGGTATGTTTTTCCATGTTTTTTTTTATTCTTAGTTATAAATATACTGTTTAATTTGGAATTTTACACTTAGGTGTCATGCCCCACGGAATTCAAAAAGCAAAAAATAGGATATACGCACAAAATACAGGTCAGAAATAGTGTTGCAGTATCTGACAGTTTGAGTTTCCTGTATCCTCCCAGTTGGCATCAGTTGGTGAATCAATGCTGTCAACTGGTCACTAAAACAGCATTGCTTCAAAGTTCTATGCCCATAGGCCATAGTCACTAAAACAGCATTGGTTCAAAGTTCTATGCCCATAGGCCATAGTCACTAAAACAGCATTGGTTCAAAGTTCTATGCCCATTAGGCCATAGTCACTAAAACAGCATTGGTTCAAAGTTCTATGCCCATTAGGCCATAGTCACTAAAACAGCATTGGTTCAAAGTTCTATGCCCATTAGGCCATAGTCACTAAAACAGCATTGGTTCAAAGTTCTATGCCCATTAGGCCATAGTCACTATAACAGCATTGGTTCAAAGTTCTATGCCCACTGGTCCATGTTTACTAATACAGCATTGGTTCAAAGTTCTATGCCCACTGGTCCATGTTTGCTAATACAGCATTGGTTCAAAGTTCTATGCCCACTGGTCCATGTTTGCTAATACAGCATTGGTTCAAAGTTCTATGCAGCCTCTTTTTCCATTTGCCTTTTAAAAATATGAATTTCTAGATGTCTTCTAGGCTGGACCTTATTCTGGACAATACTAGATGCAACGACTCGTGGTGTATTTTGATTACTCAAACTTCATTGAAAGTCATTGACTCTATCATTTTGTTATTTCTTTTTATATGGACTTATGAACAAGTAATCAATGGATAATTCATGACTCGTGTGTGTTAGTGAAGGATAATTACACGAGGCCGTAGGCAGGGAGCATATATTGATTTTTTTTTGTGTGTGTAAAACATTATAGAATAAAGTTTAACATGATGTCTACATGGCTTAAAAAGGAATAACACTCACACAGTAGTATAAAACAGAGCAAATATATTTAATGAAGATTATTTTAACAAGTAACAATCAATCATATATGAAATATGATACTTAGCAAATGCATGGCCACATCAAAATGAAATATTGTAACCCTTGCGCATAGACGCGTTTAGCGCGGACACATCTACCATATTTACACTTAATACTAATTAGTCAAATACATGTTGAGTAATACTAAATAAAGTCTTTTGTAGTTTCTTCTATCTTTAATTGCTCATCAAATGGACCATTGAAACGTGCCCCACCCATAAATAGATACCATCTAACTCCTAAGGGCCAAAGTAAATGAATGGAGTAGGTAATTGTCTAGGTCTACCGTTAGAAATCGTCCAATTCCATGACAGGCTCTCTTTCAATTAGTACTTGCTCTTACATAGGTTGACATTGACTCCCGCACATGTAGGATGAGATATATATATAGACCTAAAGAAGTATCAATACGCTCACCACTTGCAACTGTAAATGTTTCGGGTAGCTCAGAGATTGGATGATTTATCAATATAGAGAGCATAGGGTAGGAAAGGGAAAGTGGCCAAATGGGAATTGCCAGGATTTCCAAAAAGCCAAAGAGGGTAATGTTGTAGAAGTGAGATTATATATGATAAATCACTCAGTTGTTAGTGGTATAGTGGGGCTTGTAGCACAGTTTTGTACATTGCATCAGTAGCAGTCATAAGTAATAGCTCATACCCCGGAGCCCATGGTTGGTATGATGATGTTATAGAAAAACCGAATGGAAAGACTATTTTGCAGTTGTAATCACTTGCTCTATTGCCATATGCAATTTCATCAAAAAGATATGCAATATTGTTTCTTTGTGATTTGTTCTATTTCTGTGGATTTGAACCTTTTGTTTTCTCCCCTCTTTGTTCAAATCAGTATCAACGGCCTCAACAAAACCTTAAATTTCTAAAATAAATTGTATAGAAGCCATCAAATTAGATTTCCACGGAAGATATGAATATAATCAAAAATCTACACCTTTTCCCCCCAAAGGTCAGTATGCAGTATATATCAAGTCTTGGTTTTCTAATGACTTCGGCTGTATATAACAGAAGTGTTAATGTTAAATGTGCCTTTGGTGAGGAATTGAGTAAAAATGCTTTCCACTTGGCATAGGTTACAACCAGGAAAGTTTCCAAATTCCTGCCATAGGGCAAAGATGTGATACATATGTAAGGCACAGGAAGAGCAACTACAAAAATGTGTTAATATACATTCCTTGTGGGTGAAGTAACTAAGTATGATAGTAAGTGGTGTGAACTTCGGTGAGGAGGAGCAGCATTCAGTGTGGGATGAGCCTGATGTGTTATTTGCTGCTGCGGGCCTATTCTAATGAAGCCTATACGTGCCAGGTAAGTGAGCCCGGTCCTCAGGCTATAGGCCCCTACCCCGCTAACATTAAGCCTCCTGATAATACACCCCCTGACATTAAGCCCCTGGTTGTTTAGCCCCCTAGATATTTGACCCCCCGGACAATCACCCCTTTTTTTAACATTTACCGCAATATGTACCACATCAACGACTGACAACCATGACGGACTAGCCAGAAAAGTTGCTGACTTACTGGAATCCAATGCTGATTTACTGGAATCCATTGCAGACTTACTGGAATCCATTGAGGACTCACCAGAATCCATTGAGGACTTACCGGAATAGCGGACATACCCGAATCCATTACAGGCTTACCGGAATACATTGCGGGCTTACTGGAATCCATTGCAGACTTACTGGAATCCATTGCGAAATTAAAATTCACTAAAAGGTGTGCTGGAACCAGAAATCCCCATATTATCGAGGTTTACAAAATCATTGTTTACACACTTCAATGACAGATGGCAAATCAAAGAAAAAAATGAAATGATGAAGCATACAGTGAGAAAAATAATAAATAAATAGATACAATAATAATATAAACAAACGTTATATACTATATACAGAAGATATTAAACCACATTTGCAGCATTCACTCAATGAGTATATAGGAATATAAAGTATAGAAGGGAATGAATATATCATATGGTACACCAGTTTTATAGTGAAATCCACAACTTTAGAAGAGGCAAGGAGAAATAAAACAACTCTGAGTGAGATAAAGGTAGAGTCCAAGCGAACAGCTCCCTTGTTTACAGGCTGAGTCTCATAGCACTTACAGTCACAGTTTTGATTTAAAAAAGCACTAAGGTGGAGTCAAGGTTAACAGCTCCCTAGTGCTAACACAATCCATGCGATAGCTTCTAGTCACTCTCAAATTGAGGCTTACTTAGATGTTTTATTAACCTGACCTTATGTTTGTACTTCAATTTATTTTCTGAGAGCTGAACTGCGGCCCTTAGGTTGTCCCATAAGTGGACCCCTCTATATAGGGGTGAGTTATTATATCCGAGATTTCTCGCCCTTGGAGTCTTGAACTTCACCTTGGTTTCAGAGCCTAGTCCTGGTCTTAACACCATGTCATCAATGCACTGAAGCCTCTTGGACATCTTATAGTTATACATATAGCTCAGCAATGATTTTTGACGCCGTCACCACAGATTCAGTATTTCAGACCTAGACCTACATTTCTTCTTCAGAAAGATTTTTATTCCTGTAACAAATGTTCAGGCCTCTCTTCTGCAAGTGATCTAGCTTCTTTGATAGGCCTTCATTCGCACCCTCATATGCAAAACATGCATAATCAAAAAGCGTCATTATTGGGGTCCTATACACTGTAAGGGCTACATTCTGTGTTAAGTTGCTTCTGAACTTACTAACGTGAAACATCCTTTGATTGACCTTGTTGTTAAGATCTTTCAAGGCAGGTACAAAACTTAGCATGCTGTCTAACTTTAAACCTAAATAGCAATAGTTTTCAAGGACCTCTTATTCGCTGTTACATAAAAATAATTTGACAACCTTTGATTTGGGAAGTTTGCTAGTTGAGCCATACCAAACCACTTTATATTTGTTGGTGTTCACTGTTAGGCATTTACCTATAAAACCACGACTCCAGCTTATTTAAGGCCAATTGGAGCTTCTCTCTAATGAGGTCTATCTTGTTATTAGAGCTATAAATAACAAGGTCATCAGCATACATGTAATGTCAACAATCACCATGTATCTCACTTACATTGTTAATATGTACAATAAACAATAAGGGTCCTAACACAGAACCCTATGGGACACCATACTTGACTTCCTCAGTGGCGGGTGTAAAGGTGGCAATCTTTGTATATTGCATACAACCAGTAAGATAACTCATCAGCCAGTTCAGTGAAGTATAATGGAGACCAAGCTTACCCAATAGTTCAATCAAATAATTATGACTCACAGAATCAAATGCTTTACGCAGATCGAGATAACAGACACCAGTAAGATGTCCCCTATACCAATTTTCTAAAGCTATAACTAAACTAAAGATAGCATCTCCTGTACGAAGACCGCTTCTATATCCAAACTGTGATTTTGACAGGAATTTTATCCTACTCAGAACATCGTCAAGATGAATATACATTAGCTGTTCAGCAATTTTAGATGGGACAGGAAGTAATAAGATCGGCCTCCAATTGGTAATAAGCTTGGTGTTCCCAGATTTTGGTATACTTTTGACTCTGGCAATTTTCCAACAGTCAGGAAAAATCCCAGTATCTTTGCACTTTTTAAGATATAACATCTGATTCCTATAGTACCAGACGTTTTATTGACGTTAATTTCCTCGAACAGCAGTTCAATTATACCCTTATCCACTTTTACCTTAGTCTCAACAGGGTTCACTGGCTCATCCATGATGAAACGTTCCTGATAGCCTTTAGCTGTGATGTCATTTGATAACACACTGCCAATATCTAGACATGAGACATGAGATCTTCTTGTACGGTCTTGTACATTTATGTAATAGCTTATGATAACCTTCAAATCTACAAGCATCATTTAACTTGATGATACCACTTAGCTTCTCACGTAGGGTAATAATATTTGTATCACCCATTATCCACTGCTCAATATTCGCTTCAGAAGCATTTTTCATTAACATTAAGAATTCAACATGTTTACCAGATGGAGGCCTGTACAAGATTGACAAGTGTATAACAGTGTTCTCAAAATGCATATCCAACAGTAGGCATTAAACATGCTTGTTACTAGAGCTCAATTCCTTCCTAACAAGAATATCAGCTTTAATATCCACCCTTTTTTCTTCGCCTATCCTGCCTAAGGAGATTCATACCTTCTCATGTTATCAAGTCATCATCATAGTCATCATGCAACCAGTTCTCGCTCATACCTACTATGTCAGTCCCATCTAGGTTATCAAAGATTTCCTGTCTCTTATGAAACATACTTCTCGTATTTAGATGTACCATTTTCAACCCCTTCATACTCAAAAAATCACATAATCTTGTTGGTGTGGAAATGTCAATACATACAAAAACAAAAGGAAAAAATAAAATAAAATATAAACAAATGCTATATCAATCTAATATTTTGATTATAATATTGTGTCCGTCTTTAACTAATGGTCTGTACTCCTGTAATGGTTTGTTTTATGTGTTTATGTCGGTGGCTCTTAGGCTCACTTAAATACTACAAGTAGCATACAACACGATAAGTTTGGATTGGGCAAAGCCCTTAGACTTCCCACCTGATAGGGTGGGCTTTATTTGAGGAAGTACAGAACCACCTAGTCCAGTCCCCTTCTGTGGATCACCCGGCTCCTTAGTAGGAGCTGGATGCAAGGCTTGGTGCTGCCCCCTCTTGTACCAAACGGGTATAGTGAAGCGACACCTGGTTGGCACAGAAGGAACGAGCACAACACGAGCACATCTCTCGGATGAACCGCACTAATATATACATGACGATGCCGGCCCCTACACTCCCAATTAAACTACAGATTCTGATCAATTTCATAACACTCACTGTATGACTATGCTTAGTTCAGCTCAACATTTCACCCAGAAATTGTAAGATGTGAAATGGCTGTGGAAAACCATTCCCTCGGAACAAGTCCACTTGAATAAAAATCTTATTTAATCCATTGAAGACTTACCAGAATCCATTGTGAACTTACCAGAATCCATTGTGGACTTACCGGAATAGCAGGCTTACCAGAATCCATTGCGGGCTTACTAGAATCCATTGCGGACTTACCAGGATCCATTGTGGACTAACCGGAATCCATTGTGGACTTACTGGAATCCATTGCAGACTTACCAGAATCCATTGCAGACTTACCGGAATCCATTGCAGACTTACCAGAATCCATTACATACTTACCCAAATCCATTACCTGAATTTATTGTGGACTTACCAGAATATACTGTGGACTTACCGAAATATAATGCATTGCAGTCTGTTTGTGATCTCATCCAGACTGTTCCAAAATGATCTGGACTGTCCGCAAAGTAATCCAGGATGTCTGCCCAACTTTTCAGAATAAAAGATCTATTAACAGACTCCACGATTTTGAGGACAATCATATGTTTCGGACAGTGGATGGAAAGAGGGGGGGGGTGAAATGTCCAGGGGCCCTAATGACCAGGGGGCTTATAGTCCAGAGGGCTTAATGTCAGGGGGTGAACTGTCAGGGGGCCTTATAAATAACAGGCTGGGCCAAATGACGCCCATGGCAAACATAATTTACTGAGGTCTACACTTTGTGTATGAGAATAGTAGCCGGGGGCTGTGCAAACACACATGAGGCAAGCTAAGGCCAGAGGGCCCTAGGGTGCCTTCACTGTGTTATGAACTCACCCCAATCTTCTTTAGGCACTGATTTATCATTTCCTTCACTTAGTGGAGTTCTAACTGTTAGTGCTTAGAACTGGTATAGTGCCAGCGCCTGGTTCGATCAGACATGGGGGCTGCAGGAGCTGGCTGGCATGATGGAGGGAGAACAGAGGAGCTTCACCCTCCCTCTCAGCCTCTGCCCCTTTAGCAGTAATGACTTTTGCTATACTGCCTGGTGGGGTCAGATCAAACCAACCCATCACTTGCTCTACTATCGACTCGGACCAATAAGAAGGCCTTCTATATTTAGCGTCCCAGGACCAGATCGAAGCTGTGTATTTGGAGCTGGCTTTCCTTCGATGTGCTCTCATCCTTTACCTCGTCACCTCACCCAGCCCCATTAAGTCGTTCACTCCCCTCCCCCTAAGGCCAATACAACTTTGTGAAGCCACCTCATTGACTACTTTGACCTAAACGGTTTGCGTCACACGCAGGTTTTGGAGAATGGCAGCCATGCCCAATGCTTGCTGATTACATTCCTCAGGCCTGGTTCTTATGATGTAGACACTAGGACATGGCAATGCAGTGAGGCCTTATTGTGTTTGTAAGGTCAACTTTACATATAGATACATGTAGCACAACAGTGATCTGTTAGAGATGCACTTGTATTCATATACCCCTCATCTGCACCACATAGTATGCATGGACAATTACAAACTGAGTATGTACAAACAACAAACTGCCAGTATGTGGTGCAGACTGGAGAAAGGAGGGGGGGGGGTGTCCTGACCCTTCGCAGTAGGTTTATCCTCATCCAGCCTACCCCATAAACCACATTATAAATGATGTGGTGACAGCGAAGCTACATCATAATTAGCAGCAGTGAGTGTTACTGAAGAATGACCTTGACGGCGCACTACTTATGGTTCTAAGTGTTCCACCAGGTTGTTGACGAATGGACCAACCATCTACAGCTCAGAGCAGCTCACAACCCTCCCATTAAGAATGCGAAAGGGGCTATGCTTGGAGAAAACACCTGGCCCTCCGAGCTGCTGCGCGGAGACCAATGTTAACGCTGCTGCGGTTCCTGAGGGTCCCGGCCATGTTCAGATAAGATCTTGTCTGAATTTATATGGAAGATTATGGTCATATCAAATATATAATCAAATGAGATCTCAATCCAAGGATTTGTGTGGTCCAGTATTCAAATATCAGATTAAGATGAGATCTCATCTGAAACAGGAAAAAGGGTTTGTTGTGCATTTGAAAGCAGTTTTCTAGAAGGGAAAATAAGGCAAAAGAGGAAAGAAAACGGGGGTGGGGGGGCAGAGCCCCCGATAATTACTCGTGCCAGCATGGTCCACCAGGTCCCTGAGGAACTAGGGTGGCGTAAATGTTTGTCTCCCATGTGACGTCATTCTACTTCGGGCCAGGTTAGAAATTGTAGTTTAGCACCAGATGCTTTAGGAATGGACCCCATGTCGTCCATGGCTCTGTAATGTAATACACCAGCGCCTTCGGCGCTGGGATAGACGGCCCACGTAATGTTGGGGAGTGGTCATTTCTTTTTAACAACAGGGGAGGGGTGGTGGATTGGGGGGGGGGAATTCAGGCCAAAAAAAAAATAACGTTATTATCCTTTCGTTCATGTCAATAGCAAACGCTTTGACCTTTGGTCTCTCTTTGACCTCCTTATATTGAGTTATTTATATATTCAGGATAATGTCATGTTTGATTTTTTTTCCTGAGACTGGCCTTTGTTCATACTCTTCCCAGGCATCATCAAAAACTTCAGGGCTGTCTGGGTACTGTCCTGGTCTGTAAGTTTTAGCCACCCCCCCAGGTTTCCATCTTTTTTCCTGCCCTAAAATCTCTCTCATTCTCTCTCTCTCTCTCTCTCTCTCTCTCTCTCTCTCTCTCTGATCCCTGGTCTTTAAGTCCCCCCATACGATTAACAAATTTCAGCAGGTGCTCCAAAACTATGACAGAATACTGAGTCTCTCTCTCTCTCTCTCTCTCTCTCTCTCTCTCTCTCTCTCTCTCTCTCTCTGTAAGCTGTAAGAATTCTACCTCTCTCTCTCTTTCTGATCCCTGGGGGCCATCCATAAATGATGTCATGAGGAAGGGGGGAGGGGGGTAAGGCTCGGCCTAAGGGGGGCCTAAAAATTTAGCAAAAAATGCCGGCATGTTAGTATAGATTAAAGAGGGACACGAAAATCCTGCGTGTTACCCCGGCACCCTTTGCCCACCCTGTGTATGACCCTGTCACCCTCTGCCAGCTCCGTGTGTGACCCTGGCACCCTCTGCCCACCCCGCATGTGACCGCAGTACCCTCCACCAACCCCCCATGTGACCGCGGAACCCTCCGCCCACCCTGCGTGTGACCCTGGCACCCTCTGCCAGCTCTGCATGTGACCCCGGCACCCTCAGCCCACCCTGCATTTGTGTGACCCTGGCACCCTTTTTATCTTCCACACTGCATGTGAACCCGTCACTCTCCGCCAGCTCCTGCGGGAAAGGGAGTAGATAGAGTTACGAAATTTGCCCCATCCCCCCTCCAGAGGCACGGAGAATTTCGCACCCCTTAAATCCATAAATCCATAGTAGCGCACTGGCTTTTTTGCTAAAAAAAGGGGTAAATTTCTTACACCCACCCCCCTCAAGAGGGGTCAACATTTTTTGGCCCCCCCCTCCCCCTCAGGAGGGATCTGGATTATTTACGCCCCCCTCAAACCCACCATCCCCCTTTTGAAAGATAATGACCACTCCCTAAAGAGAAGTGTGCCACTGTCACTCCCTGGCCGAAAATTATCAACAAACTCAGCCAAAAATTGTCAACAAACTCATATCTTGAGTGGGACTAACAAATCAATCATAACTGACAGTGTCAGTAAGAGTGAAGCCTTCTGAAGGGTCTCTAGAGAAGGCTGAAAAATGTCAACAAACTTGGCTGAAAAACATCAACTATTAAAAATGGCCAATAAACGCTAACAGTGTCTAAATTGGGTAGAGTGCAGAATCTGGGTCCCTGACTTGCAACGTCATAGATTTAGTGTTAGGGTAGGTAAAGGGTTCGCTATAGAACCCTCGCTGGGGACCCAGATAGTGCACTAGTTCCTCTAAATTCTACCCTGATAATGTTAAGGAATCTAATGCCTTCAAACAAAGATATGTGCAACTTGGCCGATAAAAACGTAAACAAACTTGGCCCCACCCATGACACTGCACCACTCTATTGATTTCAGATGTGATGCGTTCGTGAGGTCGAGCGATGCATATTGCTTGTTGCCTTTATATCTCTTTGATGTGAGGAGTCAAAATTCATCCATCTTTTGTTATTGAATGTAATTACTTTGAGCCACTTATAGATAGTTCCACATTAAATGCACATGAAAGATTTTCAGACACAAAGGTAAAAAAAAACTATCGTCAAAATGATGAAAAAAAAAAAAGGTCACGTTGGTCCGTGAAAAAGGCAGACACACAGACAGACACACCTTCCATGGGACAGTCATCCTGCCTGCCATTTGATAAAAGGATTCTAATCAGTCAGGTACCTTGCCTTTCACAGCGATGTAGGGGGAGCAGGGACATCACAGTGGTGGTAGAAGTGAGGGGTATAGATCTGGAGGCGGGGTTTTCTGTTTGGTATTGATAACTTTATACATAAGAAAAGAGATTCCTATAGTGTATTATTGGCAGGCACTGTGTGGCCACATGGACAAGAATTGGGTGCGGTATGTGGGGACATCTATATACAAAGTACTATCAGACCTACATAAGATTCCACATATTGTGGACAATGTATGAGATTGATATATGAAAGTATAGGCTTGTTCATTCATAGATAGGCACTCAGAGATACTGGCAGTCAGATGTTGAGATTAACCTGGAGCCTGATGTCTACTGACAATCAGATTATTGAGGTAATGTTACTGTAGTTACCAGAGTGCAACCTGGGTGTTTGGTAGCCCATTCTGACAGATTATGAACAGAGTTTGATGTAAAACACGTGCTGAATTCCAGGATATATGATATATGCTTGATAAGCTAGACTTACTTTATGACACTACATGTTATAGTTTTTTATATACATAATGTAGCACCTAACCAAATCAGCATCGCACATTCCAGTTAGTGGATCCTTCAGCACTAGGAATGAGTTGTGGTAGCACATTGGGCAGTCAGTCATCACCTGCTCAATGTATGGGGTCTACACCTACAACGACAGGGGGTTAAACACGTGGCCGAACAACAACCAGAAACTGGCAATACATAAAGCCCACTGCACTTACTCCACACTTCTACTCGCACAACCAGAAACTGGCAATTCACAATGCTCACTGCACTTACTCCACACTTCTACTCACTCAACCAGAAACTGGCAATACATAAAGCCCACTGCACTTACTCCACACTTCTACTCACTCAACCAGAAACTGGCAATTCACAATGCTCACTGCACTTACTCCACACTTCTACTCACACAACCAGAAACTGGCAATTCACAATGCTCACTGCACTTACCCCACACTTCTACTCACTCAACCAGAAACTGGCAATACATAAACCCCACTGCACTTACTCCACACTTCTACTCACTCAACCAGAAACTGGCAATTCACAATGCTCACTGCAGTTACTCCACATTTCTACTCACACAACCAGAAACTGGCAATTCACAATGCTCACTGCAGTTACTCCACACTTCTACTCACTCAACCAGAAACTGGCAATTCACAATGCTCACTGCAGTTACTCCACATTTCTACTCACACAACCAGAAACTGGTAATTCACAATGCTCACTGCAGTTACTCCACATTTCTATTCACACAACCAGAAACTGGCAATTCACAATGCTCACTGCAGTTACTCCACACTTCTACTCACTCAACCAGAAACTGGCAATACATAACGCTCACTGCACTTACTCCACACTTCTACTCACTCAACCAGAAACTGGCAATACATAACGCTCACTGCACTTACTCCACACTTCTACTCACTCAACCAGAAACTGGCAATGTACAATGATCACTGTACTTACTCCACATTTCTACTCACACAAACAGAAACTGGCAATTCACAATGCTTACTGCACTTACTCCACACTTCTACTCACTCAACCAGAAACTGGCAATACATAACGCTCACTGCACTTACTCCACACTTCTACTCACACAACCAGAAACTGGCAATTTACAATGCTCACTGCAGTTACTCCACATTTCTATTCACACAACCAGAAACTGGCAATTCACAATGCTCACTGCACTTACTCCACACTTCTACTCACTCAACCAGAAACTGGCAATACATAACGCTCACTGCACTTACTGCACACTTCTACTCACTCAACCAGAAACTGGCAATACATAATGCTCACTGCACATACTGCACACTTCTACTCACACAACCAGAAACTGGCAATGTAGTGTCATATAATTCACAATGCTCACTGCAGTTACTCCACATTTCTATTCACGCAACCAGAAACTGGCAATTCACAATGCTCACTGCAGTTACTCCACACTTCTACTCACTCAACCAGAAACTGGCAATACATAACGCTCACTGCACTTACTCCACACTTCTACTCACTCAACCAGAAACTGGCAATACATAACGCTCACTGCACTTACTCCACACTTCTACTCACTCAACCAGAAACTGGCAATGTACAATGATCACTGTACTTACTCCACATTTCTACTCACACAACCAGAAACTGGCAATTCACAATGCTTACTGCACTTACTCCACACTTCTACTCACTCAACCAGAAACTGGCAATACATAACGCTCACTGCACTTACTCCACACTTCTACTCACAGAACCAGAAACTGGCAATTCACAATGCTCACTGCAGTTACTCCACATTTCTATTCACACAACCAGAAACTGGCAATTCACAATGCTCACTGCACTTACTCCACACTTCTACTCACTCAACCAGAAACTGGCAATACATAACGCTCACTGCACTTACTGCACACTTCTACTCACTCAACCAGAAACTGGCAATACATAATGCTCACTGCACATACTGCACACTTCTACTCACACAACCAGAAACTGGCAATGTAGTGTCATATAATTCACAATGCTCACTGCAGTTACTCCACATTTCTATTCACACAACCAGAAACTGGCAATTCACAATGCTCACTGCAGTTACTCCACACTTCTACTCACTCAACCAGAAACTGGCAATACATAACGCTCACTGCACTTACTCCACACTTCTACTCACTCAACCAGAAACTGGCAATACATAACGCTCACTGCACTTACTCCACACTTCTACTCACTCAACCAGAAACTGGCAATGTACAATGATCACTGTACTTACTCCACATTTCTACTCAAACAACCAAAAAATGGCAATTCACAATGCTTACTGCACTTACTCCACACTTCTACTCACTCAACCAGAAACTGGCAATACATAACGCTCACTGCACTTACTCCACACTTCTACTCACACAACCAGAAACTGGCAATTCACAATGCTCACTGCAGTTACTCCACATTTCTATTCACACAACCAGAAACTGGCAATTCACAATGCTCACTGCACTTACTCCACACTTCTACTCACTCAACCAGAAACTGGCAATACATAACGCTCACTGCACTTACTCCACACTTCTACTCACTCAACCAGAAACTGGCAATACATAACGCTCACTGCACTTACTCCACACTTCTACTCACTCAACCAGAAACTGGCAATGTACAATGATCACTGTACTTACTCCACATTTCTACTCACACAAACAGAAACTGGCAATTCACAATGCTTACTGCACTTACTCCACACTTCTACTCACTCAACCAGAAACTGGCAATACATAACGCTCACTGCACTTACTCCACACTTCTACTCACACAACCAGAAACTGGCAATTCACAATGCTCACTGCAGTTACTCCACATTTCTATTCACACAACCAGAAACTGGCAATTCACAATGCTCACTGCACTTACTCCACACTTCTACTCACTCAACCAGAAACTGGCAATACATAACGCTCACTGCACTTACTGCACACTTCTACTCACTCAACCAGAAACTGGCAATACATAATGCTCACTGCACATACTGCACACTTCTACTCACACAACCAGAAACTGGCAATGTAGTGTCATATAATTCACAATGCTCACTGCAGTTACTCCACATTTCTATTCACACAACCAGAAACTGGCAATTCACAATGCTCACTGCAGTTACTCCACACTTCTACTCACTCAACCAGAAACTGGCAATACATAACGCTCACTGCACTTACTCCACACTTCTACTCACTCAACCAGAAACTGGCAATACATAACGCTCACTGCACTTACTCCACACTTCTACTCACTCAACCAGAAACTGGCAATGTACAATGATCACTGTACTTACTCCACATTTCTACTCACACAACCAGAAACTGGCAATTCACAATGCTTACTGCACTTACTCCACACTTCTACTCACTCAACCAGAAACTGGCAATACATAACGCTCACTGCACTTACTCCACACTTCTACTCACACAACCAGAAACTGGCAATTCACAATGCTCACTGCAGTTACTCCACATTTCTATTCACACAACCAGAAACTGGCAATTCACAATGCTCACTGCACTTACTCCACACTTCTACTCACTCAACCAGAAACTGGCAATACATAACGCTCACTGCACTTACTGCACACTTCTACTCACTCAACCAGAAACTGGCAATACATAATGCTCACTGCACATACTGCACACTTCTACTCACACAACCAGAAACTGGCAATACATAACCCTCACTGCACTTACTCCACACTTCTCCTCACACAACCAGAAACTGGCAATGTACAATGATCAATGTACTTACTCCACATTTCTACTCACACAACCAGAAACTGGCAATTCACAATGCTCACTGCACTTACTCCACACTTCTACTCACTCAACCAGAAACTGGCAATACATAATGCTCACTGCACTTACTCCACACTTCTACTCACTCAACCAGAAACTGGCAATTTACAATGCTCACTGCACTTACCCCACACTTCTACTCTAGGACCGCAGTCACTGCATCTCCCACAATATCGGCAATGTCTGACAAGCATGCCTGGAGAGTTTACCTACAGTTGAGTAGAGAGGTTAAAAGGTTATTGCCTTAGGGAGTGGTCATTATTTATTAAAGGGGGGGCTGGTGGAAGTCTTTTTACCCCCCCTCGATGGTGGTCAAAATTTTTTGTGCACCCCTGTGCCAGAGGCGCGGAGAATTTTCGAGCCCCTCTTTGATCTATAGTAGCGTGCGGGCTTTTTAGCTAAAAAGAGGGTAAACGTTCTTAAACCCCCTCAAGAGGTGTCAAATTTTTTTTAGTCCCCCCATGAGAATGGTCTGAAATTTTTAAGCCCCCCCCTCAATCCCATCAGCCCCCAATGTTGATAAATAATGACCACTCCCTAATATATTTCTTGGAATGCACCACTCTGAGACCACCAACACCTCAGTCTGGGTCTTGGCTGGTCCGGGTGTCGGCCCACTGTAGAACCTACTTAATCCATGCTAATATTTCAGTAATGGCACATAGGTCTGCAAAATCCCCAGCAACACCGCACTGAGTACAAGACATATTGCTACAGTTGGTGGTGACTAATCATCATTTGGGCCAAAATTGCTTCTGGAACTGCACTTCCAGGGACAATTTGTATGGCAGATTTGGTCACCTAGGGTCTTGTTGATGCATATCCCTGTGGAGAATTAAGTTGACATCACCAACATCAGTCGTACAGTATAGCTTAATTGCATTCAACCTTCCCCTGCATGGCGTAAAATGGAGGAAGGGGCGATTGATGGATACAGATGCTCTATAGAAAGCATGGGCGGAAAACTAGTCCCCATTACATTCTCAGTGTAGTCCCCTCGGGTAGTATAGACAGGGAGACCGGGGACTTTGCTGACTGTCACACCTTGTCTATACTATTAGATGGGACTACACTGAGAATGTAATGGGGACTAGTTTTCCGCCCATGATAGAAAGAAACACTAACTGTATATCCATAGTCCAGCCCACTCGACCTCTGCCATCGGCAAGTAGTTTACCAATGCTCTTATAGCAAAATGCACCACTAGAGGACACTACATTAGTCAGCAAACCTGGAAGCTAATTCAGAAAGTTTGGTGAATATTCCTGATTTGTAGATGAAGTGAGTGAATCATCAAGCAAGTTTCCTGAGTGTAAAGATGTGCTGCAATTCTAGAAAGGTACATGCCAGACTTGAATCCTGGCAACCAGCGTGCCTGGTATGTTTTCTAGATGGTATAAGGAAGTTAAGAATTTGGCATCTTATAATACCCCCCTCCCATGAGTTTCATGAATCACAGCATATATTCTCAGGAGAGAATGTGAAAGGAGTACTCTCAGGCATGCATTACTGAAAGAGAGAGTAAATCCTGCCGAGGATTACAATTTCCTTCTTTCCCATTGATATTGTAAATTACCTTACTTGAATGATGCTGCCATATTATCTATTTGAGGAATTCACCTTTAGTGTAGACCCCCAGTGTGAAATAGGACCCCAGAAGATGTGGGCGTTAATACAAATTTCTATTTCTGACAGGACATATAATTCCATTCCATGCAGAAGTTGATAAGACGTAGCTGAGGTAAGGCAGTGAGTTGTGTATAGAGGGCACCATAGATAAGCCTGTGGGAATCCACGGCTACCGGTACTTCTATGTGTTGTGCCTTACAGGTCTCACACATACCATGACTAACACATGATGTAAAATGTATTCATTTAGATTAAGGTTATGTCTTAAACACGGAGATTTAAGTAGATCCCTTAATCCCCTCTTTATGTTTGATATCTTTTATTGCTGAGATATTCTACACATAAACCCCACTTTCAATTATAGGTTCTAGTGGTGATATGCACACTGTTTCTGTTTATACATACACTACATAACACCATCATAGTTCTGTACAACTGCCAGTTCAGATTGAGCAGATAGATTTAAAGTCATTTACATATGGTTCTAAGGAGGTCTGTCAAACAAAAATACCAATGAAAGGAAGTAGGCAGCATTTGACGAAATAGTGTTTAGCAGGTTGAACTGGAGGGGCAAGCACAATGAAATATATCTATTCCCTTCTAGTAAATATTTGTGTGAGTTTTATCATCTTTAGATCTTGCTGTGTGTCCTCAGACTATTTCTCATCATTTAGACAAGATAGGTAAACTATTGTCCTCAGACTATTTCTCATCATTTATACAAGATAGCTAAACTATTGTTATCTGCATGTTTCCAAATATTTGATTATGTTGGCATTCATATCCAAAATCATTCATTCTAAAGAACCAACTTTGAGATGCAGATTGTAATTCATTGATAACATTTCTCTTTACAACCCATGCTCCCATCAGTTAAATGATGTTGACAGGGTAGATGGGCTGATTAATAGAAGACAGCATTCCCCTCCACTGTGATTTATTTTGTCTTTATTCCAACAATAAATGTATTAGGGCCTATTGTAGATGGAGTGTGGTGCTTACAATGCCAAAGGAGTCTATAAATAGACACTATCAAGTTGAGGACAGCTAAACATTCACCTTTCCTGCTTGTCAATACCTGAAGGCCTACTACATACACGTATAAAGGTCACATTTATTACCTGCTTGTCAATACCTGAAGGCCTACTACATACACATATAAGGGTCCATTTATTACCTGCTTGTCAATACCTGAAGGCCTACTACATACACATATAAAGGTCCCATTTATTACCTGCTTGTCAATATCTGAAGGCCTACTACATACACATATAAAGGTCCCATTTATTACCTGCTTGTCAATACCTGAAGGCCTACTACATACACGTATAAAGGTCCCATTTATTACCTGCTTGTCAATACCTGAAGGCCTACTACATACACGTATAAAGGTCCCATTTATTACCTGCTTGTCAATACTTAAAGGCCTACTACATACACATATAAAGGTTCATTTATTATCTGCTTGTCAATACCTGAAGGCCTACTACATACACGTATAAAGGAGTGAGTTAGTGAGTAATAGATGTTTTACGCCATTTCGCCAGCTAAGGTCATATTCATGGTGAGAACTACATTACACAATTTCACAGAGGAATGTGTCAGTGCCTGCGCATATGTGCACCACACACATCTGAGGGGATAGGAAAGATGAGATATAGACCCTTTTAAGTGGGCTAGGGAAGCCCCATGTATAAAGGTCTCATTTATTTAGACAATTGATTTCCCTTTTGACCCATATAGATAGAACTCAGTGCCACACCTGGCGTCAGCAGCACATGGTTATATGAGTTGCTATAGTGTGACAACAAGACCTGCAAACTAATCCTTGGTTCAATTCTCCTAGATTAGAGGCCTAATTCAGTATAGACATTGGGGGATTGCTGCAATTTCTGGGCCCTTATCAAGGTCCAGACTTTCCAAGGGTCGTTCAGGAGGTGGTCAGGTATGAGTTATTCTAATGATGACAGGTTGGTCTCACTTGATTTGAAAGAAGATGCTGATGGGGTCTATCTATCTTGGTGTTTGATTGGTGTCCAAATGGATTGCCATTTACTATGCATCTGTAATACGACAATTATCACAGAACTGTTTGTTATTAATGACTATTGCTGCACCTTGAGGGAAGTAATACTATAGAGAGGGACCTTTGACCCCTGATGGTCACGTGGGGGGTGGGGGGGGGGTCATTGTTTTGGTTTGTTATCAGTGCAGACAGGATTATCTTGATATCAGTGAAAGTAATCCTCCAGACAGGGGATTAATAGATATCAGTGAAAGTGGTTTATTATGGGTGTATGAAAGTAGGACAGGGAGTGCATAAAGGTGAATAGGCTGGTACATGTATATATGAATACAGGTGGTTGTGTGCATGTATGGTGTGGGTTGGAGCTCCCTTCCTCACTACAACCCAGCTTGCATGGTGATAGGAACATCACCACTCTCCACATTGAGACACTGCCCCATCCCACGGGTGTGTGCAGTGAGTTGTACACTCTCTACCCCAACACACTATGCTTTCCCACCCCACCATTGACCGCTGTCAATCTCCACCCCACCACTCTTGGGTCCAATGTAGAGGTGGATGCTGCCCCCTCCCCTCCCCCTCCTCCCTCTCCCCCCACTCCTATAGTTGGCTGTGTCCTTATCAATGTGTGCGGATGCTATGGAGTGCTATGTGTTTTATCAGTGGGTTCTTTGATGTTAATGAAAAGTAGCCTCAGGTGGGCAAATACCAGGAGACAGTGATTTAAGATAGCTACTTAGTACAACCGTTGGTCTTTGATGCATAGCTGTTTGTAAACTGGGGAGGATCTAGGTATAGTTAAGACCCTAGATGAAACAGTGACTTATAGATATGGAGAGAGTATTAGTGCAGGTTCTAAATCCTCTTGAAATAAACGTTTTTTAACTATTGGAAACAAAAGATGTACATAGAGACACAAATACAATAGTATAATTCCATTTTTTATTGAACACTGTGCATATCATATATGTATAATTGTCATGTATAAACTGTTATCAATACCATAAAAATGCCCCCTCATTCATTGTCATCTCTGACTACATACAAACATGGAGCTTTTATATTTTTTGTGCCTTTTTAGCCCTTTTATAGGTCTAAATGGACAGTATATTGCCTGTGGGTCCCCCTCATTTTGTGAGTGTTCTACAGATGGGACAGAAACGGTTTGTATTGGACCAATGGTTAGGTTTATACCTACATTTAATGTGGTGAGATACAGATTGACAGGCACACTGGTCATACGGAATACTAATATAAGAAGTCTCAGGAATCTTACATTGAAGACATGGCACTCTTTGGAAACTCTTTATATCTATGGTAACAATCAATTGACCGACTGTTCATTTGAAAAATCACGACTTCTAAATGAGGCAAATGGAATGATTACAATAGATATGGAGTGTGAGACTGTCACAGACACGACTGTGACACACAGTACAGTAATATCTAATTGCACAACTATGGCACCTACTGGAAAGAATGACAATATAATTCTTTATTGGGGTGTCCCTCTTGCTCTTATTGTTATGGTATGCATAGTCGTAATGGCTATATTCATATATAAAAACATGACAAGGAAATGTGAAACCACACTCATTTTAAACCAAATATATTGTCCCACCACTACAGATTTTTAAAAATACATGGCACCCCATGTTCTTCCAGGAAGCATGACATAACAGGGTGGTGACTGGGGTACGGACACAGAGAGTAGCAGCAGGCAAAGACAGTTTCCACATGGAGCATCACACACTCTCACACTTACAAAGTGACACAATCACCTTTTACATACAGAGACAGTATGTTGGCTACAAGGATATCTTGCCTATTTCTATATCTCACAGCTATTGTGGGTATGGCATCAGGATTCAAGTGTGGTGTGTGTGAGTGTATACCTGCCAGATCACGAATCCTGTGTATAGACCTGCACCTTAGGAACTATCCAAGACTTGTTGGTGTGAGCAGATACAAGTATCTGGACCTCAGGAATAATTTGATCAGAAAAGTGCCCACTTCAATACTGGAGGATTTTAGATGGATTGACTTCAGAGGAAATCCATTGGACTGTAACCAGATAGCTATAGTGTCAGAGAGAATACTTCAGGATGCTTGTAGTGGAGTTATTACGACCCCTATACCTGCTACATTTGCTGATATGCCCACTGCTACCACTAAACCAAAGGGTGAAAGTCGCAAAATAAATTATCCCAAGAATGTGCCATCTACTGTTGAGGATGTTGTATTCACCTCCACAGCAAATGACAAACCACTTGTAACCATAGCTCTATCTAGCACAGGTGCTGTTAGTTTGTGTGTATGCATGTCTATTCTATGTGGACTGTACATTAAATGGAAGAGGAATAATGCATCTACTAAGGGAAAAAGAGACACTGTGTATCAGGATATAGAGACCAGCACTATTAGTTCACATGCATCCAGACATGGACATCAACTTGTCACTGATGATGAGTCTCACAATGCTATGGAGGCTGAACACTTTCCACCAGAAACATTCATAAGGCAGCAAGTGATAGCTGATGTACATGTACCAGTCACTGAACACATGTCTCCTGTACCAGCAGTCACCACACCACCCGAAGAGGACCCAGGCTACCTCCTCCCGGTTCCCTCCAACCACCCAGCCCCACCCGTGGGTACAGTCACTGGTGCCATACAATCTCCACCTGATGTTTCCCCCATGGAGGTGGATGCCCCAGTACCGACCGGCCTGCACTCTCCACAACAGGACCCTGTGCTTACTTAGCCTTACCAGCACTCCCCTCTAGTACCACATACTAAGACCCACAGGAGGAGGAGGAAGGCCTGTAGCAGGGGGGTGTATACACCTACAGGGTCTAAAACAACCTGGAGGGCTACACCCAGACCCAAGGTGTTTATACCTCCCCCACCTTGTGATTCCTCTACTAGACCCATGAACCCAAAGAAAAAGAAAAAAGGCAAACAAGATGTGAAATGTACTAAGAAAATAAAAAGGGACCAGTAACCAAAGGAACAGATATATACTAGTAACATGCATTGATTATAGGCCTACCTGTAGAATAGACCTACCCCTCTATGCTGACCATTCTATATATAGACTTTATATATTCAAGAAACAACTTCTATATAGCTGGTTATAAAGCTGGTTATAGTATAGTACACTATAGGGCTGTAGATGTACACATGTTATGATGTGGGACCCTTTGATATGACTTTACCTAGTGATTTTCTAACCACATATAGTATTGTATTGCATTTACACATTGTAGACTTTATATATTCAAGATTGAACAATTACAAGGCAATACAACCATGATAGGCCCACAGGATCGTGGTATAGGCCTATGTAACATTAGATTTATTTGGATCATATTTACTCAAGAGAAAACGATTTAAAAACATGATTTATGTATGATTCTGGTAAAAATAGATGTGTTCAAAATTAGGAAAAGGTGTCGTTTTTTTTGGTTTGACCACTAGGGGGATGTTATCTACATGTCAATCATATGACAGGGTTACATGCTACAGGTCAGTCCCATGTAGATAACATGGTTAGAGGCGTGGTTATCTTCTTATCTATACCTTCACTATAAATGATCTGGTTATCACACCATTTTCATCAGTCCTGCCGAAGTGAAAAAACGGCCAAATTTGTTCTTTTTATACTTTTTGTATTTTTTACGAGTGTCCTGTATTGGATAAAAAACACTATACAGTATCCCAAAGTTATTTTTTGTATTGTATATGATCATAGGTATCATTTCCATGAGGTTTGGGCATGTTACTAATTGAGAATTTTTCATGATGTGTCTTTCAAAATGGAAATCTGTAATTTGTAACATCCGGTACCTAAATCTAAATCGGTTTTAAAACATGGAAAAAATGAATCTTCAAAATCTTTGTTATTACCCATATGAAGGGCCCTATCATCCCCTACTTTGGTGAAGAAAGTGTGTGTCTACCAGCATTTGTCTCCATATGAGAGCAGCTTATATGAAATAATTCTAATAAAAGTACCGGACGTTACGTAACGTCCGGTACTTTTATCATCATGTAGGAGGCAGTCTACTGTGCATGCATAACTCCAATTTTGTTCCATTCTGTAATTGAAGTCAATAATAGACATATTGGCCTTGTTATTTCATGTGTTTGTTATGCATAATGGGACATTCTTATATTACTGAGAGCAACTTCAATTACCTCCATATTTCATTATTTTGGTACCGGACGTTACATGACACAAAACAAGCAATAAAAATGGAACCGGATGGCCTACATCGGTATTTTTTGGTCTTCTGAGCTGAGGAGATGTACCTTGACAATTTTGTTAAGGTTATATAAAGTAATTAGAAAATTAGTTTTTCAGGGCCTTCAAGGGCAAAATCTTACACTTTCTGACGACCTGACCCGTACAGTATACTTTATTCTCTAGGCCCTCGTTTAGTTCTTACTTAGCCCACCAGATGGGGGCACTAAAATACAGTAGTAGCTATCTACATGAATTAGCTCTCATTGCAATCTAATGTATTAAATCATATTTGGATTTATGTCAATAGATTTTTTGAGAAAAGTTATAACTTACTGAACATGGTTATAAGCTCCCTGACCCTCTGGTAATGGAGTTTCAGGTTTGCCAGCTCCACTTTGGTTAAAAGTAGTTGGTGTCCACGTTTGGCAACCCAAACACAGCCACTCTGCTTGCATGGGGCAAACACCATTTCCCCCATATGCACTGTGTGATCCTGCCAGTTCCTGAGGCCTGCTAGTGATCTCCCAGTCTTGGCAATATGTGTGACACTGGTTAGCCTAGACTTCAAGAAAAACCATTCTTCTGGTGAAAATGATATGATGCCCTTGGGGGAATGTAGAAGAATGTTCAGGTATGAGGCATTAAGCCACATAGCTGACCCCAGCCTAAAGTCTGTCCGTAGGCTTAGGTTGGTGCAATGGTAATTGGTGTACACTATCCTCCCTGTTGCCTCACCTGGCTGTAGAAAACTGGGGTACCTTGGACCCCACATGATGTGTGATGGATCCATTGGAGCTGTCATCTTGTAGTTGTAGTGAGTGACCAAAGAAAACTATGAGACTCACAGGTCGTGCACAGTCATATGTACATGTATGTAGTGAAATTTAATTGGCTATGTTACATCTAGATATCTATTGGTCAGTTGGGGGAGGGTGGAACGTGCATACTGCTAAGGTAGTGCTTACCTATTGTTATTCCAAGTTATTGTCTCCACAGATATGATACACCTAAGCCACACTACCTAAAGTTTAGATAATCCCTAGTTAAAGAGAGTGTTGTATGGAGGGTTGTGATAAGCCTTTACATGTACACAGGGCCGCCAAGTGTTGAGTGTTAGTCACAGGACTTACGGGAGGGGTGCTAAGTAGAACTTAGGAACTGTCGTTATTCTAGGGTATTATAGAGTGGATGGTTTAGAGTGGTTTCCCTACCTTGGTGTTAATAAGGGGCACTTTTTATGGCATTTTCCACATGGAAATTGTGTCTTAAAAAACTGCTTTATGTCTGGCAGGGTCTGTGTAAGATTTAAAGTTGTTTTAACGTGAATATGAAGTCTATGCTACATGTATATCATATGGGGTTCTTTACAGTGGTTTCATGTTGGTTTTTACGAGGATATGAGGCCTATAGTGTAGGTAAAGTTTGAGTGGGGTCTAGGCTGCTTTTCTATCTGTTTTAATCGTTAATGTGAAGTCTATAGTGTACCCAAATGAATGGCATGGTCTAGGCTGCTTTTCTATCTGTTTTAATCGTGGATGTGAAGTCTATAGTGTACCCAAAGGAATGGGAGGGCCTATAGTGTATTTCTGCTTGTTTTAGTCGTGAAAATGAAGTCTATAGTGTACTTAAATGAATGGGAGGGCCTGTGAGAGTTTTCCCTATGCATTTATCGTGAATATGAGGTCTATAGTGTAGGTAAAGTTAGAGTAGGGTATAGGCTGCTTTTCTATCTGTTTTAATCGTGAATATGAAGTCTACAGTGTACCCAAATGAATTACATGGTTTATGACGTTTTTCTACTTGTTTTAATTGTGAATATGAAGTCTATAGTGTACCCAAATGAATGGCATGGTCTGTGTAAGGTTTAGAGTGGTTTTAATCGTGAATATGAAGTCTATAGTGTATTCTAATAACTGGTTTGTCACATTTTTCTACTAGTTTTAATCGTGAATATGAGGCCTATAGTGTAGGTAAAGTTAGAGTAGGGTCTAGGCTGTTTTTCTATCTGTTTTAATCGTGATTATGATGCCTGTAATGTAGGTAAAGCTATAGTAGACCTACGACGTTTTTTCTAGCTGTTTTAATCATGAATATGAAGGCTATAGTGTATGGCTATTGGGTGATATATTTAGAGTGGCTTTTGTAATGTGGGTAAATCCATGGGTGTATTTATGAGAGATTGATAATGTACAGTCTGCTTATACTTGTCAAATTTATGATTTATTTCTAGATGGATAAGTCTTCATTCAACCTGTCTGACTATCTGAATGTCACCCCTTCCCTCGAGAGGGAAACCCTCAACAATTTACCAAGCACTCTGCCTACATAAGAGGCAGATGATTTAGGTGCCTTAAATGTTACAGACATGTATGCTGAGGACTGGTACAATGGACAGAGACCCAGTGAGGAACCAAGACCAGTAAGTATGATTTATATTGAGAAATTAGTAAAATGGTGTTTGCACATGTAGGTTCTATGCAATTGTATTGTAAAGTTATGCATTTGTGTAATCATGTCTTATTCTTACAGGGTACTTCTTCTGAAGGATCCATGCAGCCAGCTGGGAGAGAGGAGACAGACATGGATGTGGCTAGAGCCTCCACCCCTCTACAGGCTGAAGAGGACATGATTATTGACCACCCCCTGCTGTCCCCTATAACTGATCAACAAATGGCTGTTTATGACCCTTTGCCCGCACCCCCTCAACCTGCCAACCCTAAACCTACCAACCCTCAGCCTACTCAACCTGTGGTGCCCGAGCCTACTCAGTCTAATGTCCCCCCACCTAATGTGATTCAACCTGCTGTTCCTCAGCCTGCTCCTATACCCCCTACGCCTGAACCTCAACCTGCTTCCTCTGTTAAACCTCAGCCTACACCTACTGAAGAACCCATGAGCGACTCTTTATGGCCAGAGTGGGATTTGCATACAAAGAGGGTTCTAGGACTGGTAAGTTTTATTTTAAATATATCATTGCCATGATTCTATTGTAACAAGTATAGTGCATTGATTTCTATGTTTTATTCATTGTACAAAACACATTTTTTCCTGTTTCTAAGGTTTCACCCGAACGGTCTGACATTGATGATGAACTAATGGAAGTGGAGCTGCCTAAAATTGGCCATGTAAGTTTTTTTTATATCGGCATTGGAATTTTTATTTTGATCATGTTCATAGCTTTGTATTCATGTTTTGTTTATGAATATTTGTGTGCTATAATGGATATAATACATTGTTCTTTCTTTTTATAAAAGGTTTATGGTCCTACCCCGAGTGGACAGCAGGACAAGGCTCCTCAGCCAAATGTTCAGCAGAATCAGCAAGCCCCCACTCCTACCCCCACTGTTGAGATGAATCAGCCCCAGCCTCCTCAGCCAAGTGTTCAGCAACCCCCGGCTCATACCTCCGGCGTGGGGCAAAACCAGCCTCCCCAGCCAAGTGGTCAGCAGGACCCGACTCCTACCTTAAGCACTGACCAGCCCTCAAATGTGAATGAAAAGGTGGACAACAATACTGATGTGCGTAACCCATTCCTTGTGTACTGCCATGTATATTTACTCCAATATGTACCTACATGTAATACATAAGTACCATTTCACTAATAGTTTTTTGTGTGTCTTGCAGGTGAGAAGGAAGTTACCACCCAAAAAGCGGCACAGAGGTCTCGAAGACGTTTATCCCGGTAAGAGGCTTCCCTTCAAAAAGAGACGTCTTGGCTTTGTGGTAAATATATATTTTTTCACTTACGAAAAAACCCACAGAGTAAAAAAACAACAAAAAAAAAACAACACAAACTCTATAGTTTCAATGTGTGTATGAATGAATATGACATAGAGACAATTTATATTTTCAGGAACAACCATTGACACAAGGTCCCCCACCACAGAGTCCACAGCAAGGTCCCAGCGACCCTCAATCACCTGTTTCAACTCAGTTGGGTTCAACAGACTTCCTGCGACCAGACTTGCCTCAACCCTCTGGACGTGTTGTAGACCAGATCGAGGACCTGTTTGTTGGGGATGACGACTCCAGCTTTGAGGAGGAAACACCTCGGGTAAGTGTAATTGTATTTCTGATTTGTATACATTTTTTTTATATGTATAAGTTACAAATTATTATAAATGTATTTTGTTACATGACTAGTATGTTGTTATTATGCAGGGGCTTTCCAGACCAGGGCGATCCAAAGGGAAAGGGACGGGGAAGAGGAGTCGAGGTCGATCCCCTCCACCTGATCGCTACGTGAGTGGTGCAAACAGACCGGGTCGACAGCGGGAGAGGAACAATGATAGACGTAGAAGGGACTCGCCACCCGTTGCGCATGACCGTATGCCGGTGTCTCCACCGTCATCACCCCCATCATCACCGGAAGAAGAAGTACCATATAAAATCATTAAACGTAATACAAAAACATTCAGTAAGGGGGCTACGGACACCACCTATACTTTACAGCTTAATCCAAATTTGGTGGGTAGAAACATTCAAGATTTATACGGGGATTTATCTAACATGTTTGGGGAAATAATTAGAGACGTAGGGTCTAGTGTCCCTCCAGAAGATCTGGGGAGGATAGTCATCCGCCATCCTGATTTACAGTCATCTATTGTCGTGTCATTGCGTCCCATTCAAGAGCTCACAGTGGAAGCTATTATGAAAGAAATAGAGAAAGTTTTGACCAGTCATGAGGAACTTAGATGGCATAAAGACATTACTATTGATTTTGGTATTTTTAGACTACCCCGGGGTGCTGCTCCTAGATCTCATATCACTAGCGTAGATGAAGCCCTGAGGAAAAAGAATTGTTTTGTAAGAATCAGAAATGATGATAAGGCATGTATGGCCCGTGCCATTGCAGTGAGTTGGGCTAAAGCCAACATTGTTGAGCTTGAGGAATGGCGCGCATTGACACAACACATGGTGGATGACGATTTGATTTCAAAAATATTAGCCGTACGTAAGGTACCCCTATGGGTTTATGAGTGTCTCAAAACCAATAGAAAACATATACAAGATGATTTAGCATACAACTTGTGTGTCATAGCAGATGTTAATTATAATGTAGCGTCCTCTCTCCTAGACATACCCAAGTTTGAAGCGGCATTTGATATAGGTATCTATGTGGCATCCAACTCTGTTGGAAACAAATTGTTAAGGGTCCCTCATGTAGAGGAGGGGGTAGAGCCCAAGCAAGCGGTGTATATTTACTACAGAACCTTTGATGAGGGTAATGATGATGATGAAGTGGGTCATTTTCATGCCATAGTGACAATTACCGGGTTTTTCAGTTCGAACAAATTTTGTAATGGTTGCCATAAGCCCTACAATGATGTGCAAACACATAATTGCCCCTTTGTTTGTAGAGTCTGCACTTTTGCTGGATGTGAGAAGACAGACACAAGTGTATCATGCAAGTCTTGTCACATGGTATGCAAAAGTGTAGAATGTTTCAACAGACATAAGAAGGCAAAGAAGGGGAAAAAATCACAATGTGAAAAGTGGTGGCGATGCACACAGTGCAAAAAGGTTCTGAAGGTTTCAAAATTTGATCCAAAAGGGCACAAGTGTGACGAGCGATTTTGCGAGACTTGTGAGTCTATGGTGAAAAAGGACCACCTTTGTCATCATCGTGCCCACCAATGGAAGGATACTAGCAAATACAAAATGATGTTTTTTGATTTTGAATGTCGCCAGGAAGACTTGTATGAATGTAACAAAGGTTACACATTTAAACCTGACAAACGCTGTGCCAAGTGTCGTGATGAAGGTGTCCAATGCTCAGCTTGTCGGCGCTGTTGTAACTGCGGAAATTCTACATGCGGGCGTTCACAACACCAACCTAACTTTGTGGCCATTCAAAAGGTTTGCCATTTGTGTGAGAAATCCCCCCTCACCGAACTTTGTCAAAATTGCGGGGAGCGTGAAAAAATATTTTCTGGGGATGATACCAAGACTCAGTTTTGCAGATATGTTTTAAGTAGGCAAAACAAAGGCTACACAGTGATTGCACATAATTTTTCCGGCTATGACTCTATGCCAATTCTAAATTACATGGTAAACGAGGGACTTCATCCGAATGACATCATTTACAATGGTTCCAAAATCATGTACATGGCCGTCAAAAAGTTAGACATGCGTTTTATAGATTCTCTAAATTTCTTACCCATGTCTCTAGCCTCCCTTCCCAAGGCATTTGGTCTCACTGAACTTAAGAAAGGGTTCTTCCCACACTACTTTAATATAAAGAAAAATGAAGAGTATGTGGGTCCTTATCCTCCCAAAGAGTGTTACGGTATGGACCAAATGTCTTCGGCAGGACGAGAGGCTTTCATAGAGTGGCATGACAAGCAGTCTGGTATATTTGATTTCCAAAAAGAAATCAAAGAATACTGCATTTCAGATGTGACTATTCTAAGGGAGGCCTGTATGCTGTTTAGGCAACTCATGATTGATGTTACAACCACTAAGAAAAATGATGGTGAAGAAGGCCCTGATGGTTCCATTGACCCGTTTAAACATGTTACCATAGCCAGTGTGTGTATGGACATTTTCAAGACAAAGTTTTTGGCAGAGTCATATAATGTTACCCTCAAACACAAACTAACAGAAGACACTGTGGAAACCACTGGTGTCTGCAAGGATAATCAGTGGACCTTCCCAGATACTGTTAACTTTGATGTTGACTATGAAGTAGTGTCGAAACAGTTTAAGTCTTCTGCCATTGCACAGGTGCCTCCACACTCTTACACAGCAGATCAATACAGCCAAGCATCCATTTGCTGGTTGAAGTGGTTGGAGGCATCTGAAGGTATTGAAATTCAGCATGCTCTGAATGGTGGGGAGTATAAGATACCAAATTCCAAATACAAGGCAGATGGATTTGTGCCTGCCACACCACGCCGTAAGGCTGTGGTTTATGAATTCAATGGTTGTCTCTGGCATGGATGTCAAAAGTGCTTTTCTAATAGTAGAAATCCTTTCACCAAACAAAGTAGTGCTGAACTTCATGCCTTAACAATAAAAAAGGAAACGTTTCTTAAAGCGGCAGGTTTCCGCGTAGTGTCCATATGGGAGTGTGAGTTTAACAAGCAGTTGCAAAATGACCCTGCAATGGCTCAGTTTGTGCAAAACCTTGAAAAACAACCCCGTTTAAACGTGAGATCCAGTTTTTTTGGGGGCCGGACGGGAGCAGCTTATATGCACATGAAAGCCTGTGATGATGAACAGATTAAATATGTTGATTTTACCTCTCTCTACCCATACGTTAACAAGTATGCAAGGTATCCCATGGGTCATCCAACTGTTATCACTAGCAACTTTAAAGACATTACACAATATTTCGGTGTCATCAAGCTCAAAATCCTTCCGCCCCGCAATTTGTTCCACCCTCTATTACCCTTCTGTTCCAATGGTAAGCCCAAATTTGCACTGTGTAGAACATGTGCTGAACAAGAAAGTCAAGAGACATGTGTTTGTACAGACAGCCAACGTTGTCTTGTGGGGACTTGGTGCACCCCAGAGCTCATCAAGGCCATAGAGAAGGGTTACAAGGTGCTACAAATCTATGAGGTCTATCATTGGGACGAGACGTGTATGTATGATCCCGTGACTAAAACTGGAGGTCTCTTCACAGAGTATATAAATACATTTTTAAAGATCAAACAAGAAGCCTCTGGTTGGCCTACGTGGTGTAAGTCTGAAGAAGATCGTCAGACTTACATCAAGAACTACAGGGAACGTGAGGGTATTGCCCTCGACTATGATAAAATAGCTAAAAATCCTGGTTTACGTTCCCTGGCCAAGTTGTGCCTGAACTCGTTCTGGGGAAAGTTTGGTCAAAGACTGGACATGAACCAAACCAAGTTCATTAGCACGGGAGAGTCCAACATTTTCTTTTCCATGCTTACTGATAAGCATATCAACCTAAAAGATTTTTATATAGCAAGTCCTGATGTTTTAGTCTTGCAATACACGGATGCCAAACAAGCTATGGCTCCTGACTGTAGAACTAATATTTTCCTGGCAACATTCACCACTGCATGGGCACGTTTGAAACTTTATGACGTTTTAGATAAACTAGGAGAGAGAGCGTTATACTATGATACAGACAGTGTTATTTATTTGTCCAAACCTGGTTACCCCGACTGTGAGACAAATGTGTACTTGGGATCGTTGACTGACGAGCTCGATGGTGAATACATCACCGAGTTTGTCAGTGGAGGACCCAAGAATTATTCGTATACTACAAACACAGGTAAGCAGGTTTGCAAGGTCAGAGGTTTTACTTTGAATTATAACAACAGTCGAAAAATTAATTTTGATGTTATGAAAGAAATGGTTGTTTCTAAAGATGACGCACAAAATGTAAATATCTTTAACCCCTCAAAGATATGCAGAGATGCTAAAAACCATGTGTTATTTAATCGACCCGAAAACAAGAAATACCAACTCGTCTTCACAAAACGTGTCATACAACCAGATCTCAGTACCTTACCCTATGGGTATTAATTGTTTCTGTGATATTATTTATACCATTGTGCTTATTTATACCAGAGTGCTTTTTATGTTATGCTTTGATTGAAATAAAAACATAATAATGTATTGATTCCTTACATTTTATTTCCTTCTTTGTAATCGTTTCTATAACTATGGGATATATAAAACAAAGTCATAGTACACACAAGGTACTTATTCAGGATATAAAATTTGCACAGAGCGTGATTCATTTATCTCAACCTCTCCTGCAAACTTGGCAAAGAGAATCACTGTACATGCTTCTGGCAACTCCGTGGAGAACGATATATCAATCCTAGTATGTCCCCTTTTCACATTTTTACTGTACTTCTTACAATAATCTTTACAAGTGTCAAATTTATAGAGACAGTAGCCCTTGGAGTAGTCGTCTCTGGTGATGAGAATACCTCTGTCTTCATTGTAGTTTTCACCAATCAGTGACATGTAACCAGACATGTAATCACCATCTGTGTAGTTTGGACGTATGGGTGCTGTGGGTGTAGAGTGTCCATTGACATAGAAAGCAATGGAACTACAGTCAAATGTCTTGAACTCTAGGGGGTTACGTTTATAGCTCCCCATATACGCTTCTGAGGCCACAAGACCCACAAGTAGCTGTGAGGGCACAAATCCTTGGTATGGATCTTCTATGCTACAACTGAACCTTCCCTTAGCAATGCCAAAGGCTTTTACATCAGACCTATCATAGTAATAACTGACCGGTGCACTCTTCAGAGCATTGGCATGACCCACCATCACATCTGGCATCAATTCCACCATGTTGACTTTCAATATGGCCTCCACAATCTCCAGTTTATAGTCTGCTGCTGGATTTGAACTCATGAGTACAAATTGGTTGCTTGAAGGCCATAGCTTGAAACCTACTTCCACTCCAGGTAGTAAATACCGTTCCTGATTCTCCATGATGTCAATGTACAGAGGTCCCTCTAAGGTTACTACTTTGCTTTCCTCTGTGTACATTGCTCGTAGTATCAATCCGGTATTGTTTCCATCTATGGGGTCATTGCTAGAGGGGTTACCCTTGTCTTTGTAAAACAATTGAGTTTGTAGCTTTGAGTCCCCCGCTGCATTTCCAAAGTTGAGTAGTGTTTGCATGTACGCCTTGTACGGATATTTTGTGGAAATGCGAGGGCTAATAATCTGTTGTTGAAGACTCACATCAACCTGCTTGAACATAGACTGCAATAGCAGATTGACAGGTCCTACTTTGGCACCTGCAGGTGTCGGTTTACCATCGCCGGGGTCTGACTTGGGAATTTTTTGTCCATTTCCTTGCACTATACGTACTTGAACACGTAATCTTGTCCTAGCCAAGTCAACATATCTTGTACTACTACCAGACACAACAAAATCGACTGTAGCTCCTTCTGTCAACTGCCCTGTAGGTCGGTGTTCTACCCACTCTGTACTTTTTACAATCTCCTTTTCCTTAGGCTTGCTGAATAAAGCTACACTCTGACTATGACTTTGCATGGTAAATGTTTTTATAACCAGCAAGTTTACTTGGTTTCTTAGCTTGGTTTTTCTTCACCTTTGTGGCAGAGGAATTCTTCTTCTTCTGTGATGTAGTCTTTTTCACAGTCTTCTTCTGTACAGTAAAGCCAGAGGTTTTCTTTTTGGCAGTCGTCTTGGTGGTTTGACGTCTCACTGACGTCTGAACCTTCTTCTTTCCTGTAGCTGCTTTTATACCAATTTTTGCTGTCTTGTGATTGGCTGGATTTACTTTCCTTCTCTTAGGTGCAAGACCAACAGAATCTGTGCATTTTCTCTTCATTTTTTCATCCTTAGCTTGTTCTACACCTTGCTGTGTGGGTGTGACTAGCTTGAGAGAAGGTGTTTTGCTGGGTTGAGACTTACAAGAAGTACTACCTTGTATTGTCCAACGTCCATCAGCATCAGGTTTGATCTTGCCTGCAGCCATATCTAAAAAGTGTCTTGTCATTGTATCACTCATTTTTATCCCTTTTTGATCAACTGTAGTGTACAAGTCAAAGCTCCACTTGCAAATGAAGAACTTCTAAACTGATCGTCTTTTATATACACTGTAATGCTGGAAATGACCGATCGTGTCACTTTAAAACTCACTGATGAATCATAGCTCTCAGTGATATGTACGTCTTTGTACTTTGGAATGTATTGTAATATAGGCAGCTTCCTGTCCAGCACAAAACTCTGCTCTACAAGATCACAATATACATATAGTGCCTGAGGAAAAGTCAGTTCACATGTGAGACTACGCAAAGTGCAGACCCATTCACTGTCGTCCAAATGAATTGTCTCTGGTAAATGAACTGTAAAATGATGCTGTGCATTACTTGGGTAATAATCCAGGGAGTCTGTGCTCTTTACAAAGATGAAATACTCGGAACTCATATTTCCCTAATTTGATCCTCGTATTCCCAAGTGTTAAATTTTGCAGGCCAGTATTTCCACTTGACCAAAACCTGATTTCTTCCACGTACACGGCGTCTCTTTACAATTTTCTCTACCTTAAAAATGGTGCGGTCTGATACATCAACTTTTTGAAGTTCTTGTGTATAAAAAGTACCATTAACAGACTCTCCATACCAATCCTTCAACTTGTAAACTGGTATTGTGTCTCGTCTTCTAACACTTGCAATTTCAAAGACTTCACCTGACCACTTTTGAGAATACTCTCGGTCAAATGGCTGCTTGGTGAATGATATCCTCATTTTGTCACCCACTTTAAACTTAATTTCTTGTCGGGGGTGTCCGCTGTCATTTTTAGGTTTACGTCTCCGTTGATATTCATCTAATCTTACTTCAGATTCATTCTGTTTAGTGACAGTAGCTGGAGGACGTCCTATACTGCTATGCACTGTGTTGTTGTAACTTTTTACTAAATCTTGCAGGACATCAATGTAACGCAAATTATTTTTCTGAACCAAGTAGCGAAATAACTTGGATTTCAAAGTCTGTAAACCCCTCTCAGCAAAAACAGCGTGATGGGAAGCAGCAATAAGGTGAACATTGTACTCACTCAACTTGTCTCGTACAGTTTTATTATGGAACTCTTTTCCAAGGTCAGTTCGCAGTCTTTTGGGAATGCGACCCTCTGCGAGTATAGAGTCAAGGGCACTGGCAACTTCTTTGGCAAATTTAGTTTTCAAAGGTCGCACCCACATGTAACGGCTAAAGGCATCAATGGTAAGGAGTATGTATTTGTAACCATCATTGTCTTTGTGAAGGTCTATCAAATCTCCGAGGTCTCCATCCCATAAATCATTTAGCCCCTCGACTGTAGTCCTATTACGAGGGAAGCGTCTTCTGGCGACTCTGTTTAAAGTGTAAGTGTCTTCCTTTCTGAGGTAGTCTACTGCTTCCTCCTTCTTGACAGGTTCCCCAGCTACTTTAGCACTTTGATAAAGTTTTTCAGGACCTTGAAAACTCCCAGGTGCTGAAGGATCTGTGTATCTGCGTTTTAACCTATTCTCCATTTAGAGACTAATCCACTTGAGCTTAGGTTTTTTCTTTGTCCTCCTTGGTACCTCAATGTAAAACTCCTTCTCTTTGGTTTTCTCCGGGGGTGGTTGGGCTGGTTCTGAAGGAGCAGGTGGTGTTGTTTGTTGTACAGGTTCAGAAACAAGTTCCTTTTTAGCTTGTGGTGTGGTTTGAAGTGTACTGGAATCTGTCTTGTCAGTAGTGTGACAGTTGTTTAGTTGTAAACTCTTGTATTTCTCAACTGGAACCAAGACCATCTTATGAACACTTGTCATTGTAGTAAGCTCTTTAGGACTGGTTTTGCTGCACTTAATACAGATTGGAGTACAGCTGGATGTCTTTGAAGAAACAGCTTTCTCTTCTTCAAATTGTTACTTGAGTCACTAAGGAATTCTAGTTTCTCGGCAAACTTCTTCAACTTTTCCTTATGGGAGCTACTAATAGGAATAACTCTGTATAGTATGTTTATGGCTATTTCACACAAAACTTTCACCTGGTCGTCAGTCAGTGTAGTAAGTACGGCTTTGAACTGTTTGGGTGAATTTACATACAGTAAAAAGTTGATCAGCGGTAGGTTAGCTTTCACCTGTTTACTCATGGTGTGTTAAAGTCTGAATGAGATTTCCTATGCCCCGCATGGGTATTTATACTCTTGGGACATAAACAATGCAATCCTCACCAGGGAATATCTGGGTTCTCAACCTGTACTTTGGATTAGCTTGAGGTGAACTGTCTATCACTAAATAACCATAGGGTACTTTAGTTGCATCTTCATATGATTCCTTTAAAATGCTGCCGCGTCCTGGATACATTTGCTTTGCAAGATGAGTGATCTGTGAGGCATCTCTTAGGTTTTTGAACAATACCAAATACCATGTATTAAGAGCTATAGTCCTAGCATTTTTCCCTGACTGATACAGGTTCTGTGTCAGGTAAATTACACTGAAGGATTTATGATGACAACCCTGAGTCAGTAACAGCTCCATGTCAGGACTTTTCACCATTTGATCTATCAAATCATCTATGATTATCAAGTTGTGTTTTCCGTTTGCACATATTTCATCTATCGTTTCGCGAGTAGGCAACCCCTCATGCATTATAATGTTGGGCACATCCCTCTCCATATCATTAAATAGTGACTGCCAAACACCATAACAATATATGACTGTGTGTGGAGGATCCTTGTCAAACATACCTTTCAGATTCTTCAGAAACTTAAATGTCCAATATGTTTTTCCACTACCCGTACAACCCACAACACATATACTAGACTGTGGTTTAAAAGGTAGTAATGACTGTGTATTCCACCATGCTCCTTCTTTACTTGATTCCATCCTGACTGTAAATGAATCTACTCAGAGAAAACATAACACATATATATACATTTTATAAATTTATTACAACCAATCAAATCACATCATCAGAGTTTACAGTTTGTCAAGTGTACGGAATTCATGGAAAAATTCATTGGGGCCAATATTATTCAATACAATGTGTGGCTTTACACCTTTGAGGAAATCTACAAGTAGCCTGTATGAAATTTTAACATCTGTAAACGGCACATAGATTTGTATGGCTTCTATCGCCATCTGAAGTCTTGGAGTCGAGATTCTAAGGTGACAGGCACGTGCATGCAAATCAACTAAATGTTCGATTGTATCGAGACACCCATCTTGCATATGATCCACCTGGCTATCACAACCATTCAGGCACCCGTAATAATGCTGCTTGATTCTCGCTTGAAAATCGTTATACAATAGGTACCTATACACCATCCACATCAGAAACCCAGCAGACGGATGCTCTACCCTTACCCTCTTCAACTTCAATTTCAATTCCCCCTCATTACCAGTGGTATCAGGAGTCTGATTTTCAGCATCATCAATACAAGCGTCACGACATAAATATTTCACATGAGACTCTTTCACAACGTCTCCCTTAGCATCAATATACTTCCATTTGTAAGCAGTGTGTATAGGTGTTGGAGATACTTTCTGCCTCTTGGGGGAAGGGTCCTCATCATCTTCAGACTCAGAGTCCAACGAGCGACCTCTAGCAATGGTTAAACGACCCTCAGGAGCAACGTCCTCTGGATGGTCCTCGTCCTGCAGTATGTCCATCAGGATACTATACTCCAACTTGGTGATGTTGATTGACTCAGCCCTGCAATACAAAATGCATTGCATGAATATTTTGCACAATAACCCATAATACTTTGTGTTCAATACTTCCGCCACACGATACAAATAACTACTGGTACACAGAACAAAATATATTTTCTACAACAGCAACCACTGCTACAATTAATACAGTACATGAACTTACCAGGAAGGTTTGCCGGATTCATCCATCTTGATGTAACACACATAGAGTCCTCCCTTGAACTTGCTGCCAGTCACACGCCATCCTGAATTTTCAAAAAAGGGTGTCTCGTCTTCAACATCCAAGTAGGATGCATATCCACTGCTCTCCTTTACAATGTGCTTTGGTACATACACAGTCTTTTTCATGCCCAACATTTTGTCACGGACAAACTTGATCACTTTGGAGTTGATCTCACAACACAGCGTATGTGTCAGTTGCCTTTCCAAGATGAGAGACATCGTGATGACTATAAAGTCTGGTAGTAATAGTAGTATTCCCGGTAATGTCCACAACACAACTGCTATAATTCCCTCCACCGCCTATGCAACTTATATACAGAGTTATCAAAAGGTCATGTGACAGGTAGTGGTCACATGGTCATATGACGTGGTCATGTGACATACATATCAACGGTAGTGATCACATGATCACATGGTCATGTGACAGTCATGGTCATATGATAATCAATGAGGTTATCTAGAAGTCCGTCAATTGACGGGTGTAAATGAAACCTAAATCAAAAAGGCTCTTCACAGTGTTCACAGCCTGTAGTAAATAATCGCTATGCATGCATACAGGGTTAACGTCCATACTTGCAAGATGGTGAAAAAAACTGGAATGAAAGCAGCACTCTCCTTTGATTCGCATCCTCAACTCCAACTTCAACAGATGTATATGCAGTGCTAACAAAAGTGTCTCCAAATCAGGATGTAAAACAGCATCCACATACACATGCTTTTTTGGTTTTGAACACTTTGATAAGCATGATGGAGCATTCAAAGCATGCTCTACATTGTTCCGTCCATACAATACTGTGTGGTGAGTAGTATCCTTATTGCCTTCTTCTTCTACAGAAACAGGGATCCTCTGAATCCTTTGGCCTCTCAATATAAAGCAAGTGTTCTGGTATTCCTCAATTGTAAAGTTCATAGAAAGTTCATCAATCCTTTTGCCCTCTCCAGTAACCTTTGAGAAGCAAACAAATAGCTTGTGACCAAGTCTAAATGCAGACACACACCAATCGTCCTTCCTAAATAGAAAATGTTTTCTATCCACATTAATTTCACCTATGTCTGCCAATACATATCGACACAGGTTCCAAATGTATAAAGGAATGTAAACAGTCCTAGGCAAATCTCCATAGCTTAATGCATATCTCACACCACGTCGTGTAAAATGTAGCATACCATCATGCACGTCAAACAATAAGGTAGAGGTAATTTCATTCATCTTGAGTGACACAAATCCGCTCACTGTCTCCCCTACAGGTGTACTGACCACCAACACTTCTGACCACTCACCCATATTGCACCATGACCTAAATTACGTCATAACCTACTCTCACTGATATCTATTAATCTCCTGTCTGGAACTGATAATCCAGTCTATGACTGATATGAAGATAACCCTGTCTGCACTGATAACAAACCAAAACAATGACCCCCCCCCACCCCCCACGTGACCATCAGGGGTCAAAGGTCCCTCTCTATAGTATTACTTCCCTCAAGGTGCAGCAGACTATCTATCTTGGTGTTTGATTGGTGTCCAAATGGATTGCCATTTACTATGCATCTGTAATACGACAATTATCACAGAACTGTTTGTTATTAATGACTTTGGATAGCTCAAGAGTCAATCATACTGTCTCATATTCAGAGCTGTTGTCCGACGATAAAACGACTTGTGTCGCCCATTCCTGACAAAAAAATCAAACCTGTTAGAAGGTCGGGAATGGACGACAAAGGTGGTTTTATTGTCGGGAGGTTTTGTCAGTAACAATTATATCACCCTGTGGACACAAGGCTTAAGATAACATTTAAATGTACCCTAATGCCAGTGTGGACACAACGTTAATATGCACACTCATAAGGTAGCCAAGGGTTTTGAGTGGAGCTCCACACAGCTTTTGGCCAAATGGCCATCCGGGTAGACAACATGTTTTATTGTGGAGTCTATGCTTTGCCATGTGTGCCATATATATAAGCAAACCACAGTCACTGACGCTGGCAGAGGAGTAAAACCATAGTCCTTACAAAAGCTGTAGTACTTATTCCACCTTGACGAGTAGGCCTTTTTGGTGTTTGGTGCCCATGCCTGTTCTCTTATGTCTAACCATTCCTCCCAAAGTATGTGTAATCCTGGAACAGCAATCAGAGAAGCCTGGTAAGACTTGAGAACATATTGTCATGCAGTCAGGATTGTTCAGATGCGACAGAGTCAGCCACAATATTACTGACTCCTGGGATCCAGTTGGCCTGCAAATAAATGTTATAGAATGAGCATGACCAAAATAATTCTCTCGCCCACGCCATCGCGGCATTTTGACTTCTGCCTGACCTTAATACTGCTAAAACCTGTCTGTAGTAATGTACACAATGGAGTCTCTCCACAGTTCTCCCCATCTCACCGCAGCCACAAGTACCGGCCACAGTTCCTGCTCATTTATATGGTCATCATATGACTGTGTGGGAGGTCTATGGTCATAAGGACACCTGTCACCGGTGCTGTCCCAACTGCCCCAAGTATAATCCTGCTCCCAGTGTCCTCCAAAACCGTACTTAGAGGCATCAGAGCAGAAGTTCCAATTTTTACTGGTATGGTGAAGAATCCTTGCCTTTCCATTAAACCAACACAAAGCATAGAACAGAGCCATAAAGACCTGTATGAGAGTTAACTATAGAGCCATAAAGATTTGTATGAGAGTTAATTATAGGTCTAATACATATAAACTCCACAAAGAGGCTGGTATCAATCTATTAAAGGACAGAAGAAGGTCGCATGTGTTGATAGAGGGACACAAAAGGTCTAAAGATAATAATTATATTAGACAAACTGTTGTCAAGTTAAGACATAATAAAGGTTTTCTTCTAAAGAATCATATCCCTAAATATGAAATGTATAAAAGAAATGTACATTATAATGTATCGGTTTGTTGGAATTCTCTGACATTCCAGAAAAGAAATATCAGGGAATTACATACCTTTAAATCTCTTTTAAAGAGAGAGCTAAAGGAAATGCTTCCTACAATGAAAGATGTAACAAATTCCCGTCTACCATAAGACTTCGCCATTTAGCCTTGTTCTAACTGCTCATAATATTATTTCTCCATATCTATACGAATAGTAATTTTCATCTCACTCTTTTACATTTCATAACCTCTTTGAGTATCAAAAGTTTATCTTTAGCTAATGCTAAACACTCTAAAAAAATTTAAATTTCTTCTGCGTGTTTTTGTCCTGTTTCATTTATGTACTCGGTTACATTTTATGTAAATCAAAAATATTAAATTTTATACATATGGTAAAGAAATGCTTACAATGATTTTTTTAACTTTACATATCACGTTTTAACATCAATAATTGTCTTAATATTGGGTGGCCAACTAAAACGAATTTATTAAGTGGCAGCCCTTTTTGTCTCTTCATTACATTTTATATTATATTGTAATACAAATTTACATTGTTAAAAAATGAAATTATTGTATTCTAAATGTTTTCTTAATTATTGCATCCTAATGCACTTGGCTACAACGATATCTGTACATATTTATTGAGACAAACAAATTGTTATTGAATTGTATTGAATTGAACACATAAAGGTTTTCCACCAGTCTAATTTTACCAGGTCAGTAAGAGTCACCATATCTTGTCCCTCAGTGTCAGAGAGAAAATTATACACGCGCCTGGCATAGGTTCGTCCCCCATGTACCACTGTGGCACAATGTGCCAATAACCCAGCAAGCTTCTCAAAGTCTTTTCTTTTGCAAGATAGCATTGATTTCAGTATTTGCTCCAGATAACTTGTCATCATCCACTGATAATGTCATGTCATCAGTGTCTATCCAGATTCCCAGCTGTTTTACAAGTGTAGATGGGGGATCCTGTTTTTTTTTTCGATGCAACCTCGAATCCCAGTCCTCCTAGACATGAACATAAATTGTCCTGGGAACTTTTACAAGCAAGCTCAGATTTTTCTTTGACCAAAAAATCATCCAAACATAGGCGTAAATCTTCATACATTTCATTTCCCTCACCTTTGCCCATATCCCAGGAAAACCCTGAAATTTTCGGTGACTAGGAGTCACACACACACACTTTGGTATGCTGAGTAGTAATACATACAACAGTGACCTCTAGGTGTGTCAGTATATACCAACATTTCCTGCTGCGTGAAATATTGTCCACATATAAATGTTAAAACTCTTTATCTCCAAAATATGCCTAGGACCCCAATATTTCTAACATTTGGATTGTGATGGGAATATGGCGAAAATCTGACCACTTCAGGATATGGGCTTCACATACAAACCCTTCCCAGTCACTAAATGTACCTATGGGTCACCAAATGTACCTATGGGCCACTAAAATGTACATTTTCTTTTACAAACATATGTGGGATAAAGGGATAAATGCTCGATATTTGTTGGTCTCCATGGACTTTCTTTTCAATTTTTTCCCCCTGAATGTTGAAAAATCCCAGCCACCAAAGGTAAAAAAAAAGTGAAAATGCCCCCCCCCGCAAAAAAAAAAAAAAAAACAGTGGCAAATATGTAATCCAAGTTATTATAATTAAGTAGCCTAATGTAACCCTCCCCCCCCCTTTTGTATCAATACTGGAGACCAGGTAGGCTATGAGAGAGGTCCTGTGCGAAGGCCATGACTGCTCTTTGATACCTTTCACCCTTTGGCGGCAGGACAGCCCTGATACACAGCCTAACATCCCTTTGATGTTCCTCACCCTTACTGCCACCAACAGGGGCTCTGTGGCAGGCAGAGAAGTCCTGATACACGGCCTAACACCCCTGTGATGTTCCTCACCCTTACTGCCACCCACAGGGGCTCTGTGGTGGGCAGAGAAGTCCTGATACACGGCCTAACACCCCTGTGATGTTCCTCACCCTTACTGCCGCCCACAGGGTCTCTGTGGTGGGCAGAGAAGTCCTGATACACGGCCTAACATCCCTTTGATGTTCCTCACCCTTACTGCCACCCACAGGTGCTCTGTGGTGGGCAGAGAAGTCCTGATACACGGCCTAAAGCCTCTCACCAGGCTCCCTTATGATCCATAACAAGTTTTGGACTGACCACATTAGAGAGAGTAAAAGTGACTTTTAACTAGAAATTAGTGACCACAAGGAGAGGTGACCACATTAGAGAGGTGACCACATTACGGAGAGTTCCTTATAATAGAACAAAGAGGAAAATAATTTGGTTCTTTCCAAAAGTGACCACATTGGCGAGGTGACCACATTAGAGAGGTGACCATAAGTAGAGAGTTGACTGTATATACATTAATGGTTAATAAGTCAATAACCAATTACAAACAAATAGGTGATATTATTCCTATAATCATCGGTTCCAGAAGCATATTGTATAATTTCATGACCATATTTCAATATAAAATTCAGAAAATCCAAACCATAGAAATCTATGGTGATTGTAGCAGTTGGTAAATTGAGATTTAAATACGGCAGTGTATCGATCGCTACAAGGTCAATTACACAACTATGAAGAAATTCAAGCCTAATCATATTAATTGTGAATTCCTTTAGATCATGCCCTGGAACTTTAGATTGCACATGAACTTCAGTGCCTGTGGCCAAAATTTCGAAATATGACGCCAAATTAGAATTTAAACATGTCTATCATACACAGTCTTCATCTGGATTATTTAATTTATGGAAAGAAGCTGTAATATTGCTGATGGCATTTGCCATATGGAGTCGGAATTCTGAATAATCCATGATTGGTTTTTAAGTCATTCAATTTTGACACACAAATATAAACCCAGAACTTAATATAAGTTATTAAATCCTAAGGTGTTCATTGTCATTGACACAGTCTTCAATGTCTGAAAAATACATTCTAATCTCATGTTCATGTTCTATAGCTAATCCTAGAAACACAGAACCATGGTGATCAATCATATTAACAGCTGTAGGTTGATCAAAGTCAAAATAAGGCAATGTGTCAACTGAAACTAAGTCTATCCAGCTGATCGAACGCAGTCATATTGATACTATAAAGTGTACCTTTATGTCCTGGTTCTTCTTCTAGCACTACTACTTATGAATCTGACACAGTAACTGTGAAATGACTATTAGTGTTATTGTTTAGTTGTGTGTATTTGATTATCATGTTATCTGAATCAATCATTCTCTGTACATTCAGTGAACTATCGATGAGAGAATTTGCAATATTCTGTCAGAGATCTGAGAAATCCATCACTTGGAGATCAGGGTCACCTACCATGTTATAGAAGTACTAATATCAATCATTTAAAACTAGATTACACTTAACAATACACAGAATTGAGTTCACAAATGAGGTATCTAGCTGTTCAGCTCAAAATATTTTGAAAATTTGTTGAATGTATAAAAACTAACTGCTTAATAAGCTAGTGTACTCATCCACTCTTACAATGGCTAATTTATGGGTCAGGGTATTCTAATGGACATACAATGTGTCTGAGTACATCGTGTCCATATTTAAATATAAAGTGAACAAATAGTTCACTAAACTTATGTACTAAGTCTTCGAAAGACTCTAAATTATATATATACATATATTTTTGGTTGTCCTAACAGCTATAAGTTTCCTTTAGAAAAATGTGAACGTTTTTGAAATACTCATTTAGACCAGTGCCACGACACAAAACTTGGACTTTGTGTTTAGAGGCCCAAACAGTGACGTTATTGTTTATGTCATAAACCTTATTGTAATATTTGACATCCCATTCAAAACTTTTCAGGAACGTTACTTTACTTTACTTCTCAAAAGAAAAATTTAAAGATTTTTAAAATTCCTGTGATTGAAAAGCATTTTTTGATATCAATGATAATCCTGACTTATAATAAGAAATGTTTCTAATTCCTATCAATCAGTACCTAGATAAATTCCATCCGTATGTTGAACGACAAATTAAAAGAACTCGAAAATCTTGGATTGATGATGAGGTAATGTATTTGGTTTTTGAAAGGGAGGGATGGTTAAGGTTATATAGTGCCAATAAGGGTGCAGCTGAGAAACAGGCTATCAAAGACTGTAGAAGGAAGATAAGAAAAAAGATTAAAGCAAATCAAATTGGTGTGTAGGGGCCAGCTCTGGCTGTAAGTCCATGGCGGTAGGCCATCTGCCCCGTTCCGGTTGCACCAGCCCTCAGGGGCTGGTCAGCCGGTATAGGCTGCCCCCCTTGTGTATTATACCGATCCAGATGTAGGTGGTAGGTAGAGAATGTCAGACGGGGAAGTAGCTCAGTAAGAGCTTCCGCCTGCAGGTTGGAGGGTCCCGGGTTTGACTCCCGGTTTCTCCAGGACATTTTCCGCCGACCTCTACACTGGTGGAGAAACTGAGTTGGTCCTGCCCTGCAAGGGGGGACTACGAGAACTCGGTACCTGGGCTGGTGTGACACGAATGACGATTCTATTTGCTAGTGCTGGGAGGAGACTTGGTGGTTGGGCACAACTTAGTACTAGTCCCGGGTATCTGGTACCTATAGGGTACTGAACCCTATATTGAATCTGGTAGGGAGGAGTGTAGGGGCCAGCTCTGCCGTAAGGCCAGCAGCCCCGTTTCTGGAGATCCCAGCCCCCAGGGGCTGGCATCCGGTGGTAGCTCCCCCCTACGTGTGTGTCATACCAATCCAGGTGTAGGTGCCTGGAACGGTATAATACAGATATGCTTCGACCCTGGCAGTACTGTGTACTGGTAGGTCAACTGGGAAGTCAGGAGTGCCTCACACTGCTTGATAAAGCCCAACCGATCTGGTTAGGAGGAATGCTTGGTGCTGGTTGGCCATGGTTGAAGCTGGTTGGGAGGAGTGTAGGGGCCAGCTCTGGCTGTAAGTCCATGGTGGTAGGCCATCTGCCCCGTTCCGGTTGCACCAGCCCTCAGGGGCTGGTCAGCCGGTATAGGCTGCCCCCCTTGTGTATTATACCGATCCAGATGTAGGTGGTAGGTAGAGAATGTCAGACGGGGAAGTAGCTCAGCGGTAGAGCTTCCGCCTGCAGGTTGGAGGGTCCCGGGTTCGACTCCCGGTTTCTCCAGGACATTTTCCGCCGACCTCTACACGTGGAGTAATGCAAGAATTACATGAGTGTCATGGAAATCCTAAGAGATTCTGGAAGCATATTAATGACATGTTTAAGAACAATAATTGCATTATTTATCATGATATGAAGCATCATGTAACAGGGGTTGATATAGCTTCTAGTGAAGCATGTGAGTATGTGAATGAGTACTTTTGTAATATTGGCAAAGAGTTACACATAGCAGCGATTGGCGATGATCAATGTAAATTGATAATGATCTAATTATTGAAGATGTATTTATTAATGGGAATTTCACTGAAACAAATATTAAGGTGAATCAATGGGATATTTATTTTGCTATTAAAGAAATAGACAAAAATAAAACATTGGGCATTGAAGGCATCAGGGGAGACATATTACAATGTGCACTGCTATGTCTGATACATCAGTTTACCCATTTGATTCAGATTAGCTTAGATAAAGGTATTTTTCCGAGAGCCTGGGCTTCTGCCCTGGTAAAGCCACTACCTAAGGATGGTAACTTATCAAAGGTAAAAAATTGGAGGCCTATTTCCCCCTTGCCAATGCCTTCAAAGATTATTGAGAAAATTATGTATTATCACTTAACCCCTTCAACACGATAAAGCAGGATTTGCACACAAATCACATAGAGTAACAAAAATCCAGGGGTGAAAGGGTTAAGTGAAAGTATGAACAGAAATGACACCTTTTGTGATAATCAGTATGGTTATCAAAATGGTACTGGAACAGGTGATGCTACCTTTGATCTTGTTAATGAGCTGTATGCAAATAGAAATAATGGGTTAATAACTGGGGCCTATTTATTGATTTTACTAAAGCTTTTGACAGTGTAATTCACTCAACATTGCTCATTAAACTTAGTAAACTAGGTCTAAGTAAAGCAAATCTAATGTGGTTCAAAAGTTACTTAGAAAATAGACAACAGAGAACAAGTAATGGTAATAAAATATCTAAAGGGCAAGGTATAAAGTATGGTGTACCACAAGGCTCAGTCTTTCGTCTTATATATCGATGATGTGGTAAAAGTGTTGCAATCATGTAAAATTAAATTGTATGCTGATGGTATAGTAATCTATTGTGCTGCTAGAGATACTGTGACCGTTAACAATATGTTGTATGATGATGTCCAGCTTTTCAAATTATGGGTTCTAGAAAACAGATTGACAGTAAAGACCATATTTATGTGGCTATGTAGTGCACATAAATTAAAACATTGTCCTGACTCACAAATAGAATTTAACAGTCCAAACAGTCACCTCTTTTCAGTATCTAGGTGTCCACATAGACAGCAAATTGAGCTTTGATAAACAAATTAAAATCATTAAAAGAAATGTATGTAATAAATTATTTCGTTTTGCCAAGCTTAGAAGATTTTTGACACAAGACCAGAGTGTAAATATATATTGCTGTACAATAAGACCAATTATAGAATAATGTTCCTTCATTTCAACTAGCTGTAATGAGGATGGTTTGAAAGCCTTACAATGCTTACAAAATAGAGCCTTAAGGATTTGTCTAAAATGTAACATTAGAAGATATAGTGTTCAAGAATTACATATGTTGTGTAAAGTATCTCTATTAGAAAAAAGGTTTGACATACTTTTATTGTGTTTGATGTACAAAAAGTCTAAATATATAAGACAAAGACCATCTGCACATAATACAAGGTCACAAAACAAAGTTGTTTTTGAACTGCCAAAGACAATCTCAGGGCATTATAAAAGATCACCTTGGTATAATGCCCTTCCTGAAGACATTCAGAAGGCCACCACTAAAGTCAAATTCAAAGCTGAAGTAATGAAAACAGAAAATTTGAGGCAGAACCTAAAAATTGGTTATAATTAGTAGATGAAGCAGGTATAGTTACCGTGCCGCTTCTAGTCAAGTGTGTTGGATCTTGGTTTTTTTGTTTATTGATTATGTTACTGCCTCGTATATTATATCACATTATAACATGAGTGTTAACTGTTATCCGAATTTCTGACTGCTGTGATACCTCTACCTTGCATTATCTTATTTTCTTATTACTAAATGTATGTGCTTGTATGTTATTTCGACTAGATTACCGGCTCCTGAATTCTCCTAATATTCAATTTTGTACAAATTGACTATTGTCTTGATTTTGTGAAGTTGTTGCTGAAAAAAATCAAATAAAACTTGGTCTGCTCTATAGCATCATTTAAATGAACATAATAGTTCATTGATGCAATGAGCTAGTACAAAATAAAGGTACTTGTATAGTGGCCGACTCAAGTACATGTATTGCTCAAAGACACCTTGGGTCAGTCTTGTCATACCACGAGTCAACCTCTATACAGCGGATTGTTGACTTTTGTACTGAACACTATAAAAGGAATAATTTCAAGTAAAATGATGCTTGACAGAGTATGAATGCAATGTTTTTTTTTTCCAATTTTAGTTAGGTTTAACTCTGTTACTTGGTCAATATCACATTATCACTCATCTATCATTTTGTTGCTGGACAATCATTGGAAACCTATATCTGACTTCAAGAATAATTCACAAACTCTAGTGTCATCTAGAGCTCCTGGAAGGTCCTAGACTTATATTCCAAAAGATGCTTATAGGATATCTTGCCATATAGCACCAGTACAAATAGCTTAGAATCCACTAATATATTCATTAACACATTCATTTTGGGCCCAAAACCAAGCAAAATGGCCGACTCAAGGTACCTGGACGACTCAAGGTCACTCTACCCTAATAACTTGAATGATTCAATAATCACCACTATGCATCTGCAATATGCACTCAGACTGTCATGAAAATTATGAAATGTCAAGTATATGCTATACAAGTATACAGCTATAATTATAAATAGCTGACCAAATGCATTGAACCTTAAATGGTTCAAAATATCAGTCCATAGCATAGTAGCTATATAATCCAATGTCAATGTTCATAACCGATGTTATGAATCGGCGACTTATAAAATCTGTTGGCGACTTTTATAACTCAGCATCTATGCATCCAAAAATGTTAATATATATGTAAATCAATGTGATGCTCGGTCACATGACACAACAGTGCATTAAAGGCAATAAGTGCTACAAAGTCCAAATGTAGGCTTAATATTAGTTCTTGATAAAATAATCATCAACTTGAATGTAGATGATGTATAACTTCACCATGTTGAAGTTAAGAACTATAAATGTCTATATAATATCAAAAATCATAATCTGTGTGTTTCTGGTTAAGTCCATATAATATAGATCAAGAGCTAGGCGCCACCCACCTCTCATAGGGTGGGATGATACTGTCTGAATCCTGATCAATCAGACCATCTATGTCCTCAGAATGAGTGACATGTTCAAAAGCCACGTCAGCGTCACATGGTTCCTGACGTACACGCCTAGAGTGTGCACCTCTGCCACAGCGTCGCCGAATGGCCGACTGGTGGTTAGCCTTACCATGTCTCGTCTTTGGCGGTGCTGGTCCCAGCATTAAGGTTAGAAAGTAAGTAACCAAGCTTTCCACTGCATGGGCCCAGCAGACGGAGTGATCAACTGGATCCGTCGATGAAAAATAGAATTGAACAACATGGATCAGTTTACCATAACAATAATCATACATTGTGAAAACATTGAAAAATAAACCCTCAGGATTTTATATATATGAGATGCTGAATTCATTACATTAAATGGGCTGTCCATATCAATACTTATAATGTACATGTAACTCTACTATTCATAAAAGTACAACATTTATATAATATCAACATCTTATTTACTTGGCAGAACGTTAATTAAGGTAATAATACTCTCTGCATTCATAATAACCACATGTCTTTGAATATTTATATTCAAATTATTTCAAATATTCTATAATATTATCTTGGCAGAAATGAAATAAGCACATGCATACAGATAGAAAGTGATCAACTTAAGTAATACTACAATCTTAACGCTATGTAGATATTGGTAACTTAATACTAAATTTTAATCTAATTAAGCATATGCATTTTATTAAATGATTGCCATGATTAGCACATGTATGTTCAATGAGATTGGAATATGATCAAAATCTGGCATTTTCTTTGATGTAAAATCAAATCTACACAAGTTTGTTATGACGTCATAGTCAGCGTCAAAGAATATAGCTGACAAACATGACGTAGCATTTATATATCTATATATAGCAGGAAACTTACTATATCTAGGTGAGAAAGTGGTTGAGAAATGCGTGTCATTAGATAGCATGTATCTCGCATTATTATGCAATTTAGTGTAACCCAAAACATTAAAACTGTGTGTCATTGTAGGCACTTCAAAGAGTACAACCCTGTAGATGTCAAAATCAAATTTATCTCCAGCCATTGGAACCTCAATTCTGATGCTAATTTTGTTAGCGTGGAGATCGAAATCCTTGACGATTTCTGAATGATAATAATAATTGGCATTTTCATGAGCCAACTTTAAAGTGAAATTTCCAAACAAAATCAATTTCCAATCATCCAGGACGATATGTAGCTTATGAATCGGAATTATCTCATGACTCAGCTTATTATAACTGAGCTGATCTAGGCCATACAGTAGATTCAATAGATACTCACAATACATTTGTGTTTGGATAATTTTCCAAAGACAACGCTCATAGGCCATAAAATGTTGGAATTTTGAATAGATATCCACTGAAAATTGTTTGACACAACTAATGTTATCCTCCTGATAATTAAATACTCTCTCGGTTTCCTCAGTTTGAATTTTGACTAGATTCACCAGTTTATGATGAGAATGGGCAAGTTTCTCGTCATGGCACCTACTTATGAGGATTGTAGATTGGCACAATTGTTCCTAAATAGGACACTACGGAAATTAGGTTTCTACATATCATATGAAAAGGTGCGTTCTCCTAGTCAGGTCCAAACATATCTGGGGATTGAACTGGACTCTAAGCTAATGCAGCTAAGGTTACCTGAAGGCAAGTTGGCAAAATTACATGTGGAGCTAGCCTTTTGGAGGTCGCCACCGGGCGACCAAAAAGCAGCTTCAGAAATTATGTGGAATTTTGGCTCACTGTGCCACCTTGGTCCGCGGCTGCCGCACATTCTCGCACAGAGTCATTGGTATATTGAAATGCTTCACTAAAATCCACAGATATATAACCCTGACACGCAGCTTTCACAAGGACATAGAATGGTGGCAGTGCTTTGCCCAGTGGTTCAATGGTACGATAAAGGTGGTTCAACCACCCCTACGTACTTCGGTGGTAACCTCTGATGCATCGGGTAGCGGTTACAGTGCTTTCTATGGATAGTCGGTCAATGGAACAACGATCTGTACTTGGAGATCGATAGTCACAAGCACTGCCTACCTTCCCCCTTTTGACATTCCATGTGACATAAATGTCAGGGAATTATACCCCATCTATGAAAGCATCAAGCGATGGGGCCACTTGTGGAAGGACCAGACAACACACAGGTGGTGGTGGCACTGAATTCGGGCAGGGTAGCAAATGATCATAGTATGGCCATACTCAGGAAAATATTCTGGCAATCAGTGCTCTATAACTGTCATCTCGTAGGAATAAACCTTCCTGGGAAGGAAAATGTAGTGGCTGACGCAATATCCAGACTCACCTCTGAGTCTGACCTCCTGGTGTTCTTATGTTGTAGGGGCACTGGAGAAGTGCAGGCATTTAGACCTAAAAATGGTGGAGTTGAGGTCTCAGGCATGGTCAGTTAACACTTGGAAGACAAGACACTTGGAAGTAACAATCTAATGTGCAGATACATCACCAATCTTTGTGGTTCTGTCAAGTACAAGACTATTCAGAATTATGTCAGCTGAGTGTTGTCACTTTGGACATGATGTCCATAATATCAGACAAGATTTTGGTTTCATCACTCCCATAGCTGGTATTAGACGAGTGCTCGGACACCCTACCCCAGTGAGGCCTTCTTTTACGCTTTCTGACCTTCTGAAGATGTATTCCTTTGTGAACATGGACTCCCCTTCTGAGCGAGCAATTTGGGCATGCATTGCCCTCAGACTGTCCTACCAACCCTACAGGTCATTACTTGCGAAGGGGCGCCTTACAATTCAGTTCATGGGGATTACAACTTAGTATCTCATCTTCCAAGACAATCCAGTATGGTCAGAAAGTGTTCAAAGTCACCCTAGCACTGAACTCACCGCTATGCGCAGCTTCACTGATATGGAACCATCTTAAAGACTTTCCATCTTCTGATCCCATGTCTCCAGCCTTCATGATCATGAAGGGGATCAAAGTGGTACTGTTGTCATACTCTGTCCTGCTGGCGTTTCTCAAACGCCTTATGAAATCAGCTGGTCTCACTCCGGATCGAGCCGGGATGCATTCACTACGCAGATCGGGAGCAATCTACATGTATAACTTAGGGCTGACGATTGAAGACATTCCTCAGGCTGGGGACTGGGCCAGTATGGCCGCCCTCGTATACCTTACGAAACCCTTCCAGTCGCGAGTGAACACTGACTTAATTGTATCAAAGGGTCTCAGGTGTGGATGGGAAGTTTAAATTTGTGGTGTGTTTGCGGTTTCTCTATATCAAATATATGTCCATACAGCTATGATTATAAATAGCTGACCAAATGCATGTGTAGAACCTTAAATGTTTTAAAAGTATCAGTCCATAGCATATAAAACCCAATGTCAATGTTCTTAACCGATATTATAAATCGGTAATTTATAAAATCTGTCATTGACTTGTCTAACTCAGTGTCCAACGTCTTATAGAATGTCACTAGACCACTTGACTAAGCACTTGGCACCACCCACAGTTCATAGGGTGATGTTTCTATCGCCCAATCCCGATCACTGAGGCACTGTTAGTCCTCCTGTGTGCATGTGAACTCCTGCTGTAATAACTGCACAAAAATTTGCAAAATCCATCACTAAGTGTGACCGTAGGAAATGAAGCGCCTTACTGGAATGCAACCAGGGCGGCTGAAGCCAACATGATCACTGCTGCCGTACCAGGTAGCTGACAGAATACTAAATCACAGACTGACAGTGGTCGGTTGCAATTGCAAGTCGGTGACTCAGCCTAAAAAATGGACTTGAATAGCTGTGGAATTCTTCTGGAGCGGTAACAGTGAGGCTGTATCACAAGCTTAAGTAACCCCGGTGGTCACTGGAGCATGAAACCCAAGCATGCTTAATGTGGGCAGTTGACCAATGGGGTGGTAATTACCAAGAACGCCACTGGTCACCAGTGCACGTGGGTTTATTGACAGTTTTTTTACCCCATTAGGCGTGGGTTAAATAAGACGGTGATCACGCGCCCCTTGCCGGCCACAGGAGTTGGCAAGGAGGGTAATGAGGCGCCCCATTCCTTCCAAATGAAATTAAATTCAAACTCACCAAATCCACGAACTAAATCTCCAATAGTAATACATATACAGGTTTTATGACTTCTATGCACATCATAAATGATTTTCATATACAAATTTGAGGATGCGTCATAGTTGGTTTTGATTGTTGTTTTGTTTGTAGTAATAATAAATTTTCAAAATCACAGATATTGTCTGCGACATTGAAATAATCATAACAGTGGGCCAAATTAACAATACTGGTGATTTTTTATGCAACGTCATAGGTCAATCACTAATGTCAATGGTTTTTTATTATATTTTGATGAAAGACATTTGTGGCATGTATAAATACATGATTGTATATGTGGAGATTCATTGTAGGCCAGTACTACCTGGACTTAATTGCACTTGTCAATTTTGTGATACCGACATGAGCACCTAGCAGTGTATCATGTAAGTCATGTAATAGGGTAATAGCATCCACTTCAAAGGGACAACTAACTGAGGCTCAAGTGTTTGGTGTATCCTCAGCTTACCTGAATTCCTATACAAAACTTTCTCATCAATGAAATAATGATCAAGAGTTAAAAAAATGCCCCTGGCAAGTCTGTTTCTAGGTGGAAACTCACCTTTTGTTAGATAATTCAGTACACTAGAAAAGAATGGGTCACTTTTCTGATCATTAATCAAATCTTCTGTCGAGAATGGGTTTTTATAATGAGCCAATACATTCTTATATAAGGCATCATTCAATTGTTGTGGGCTCTGTCTTATAGCCAATGCTTGTTTTGATTTAGCTTTTGTAATAGTTACAACTGGCCTCTTCAAGATTTTAGAAGTCTGTGATTTCTTTGTTGGCGATTTATCAACCGGCGATTGTGACACTGGAGCTACTGGATCATCAAATGAATCAGTATCGTCATGGTCACTTTCTTTAAGATTGACTTTGGCTTGTAAACTCTAGATTGATAATTTCCCAGAAAATCATCCTGACTTTAGAATTTGATTGAATGCACTGAATTGAATCTAGGCTACTTAAATGGTTTTAAGTCACTGGTCTCCACAATATCTTATGGAATTCTAGATAATGCATCTGGTACAACGTTCAACTAACCCTTTAAATGCGTGATTTCAAAATTAAACATGGCAAAGAATTCTGACCATTTCTGCATTCTACCAGTTAATTTAACTTACCCATTTAAGGCAACAAGAGCTGCATGATCAGTCAAAACTATGAATTTTCGTCCACTGACATAATGTTCAAACTTCATAAATGCAAACTTAATCCCCACCAATTCTTGGTCTGTAACACTATAATTTCTTTCTGCCTTGGATAATTTTCTTCCTGCAAATGCCACTGGGTGGAGATTATTTTCACAATCAAGTTGTGAAATACATGCCAACAGCATTTTTTTAACTGTCTGTCCCAATGGTGAATGGTTTAGAAAATTTTGGATATTTTAAAACAATTTTTTATTTTATCGAATGCCTGCTGATGTGTTCTTGTCCAATTGAACTTAATGTCTTTCTTTGTTAGCCCATACAATGGCTGCATAATCATCGAAAATTTGGAATAAATGCCTGATAATAAGTTGCTGAACCATTGACAGATTAAGCTTGTTTAGGTGTTTTAGGAACTGGAAAATCCCTAATCAGTTTGACTTTATTGGGATCAGTATGAACGCCATTTTCAGACACTACAAACCCTAAAAGTGGGATAGTTATAAAACCAAAACTACATTTAGGTTTCTTAAACTTGAGATTTGCACATCTGAAAGCCTTTAATAGGCCATTCAAATTGCTCAAATGATCATCCCTAAAATCGACAACTATCCTAAATGATCTCTTCCCATTCACCGCCTTTCCTTTTTCCACCAGAAATGCAGGACTACACCACTCAGTATGACCTTTACAACGTTCAATTATACCAGCTTCGTCTTGCCCCTTTAGAAGTTTTTCCATGATCTCACTCCTACCAGGTGATGTTCTATAAGCCATAATATTTATGGGGGTATAATTACATTTTAAATCAATTCTGTGAGTATATTCTGTGGTTAGACCCATCTCACTATTCCAATTTGATGAAGGTGTCTGCAGGTTTATCTAATAATTGCCGCAACTCTGTGATCTGGACCTTAGTCATATTTTTCTCATCCAATTTATAATCAAAATCAGATGTTTCAATAGGCTGTTCTTTTAAGTCATCTGGACCCATAAAATCTTCCTCCAACCGAAGTGAGTACAGACCAAATATAGATCCCTTCTTAATTTGATGGCATCTAGCTGACGAATTAAATACAACAATAGGAATTTCATTTGTAGATTTAACTGGTTTCACAACACCATGTTTGACACAAAATGGAACCTTTGTGTCTCTATGCATATTCTCAGTCACACCAATTGTTCTATTGAACGATAGCAGAGACATATGATTCACAACCTGGTGGTATTATAATGTTATCCTTAGCTCTAATAGTGAGAACATTATGTTCCAGATTCTTAAAGCTAATAGTAGCCTTAGTACAACATAGAAAATCAACACCTAATATCAAACATCCATTAAGTTTAGGTACAACATAAAACACAGGCATGACGTTAACATTGATAATTCCAAGTGCAATCTTGATTTGTAATCGTGCCACCTGTGATGCTCTATTGGCCAAAACGACTCTAACATGGCAAGGCACAGTTTTTATATGCATTTTATCAATTAACGCCCGATAGAACTTGTGAGAAATAACACTGATGGATGCACCCATATCAACTAATGCAGGTATCTTATAACCACAAACAATTACATTTAACGCACCATTCTCTAACACACATTCTAATAAATTAGCCCCATTGAAATCAACAACTCCATGATTAAGTCCAGAAGACCTGCTCTGTCTAGACTCTAGTTGTTTAAACTATGCTTACTAGAAGATGGGATGGTATCCAAATCTCCCTCTTCAAAATGAGAATGGCTGTGACTTTTCTTACTCTCACTTTTAAAACTCCTCCACGCCTCCATCAGGAACAAAGCACTCTGCCTGTCGCGCGCAACAATGTACCGGGCACTATAACCAACTAATTTTGCCAAAAATTCGCTAGGTCCATGAGAAAGCACTCAAAAACTGTTTGTTCTCCACCACATGTCATATCTAGCTGGGTAATTACAGCTACTATATGAACATAGTGATAACAAGAAGCTGGCAATTAGTGGATAATTGATGATAGCTTTATTGTACAAAGTACATGCTGAAGAGATGTTAATTCAGCGAATAGATAGTTGGTAATACTGGCAGGTGTACTAGCACCTGGCTGTATATACATAATGACCATCAGGTGTACCATCCCTAGAGGCAGGGTGTGGTACTACTGCCTATTTTATAAGCGAGTATAGCATAGTGAGCGATAATGGATGTCATATGAATGGTATGATGTACAATATATGAAGAAAGTAAAAGCAGTCAAGTTCTCTACTTATCACATAATCTCATATAGAGCATTTACTTAAATAGATGGGGATATTTGCTATCTGAACCTGGGTCAATAGTTTGGAGTGCATCCTGAAGGTGTTTCTTTTTTCATTCATAGACAACAACCCTAATTATTACATACCAAAAGTTCTCCACCCAAAGTCTTGCTTAATGGATACAATGAGGGATCCAGAACAGGGGTATCCACTGAAATAGATTTTAAGTACCTGAATTATAGATGCATAACTGTCCATACTTAATTGTCGCATCTGAGATTAGGAAAATTAATTAGCAGGCATTTAGAATATGTAAATCGTCTTGAATGAAACCAGGGTGGAGCATATCACACACACACAAATCTGATATAGGTAGGAAAGGGAAATCCAAGTCCAAGTTTGTAAAGTGTTTACGGGTCAGGTCGTCAGAAAGTGTAAGATTTTGCCCTTGAAAGCCCTGAAAAACTAATTTTCTAATTACTTTATATAACCTTAACAAAATTGTCAAGGTACATCTCCTCAGCTCAGAGGACCAAAAAATACCGATCTAGGCCATCCGGTTCCATTTTTATTGCTTGTTTTGTGTCATGTAACGTCCGGTACCAAAATAATGAAATATGGAGGTAATTGAAGTTGCTCTCAGTAATATAAAAATGTCCCATTATGCATAACAAACACATGAAATAACAAGGCCAATATGTCTATTATTGACTTCAATTACAGAATGGAACAAAATTTGAGTTAGCATGCACAGTAGACTGCCTCCTACATGATGATAAAAGTACAGGACGTTACGTAACATCCGGTACTTTTATCAGAATTATTTCACATAAGCTGCTCTTATATGGAGACAAATGCTGGTAGACACACAATTTCTTCACCAAAGTAGGGGATGATAGGGCCCTTCATATGGGTAATAACAAAGATTTTAAAGCTTCATTTTTTCCATGTTTTATAACTGATTTAGATTTAGGTACCGGACGTTACAAATTACAGATTTCCATTTTGAAAGACACATCATGAAAAATTCTCACTTAGTAACATGTCCAAACCTCATGGAAATGATACCTATGATCATATACAATACAAAAAGTAACTTTGGGGTACTCTATAGTGTTCTGTCTTCAATACAGGACACCTGTAAAAAATACAAAAAGTATAAAAAAGAACAAATGTGGCCATTTTTCACTTCGGCAGGCTAAAAGTCCCAAAGTTTTTTTATGGATGACCACAAATTTACATTTTTCTGATAGCCCTAAGTGTTCTCTATCAAATGAGTCTATGTAAGACAAGATTGGTTCACAACTTCCTTCTCCAGAGCCATAAAAGTCCAAAATGGCCCAAAAACACAAAATCTACTGCTTTCTGGCGACCTGACCCTTATTTGCATTATGGCTTCAGAACATTGTCTTCCCTCTGCAGTGCAATAAAGCCTAACCATCACGTCCCAGTTCACCCCTGCCACCCTCAACACATCCCAATACATGACATCATTTAGAGCAGGGCATTGGCCCCTGTCACCTGCTCACCCTGTCAGCTACCTACCTTGTGACCAACAGATATAGTGGTGACCTGTGTACCCACCAAACTGACCTGTGTGAAGCTCCTAAGTCTCAAAATGCACCGGGCTTCCCTAGCCCATTTAAAAGGGTCTATTTCTCCTCTTTCCTATCCCCTCAGGATGTGTGTGGTGCACATATGCGCAGGCATCATCACATTCATCTGTGAAATTGTGTAATGTAGTTCTCGCCATGAATATGACCTTAGCTGTCGAAATGGCGTTAAACATCTATTACTCACTCACTCACTCAAAATGCACCCAAGCTTTGTGAGATAGGGACCGTTTGAGAGATAGGCACCACCTTAAGTCCTCAACCCATAACAATCCCTATCCCTCAAGTTGTGAGGCCTTGGTACAGATTCAAGCAATGTGATTAATCAATACTAATTTCCCAAGGTCATGATATTCAATTGCAAAAATAACTGGAAAGAATTCTATTAATTTGCACATTCCCCTCATTGACTCCGTTTTTGCCTTTCCATGCAAATATCCACCTGGATGGGAGGGCCGGGGGCATGTACAGGGGTAAACAGTGAGGCTGGCTCCTTGGGCAGTGGCCCATATGATTCTAGCTCAGTTCCGATGTCTGCCTTCCGTATGAGAAATGAAAAATGTGACAGGATAATTATATACCAAATAGCAGGCATACATTCATCATTATAGTCCTATTATACATTGATGGAAAGATAATTAAAAGTCAGGTCTATAGGTATTAAGTATAAGGGATCAGTGGGATTGGATAAACTCAGTTAGAAATACATTGTTTGCTAATTATAGGAATTCATATGAATATCCTATTATAGTCCTATTATACATTGATGGAAAGATAGCAGGCATACATTCATCATTATAGGTCTATTATACATTGATGGAAAGATAATTAAAAGTCAGGTCTATAGGTATTAAGTATAAGGTATCAGTGGGATTGGATAAACTCAGTTAGAAATACATTGTTTGCTAATTATAGGAATTCATATGAATATTCTATGTCCATGGATTTAGAAGCGGTCTCCTAGATTGCCGATTAGTGGGCCAATGTGACCAATGCCTGAAAGTAAGAGTGTTCCCCTGCTAAAATAGGATGACGGATAGAGACGTTATATAAAGGCGGGTTGTAAGTGGCATCCTACATGAGGCACCTAAATAGGTTTTAGCACAGTATAGCACAGTGGCAGCATGGAGGTGAATCGCTCAGTAAAAGGGGTTTGTGGAGTGGGGACTGGCTGCAGCTCAGGCCTGCAGAAGGCAGCGGTAAGGAAGGTCAAGGGGCGCCAGTAGAAGATGGAAAAGTGTTATGAGAGAGGAGAGGATAGGGAGTGGGTGAGACGCTACTTTCATCAATACCTGTAAAGCTCAAGTCTGCCCCTGGGCACTTTGATTCTGTCAGCTGCCACTAGGGGCCACCACTCAGCCTGCCAGGGGTGAAAACCGCTAGGTGGCACCCTTCGGGGACGTGACGTCAACGTTACAATAAAACCACAACCACACCTTTAGATGGGCTTCCACCTCGTAAAGTAAAATAGAGATATTCTGCTTGCGTTCTCTGTACTTTTTTCTTTATTGTTTCCCTTTAGAGTATGAATATAGTAGTATTCATAGAAAAGTATTGAAATTAATACTTTTCGTGCCATATTTTAAGGTAGAATATATCATGAACCCATGATTAATTGATTGTTGTCCGATCGGCAAGTACAAAGAGGAATGTTATTTTAGATAAGCATACAATATTCCACACTTTCTCAGTTACATCTGAAAGATCACAGGTTTAGGTCCTGGTGGAATCTAGGATCGTCATTCATCAGCAGGAAAACAAGATGTTGTCTCGCCTTCTTCCATCCGGGGCTGAGAGCTGGGGCAGCCATTAGATACATAGAGAGTTTGGGACTCTCAGAATCACTTAAGAACCACTTGATGTACAAAGCCTGGTACTGCACTCTCAGCCCGAAATGTAAATCTGCAGAGAGAACCAGTGTACAGGGTACATGGCAATCTACTCTAGGGTCATTGGATTTGTACTAGCAGCAAGGTGCTGGTGTATTCCAAAAATAAACTAGCACCTGATGTAAAAACGGCCGTGCAAAATTACAGTGCGGGGTGAAGTTGATGATGTACATCTGTATCAGTGTATAACCTTATTGCACCATGGGACTGACTGCCTGAATGGTCCCAATCAGTGTCAAAGGTGATACAAGCCGTGCACAGAAAACCCTGGCCAATGAAAAAGTCATCAGTGCAGATTACTTTAGGTCATCATTAATCACTGATGGACTAGGGTAGTCATTTTGAGTATTCCTGCCACCAGGGGTCTTACTATACAATGATATGATATGTTATATGTACTCCAGAACATGTACTGATTTGTACCTTAATTAATACCATCCAATATTTAACACATCAGCAGGCACCTATATAGAGCTGGATGTATTGTATGATATCTCACTTTGGAAAAGATCTCTTGTAAAAGTAGACTGATAGTTAGATACATTCACAACATAGACACCTCTTTTATGTCAAAAATCATATAGAGAGGTAGGAGGACTGACATCTACTGATGAAATAAAGTGATGTCGCATATGAAGCCTATTTTAGAGGGGTAGACAAAGTTCAAAGCAGGCCTTAAAAATGGCCGATGGGGGGGGGGGGATTTCTAAAAGTTTGTTCGCAACAGCCACCATGAAATCAAAGATTACAAAGTAATCACACTGACTACATTTAGTAATCACAAATGCTCATATGAACAAGAAAAATGTGGCAAGGACCACGGATAGGAGTTGCCACACCTATCTTGGTGGGGGGGGGGGGTCATCATGGGAGGGGAAGGGGGGGGTGATAACACAGGCCTACCAGTACATTTTTCTTTTTTTATGAGAGTTTATGTTCTCACTGTCTCTTTTCGTTTACTTATTGCATAGATGGCCTGTACTTGAAATATTAAACCTCCGTTTTTATGCCAAACAACCCTTAGGGCCTATCATAATGGATTGGCCTGTCATGAGCCTACAGAAGAGACCCCCCTCCCTACAAAGAAGAAAAAAGTCCCTGACATGTAAGCAGGACATCATTGGCATCATGCCCCCCTCCCCTTCAAAGAAAAAAAGTGGCCTGAACATGAACGAGCACCAACAGCAAAGGTAGCGCGGGAAAGCGTTCTAGATCTACTTAGGGCAAGCATCTCAGTATGGTCTATCATCGTATCCTATGGCAGTGTTACCATGGCAACATTACCATGGGGATGAAGCCCATGGCGACGTGACCAGTCTGCTGTTGTTTCTATTCTTCCGGACGGTAACCACCATTCGTAGTACGTCGCCAAGGTAATGTGTCAGTTGCGCACAGCCCACGCCATACTGTCCCGGGGACAATTTTGTGTGCTCCAGTATTGTCCTCACCTTTGCAAGTCTAAATTCTCCAAATACCCATCACATATAATATTGAGGTAGAATAAAACGAAAACACGAATGGGGCACACAGAAGCTGTATGCCCTTTCATGGACTGCCACTCATTGTTTTTTTGGTTAGTCCCCGGTCCCTGCATCGTCAGCGTGGATGACGGAGCGTCACCTTGGTTACGTGAATTTCGGCCCCAGACAATGAGCTGCAGGTTGCGGGATGAACGCATGACGTCATGCAGCCTGCAAGACGTAAAGTGGGCTGCATGACATCACAAATGACGTCATAACCATCATGGACAAAAATGAAACCATAATAGAGTTGCAACGGTCGCTACGCTCCCGGCCGCTAGCGCGGCTTGCAACTCTAAAAAAAACTAATCAGTACCCGGTAGTGATGACTTTAGGTAATCAATACTTATTGCTCAAATGATGAAAGGGCACTCTCCCCAGTCTGCATCAATTTGAGCACCCTAAAGTGATCAGTATTGATTAGTTTCTGTGTATATAGTTTTTCAGTGTGATACCCTATTATGGTGATTACCTACACGCTCATTCTGGCCGCAGGTGCCTGCATGATTAGGGTTCCTAGTAGGACATATGTAAGTGTAATAAGCTCCATTGCCAACTCAGTTTTTCACAAAACAGTTGAATCTTTAAAACATGATTAAAGTTGCTCTAAATTGAGTGTTTTTTTTAAATAATTGAAGCCTGCAGTGCGGTCACCGGATCCTTATCCTTGACTTCATGCTGCATTTACCTGAGGGCACATCCTTCTTAACCTGAAGGCGTCAATCGGTTATTACTTGGCTGAATGTTATCAGGTTCAGATAACTAGCGGCACGTTGTATCGTCAACAGAATCACATCGGCTACTTACATCCGGGATTGCTCCTTGTTAAATCGAATCGTCAAAACTACCGGAATATGTGTCTTAAAATGGCATAGTGTAGTAACAATGGGTTAGAGCTCTGTACTGCATGGCTAATCAACAATGCAGCAGGCAAGGCATAATCTGGATATGCCTTTGCCCACAGGGTAATCCGGGGATTGTATGACAGTTATCATATAAACAACTACCATGAATGGAAATCTAGTGTCTATTGACGTGCTATATAGAGGACGTGTCCGTACCACCAGAGGTGTTGTATGGTCGTGGCGCTCAATACCTGGCCATGGGGCAGCTGTATATGGTCTACTTACGGAAAATAAAAACCCAACATTTTTCTCAATTGATGGCGGCTGTGTATATCGACGTGCTGCCCAGGGTACAACATCTAAATCTATAACGATGGCTAGGTTGACCCTCTTTTCACATGGCTTCCCAACGTCTTATACACAGTTTTCTATATATAGAAAGGCCACATTTACTGAGTTTCCTGTTAACCTCATGCTTTGCCATTTGTTATTCGTAGAGCATACTGGCACTGTATGCTACCAAAAGAAGGGATTTGCATTGAGACCTGCACCCAATGGAGCCACTTTTCTACCATTTCCACTAGTATTAAGTGACATACACATCCTCAAACTCAGCACCCTACCGTTATCCAACCACGATTTCACGCCGTTTACCTTTACCAATATCCAGCAGTGTTTTTCAGAGGGTCTTAATGACAGGCCTGACACAGCAGAAAGTAGCTCCGGCCATTTGCACGCTCCTTGTATTGACATAGGCCCACTTCTAAGCACTACCACTGTGTTAAATGCCTGTGGGCAGATTCATCTAAGGCCCGATTGAATGACACTAATATACCGTAATGGCCAACACTCAAAGAGGCTCGATGTACCTTACATCCTTACATTCTGAGCCCTCCTCACAGAGCAGGAGGTCACAGTTAGTAACACTCCTCCCTGTCATCTATCACATCCGACCATTACATCTCAGCATAATATCCAGTCATCTTATGCCAACCTCTCACATCCGACCATTACATCTCAGCATAATATCCAGTCATCTTATGCCAACCTCTCACATCCGACCATTACATCTCAGCATAATATCCAGTCATCTTATGCCAATCTCTCACATCCGACCATTACATCTCAGCATAATATCCAGTCATCTTATGCCAATCTCTCACATCCGACCATTACATCTCAGCATAATATCCAGTCATCTTATGCCAATCTCTCACATCCGACCATTACATCTCAGCATAATATCCAATCATCTTATGCCAATCTCTCACATCCGACCATTACATCTCAGCATAATATCCAGTCATCTTATGCCAATCTCTCACATCCGACCATTACATCTCAGCATAATATCCAATCATCTTATGCCAATCTCTCACATCCGACCATTACATCTCAGCATAATATTCAATCATCTTATGCCGATCTCTCACATCTGACCATTACATCTCAGCATAATATTCAGTCATCTTATGCCGATCTCTCACATCCGACCATTACATCTCAGCATAATATTCAGTCATCTTATGCCAATCTCTCACATCCGACCATTACATCTCAGCATAATATCCAGTCATCTTATGCCAATCTCTCACATCCGACCATTACATCTCAGCATAATATCCAGTCATCTTATGCCAATCTCTCACATCCGACCATTACATCTCAGCATAATATCCAGTCATCTTATGCCAATCTCTCACATCCGACCATTACATCTCAACATAATATTCAATCATCTTATGCCAATCTCTCACATCCGACCATTACATCTCAACATAATATCCAGTCATCTTATGCCAATCTCTCACATCCGACCATTACATCTTAGCATAATATCCAGTCATCTTATGCCAATCTCTCACATCCAACCATTACATCTCAGCATAATATCCAGTCATCTTATGCCAATCTCTCACATCCGACCATTACATCTCAGCATAATATTCAATCATCTTATGCCAATCTCTCACATCCGACCATTACATCTCAGCATAATATTCAATCATCTTATGCCAATCTCTCACATCCGACCATTACATCTCAGCATAATATTCAGTCATCTTATGCCAATCTCTGACTGAATGTATTATGCAGCAGTCTGTAACACCAGGTAGTGCTAGTAGTTCAATAATCAATAATAGTGGTGCATGCCTGCAGATGGCAGCAAATGAACTTATAGAGACTGTGGTAATGTTTAATGCCCCAGCATTATACAGTGTGTGCAATGCTAGAATGTATGCCAATCTCTCACATCCGACCATCACATCTCAGCTTATTTCCAGTCATCTTATGCCATATTAAGTGATATTAAGTGTCACCACAAATTTCAATATCCCATGGCAATGCAGGTGCTATAGGATGACTAAAAAAGCAGGTGCAATAAATCTGACTGATGGAACACTGTCAATGTGCAGGAGTCATCTTACTGATATATTTTATGCTACTTATTCTAAGCCTTCAGGGGCTTTCAGGAATGTAACTGTCCAAGCTTATTTAGAATGGTGGTCTATACTAACTAGACCTGAATTATTTCGCAACTCAGCAATACCTTTTAAAGCTGTGAATACAATCAATAAGGTTTGTGCTTGTTGCATTGTCTATTATGCATCCCAGTGGGCACAGAACCTTCAACCAATATTGATAATTATCTAATTAACGCTGATAAAGCAGTTGTCAACATTATTAGATGGTTTGTGCCCACTGGCTGATGCGGTTATGGCAGCGGGCACCAAGCAAAAAAAAGATGCGCCCGGACCGTGTTAGCCTACACCTCATCGCCCGGCAGCGGACAGCTACAGCGGCTGTCTCGTCTTGGCTTGCTTTGAATGCATCTTGGTTATGGTAGCGGACTCACAGCGAAAAATAGTGTTTGTACATGACCGGTACACACACCTCGGTGCCCGGCTGGCAGCGGGCACATGGCGAAAAAAAGACGCACCCGGACAGGGACTCGACCAGCCTACCTTTGACAGCTGAGCGCAATGCGCTAACCACTAGACCACCGCGTATCACACCTCAGCACCCGTCTCGGCTATATTTGAATGCGTCCCGCAGTTATGTATACACGATCAGTACACACACCTCGGCGCCTGGCTAGGCTTGCTTTGGTTTGAACGCGACAAAGCTGGGGGGGCACAACCCAGACTTTGAATGTATAGAAGTTATATGTGAGTACCCTCCCCAGGCTTTGTATCATATATATCAAGATCTGGTTCTAGCCTATTTCTTCTCAACAGTCCCTGTGGTGCAATGCATAGAGAGTTGGACTAGGGATCTGAGACTGCAGGTTCGAGCCCTGCCCTGGCCATAAAATTTTGTGGGTTTTAACATGTAACATATGACATATAGGGACATGTAAGGTGTGCAGGTTATCCATGGATAACAGCACCGGGTGCCTGTTATCCTTGGATAACCACACACCTTACAAAAGTCATAGTGCAGGCACCATGGTGTGCAATATCGACAGGTATGTGCATGGGAATATCCAGGAAAAGCACTCAGAATCCCAGAAATCGTGGAATAAACATACTTATACCACGATTTCTGGGTTACACAGTGATTTTTTGGTGGCTATTCCCATCCACATATCTGTCGATATCGCACACCCTGTAGGCTGTAACATCAATTTTGTAAGGCGTGCTGTTATCCATGTAAGGCGTGCTGTTATCCATGTCACATGTCACATGTTAAAACCCACGAAATTTTCCAGGCCAGGATAGGGATCGAACCTGCAGTCTCACATCCCAAATCCAACTCCCTATGCAGTGCCCACAGGGACTGACGAGAAACGCTCGGTTCGAACCAAATCTGGATATGATACGAAGTCGTGTGCGCTGTCGCTGTCCGCTGCCGGGCGAGGAGGTGTATTCTACACAAACATAACAGCGAGACGCATTGAAATCTTTTTTTCGCCATGTGCCGCTTTCGTTGTCCGCTGCCGGGCGAGGAGGTGTATTCTACACAAACATAACAGCGAGACGCATTGAAATCTTTTTTTCGCCGTGTGCCGCTTTCGCTGTCTGCTGCCGGGCGAGGAGGTGTATTATACACAAACATAACAGCGAGACACATTGAAATCTTTCGCCGTGTGCCGCTGTCTGCTGCCGGGGGAGGAGGTGTATGTACCGATCGTGTACACACAATGGCTGGCATCGAGTCCTGGGGAGGGGGAATAATTTTTGTTTTCAACTTGAATTTATTGGTATAATATTGATTATTTATTGGTTTCGTGGTATAAAATAAGTAGTCAATGGATAACTCATGTCTTGTGTGTGTTAGCAAAGGCTAATAACACTCGGCCTACGGCCTCGTGTCATTATCCTTCACTAACACACACGCGTCATGAGTTATCCATTGATTACTTGTTCAATATACAATGTGCACAGGCTAAGGGGAGGTAAGCACCAGTAGGTGGAAAATACACACAGGTCATGTTCCATAAAGCTAGCATGGGGTAGGAATGATTCATTTTATACCCATGGCTGCCAGATGTCTAAATTCCATGGTCGCTTTTACAGAAAATTAAAGAACACAATCAGGGGGCAGCTTCTTACTAGCACAAATAAAGCCCTGGGAAGTTGACCTGATCGATACTTGGTTACGGTATTGTCCAAAATCTATAAAGGGTGAATCAAATCGTGTGTACCTACAATATATGTCTAACTTTCCCTCATCCTACTCTTTGATCTGTGGCTAAACTCTACGTCCATCCATATGAGTGCCTCTGAGTGTATCCATGTGAGCTAGTGTGTGTAATGGGAGTGAGTAACATCAGCTCCAAGTGATGGCTGGTCCTGTTGGTAATGATATGGATGTACAGCAAGCTGCCAGCCATGGTGCAAGAGGTATTATTCCCATTAAGATATAATGTGATGGGTTGGCTTTGTCATTTTGTTGGCATTTTAGCGTGGGCCTCCAGCAGCCTGTCTTTCTAATCTTGTAAGGAGATTGTATCTATTTTACTTCAGTTGCTGTCCAAAGAGATTAACTATCATGCCTGGGGATCTTCTGAATCATCTGATGGCCCCGCTCCACTAGACAATATTGAACCTCAAAAAGTATATTCTCATCACATTTATTCTAGCCATGCTGCATGTAAAAGAATTCAGAGAGGTCTGCTGTTCCTGATATATAATCTACTAGTGCTTAAAGTACATCTGGTGTAGTTTATGTATGAGATATGATGATGTTAGTATCTGCAGGGGTGTGAGTGGGGAGGGGTACAGCTATCACCCTATTTCAGTGTGAGATCTGTTGCACAATATTGGATCGTGTATTTATCACAGTGATCATGAACAATGCAATTGAATATCCCTCGCACACCTTTTTTTGGAATTAACTAATGTCATTCAGCAATGACCATTCTGGTCCATTATTTTGATATCTGTCTGCTCTGGTTCTTGGGAGTCACGTCCAGCAGGCAGATACATTTGTACAGACAATCCAGGTAGCGAGGATTCATTGGGCCAATGTCGGCTTATATTGGGCCAAGCGTGGACAAGCATGGCCCAATGCTCCATTGCTGATTGGGAAGGGATGACTGAATTACGCTCATTTGATCTGAGCCTGCTGATAGGAAGGGTGTGACTAATAATAATAAATTACATATATTGATTGTACTTTTGTGAGAATCCAACGGTCATGTAATCCTTTTAAATTCAGTTGATGTCTGCTATTTCTACATTGTTTCAAATGGAATTATGCATACCATATTGTTGTGTGTAAATGAGTGCACATGTGGAAAGGGGATGGTCAAAATGACTCCTAAGTACCTGTCTTATAATAGGGTTGGATGGAAAAAAAACATTCGAAACCTTGATGTGCCAGGGCGGCCTTCCGTGGCTATAGGATGAAACACTAGAAACGCATTTCCTTTCAATTTTCAAATGGTATAATTCATTAAAATGCTCGCTTCTTGATACACTGCAGGGAAAGTCGTCAGTTTCTATGGCAAAGACTACATTAGCCCTCATTTAACTACTGCTGGACCACTGCTGACACCCTGCCGCCCCCCCCCCCCATACCATGGAGCAGGTGCTTGCCGTTAGGAACACTCATATCTGTCTTCTCATGCCATCAATACATCTCTGCAATGCTCCTGCCAGGTGCGGCCTAAGTCCATCACACCGGCATTGTGCACTGTCTGGAGGCCATTCTTAAGGTACTACGATGAAATACAGCACTAAGTTTGCAAATTCCAATACTATTCATATGGCTATTCTGGTATGCCTTGAAGGAAGCAGTCGTAGTATGTTAAGAAATAACCTCCAGGTTTAGTCTACATGTGTTGACCTACATCCCCCAGCTTTGCCTACTATGGGTGAACACTATTTCAGAGAAAAGGGACCGGACTATCTAGGATCCTTGGTTAGGGGTGCATTTTAGCCAAATTTGAAGGGGGGTGAGTTCAACTTTAGACCCTATATGTACCATTTGCGCAAATAGAGGGGGGAGGGGGAGGATCAGTAAAGCTAACTTTTATGTTCAGCAAAAGGGCTACTTTTGGGGTACATCACATTGTAGGTTTTGCATTGTTTATTTCATTTTTAGGTTTTGTCCCCATGATGACGACACCAGACCCAATAACCTAGAGTCGTCGCACTTCAAGCAACTTCTGAAACCAGACAGCTTCCTCCTCAATGCAAGAAGGTGGCATTGGCGTTATCACCTGACATTACTTGCAGTTAGAGGCAAGGACTTAGGCCAATATGGTATCTTAATCTCTGTTTTTATCTGGACAATTGTGAGAGCATGATTGAAGGTACTGGGTGGTTTAACTGGGGTCTGACTCTAATCGTCGGCCTTTATGGTTGATTCCTTTGTTGTACCTGATTTAGGGTTTGCCTTACGACATTCTATTGCGTAAAATCAGACCATCATCAATCAGTAATTAGAGAGGCGATTAGCAGTAAACAAGTGTTTAATCGTGCCTGTGGCAGCTCCATGTACTCATTTCACCAGTCGGTATTGATGAAACATTAGCCTGCAGGGTAAAGCCAGGTGGCTCCGTGTGGCACGTGATCCTGTTGGAATGTTCCCTCTCCCACTCAAACTCAAATAATCTGGGAATGTTCACGTTCTCCTGTGAAACTTGAACTAATGGCGTATTAAAAGACCAAGCTTGGTGTATGTTAAGAGTGGAAATAATGAAAATAAACTGTTCACTTTATTCATGTCTTAAAGTTACACAAAGACTCAGTTTGTAAGCTGTGGCAATGACGTAAAGATGACTGAATCACCACAAGACGTTTTGAAATATACAATTTGTGCTTAATCCATTAGAATTCCATAGGGTTAGAATTACTTTGACAGGTAGGGTAGGAATCCATTAGAATTCCATAGGGTTAGAATTACTTTGACAGGTAGGGTAGGAATCCATTAGAATTCCATAGGGTTAGAATTACTTTGACAGGTAGGGTAGGAATCCATTAGAATTCCATAGGGTTAGAATTACTTTGACAGGTAGGATAGGAATCCATTAGAATCCCATTACTTTGACAGGTAGGGTAGGGGAACCTGATGCACCTTTCGTTTCTCATTTGTTGGTCTTGATGAAAGAGTAATACTGCCCATTATTACACAACTTCTGTGATTTTGGGTGCTTTTTCAGGATATTCCCGTTCTGATACCTGTCGATATTGCATGTTATGGTGCATGTTTGTAAAAAGTGCTGATATCATGGATATCAGCACTTCTAGGAGTGCTGATATCCATGATATCAGCACTCCTTACATGTCCTTACATGTCATATGTTACATGTTAAACCCTACGAGAATTATATTGCCAAGGGCAGGGGTCAAACCCATACCCTCCTGGTTGGAAGACCAACTCCCTCTGCATTGCACCACATGGACTGACGAGAAGTGGATGGCTAGAACCAGGTCTCTACAAGTCAATGATATGATATAAAGCCTTAGGAGGTCACTCATATATAACTAGTATACATCAAAGTGTGAAAATATCCTGCAGTCTGGGTTGTGACCCCCCCCCCCCCCCCCTCCCTACCTCTGTGTCCGCTATGGTAGGCGCCGACAGCTTGCAGTACTGTGCGCAACTGGTCTGGGTATGGGTCAAGGTTGGAAGGTGTGTGTACCGATAGTATAGTGGATAGCGCGTCAGGCTCCAAATTCCAGGTACAGGCGTTCGTGTCCTGGCCTGATCCACCTTTTTGCCTTCATTTGTTTTTATTGATATTCTATTGATTACTTATTGATTAATCGTGTAATAAAGAAGTAAGGTATTGGCACCTCATTCCTGCGCCCACTCGTTTTGATATCATACCATACAAGGAATGAGGTGCCCATACATTACTCTCTTACTACACAGCACACAATTTACTCTAAATTATTGAATATATGAAAGCAGGGGAAAAAAGGAACATGGAGCTGGAGACCGTCACAATCCCCTTTTGTTGACAATTACACCGATAATAATCGAAGATCCATGAGATGTATGCATGTAGGATAATAGTGGCATATGTATAGCAGGACAAGCCACAACTTGTTCTATCCTCCACTGGGCTGCGATCAACTACCTTCTGGGCCACCTCTTTGGTGTTTTCCCAGTTGACACCAGGAATTGCTTTGCAAAACAGTGGACGGTTTAATTCTCACAGGCTTTAATGCACTATCACTAGATCTAACTGTGTGATGTCCTCAACATTTACCATCATAGCCAACAACAAATGTTAAAGGAACTTCAATGTGTGACCATGAAATTTATGATATAGAATAAGTATAAATTTCAGAAATACAAAGAGAAGGCCTATTTGTATAATGACCTGTAGTGGTGGAGTAAGATTGGGGTGGTGGGGGTACGGGGCTGAGCGTCCTTTCCCTTTTCCCTGTAGTTAAGAAACTCTTTAAAGCTATTTTTGGTATACGAGTGAACCAAAAGTAGGCCGAAGTAGCTTCTTAATCACTGTTTCTATCTGGATAACTGCAAGAGGTAGGCCCCTTCATTTTCAAAATCCTGGATCCGCCAATCTGCTTTGTACTAATCGTTGGCCTCTCTATTTTTGTGCTGGGAGCAGGATGATGTGATGGTGTGACCTGTTTGGTATGAAATAGACCTTTCGTGAATAATTGCAAGCAAGATGATGAAAACGATTTGACCTAGAGATTACAAGTGAAAGTGGTGTGCTTAGGGTCAATGTTTTCTCATTACCTTATCACAGTTGGGAACCATTAACATTAATCCAGGATGGCAGATATGACAATTAATTTGTCAGATTTGTCAGGAGCTATCAGTTCCTATCAATGTGTCACGTCTAGTTATCGACGCATTCTGGTACCTCCAAGTTCATTGTCAGCTGCCTATTCCCATTCTGGTACCTCCAAGTTCATTGTCAGCTGCCTATTCCCATTCTGGTACCTCCAAGTTCATTGTCAGCTACCTATATGGGGTAAGCTGGCACAGTTTTGGGGAAACACACAGGTACAAAGATAACTGAGTTAAAAATACCATCCATGGATTCCCCCATATCAGGTTCAGGACTAACCTGTTTCTTAGTACGCCCTAAGATTGAATGATAGTCCCTGGATCATGGTGTGTACTAAGAACTTAGTACCCTTGTTTATCTTCAAATTTTGATGTCACAATAGGTAGCAAGAGTCTAGATTTTACGTATACACTTTTTTTTTTACGGAACTAAAATCGGAATATTTTCTGAGTAATGGCTATATTCATAATCTCCCCCCCCCCAGTGTGGGTATACTAAAATTGATTTGCTAATTTTTTGTTTAATGACTAACATTTTCATTATAGCTAAGTGTGGTTTAATAAGGGAGTAAATGTATCATTTAATGTAAATAATATAAGTACCAAATGGTGGAGTGGTTTCAGCATCCCACCTTTGACCCCAATAATGTCGGTGTCATGGTCCAGTGACCAGAGCTCTGATTGGCCCATACACCTGTAGAGGTGAGTGTCATGGTCCAGTGCACACACAAGGGTACTCATATCCAAGTACATCCTAGGACTTTGCATGGTATCAGAATCTTAGTACATACTAAAATCAAACTGTTGTACTGGTGTGTCCCAACAAGATATCCCCGTCCCCAACTTGCTTATTGTTGCATCCTCCTTCTTTAGAAATATAAACGACCAGAAGTGTAACACTCATGGATGATATATTAACCAATTTGATTTCATTGCTATTGATTCAGGGTAGCAGAAGCCTTGAAATAGGCTTTATTAATATTATAACCCATTAGTGGTCAAAATTTAACTTATGATCCCTATATTAGAATGTTCATACAATGTGTGAAAAAGAAATTATGTTTTTGTGTGCCTTCCAGGTGTGCACTGCAATGGTACATGGGACAAGCTGCTGTGCTGGCCGTCTACTCCTGCCAACAGCAGCGTCTTTCTACCATGCCCTATAGGGAAGGGGCTCACCAATAACAGTAAGTCACCATGTCCTATAGGGAAGGGGCTCACCAATAACAGTAAGTCAACATGTCCTATAGGGAAGGGGCTCACCAATAACAGTAAGTCAACATGTCCTATAGGGAAGGGGCTCACCAATAACAGTAAGTCAACATGTCCTATAGGGAAGGGGCTCACCAATAACAGTAAGTCAACATGTCCTACAGGGAAGGGGCTCACTAATAACAGTAAGTCACCATGTCCTATAGGGAAGGGGCTCACCAATAACAGTAAGTCAACATGTCCTATAGGGAAGGGGCTCACCAATAACAGTAAGTCACCATGTCCTATAGGGAAGGGGCTCACCAATAACAGTAAGTCAACATGTCCTATAGGGAAGGGGCTCACCAATAACAGTAAGTCACCATGTCCTATAGGGAAGGGGCTCACCAAAAACAGTAAGTCAACATGTCCTATAGGGAAGGGGCTCACCAATAACAGTAAGTCAACATGTCCTACAGGGAAGGGGCTCACTAATAACAGTAAGTCACCATGTCCTATAGGGAAGGGGCTCACCAATAACAGTAAGTCAACATGTCCTATAGGGAAGGGGCTCACCAATAACAGTAAGTCAACATGTCCTATAGGGAATGGGCTCACCAATAACAGTAAGTCAACATGTCCTACAGGGAAGGGGCTCACCAATAACAGTAAGTTATCAACATGTCCTATAGGGAAGGGGCTCACCAATAACAGTAAGTCAACATGTCCTATAGGGAAGGGGCTCACCAATAACAGTAAGTCACCATGTCCTATAGGGAAGGGGCTCACCAAAAACAGTAAGTCAACATGTCCTATAGGGAAGGGGCTCACCAATAACAGTAAGTCAACATGTCCTACAGGGAAGGGGCTCACTAATAACAGTAAGTCACCATGTCCTATAGGGAAGGGGCTCACCAATAACAGTAAGTCAACATGTCCTATAGGGAAGGGGCTCACCAATAACAGTAAGTCAACATGTCCTATAGGGAATGGGCTCACCAATAACAGTAAGTCAACATGTCCTACAGGGAAGGGGCTCACCAATAACAGTAAGTTATCAACATGTCCTATAGGGAAGGGGCTCACCAATAACAGTAAGTCAACATGTCCTATAGGGAATTTGCTCATCAATAACAGTAAGTCCACATGTCCTATTTGGAAGGAGCTAACCAATAACACCACTTTTTTGTGGAAGAGTAGAGTAAAAGGTAGATCTATATCCAACAAAATATAAACACTGATGTTGCTCAATATCCAATAATAGAAGGATAGTGTAATTCTATCTTCATCTATCATCACTATACCAATGATTTTGTAACTGCAGCCTGGTAAGGCATGGTTCTGATAATGCATGATGTCACCTTAGTACCTCCATTATCCACTTTTTTCCATACTACAGCGGCGTCAGCGTTCCGGCGGTGCGATGCTGCAGGAGAATGGGTTGGGGGGAGGAGCAACTACAGCATCTGTCTAGACCTGCTTCCGGTACCACCTGAGGAGGAGACTGGCCCAAAGATACCTGATAACGTAAGGAGACCAATATTTGTAGCATATGTATTAGTAATTTAAACATGTGAACCGAACATTTGATCTTTGCCTATACTTTTGATATATCATTGTTGGCTCAGTTTATGCATCCCATTATCCCTGCATACAAACGCCTTCACTGTGTAAGGCTATCGGATCTGCAATGTAAATTTACCATGGTTATTTACTTATATTCAATAATTTCAGTTATCCAGCAACAATGTTTGAAAGGCTAGTATTGTCCCCTCTACTGTGTACCATACCCATATGCCCCAGTATATCCAATACTATCACAAGTCTGACAACTAGCTTGCATTGTCTCTGGTGTTTTTTCTGGATGATAAATAGTGGCCCCTGTCTGGCTTTCTGTCTGGTCCAGCAGTCGGAAATAAACCCTGGCCTCATACCGAGGATTGCAAACCATCAACAAGAAAAGAAGTTGTCATGAGTCTCTATTTATAGACATAACTTCGCCTGAATCTATCATGGATAGTTTAATTGAAGCAAGCAGGCCTCTCCTCCCCTCCCCCATAGCCTGTCACATACTAATAGAACATCAAAGACTACGTTGGGTCAATTATACGCCGTCCTAGCTACCGTTTAGTTTTGGTTCAGAGGGATTCAAATTACGAAAAGAAAGAGAGAATAGGACCCCTATCAAAAGCTTTAACAAATGGTGTAATATATGTCTTATGTGTAATATTCATATCCCAAATTGTTCTTTCTTTTTGCTAGGAATAGTGCTTGAAAATTCAATGGAACATGTGCAAGGAAAACTGAGAGAAAACTGATTCAAGAATAGTTAATTCTATGAACAATCGGTATCCTATTGACATGTATACTAGTTTAGAAAGGCAACTGATATCATTTATCAGTCAACATCAACTTCATAATAATCATGAAGCGTAAAATGACGTAAATAAAGAGAGAGAGAGAGAGAGAGAGAGAGAGAGAGAGAGAGAGAGAGAGAGAGAGAGAGAGAGAGAGAGAGAGAGAGATGTAAAAAAGAATTAAATTAAATGCCATTGGGATAAAGGATGAAGAACAGAATACAAAAAAAAAGACTAGACAGTGGCCCTTAATCGATAGGACAGGGGACTGTGTGACAACCAGAAACAAGGATAGAGGGGTGCCTTGGTCTCGTTCATCATCCAGTATAGAAGCACTGCCCGTCAGTCATCTGCCAATCTGTGCTAACCACACTACACCAACTGGTATGTACAGTGGTAGGCGCAGCTCCTCTACTGAAGCTGCTCCCCTATGACCTATAATCAAACCAGGCACGGCCTTTGGCCATCACTGGGAGGAGGAGTTGGATGACATGATCCCATGGGATCAACCCTTGCCTCCCTACCTCATTTTATATGTATGGTTTCTGGTTCTATCAGTCCCCTTTGATGGAATCGTGATGACTAACAAATGGCGTTGTCCTCAAGTGTTAGTTTGCCACTGAACGCACATCATTTAAATGCATTGGGTCGCCTTGAAGGTATGAAGAGCAGTCTAGGCATTGGTCTTCTAACAGTATCTAGCTTTACAAACTCTATATACCTGAGGCAGTTCTATAATGGTTATTCTAAAGAAAGAGATGCAAGACGTGATTCAATATATAAGCTCATCACAGAATATGTAAATTCAACTGAACACTTAAAAGACCTAAGGTCTTATATGATCTATTGTTGGATGCTGGGTTCATTGTCCATGTTTCCCTCTGATCTGTTTCAGACGAGACTTGCTCTGACAGTGGCTTACATCTACTTCTTTGGAGGGATCGCTTCATTTCTTTTACTGTCACTAACCCTCTTCATTTTCTCATACTTCAAGTAAGTAAACTAAGCTGCATTTCCTGCACATATATCTGCTTGTGTTTTATGTCAAATTAATCTGCAATGTCTCTTCAGGAGGTCCTCTAAACTGACTAGTATTATTTTACAGTTAAGGCATAGATGTACATACTGAACGGCAATGATACATCCTTTGGTGTAGCACAAGCATTTATATTTCTAAACATGATACTAGCCCCAAACTAGCAGCGTTTTGTGCTAATCTGGGACCGGTACTCTAAGTTACCATCCCTTACTTCGTTTGCATTTTGAGGAGGTGGCATTGACCCCAGGTACTTGCTCACACCACCTAGGGGAAAATGTTCGTTCACCTTTTGAATGTGCGTATGTGCATTGTCGAACCTTGAATGACTATAGAAAATATATCATTTACCTTGGTCTTACATCAAGCAACATGGAAAACATAGTTAGTGAGAGGCAAATCTGATTACGCAGGTCAATCACTACCGGTATTATGGCTACAACACACAACATTGCATATATTCATCTACCCCACTTGGCGAAAAACGGTTTCTTTACGTCATCTTTGGGCTTATGTTTGATAACGTTTTGTTAGAATATGAAAAGCCTATTTCGTTGCAATAAGTAAACTGTTATATAAAAGGTCTATTTTTATTTTGACATTGAAAAATAACTGTTTTCAAACTTTGTCTTTATGAATGTTTTTGGATGTCAACGTTTTGTTTTATAGACAAACCTTCTACAAACGTTCCAAACATTGCAAATACGTTTTTTTTTGTCATGTGGGATATAACTTCTGCCAAACGCAAGATCATGTTCAATAATGAAGTCCGCCAACTGGAGATATTATTTACTGCTCACCAACCTGATCATGATAGAAAAATTTCGTTCTGCCCCAATATAGAGCATGGTGTAAAGGACTGAATTGCGAACCCACTCCCCACACTAAGCTGGTGAAGCCATTTGTGAAAGTGCCTATCAACTGCGCGGCTAACCATGAGAGCTTTCTTCATATAGTGATCCTAATGTAATGGCCAATACTATTACAGGATAAAGGGCCAGGAGGGTATCTCAAAAAGATTTGGAATTGATCCTGTTGGAGGTGATAATTCCAAAATTGAACTCACTGACAGTCTGGAGTGGATTCCCTCTTGTATTGTAAAGAGGGAGTCAGTTATAGGAGTGGTATAGGAGGGGTCCAGTCTCTTATTTTGCAACTCAACCTATTTCCGTGCAGTTCACTTGTAGCAGAGGTCAAGCAAGGAAGTCTGTTCTTAGGGTGAGAAATGTAGGAGAACTGCAGGATCAAATAGTTACGGTGAAAACTGGTTTCCCAATCTTTTTGAGATACCCTCCAGTGTTCAATATATCATACTGCAATACCTGACTATCAGCACTCAGAAATAAATGTACCTAAAAATATATATACAAAGAAGTAGGATGGCGGAACCTCTGTACGACATAGAAGACATAGCTTATCCGCCACCCAACACTTCCTTTACCCCTTACATGTAATGAATGATCAATTTACAAACTACATTTTTACATTAGTTTTTTCTTAATATAGTTTGTGAGCTACTACAATCACTTGTGCTGGTGCCACATCCATCTGCTTCCAAGACCGCTTTTTATAGACTGACTCCCTTGTGTTTTCCTAGGTTCAACATTGGCGCAGCCCAAGAGATTTGGTTGAGGGAAGTCTACTTCAAAAGATTACCCATTCTTATTTACATAGAGTAACCTTGGCGACCCTGTTTGGTGTGGTGCTGTTGTTCTCAGTGTCTGCTTCAGTTCTGCCTGTGACACTTTGTTTGGTCTGTGAATAGTATTTGGTCTGCATTTACAAAAGGATCTAAATCAGTATTGAACTGCTACACATGAGCTCTCTGTGTGTTCCTTTCATAGATAGGGGCACACCTTCTCTATCATGCTTAGAAGTAGACAATTCCAATCTGGTTCACATATGCCCGATATGCCCGAGGGTTGTATTGTATATTAGTCTTGGAGAAGTGCATGTGGTCTTGGGAGGTAATTCGATTTATGATGGTGAGGGTCCCAAAACAAGACCCTTGCCCCACCCAACCTCAAAGGAATTGTCTTCCTCCACCCTGGTCATGAAATGACAGCTGTCAACCCCTTCACAGTACCTTGTAGCCAATTCTAAAAGCTGATTTTATGCTATTATTTGCAAATACACTAATTTGATGGTGCAGTGGCTAAAACTTTCGCCGGGATAAATCAAGTCAAAGGTGTCACCTCATATAGGAATTGAATACATGTGTATACAAATAAATCCAGGATGTATTTTACAATATAATGACACAGGAAATGCCGATCTAATTCAAGGAGGCCGAGAAAGCCCAAAGTAACTAGAACAAATCCAATTCAACATTAGAATTAATATGACCGAAGTAAGACTTTCATCAATATGAAAAGTGTGCGGGTGCAAACATTGATAAAATGTCCATTGTATCACTGAGGAAATCATTATGTAAATACTGGTAACATATTATTGTCTCTGCTTCTGTCTTTGTGCTACTGGATGCCTTTTTCTTTGTTTACTTTGCTGTACTTGTGTGGGAATGGCACTTATAGGTATTGCTCAGGTGAAGAACCAATTCCAGAAAAAGCCAAGCTCTGGCAACTTATTCCAAAGATAACATAACCGAGATTGAAAGTAAAAGGTGAACGAACATTCCTCCCAGCTGTGGATCTGTGTGTCACCCTCGTTGGTCAGAACCAATGATAACAGGGCCAGATAGTGTAGACAAGTCGTCTCTCTATAAAAAATGTCTTCCCCCATCTTTTATGTATATTGTTGCATTTCGTTACTACCGCTATGTCATTCTATATACATCCGTTTACCTATTCCGGTATAGGTATATCATGTATATGTTAACTGATCTCTATATAGGCATGGCTTCGCGTTTCATAAATTGCGCCTTCCTCTCATTGTCGTCTGGTTATAAGACAAAACTTGACCTTGGTCAATCTTTCGATATCCTTACCAGAATTCCGCTGACTAGCGCCTTTGAACGAATGCGCCTGCTTCGCCCCCCACACAAGAGGAGTGATTCAGGCTATCTCAAACCACGCCAAGTCAAAAGGGAAGTTAAGATTATAGAATATTTCTCTCGCTCCAATTCGATTAGATTACTTTCTAGTTGGTCAGTTTGGCCTCTCTGTTTTTACGTTCCTATAACGGCATTGTCCTAACAAATTGGTGGTGAACAAGAGGGTGACACACTCCTCCCTAAGGCAAACAACTCCTGACCTCAACTTTGGACAAGCTCTTGTCTTCTATTTTATTTGTAGTCCTTTCTTAAACATGTCCGAGTAATGCAATCTAACAAGTGCCAGTTGCCTCTAAACAAGTCAGCATAGCTTGTAGTTATGTTGCTACTAATCATTGATGACCATTAAAGTAAACTTACACTTTATTATGACATTACGAATTAAAATCATAGACCTGGTTCGATGGACATATTCACAGATATTCTTTCAACCTATCCAATAAAGAACTAACAACTGGAATGAAGCGAACATGCTCTCAAACAGACTTTGTGTTTGTTGTTCCTAAAAGTAACCATAATTGGAATGACAATCCTGAGTAAATATTGATTTATTATATTTGAATCATAGACTTGCATGCAGGACTGGTTATTTATTTCTAGATGCAGTAGTCTCCCCTTCTAATCCATTTATCTTATCAGAGTTTCCCCCAAATATATAATTAGCAAAGATTATTTTCATGTCTAATTACAGGACGCTGCAGTGTAACCGGGTGTCCATCCACAAGAACCTGGTGGTGTCATTCCTTGTGCGATCCTTTATTGACATTATAATGTATGAACCATTTATCTCCAACCGCCTCCTCAATTCCTACCTATATGTGGTGAGTATGTCACTTCAACCTCCCCATTAACCCTATAACTCCTACCTATATGTGGTAAATCACTTCTTCCTCCACATTAACCCTATAACTCCTACCTATATGTGGTAAATCACTTCTTCCTCCACATTAACCCTATAACTCCTACCTATATGTGGTAAATCACTTCTTCCTCCACATTAACCCTTTAACTCCAACCTATATGTGGAGAATTACTTCTTCCTCCACATTAATTCTTTAACTCCAACCTATATGTGGTCAGTCACTTCTACCTCCACATTAACCCTTTAACTCCAACCTATATGTGGTGAGTCACTTCTACCTCCACATTAACCCTTTAACTTTAACCTATATGTGGTCAGTCACTTCTACCTCCACATTAATCCTTTAACTCCAACCTATATGTGGTCAGTCACTTCTACCTCCACATTAACCCTTTAACTCCAACCTATATGTGGTGAGTCACTTCTACCTCCACATTAACCCTTTAACTTTAACCTATATGTGGTCAGTCACTTCTACCTCCAAATTAATCCTTTAACTCCAACCTATATGTGAAGTGTTTGGTTCCAAAACGCAACAAATCCATTTTGGATGCTTTGAGAAAATTGAAGAGATGGTGGCCATTTTTTGAGTTCCAATATATATAGGGGACCATAAATAAAACACCTCCATATTTTGTTTTGAAATCCTTGAGTCTTCCTTCATGGATAAATTAAGTGGTTCAATCCCATTTTTTTTCCAAAATGCAATAAATCCACAAACTGTTTTGTTCTAAAATGCAATTAATCCAATATTACTCTTTTTTTTTGCATCCACATAATAGCCACAAATGTTAGTCTTCTTTACTATATTTGACTTTCCTCATTTACTTGGTTATAAATGAAACATTTCCAAGTTCTTCTTTTTACACTGATGGTTCTTTCACAGACAAAAGGTGATTTATCATCTATTTCTTTGCAAAATGCAATAAATCCTGTTTTTTTTCAAAAAACAGAATAAATTCACACTGTTTTGTTCCAAAATGCAATAAATCCATCCCAACAGCTTTCACATATACCTCTCTCCTCACAAGCAAAGTTGGTTTTTATTAGGAATAAGGTTATAAAACTTACAAAACACAATGATATGACATTAACAGATCATTCAATCCATTGAGATAAGGTTATTAAGAACATAGATATCATGACAATGTTTGACTGAGTGGATTTATTGCGTTTTGGAACGGAACAGGTGTGGGTTTTATGTCATTTTGGACAAAAAGTGGATTTTAGGTGGGCCCTAGGTGCCAAATGGTGACTGTTTTGGGGAAAAAATGATTTTAGAACATTTCTTCACTTACCCCAACCTATTGTTTTCTCATTAACTCCATTTTTTTTCCAAAATGGTGTTTATTGCGTTTTGGAACCAAACTCTTCATGTGGTAAGTCACTTCTACCTCCACATTAACCCTTTAACTTTAACCTCCACATTAACCCTTTAAATCCTACCAACATGTCCCATAATCCTATGCCTTCTACGTATGTTTGGGGGGTAGGTCACTTTAACCTGCACATTAACCCTATAACTCCTACCTATAGCATTCTGGCATAATACATTTTGGACCAATGAAACGATTCCGTTCATTCACTGTTGAATTCTTAGGGGTCAACAGGTACCCAGCATGGTGGCTGTTATCAGTGCTCATCGCAACAGTATCAGCTTCAGTAATGTCTGCGCCCACTAGGCAATAGGCCCCGATATGTAATGAGTCACTTAGACCTCTACATTGACCCTACAACTATATGTGGTTAGTCATTTGAACCCTCACATCAACTCTATAGAGTAAACGATAAGCGACATCTACCAGGCTGGGTAAAGTATGTTGATAAAACAACACACTCCATATACATGTACCGCATGTATGTGTACCACATTTAGCAGGGGGGAGGATACCCAAATACAGAATACACTTAGGTATTGATATTATTGTAAGGGCCACATTTATGTTCTTTCTCAAATGAAGGTGACTTGTCTCAAATCGATTTTCCTGTGTGTATGTATCCTTGGATAGCATCAATACAACCTTTTAATCGTCATCAATATCCACACAATGATTATGTTGTCATGTTATGATGATGTATAGAAGATATAAAAGTGTTTTATTTCTGAGTTAAAGTAATAAATAACAAAGCAAAAATCAGTTGAAAGAGAAATATCCATCCCATCCTCAATATGAACTTGGGGTTGTGATAACATGTCGTTCTTCCATGCCACCTCAACGCCTTTTCAGAATACCAAACCTATGTACAGATACATGATAAGCTACATCTACTGGTGAATAATAAGCTACCAGTAGATGGATAATAAGCTACCAGTAGATGGATGATAAGCTACCAATAGATGGATAATAAGCTACCAGTAGATGGATAATAAGCTACCAGTAGATGGATAATAAGCTACCAGTAGATGGATAATAAGCTACCAGTAGATGGATGATAAGCTACCAATAGATGGATAACAAGCTACCAGTAGATGGATAATAAGCTACCAGTAGATGGATAATAAGCTACCAGCAGATGGATAATAAGCTACCAGTAGATGGAAAATAAGCTACCAATAGAGGGATTAGTAGATACCGTACTACCCCGCATATATAGATAGAACTAAACAACCGTGGTGTACGAGGTGGTCAATCCACCACGAGGGAGTTGTCTCCCCTGAGGGCATTAGCCCGAGGGGGAGACGACTCCTGAGGGGTGAATCGGCCACCGAGGACACCAGGGGAGGTAAGTTCTATATTTATTTTATGTTTTTAGAGGGTTTGAATAAGGAAAAATTATCAAAATCCATTACCGTAGTTCCCTGTATGAGCGGCGGTCCACCATTTTGAATGTTTACATGCAGCCAGATCGAGGCTGCAGTACTGGATCGGCCGCTGTGGTGGATCGAGACACGTTACACCACTCGGGGTGTGGCGATCGGCTCCGCAATGCTATCTCTACGGGAAGAAGTTATTGACATAAAATAAAAGGCACATCTTATACACTAGTATGGACCCCTTAGGGTTATTTTTTCTTAAATGTTCTCAGGGCCTCTGTACTTCCCTGGTGTAGAAGGTTTTTGAATTTTGAAAATCCATTAAGCAGAACAAAAATTATGCCATTTTAAATTTTTCTAACATATCTACAAACTCTGGGTGCGTCTTATACGGGTGCACGTCATATGCAGCGTGCGCCTTATACATAAGTAATTTGAGTAATAAGCTGCCACTATTTGTGTTGACAGGGCTGGTTGTGCAGGACGGTCATATCGCTGCAGCAGTATGCTATTCTCGCCAACGTCTTCTGGATGTTCGTCGAGGGGCTCTTTCTCCACAACCGGGTGGCCGTGTCTGTTTTTAATGCCGAGGCACCGTTACGGATTTTCTACGTGGTTGGCTGGGGTATGTATGTGTGACGCCTGGATGGCCCTGTCTTGTTTCCAGTGGTGCCGCTTGTGACTCGTGGCTAAAGTGGCGGATCCACTGCTGCAAATGTCTTGCGGATTGTACTTGTATGAACGTCCAACAGCAGTCAAAAGATAAAAGAAAAATATCTTGATTTCTGAGAATGTCGCATGCCACTCGGACGTAACCTGAACATATCACAGCAGGTGATTCACTGCTGAAATGTTTTCGCTAGAACACATGCACGGTTATATAAGTCACAAGAAATTTGTGACAGTGGATCCCCCTTAAGAGCTGTATCCCCTATTAACGTATTACGGCAAAACATACGTCAACAAGCAGCACATTGTGGCAATATTTTTGTTACTTTTCCACTTTACGTTTGCTAATACCGGGTGTTACATGTAACACTGGTGACGGGTATTTCACAGGGAGGGGGGAGAGCTAAGATACAGCTTCATCGTATGTACCAGTAGAATGGTGACTTACAGGTCAGGATAGGGGAGGGCTAAGATACAGCTTCATCGTATGTACCAGTAGAATGGTGACTTACAGGTCAGGATAGGGGAGGGCTAAGATACAGCTTCATCGTATGTACCAGTAGAATGGTGACTTACAGGTCAGGATAGGGGAGGGCTAAGATACAGCTTCATCGTATGTACCAGTAGAATGGTGACTTACAGGTCAGGATAGGGGAGGGCTAAGATACAGCTTCATCGTATGTACCAGTAGAATGGTGACTTACAGGTCAGGATAGGGGAGGGCTAAGATACAGCTTCATCGTATGTACCAGTAGAATGGTGACTTACAGGTCAGGATAGGGGAGGGCTAAGATACAGCTTCATCGTATGTACCAGTAGAATGGTGACTTACAGGTCAGGATAGGGGAGGGCTAAGATACAGCTTCATCGTATGTACCAGTAGAATGGTGACTTACAGGTCAGGATAGGGGAGGGCTAAGATACAGCTTCATCGTATGTACCAGTAGAATGGTGACTTACAGGTCAGGATAGGGGAGGGCTAAGATACAGCTTCATCGTATGTACCAGTAGAATGGTGACTTACAGGTCAGGATAGGGGAGGGCTAAGATACAGCTTCATCGTATGTACCAGTAGAATGGTGACTTATAGGTCAGGATTTAGTATCGTATGTACCAGTAGAACGGTGACTTATAGGTCAGGATTTAGTATCGTATGTACCAGTAGAACGGTGACTTATAGGTCAGGATTTAGTATCGTATGTACCAGTAGAACGGTGACTTATAGGTCAGGATTTAGTATCGTATGTACCAGTAGAACGGTGACTTATAGGTCAGGATTTAGTATCGTATGTACCAGTAGAACGGTGACTTATAGGTCAGGATTTAGTAGTTTATGTGATGGAGCAGCCAGGCCATATCTCTACGTGCAGGCCAAGAACCGTGTAAGTTACATATGCATTAATGATACGCTCATGAAATTATAAACTGATAGGTACATCTACTTAGGCCTTATGCTTTTCGGTAGATAATTAAAACAAACTGTTGTCAGAAAAGAAAGATTGTTTGAGTTAATCAGGGAGTCCAGTTCACCAGCTGGGTCCAGGAAATTATATTTCCTGGTAGATGTACAACGCTGTACAATGCATGTAATGTACAACGCTGTACAATGCATGAAATGTACAACGCTGTACAATGCATGTAACGTACAACGCTGACAATGCATGAAAAGCACCCCTGTAAGCGGTAAATTTGTGCCATGTCAGGAACCTTGGCTTTAGTGTACATGTCATGTGCCAAAAGTTTTCTACCCCCCCCCCTCATAATTGAAAATTTCCGAGGTGATCCAGGACACTTTTTCATACAAAGGTGATCCAGGACACTTTTTCATACAAAGGTATGGTCCATGACAGAAATCCTACTTGTACACAGTAGGGGTGTGAATGATTTCCCTGTTGTTGCTCTCTCACAGGCCTGCCGGGGGTATTCATGGTTATCTGGGCCGTGTGTCTCCACATCTACAACCACCAGAGGTGCTGGTCCTACCACTCCAGCATGCCTTTTATCTACATCATCATTGCACCTGTAGTCATCGCCTTGTTGGTAAGTATTGGAAGTAGGCCTTATTACACTTTATCTATGTTATCATAACACAATCATACAAGCCCACACACTCAATACCATCTCAATACATGTGTTGGACTAAACACATAAATCTAGAGTGCCCTTATCACATGGAATTTATATAAGTATTTTCCTACATGAGCCGTATTTGTTATAAAATATCATCCGTTAGCTCATAAAGGACAGTTATCATTGCAAAACTGATACATATCAGCAAACATCACCATTGTGAATACTGTAGCTGATTCAAACTTACTTTCATTTTCAGGTCAATGCTATATTTTTGGTTAACATCATCAGGATACTCATTACGAAGCTCAGAGCAAATAACACGTTAGAAACGGACCAATTTAGGTAAGTAAATACATAGTATTCATGGCTAAAGAGATAAGTTAACGGTCCAACAAGTACACGATGTATGGCACAAGGCACTGCTGTCCTTTTTTTCCGATTCTAAGATACCGATTTGTAATGCCTCATTGGGTATTATGTTAACGCAGAAGATAACAGTCAGTTGTAGAAAATTAAAACAGGGGGTAAATGATATAAATATGTCTCATAAATATTTCTTAAGACATTGCCAAGATACCAACGTTGATAGGAAGCCCTATAGGTGAGCCACAATAATTAATCAATGCATCAGGATTTTCTTTTATGTTGAATACAGCAATCCCATAAGTACTGAAATATATGCTCGCCATGAATATGACCTTAGCTGTCGAAATGGCGTTAAACATCTATTACTCTCTCACTCACTGAAATATATGTTTACCTGAAAATGTCAGCCCAGTTCTCTTGAACCCTTGCCTATATGACCACTATAATTCTGAACAACACTTAATAAGAGTCTATGGTGTTAGAATATTCTGTTTTGGGTTGTCCAATTGCACAATGAATTATCATTGAAAAACGAATTGGAAATTAATTAACTCAGGTGAGTTTGGCAGTTGATAATAATCAGCAAATTTCCCCAAAACCCTAAGAAAACAACCTCGTCCGGTGAGCTATATCTGATTTGTTAGCTGGTCCCCAGGGAAGCCATCCTGTACAGGCCCCACAAGAGGCGGTTATAGAGGAGGGTGGGTGGGAATATGAAACCAGTCAGATATCCTATAACCCAGTGTTAAACATGTGACCAATTTTCATCAATGTCATCTCCTGCTCTATATTAGCCCTGTCTGTGTCCAGCGCAGCATTCATGTGGCGGTGTAGGAGACAGATGGCTGTAGGGCGGCAACGACAACCTTATTTAGCCTTTATTGATGCCGTGTGGACAGTATATACAGCTATGGAGTACATCTCGATAGTCTGCCATGCCTAAATCCTTGTAAAAAATGGTCGGATCCTGAGACTGGCGGATTATTGAGTGAAAATAGACTTAATTCTTTAGGAAAGTTCTGCTGTGGGAACCTGGCGGATACAGGGGGTGGCAGACTATTGGATGGCGGATTAAAGAGATCTCACCAGCCGATTGTACCAGCCAATAACTGGGCTATATATTCAAATACCTTTTAATACCAATTTATGTGAATAATTCTCTAATCCATTAGCATAAAAGGGCATTTGAAATATATTGTGTTGTCACTTTGTCTTTCATCTAATGCACATATCCCTTTGTATTAGGAGTGTTGGAGAAGTGTGCTCTATATTACAGCAATTACCACTAAATGTTTGTGTGTGGATTCTAGGACTCTTAAAAGGCAAAAGAAAATGGTATATAGGACAGCTAATTGAATTGAATAATGGGTAGAGGTGTGAAAAACAGTCCAACACAAGAGACTAAATTTGCTTTTTTTGTGGAAGAACAGAGGAAGAATGGTGGGGGTCATTCTCACACAGTGCATACAACCTTAGAGGGTCCCTTATAAAGTAGATAAACCTTAAGACGGCCACAACCCTTGAGACGTCCACTCCCAGAAAATAGCCATAACATTGGATTTGCTAGTGAATCAACATTACCAACTGGTAGATTTAATGCTCACCAATGATTTTATAATGTTGATGTAGGAGTAAGACTGTTTTTCATCGCAAATATGTTGGGTGGCCATCTCAAGGTATGTTGCCGTCTTTAGGTTAATCTACCCTACCTCGTTCCTCCATAGGCTGAAGCAAAATAGGCTCTGAAGGTGGAACATGAATACTCGTCTGAAGCTTCTTCATAACCATCAGTGGTGTAGGGAGGTTCTTGATTATATTTTGACACCGGTGTGTAAATAGACCGATGATATCCATAGCCCTCATGTTTACTAAAGGGATTTTGTCAAAATTCTCCCGTTGCCTAGAGGGACTTCGGTGAGAATGTGACCCTAACACAAGATTTGACAAAAATATGAAGAAAAGAACATGACGCATGAATTGATTTGAGTTTAAAAAAGGTTCCTCAGTTAGAAGAATTGTAGTGGAAAATAATTCTTGCATTAAGGTATTATTTTCAACAGGTGACCCTTACTTACAGTGATAGACCTTGTGCTTGTGGCTGCATTATGGATTCCGTTATATTGATAGGGAGTGTAGCAAATGGAATTTTATTCAGGCTTTTAGCTGCATAATGAAACTCTTTCCCGATTTGATGCGGCATGTCTTGTTCTCTCCCTACACTCTCTTATTGAACGGGGTTTCAAGATTGTCAATGAGAAAGGGGACAACCGAATTTTGATCTATAATTTAAGAATTCAGTTGGAATATAGATAATTTTTGTAATCTAAATCCAGACGAACCTAAAAGCCTGTCCTATGTCTGACCATGCCAATTCTCAGAGTGACTAAAAGCCTGAGTGATGGCTGCAGAGCTTTGAAAGACAAGATATTTACACTTGGATGGAGATGTGTAAGACAGGCTGAGCTGGGTGTGAGGCAAATCAATGGAAAGATTGCGGGATGTCCACAGAATCTGTCATAGTCAGACATGTGGGATTAGTCTCTAATGGCACGGAGATAATGGTTTAAGAGGTTTGCTCAATATTTGCATTTTAGTCATTTTCTTTCTTTGCACATTTCACTCCCACATGGAGAGGTTTGGATGCCCATACTTTGTATTGTACTGATGAAATGATATCCAACTAGCACAAGACACCTGTAATACACATAGTGTAAGGCATGGCCTTAGCCAAGGACAGATTCAGAAATAGACGTGGAGAATAATGATGGAAAGGCATTGGCCCTGGTGCAGATAAGAACTCAGTACAACCTATCTTCTTTGCCTAAAATAAGTTTGGGATGTCTTTTTCTACAATCAGACACAGCCCCTAGCTGCTGGGGACTGTGCTGAGTCCTTCTTTGGCAAGACTTCATGGGTGTGATCGTAACGTGATGAGAAATAACTTTCTGATCTATAAGAGATTGCTATTCCTTTCGAAGCACTAGATGAAAAGATCTATTGTTTTGCCTTATTGAGGACGTAGACAGGTCTAGTTTAAACCTATGAGGGCCGGTTAAGCAGTAAAGCACCAAGGTCCATTGTTCTTCACGATACATGATGCACCAATGAACACTCACCACTGCTCACTAGTACTTCATTGCTGCATCATGCTGACCAATGGGCACGATGTACCCCTACATCAGCAGCCCCCTACAGGAATAAAGGAGTAATGATTTGTTTGGTTAAAAGCAGGGAGGATGGTGGGTTTGAGGGAGGGGGCAAAATCCTTTTCGACCCCCATACTGGGGGGGCACCATTCTTTCAGCCCCTCTGAGGGGGGTGGGGCAAATAATTTACCTCTTTTCAGCAGAACAACCTGCGCATTATTATAGATTAGAAATAGAAGGGTGCTTTCCCACTCAACTTTTAGACCCTCTGATTGGACAAATCAAAAGGGGAGGAGGTAAATTTCTTTTCATGCATCCACGCCAAAAACCACCCCCACCCCCTGTTGTTGAAAAATGATTACTCCCTAACTGCAGTGAGACAAGGTTTTTCATTCCGCATCCACTCTACATTCACCATAAACTTCAACTCTAGAGGCTGTGCAGCTAAATATAGAAGGTGTTATATCTAATTATCTCACGATTTTGGTTTGGACAGTGCTTTTTTGGTCATGACCCCGGTGCATTATCAGGCCATAACCCTACTCTAACACCTTTTGGACATCTTCAAGAAGCGTTTGGTTAGAATCTGGACATGTTGATAAATTGGAGAAGTATACAAAGTCAACCTCACCATACATTTCCAGTTATGAATCGTACCCCCGCCGCTGTGGCAATAGACAGACTCGCTATCCACTACACCAAGCTGAACGGTACCAGAAGCCAATGTATATGAAGGATTTAAATAAGTTGTCCGACATACCTGGGGCTTTGCACACCTCGTTAGCATAGAATCCAATGGTGCCATTTCGAGTTATTAACAGGGAAACATCCTAAGATATCCTGGATGAACATGCGATGCCTAAATAAATAAGAATCCAATGATTTTTCATAACGATATGTCTCGGCACCTGCCATTGCAGCTTGCTGACCTTTGACCCCTTAAGTATGCCACACGCTGGCTTTGTTAAGGAGCAAGTTAATTCAACAACTACTCCTTTAACCAAGCCTGAATCCAAATCTTCTACCACCGCTTCGTCCCTATTGGAGGACCTGGTTACTACTTTGGTTCAGAAGATTTCTGAGAATTTGAGAGGACAAGAAGGAAAACTGAGCGGGGGTATCCATGGCGGCAACCGGATTACCACCAGAGTGAGCGATTGCCATGACTGCCAGCCTATCATCCTCCAGTGTTTTCGCCCAGCAGTTAAGCTAAGGAATCCGATCAGTTCCTTATTAATGGGGCTGGGGAGACTGATAGTACACCAGGTACCAAGAACTTGGACAAGAGCACAGAGGGGAAACCCAATATCAGTCAAAAGGGAGTGGCCAATGTGTTGGCCAGGGTGGGGTGTGCCCAGCTTCCCCCAGGTTATCCTTGTCTAGAGTATTTGAAGAGATGTGGATTTGACCTTGGTGCTAAGACGGAACTTGCTGAGTATGCAAGTAGTCTTACCTATTTGAAAGGTAGGCGGTGGTACGCAGTTGTAACTGTGAGTGGTAGATCTGTTTTTGGTCGATACAGGTGTGCTTAGACAAGTGAGTAGTTTAGTGAGTGTAGCCCAAATGGTTAAGATCCCACCAGGCACAGCCTGTGATGTCTTATGCCAAGGAGACGGTGGATTTTATAGAAAAACAGGAGTTGTAGAGCCTGACACAGTAATGCTGTCTAGTATTGGACTGGAATCTGCTGATATCCTAGTTGCGAATGCTGCCTGGACAGTAGGTAGTACCTTAATCCAATCTGGGTAATAAATTAGCAAAGGTTCACAAGTGGTGGTCTCCTGTAGGGTTATCTCATCCCGAGTTTGGTCCCCGTATCGCATGATACCCGCAGGGCAGAGTGCAATGCTGGGACCAAATTGCAAGTACGATAACCCTACGGGAGACCACCACAAGTGCTCCTTTGCATTTATCTCATGGCATTTCAATGAAATATAATGAAATTTCAATAATATTTACCTTATTTCATGGTCGTGCACTTTGTTTACAACACCATTTTGAATCTATGACTTCATCAGGTTATAGACTGATAGTACACCAGGTACCAAGAACTTGGAGAAGAGCACAGAGGGGAAACCCAATATCAGTCAAAAGGGAGTGGCCAATGTGTTGGCCAGGGTGGGGTGTGCCCAGTGTAATACGCAGCCTGCCTATCACACACCTCCCATGTGATACAGTGTTGTAATGCTCTCTCAATGGCTTCCCAATGTCTGAATGTATTTACCATGAGATAAGACCATATACCTACAGAAGGATACCACTCTCGGGTCAGTTATTCTTTCTGAGGTAGTGGAAAGCTGTGAGCATGCACTAGCACCCCAATTCCCTTTGGCAACCGAAAAGAATCCAGAATTAGGCAAACTAATTGCTGGAAGTCATGTTGAAATGGATGAGCAATGTGGAGCCTTGACTGACTTGCATGACAAGTTCAGGAAACCTTTTGCAACACAAGGTGAAAAATTGGGCCATACTGATGAAGTACTTCATTCCATTGACACCAGTGAGAATGAACCTTTTAAGATTCCGTATAGGAGACTTCCCCTGGCAAAGAAAAGAGTAGCTGAGGAAGAGATAGCTTAAGTGCTTGAGCAGGATGTTATAGTACCATCCTCCAGTAATTGGTCTAGCCCTGTGTGCATGGTGACTAAGAAAGATGGTACCATCCACTTTTGCATAGATTACCCGAAACTGAATGGTATGAGCAAGAAGATTGATGAGACCACGGATTGATGAGACAATAGACTCCTTAGGAGGCAATCAATGGTATTGCTCTTTAGACTTACAATCCGGTTATTGGCAAGTGGGTATACATCTGAAAGATATGGAGAAGATGGTGTTCTGAAGTCATGTTGGTTTATTCCAATATAATATGATGCCTTTGGATTGTGCCATGCCCCCGCAACATTTGAAGCCATGATGGAAACTTTGTTAAGTGACCTACAAAGGAAGAAATGTCTAGTCTACTTGGATGATGTTATAGTCTTGGAAAGACATTTGAAGAATGCTTAGAAAATTTAGATATTGTTCTGGAAAGAATCATAGCTAATGGCCTGAAGCTGAAGCCTAAGAAGTGTGATCTTTTTAGGAGAACTATTAACTACTTGGGGAGGATATTCTCTAATGATAGGATTAAGGCAGATCCGGAAAAATTGGATGCTGTGTCAAATTGGCAAGCACCAAAGAATGCTAAAGAAGTTAGATCCTTCCTGGGTTTTTGTTCCTATTACAGGGATTTTATACCACAATATTCCAGGGTAGCCTTTCCTACACTGCAAAAAAGTGTTTAGATTTTAAACATGTTTAGGTCTAAACACGTTTAAAACCTAAACATATAGGTCAGTTAGGTGTCTCATCGACTACACATTTAGGAAATGAACACTTTTATTCTAACTACATAAACATTTTTGCTAAACATGTTTAGATGTTTAGAGTTTAAACAGTTGAATAATAGGTGTTTAGATTTAGACATCATTATGTTTAGATACTTGGATGTTGAATCCACACCAGGTAGCAGCACTACCTTTGAATGGACTATCTTTACACAATTATAATCAATTTTTCTGACAAACGTACCCAAACCACATGTTTATTATAGTTTTTATTCATTAAATGTGATGAGAATAGAAAGGGCAATAGAAGGTTGACTAGATTCACCTTACACCACTATCATTAGCATAAAATAATCAATAAGCTCAATGATTGACACCTATTTCATGTTATTCTGGAATAGACAAAGCAATTTCCTTCCTGCCAAGCTGTTGTACTTTCTCAAGTCTCTTATTCTGATGCAGTGTGTACATACATGCACATGTAGATATGTGTGGCTGAAATCTTTGGAGACTCTGACATGTAAATAACCCCCCCCCCCAGTAAATGAGAAAACAAACATCTTTTTTTTTAATGTATACATGTCTGCACACCCTCTCCGTCAAAGCATTTAGACATCTAAACACAAAAATTCATAAACATCTAAACACAAAAATTCATAGATATCTAAACACAAAGTTTAAACCTAAACACCTAGATTTCTAAACACTTGGGCTAAGCACATTGTTTGGCTAAACATGTGTAGGAAATTAATGTGATTACAAAAACGTTGCAAGAATATGTTTAGAATTGTGTTTAGGATCTAAACACCATTTTTGCAGTGTATACAAAGTCCGTCCCATTGGACACCCGAAGTAAGGAAAGAACACTTCCCTTGGGGATCAGGGCAAGATGAAGCCTTTGTGAAAATAAAGGAGTTATTTGCTAGTACAGCTGTACTGAAATATACGACTTTGAATGATCATTTCTTCCTAGATACTGATGCTAGTAATGACAGCATAGGGGCTACCTTATCCCAGATCCATATGGGGAAGTGATTGCACTCTACAGACTGATCACTCCTCTCTTAGATGGTTATTAATTTTTTCAAAGATGCCGAGGGGATGATAGTTCGCTGGTTGGTGCATCTATCTGAATTCAGTTTAAATCACAGCCAGATTGAACACCGAGCCGGGGCGAAACATCTGAATGCAGATGCTTTGTCCAGAAGTCTGAGGTTTGTCCACATCATGAGGTGTACCACTCATGATGCATAGTGACCAAGGTAGAGAATTTGAATCCAGTTTGTGGCAAGAGATGTGTAATTGCCCTGCAATCTGCAAGATGAGAACTATGATGGACAGAGTGATGGACAGGTAGAGAGATTCAACAGGACTCTGATCCAGGTGTTGAAATCTCTAGTAAATGATCAGAAGGATGATTAGGATGATCAACATAAATTTGTGGTACATGCTTATAATAGTACTGTACATGCAAGTACTAATTGTTCCCCTAATCTCCTCGTGGTTGTTGAGGATTGAATTATGCCAGTAGAATTTGGTGTAGTAAGGACAAATCCCTTGCCAAGTATTGTTTGTAGATTCCCTAAGGGATAACTTTAAATAGGCTTATGAAACGGTGAGAAATGAACTGCAGGAGACAGCACGTTGGCAGAAGATTGGGTATGACACAGGTCTAAAAGCTAGATATTTTAATCTGGGTGATATTATAACAACCGTATGCAGGGGGCTCCAGGAGGCAGGGGAGGATGATTGAGCACCGAGCAATACTGCAAGAGAGTGATGCAGTGTGCAGCCGCCTTTCAACTAATCATGGATCAGCTATACGGCTTGCAGCCTCCCAGTGGGACCGAGACATCCATGAAACAGGGACTATGTCTACGGCCGCGCCAAGAACAGATAATAGCCGTGGAACCTTGGACCAGTTTGAATGCAGAGGAAGGTAGTGCTGTAGCGCTGGAGCCGTCAGAACTCACTATAGTGGCAGTGGAATATGCACTGAACTATACCAATAGGAATTGGTGGTTGAGAGTAGCGAATGTCATGGACCAGTTGGTGTATATTGCACGCAACGATGTGCTGGCCTATGTAGGAGAGGTTAATGCCCCTCCATTAGAGATACAGGAGGTACGCCGCATGCTGGACTTGGACAGCCCACCATCTTCACCGCCATCGATTTGGCAACCCCGTATCACCACCATCAATTTGTTGGATCTGACAGATGAACAGATCAAAATTCTACTCAAGATGGGCATCATAGAGCCCAGTGACAGTGCATGGAGTGGTGCGAAAGAAAGATGGGTCTGCTCATTTGTGCACTGACTATGGAACGTTGAATCTGATCACTGAGGATGATACCTACCCCATTCCCAGGGCCCGAGAGCTGTTCCTGTATATAGCTTACAGAAAGCCCACCATCTTCACCGCCGTCGATTTGTTGAGTGGGTATCACCAGTGTGACTTACAACCCACAGTCGGAAATATTCGGCCTTTGAGTCACCCTCAGGGGTATGGCAGTGGACACGGGTGTCTTTTGGGATGCGCCAGAGTCCCTGGCAGTTTACCAAGATTATGTCCATGGCCCTGAGTGGATTAACACCCCATACTTGCCTGGCCTACCTGGACGACATCATTGTTTTCGACCCCACTGTGAACGAGCACATTGGTAGCCTGGATTTAGTGCTCAAGGCTTTGCACTGTGGGGGTCTAAAGATCAAATCAGCTAAATGTAAATGGGGACGATGGGCAATAAAGTTTCTGGGACACATCGTGAGCCCCTAGGGGCTGGCCACTCAACCTAAAGTGACCCGGAAAGTGCAGGAATTCGGCCGTCCCTACGATAAACATAAATCATTCATGGTTTTGCTCAGTTGGCGGTGCCTTTCAACAACAAATTGAAGAGGAGGGTTTTGTTTAATTGGACGGCCGAGTGTGAGAAGGCATTCAAGGAAATCCAGAATGTGCTGGTGAATCTGCCGCTACTGATACATCCTGAGATAGCAGGACATTTTTACATTTTGACTGATGCATTAGGGAATGATACTTAGCTGATACTACCGCCATACTGCTCATCCGGAAGGTTTCTGAAACCTTGGAGCTAGCCGGTTCAATGCTTGCCTGACAGACTTACTTACCTGATGGGCATGTGTACCTGATGGATTTACTTACCTGATTGACTTATTATTCACGGCTTACCATTCATGACATCTGTATGTCAGTACCGAGTCATTATTTGTCAATCCCTCCCAGCACATGGTCCATCAAGAATTTGTTTTGATCCGTGTAGTATCATCCCACATAATTGGTGCCATGATAAAAGATAACCGACTTATTGATATAGGAGTCTGTTGTAAAAAAAAAAACTAACTTTTCACAAGGCTGACTTGGATCCATAATTAACAGAGTTGTGTTAAGGGAACTCGCTGTTTCAGATTTATGCATACCTACAGGAGAATGATATGTATCTGTCTCTGATCTGTCATTACTTAATAGACAGATAAACTGTCATTACTTAGTAGACAGATAAACATTGTGAGCACCATGTGACAAGAAACGGAACATCAAACTGTGTAGGGGGCCTAAAGGGGCTGCAGGCATCAACTGGAGCCTTGGGCAGGTGGTACTGGGCTGATCAAAGTAGCGTGTGTTGAGGTCAGGAAGGTGGACATGTGGGTATGCGCAGCACCTGTGGTGCTTCTTTAGAGATGAAGGTATCTGATGCTAACATAATCAAAGAGACGCTTAGGAACTTGCCACCATGCCACCCATAGATGCTGATCTTGTCTAGTGCTCTTAGCCAGTGCTATTTGAAGGGACCGACAGCCATAACTGCCGGCATGAGTGTCGAAAGGATTGACCTTGGCGCACCAGAACCCCTGCCATAATGATAAGCATGTGAAGCAGTGACCTTATAAATGATACCCTGTGACACCAGTACAGACCAGGGACTTCAGTGTTTTCCTGGAGAGTTGCGCCTCTCCAGGCACTGAGGCCTAATAACTATACACAACTTAAGCACCGGATGTGGTTGTCAGGGTACCAGTATACACAAAAAGAATGCCCTTATATGTGATGCTCGACGGGTGGCGTTGATTGTCACGACACCCAGTCGAGTGTGCCGGACGATACTCTAAAAGCATCTGCAAGAACTAGCCATCAACACGAACTGAGAAACCCTGAATGGTGTCTCTCGCGGGGTCACTATCCGCACTCACCGTGAGTGCAGATAGTGACCCCGTAATCAGAGAACTGAGCCTCATGACCTAGGGACTTGACCTTACCCTCCGCACAGACACCATTTGAGTTTTTAAGCGGGAAACCTACGGGAGTCGAACCTGGGACCCTTCAACCTGCAGGCAGAAGCTCTACCGCTGAGCTACCTCCCTGTCTGACATTCTCTGCCTTCCATCTACATCTGGATCAGTATGATACACAAGGGGGGCAGCTTATACCTGCTGACCAGCCCCTGAGGGCTGGTGCAACCGGAACGGGGCAGATAGCCTACCGCCAAGAAGCTTCAATAGATAGAAGGTGAAACTCAGAGCTTTACCTATGGACACAGTGTAACAGCCCCCAGTTTGTAGCCAGTCAAATATGAGGGATGTGCAGAGTTGGGGGATAGTCACCATGAGGGATAGGTAAAGTGAATGATAGGCAGATTGAGGATAGGTAGACTAATGGTAAGAATGTACAGAGAAAACTATATACAAAGGTGAGGGGTAAACTTTAATCCTTTAAGCCATTTGAGGGAAAACCTAATTAAACTCTAGATGTTTCAAGGGATAGGTAGCATGAGTGATAGGCAGACAAAGGGATAGGCAGAATCATACACAGGCAGAATACTTGTCAGTTGGGATAGGCAAACATTGGGATATGTAGATTGAGGTACTGATTTGATTAGCATGTTGCATCTATAAAAAGTTCCAATCATTTTCTAATTTTTTTTTTTACATTTTTAAAATATTCTCATCGTCAAACCTCCTTTTTAGGTCCCTTTGGCCAAATTTTGAGAATCAAGACCACAAATTTTGAATTCAGCAGGATTCTTTTTGGTATAGGTGGCCCCTTGTTCTCACTTGATATCACTCTGATAAAGATTCCTGACATCTCCATAAACTTCCTTATTTTACATAGGACTCAGTACTGAACACAAAAGGTAGCCTACTTTTAAGGGGGGGTAGAGGGGGGTGGCTTGCACTATAGGACTCTATGGAGTAACATATCCTAGGGAACCTATACTATTCTTGCTACCGCCATGGACTTACAGCCAGAGCTGGCCCCTACAGTATTATAATTGTCATAAGCTGAAGCGCATGATAGTCATTATTATGATCATGAGCTGCGAGCATGAAAAAAAAAAGGATCACTGTAATGTATTGGCAGGGAATAGGTCAACGGTATTGCTAGATGGATTTCATTGCTTGCTCTCATCTTTTAACTCATGACCTTGCCATCCTCGATGGGATAATATTGGTTGTTATGTGTTTGACAATAATGTAAAACATCACTGTACCTATATCATATTACTAGAGAATCGGCACGAATGGTAGAAATTATGAATTATGTAATATTAGCATAATTATAATATTGCAGGAGTAAGGGTTACTGTTTTATTCTGATATTATAAGTTAGAAGTGACTTACTTAGTCAAGGAAAACCATGTTTTAAAACCCTGTGGGTAGCTTTTAGATTTATAGATGTGTTGATTACCATAGAGTAGGCATTATCATGATAAAGCTGTTATAGATTATATAAAAGGACGAAGTAGCGTTTAAAAAAATTTATGGTGAAAGCAGTGATGCCATTATGCGACAATAGAAATTAAAGGTGTCAACTATATACAAATTAGTATGGCTGAATGTTTGTATGTAGATAGGTATATATACATATATATATATATATATATATATACATACATACATATATATATATATATATATATATATATATAAGTATATGGTATTTTAATCAATAAAATATACATAAAACATACCAAGGTACTGAGAGACTAGTTATTGTGGTGAATAATGGCAGAGAGAGAGCCAGAGCTAGAAGCTATACTTCTAGAGTGTAAAAAAAGGAAGCAAGTTGGGTGGAGTAACCCGGGTATTTCTAATAGAGAGATATTTTCTTTTGGTGTGGTCAAAACTGGTGGACACTACAACCAGGTCTGAGCGAGGCCCTTGGATGTAGTTGCGGGGGCGCCATGTGAGTTAGAGGGAATTCTGAGAAAATGAAATATACTCGATATAAAAATGGCTCACAAATAAGTTTCAATAGCTAGTGTGAAAATAATAAACTAGTATCGTAGTCTATTCTAGGGACACACCATCTCAGGAGAGTGACTAGAGTGCTGGAGCTGTGGAATCAATGGTATGAATAAAAAGCTGGAAATAACACGAAGACTGGAGTGGTGTAGCTGAACAGTCTGAGGGAACAAGGTCCGACGAGTGTTTAGTGTCTGCAATAAGTGTTCAGTAGAAGAATACACACCTGTAGGTCAAATGGGTGCATATTTGACAGTATCAGAACTGTGGCATTACACCCATATAGAATTAAGAACTGGCCACTATATGGGTACAATCCTATGAGGTATTAAAAATGCCTTCGGAGACGTGTATATTCTTATGGTTTTACGGGTTGCCAGCAACACCATACACTCCTATAGGGTATCAGGTATGCACGGGTGTATCGGCCAGGAGGTGCCCATGGGTGGATTAAGTCCCTATAGGTTTGAGATCCGTGAGGCAGTTGCCTTGTTAGCTGAGATTATGTCCTTATGGGTTGAAGCCTGTATCCCACTCTAGCTGATCCTCGAGAGCAGCGTCAAGGGTGAAAGTCCAAATGGTGTCCGGTGGAGAAAAGCCAAAACCGCCGGTAACCCCCGAGTATATAAGGCCTGTGTAGTTTTGATTAAGTATTGGAGCTCATTGTCATGAAAACCATCGAATGACTATTGAATTACTGGAGATTGGAAATTGAGAATGAATGTGAATAAAAACCATTGGAGATGAACTACTCATTCATGTCTTCTTTCCCAAATGGGCTGTTAGACTTAGACATGGTTGTACCACTTGATACTAGTTAGATTCCCCAATCTTAGCTATGTGACAACAGAGTGGAGGTTGAAAGAAGAATATTATTTTTTTTATGGTGGAAATCCGGAAGAAAAACTATATTTAAGATTTATTTGAGATGCAACTTTAGCACATAAAACCCTTCTTTCCCCTCCGCCTGTAATAGCCCACTCTAGCAGACCAAGACAAGGGTCATCAGCTTTACGCAGAATCTGCTTAACCATTCCTATTGTTCTTTCAGCCTGTCCGTTTGACTGAGCATAGGTTGGACTGCTTGTGGTTGTCTTAGACCTGTATTCAGCAGTAAATTTCCGGAACTCTGCACTAGAGAACTGCATATTATCAAACACTACCTCTTCTGGAATGCCTTGTTTGCATACAATGGACTTAATGTGTGCGACGACTGTCTTTGCTGTTTTGTCCTTGAGTAGGCATATGAAGGGAAACTTAGAAAAGTAATCCACAACACATACGTAGTCTTCACCACCGTAGGTAAATAGATCTACTCCTTTTTTTTGCATTGGCCTTTCTGGGATCAGATGAGGTATCATCTCCTTCTGCTGTTTTCTCGAATACTCAGCACATTTGCTGCAGTTTTCGATTTGATCTTCAATGTCTCTCAACATTCCCGGCCAGAACAGGACATCTCTTGCTCGATTACATTTTTTCTCGATTCCTAGATGACTTTCATGAAGGATGTTGAGTATCTCATTTGTCATTGTTCCTGGTATCGCAACTCTACTCTCCATGAAGAGTAGGCCATCCACTTCAAACAAATTGTTTTTAAGATCCCAATAGGGTTTAAGATGGTCTGGTACGCCTTTTCTCGATTCAGCCCATCCATGTTGTATCAGACTTCTCAGCTGTTGCATAGATTCATCTGCACGGATTTCTTCATGGATTTCTTCATTCTTGACTACTGAGACTGGGATGTTTTGGACAAGACTATGAACCATGACCTCCATCTCCTCATGTAAGCCTTCATCAATACTCTCAGCCTTCAGGTACGCACGGGATAGAGCGTCTGCAATGAACATGTCTTTTCCTTTCTTGTACTCTACGTTTAGATTGTACTTTTGAAGTCTCAATAGCATCCGTTGTGGCCGTGGTGATGCTTTTGTCAGACTCTTCTTCATCACACTCTCCAATGGCTTGTGGTCAGAGTGTACTCTGGCGGATCATCCATAGATATAGTATTTATATTTCTCGGCAGAGAAAACTATTGCTAATAGTTCTTTCTCAATCTGTGCGTACCTCGTCTCTGCTGAAATCATGGATCTTGATGTGTACGCCACAGGCTGCCTGTCTTGGAGCAGGCATGCTCCGATACCGTCCTTAGAGGCATCGCACTGAATGGTCACTTCTTTATTTGGATCATAGAAAACTAGTGTTGGTGTTTTGGTCAGTGCATCTTTCAAGTCTGCAAATGCATTCTCTTGTTTGTGGTTCCACTGTAACTCCACATCTGATCGTAGTAGTTGTTGTTGCGATGCTGAGTTAAATGTCTTCAGGTCAAGGAGTATGATGGTGTTGTCTCTTTATAGCATAATTCAGATCCCTAGGATCCAGACACACCCTGAGGTCCCCATTTTTCTTCTCCACAACCACCTCGCTTCCAATCTTGGGTGTAAATTGTACGGTACTTTTCGCGGCGCGTGAATTACTGGCATTACATCTTCGTCAAGTACTATATATATGATATTCACCTGGCATCTCGCCAAGGCCCTTGAATACATGCGCATATTCTTTACTCATACTTTCCTTGCTTAGACCTGTCTTTCCAATTGACGAGTACCGCATCCCCGTGAATTTTTTTCACAAGATTAAGCTTCTCACATGCTGCTACCCCTAGAACCGGTGTACTCGTTACATTTGCAACAAAAAATCCTAGATTTCTTGATGGCTCTCCATCAACTTGACAATGAAGTGTCATCTTACCTACAACATCAATGTTGTGATCTGAGTAACTCGTCAGTCTCACCTGTGTTTCACTCACCAGAGTAGATTTCTGGAATAGACATTCATTGGCATAACATTGACTTCAGCTCCTGTATCTAACTTAAAATTTACAGATCTTCCTTTGACCTCTAGGTCAACAAACCATGCTTTGCTGAATATATTAGACTTAATCACATGAACAAATAGTTCTTCGGAGGAGCCACTTTCCTCATACCCCTCCTCGTTAACCTCATGCACAGCTTTGTGTGTACAAAATCTCTGGAAATGAAATAGTTGTGAATTTTTTTTCTCCAGGTACAACTATTGTAACTATATCATAATAATTACCACAGTCCTTTTCAGGACTCAACTATTGTCAAAGTCAATATGTGGTCTGTGATATATAACTCCAATATGGTTGGTTGTCATGGTAACCATAAAATAGAAAAAGTTACATGAACTTTTTTGGTTACTCTGATCATTACTATGTTGACATGTTACGGTATATAAATTTACATACGGAACTGTTATGAATGATACTCGATGCTATTATTGTATAATTTTTCAGAAACAGGATAGTCTCATACTATAGCCTGTTTCACATCGAGTCACTGTAATTAATACCCCTTATTAGTATTGTGAGACAGTTACTTAGGTTCACAGGTTCTTAATACACTGTGGTTTATTAACCTTCAAGTTATTGTCTAAGGGGGGCAGTGTAGGGGTATGGTATTATTATATATTACACTTGTTACGTTCATGCATTCGTCCGTCATACATCATGTGACGGGTCTGAGTTCCACAGGCGTTCTCCTCTATATAAGGGCAGTCGTGTGGTTAGTTCGCCTGTAGTGGTCCTACCACTGCTCAACACACTTGTTTGTTACCTTTGGGTAACCGAATGCTATAAGCGGCATGTAGTCTCTATAGGCTGTGATCGTATGTAACTAAGATTAATAAAAGCTTGGTTGCCTACCTTGAATATCTTCTCTTCTTGTTATGATTTAATACAACAAGAAAGACGAACCACTACAGGTGGAAAAAGAATCCTTATGATTTGCAATATTGCCTAGAGTCCAAGGCTGTCGATATCCAAAATGATAGACCTTAATCCCATTCTATCACCAAGGGACACTTAGAAGTTGTCCATCGGTAGTTCATAATGAATCCTCGTGGATGGCCACATGTAAAGGGGACTGTGGAAGGCAGTTACCTGCTGGTTAGTTTGCCTGAACACTGAATGGTGCTCTCGGGACTGATGTGGCAGCATTATAAGGTGCTCATGTTATTTTAGATTGTTGAAGAACAGAAGGACACATAGGCTTAGCCATTGATTCTCATGCAGATTGCTAAGAAAGTTAATACTCCAGTAGTGACTCCATAACTGGATACATGGGTAATATTATGCAGATTTGATAAGGCCTGGTAGTGACTCCATTACCAAACCTTTAACATTGTGTAAGGCTGGCAGTGACCTTATTGCTCATTTGCTTGATGCTTGATATTACCAACCGTATGTTAAAAACTTTGACAATGGCATGTTGGATTATCCTTTAATTAACTAAATAGCTGTCTAATGACTTATGTAAACACAGTGGCCGTCATCAGAAACAGTTCATTACTCATTTCTCTATTTTTGTATATATTCTGTATGATATCTTGGCTCATATATGAAAAGCTTGTATCCCATGATTGTCAGTGGGCTTGCTTTATACAATAGATGAACCTTTAAGAACAACCCTGCTCACAGGGTTGCATGTATCTATAAAGGATTAATACCTTTCTGTAGGTTTGCATGTATCTATAAAGGATTAATACCTTTCTGTAGTTGAGGAGTCACCACCTCGCTTCGCTGTGGTAAAACATAGTGCCCTTTTGAGATGGCTACACCTAAACTACTAATATGGTCTACAGTAATTCAGTACAGAGTCACAAAAGTAATCCCATTGCATTTAAACATTGCTTTTATGACCTATGGACATTGCCACACACCACCTAGGGAATATGGCCTGTGGGATCTGTAATGTATGGACATGCATAGGCATATATTGGGGTCAGAAGCTTTAGAGACGAGTTTAGAGGAGGATTCTGGGTGGGTGATAACTATATGCTGCCTGAGGAACGTCTATTCTGCAGATTTATACCTGAGACAAATATGACTGGAACTGATCCACTTTCTGCCTCCCACCAGGTCAGATTCTCCCACCTTCACGAAGCTCCATGGACAGATTGTTACATTGCATATCACTGGTCTTTTTCACCAGGGGTGAACATATCTTCAAATGCCAATCTTTGGTTCATGTCATTTTTAGAAGGAACTGAAGATATCTCTGATTTGTGAAGATGTTGTCAGAATTCTTTCTTTTTATGGAAATCATTGCAAATGTATGACAAATGACTACCGCCTCTATGGAAATGAAATTTTGAAGATATCCACAAAGTTATCTTGAGTGTTATCTTCAGCTGTGCCTATTGTTAGTGCAGATACCTAACAGTATGTGTGCAAAGGACCACAGCTCATGTAGTAACGTGCCATAATCTTAGTCGATGATGCTGACAAAGACCCATTTTCCAGATGTTTGATAATTAATGAATGTGAGTGATCTTGATACTCCTGGACACAGAGCGGGTATTGAGGTGCCCGTCACCTGGGGCGTGCATACATCATGGAACTTCCTATCACACATGTGTGTACAAAAGCTTAACGTGGAGGACCTATTTGGGTCTACCATACAGAAGGCAATTGGTAGGAAATTAAAAGTCTGCAAGGTAGAATCTACTACAAGGATGATTACACGTACAGGTAGCTGAATGTTAAATGCTGCATTCTGTGAGTAGCACTGCTTGGTAAACCCATAATGGAACAGGCCTCAGTGTATATTACCCAATCATGATCAGACTGGTTCCCGGGAACACAACATGCATGATGAAATCAGGGAATTCTGGCTCTGGTCTCGTGCTGCTGCTTGTTTCAGCCAGTCTCTGGTGTAAATGTGTCTGATACCCACGTGAATATCGCGAGATGGATATGCACACATATCATCCTGAAATTCGCTTTATCTAACTATTTGGGCCTGGACAGTGCTTTTTTGCTCATAACCCCCGTGCGTTATATAGCTATAACGCACTCTCAGACCTTTTCTTCGTCTTCAAGAAGCTGCTGGTTTCAATCCGGACATGTTAATAAATTGAGGAATATACAAAGTCAACTCCTCCATACGTTTCCTGTTAAAACCGTGTAGGTTCAACGGGGAATCGATCCCCGGCCGCTGGGGCAGGAGGCGAGCTCGCTGTCCACTATACCAAGCCGACCGGTGCTAGAAACCACTGCACATGGAGGATTTGAAAAAGTTTTCCGACATACCTGAAGTTTACACATCTCGATAGCCTAGAATATATGGAGCCTGGTGGAGTTATTAACACAGAACCATCCTTAGATATCCTAGATGAACACGCCATGCCAAATTCCTCCATTTTCTTCAAAAAAAATAAGAATCCATTGATTTTCCACATCGATACGAGTCAGGACCCGCCCCGTCTGGCCATTCCTTGCTCGACGCGTTTCTGACCTAGTTTTTACATCCGGGCACCTCCCCGCTTTGTCAACAAGACGAAATGGCCGTGTGCCGGGCCGTGTGCATTGGATCGTTATGGAAAATCAATGGATTCTTATTTATTTCGAAGAGAATGGAGACAAAATGTATGCGAACACCAACTAGAGATCGTATATTTGGTTAGAATAACAGGGCTTGACATCCTTGGATTATACCCGAAAATTCGTTGGAAAGACGAGGGTCAGACGGGTGGAGTAAAAACAATGGCTACGCTGGCTTGGCAAACCGTGCGGATAGGATGCACTTACAAAATGTCTTCTCCTGGATTAATTCTTGGGTTATAAGGTAAGAAATTGATACAAAATGGAGAAATATGTTCGATAAACGCTTTAATGTATGTTATAGGAACGCACTCGTGGATTTACGGGTTAATAATCCACTCCCCCTTCGGGGTCGTGGATTATTAACCCGTAAATCCACCCGTGCGTTCCCATAACATACATTAAATGCTACATAAGCTGCCTCACACAACAGGATCTGAGTCTTTCACCACCATGAATACAGAAGGCAGAATACAGTAAAACAGTATGAAGTCTGCAAAGCCTTTGTATGAAGTTTGACTTTAACATTTACAACCTTTCCGCACCAGAAATTGTCTCATTAAATCGTTCAGGTCCGCTGTACCACAGGTATATAAATAACCAAACACTACACCTTTAACATCCTCCTGATAATCATTTCTACACACCAGCTCCCACCACCTGCTACCTTCAACATCCTCCTGGTGATCATATCTACACACCAGCTCCCACCACCTACTACCTTTAACATCCTCCTGGTGATCATTTCTACACACCAGCTCCTACCACCTGCTACCTTTAACATCCTCCTGGTGATCATTTCTACACACTAGCTCCCACCACCTGCTACCTTCAACATCCTCCTGGTGATCATATCTACACACCAGCTCCCACCACCTGCTACCTTTAACATCCTCCTGGTGATCATTTCTACACACCAGCTCGCACCACCTGCTACCTTTAACATCCTCCTGGTGATCATTTCTACACACCAGCTCCTACCACCTGCTACCTTTAACATCCTCCTGGTGATCATTTCTACACACCAGCTCCCACCACCTGCTACCTTTAACATCCTCCTGGTGATCATTTCTACACACCAGCTCCCACCACCTGCTACCTTTAACATCCTCCTGGTGATCATTTCTACACACCAGCTCCCACCACCTGCTACCTTCAACATCCTCCTGGTGACCATATCTACACACCAGCTCCTACCACCTGCTACCTTCAACATCCTCCTGGTGACCATATCTACACACCAGCTCCCACCACCTGCTACCTTTAACATCCTCCATGTGATCATTTCTACACACCAGCTCCCACCACCTGCTACCTTAAACATCCTCCTGGTGATCATTTCTACACACCAGCTCCCACCACCTGCTACCTTTAACATCCTCCTGGTGATCATATCTACACACCAGCTCCCACCAACTGCTACCTTTAACATCCTCCATGTGATCATTTCTACACACCAGCTCCCATCACCTACTACCTTCAACATCCTCCTGGTGATCATTTCTACACACCAGCTCCCACCACCTGCTACCTTTAACATCCTCCTGGTGATCATATCTACACACCAGCTCCCACCACCTGCTACCTTTAACATCCTCCTGGTGATCATATCTACACACCAGCTCCCACCACCTGCTACCTTTAACATCCTCCTGGTGACCATTTCTACCGCCAGCTCTCACCACCTGCTACCTTTAACATCCTCCTGGTGATCATTTCACGCGCTGTTTCCTGTTCCGGTATTTGGGCCGGAAAAGGAAAGGGGGTAGTGAGTAAGAGCGTGTGAAGGGTGCCCCTGATGTGTGCATGAGAAACTAATTTATCCCAACTCTCCTTTGTCCACCCAGAAATCCAATATATTTTTACCCAATCAAGCCTGTTTTGGTCATTTTGGACCAAAATATGACAACACTAGGCCAGAAGTTGTATGTTTGTGCCCCTAATAGGACATACTAAAAAGATTTTTTTTCATGCAAAATATATTCCTGCGGGTACAGGAACATTCCTGCGGAAACAGGGACATTCCTGCGGAAACAGGAACATTCCTGCGGAAACAGGAACATTCCTGCGGAAACAGGAACATTCCTGCGGAAACAGGAACATTCCTGCGGAAACAGGAACATTCCTGCGGAAACAGGAACATAATAAAAAGATTTTCTTCATGCAAAATATATTCCTGCGGGTACATGAACATTCCTGTGGATACAGGGACATTCCTGCAGGTACAGGAACATTCCTGCGGAAACAGGAACATTCCTGCGGAAACAGGAACATAATAAAAAGATTTTCTTTTTCATGCAAAATATATTCCTGCATGTACTGGAATATTCCTGCGGGTACTGGAATATTCCTGTGGCTACAGGAAGATTTTTTTGGATACAAGAATGTTCCTGCGGACACAGTAGCATTCTTAAATTTTGAGAGATTAAAACATGTAAAAAATATTTCTTTCTCAGTATCCGCAAGAATTGTTCAGTATCCGCAAGAATTGTTCAGTTTCCGCAAGAATTGTTCAGTTTCCGCAAGAATTGTTCAGTATTCGCAAGAATTGTTCAGTTTCCGCAAGAATTGTTCAGTTTCCGCAAGAATTGTTCAGTATTCGCAAGAATTGTTCAATTCCCGCAAGAATTGTTCAGTTTCCGCAAGAATTGTTCAGTACCCGCAAGAATTGTTTCTGTACCCGCAAGAATTGTTCAGTACCCGCAAGAATATTTTTTCTGGTGAAAAAATATTTTTGGTATGTCCTATTAGGGGCTCCGTACTCTTGTCATGGTGATGGGCTCTACCGGTATATGGAAGTTTGTAGTATATGGGCTGTCAAGTGGGAAAATAGTTTAATGTCCGGTACCTAGCCTCAAGGTAGGAGTAGCCCACCCCTGGGCCCTGGGTGCAGACAGAGCCGCTGCAGCCTGCCAGGTTACCCCACTTGCTACCCATTTAGACAGACCTAGCTCTCCTCTGGTGGTTCGTATGTATAGTCAATCACCTGTTGGATGAACACACCTAAAGTAAAGTTGGCCATTGAGAAGGCAGTTACCGTATTCCAGTGAAGCATGGCTAAACAGGGAGCCATGCCCCAGGGAGTAATTACGGAGGCAGGGAGTGAGAGGTACTGCTTGATGTTGGACTGTTGTGTCAGGCTATATGTGGGAAGAAGACGGTCATTGACTTTAATAGGATGCTGGATAAATCTATATGAATAATGCTGTTATGGGTAGACTTGAAGCGCCTATTTACTCTTAGTGGTTTAGAAATCCCCTGCAGATAAAGATAAGGCACAAGCTTTATTTACATTGCCAAATTGCTGCTGGGCCTATCGTGTTGGCCAATACTGTTTGTGGAATCTTGGTACCAGAGAATGTGGAAAGGCTCTGAGAACCCTAGGTGGGGTAAAGGCTTCAATCAGGCATAGACGTGTAATGGGATGAGAAGTACTGCAACCACACACAGAGGTATGTGGGTGGGTGGGAACTAAGCCAGGAACCAGCAGGTGGGGGCTGCTCAATCTACATATTTATACCTCAGGGACACATGACCGGAAGTGTATCTATGCCTTGCAGCCCAACATAGTCAGACACTCTCACCTTCACATAGGCCTTTGGGTAGTTTTTCATGTTAGATATTGGCTCATTTCTGTCATACATTGCCACATTCGCCTTCCTCGAAGCCCCATCTAAAGTCTCTTTATCCATGGTATGTGATTGATGGCTGTGAATAATGTTTTGGGTGAATATGATTCAGGGAGTGATGCCTATCAATAGATGCCCCAGGAACCAGCACACAGGGCACAGAAAGGTTTAAGGGTCTATATATATATATAAATATATATATATATATATATATATATATATATATATATATATATATATATATATATATATATATATGCATTCAGCATACCTTTTTAGTAGGGACCAATGCTCTAGCTCTAGACGTCATTCCCAGTGAAGTCATATGCATACTGGTAACACAGTACACTCGTACCATTCAGTTATTTTGCTACTTCTGTGAGCACTAATTTGATTTCCATTTTGAGATATCCTGTCAATTTAAATTTGAAGATCTGGCGGCAAGAGAGCATTTTGTGTAGATACTATATGCCACTGGGACATATCACCAGGAAAGAAAGCACAATCACCATTATACAAGTCATGTTTCCATGACGTTGGATATTTGCCCCAAAATGAGAATAAATAGTATGGAGTGTTGGAATATAGGCCATACGAGTTTTATCATCACTAGTTCACTTTTAAAAGAACCTTTTCTATTAGAAAAAGGGGTTTGGGACAGACACACTCACCATCGGGACTTCTGGTCAAGTTGGGAGGGCTATGTGTGTGCTCCCTGAGCAGGCTCTGCAGTGAGTGGGGGCTGCATGCGCTATACTAAAGGTACAGGCAGTGCTGCATTTAGAAAAACAGGGGGTATCAATGTCACTATAAAATAATGAGTTTTCCTTGTCCAATCATTTTTATCTTTGGACAAGAGATACTGGAGACATATAACATTCAAATGTACCCTGCTGCATTTCTATTCTCCTAGGCAATTTTGGCACTTCTTGTAACAGATTCTGCTGTAGTTTTGCTGCTTGTGATCTGATCGAAATACAACACAGGAGATAATGTAGGCCTATATCATAACAGGTCAATGCAATCAATCGTGGATTAATTTGCCCAGTTTAGCTCATCATTATAGCTATGTCTGCACTCATGCACTCTGATAACCTGACAGGCACACTCATACACTGTGATAACCTAACACTCTCATACACTGCCATAACCTGGCAGGCACACTCATTCACTGCAATAACCTGACAGGCACACTCATACACTGTGATAACCTGACAGACACACTCATTCACTGCGATAACCTGACAGGCACACTCATACACTGTGATAACCTGACAGACACTCTCATACACTGTGATAACCTGACACTCTCATACACTGTGATAACCTGACAGGCACACTCATACACTGTGATAACCTGACAGGCACACTCATACACTGTGATAACCTAACACTCTCATACACTGCCATAACCTGGCAGGCACACTCATACACTGTGATAACCTGACAGACACACTCATACACTGTGATAACCTGACAGGCACACTCATACACTGTAATAACCTGACAGACACACTCATACACTGTGATAACCTGACAGACACACTCATACACTGTGATAACCTGACACTCTCATACACTGTGATAACCTGACAGGCACACTCATACACTGTGATAACCTGACACACTCATTCACTGCGATAACCTGACAGGCACACTCATACACTGTGATAACCTGACAGGCACATTCATACACTGTGATAACCTGACAGACACACTCATACACTGTGATAACCTGACACTCTCATACACTGTAATAACCTGACAGACACACTCATACACTGTGATAACCTGACAGACACACTCATACACTGTGATAACCTGACACTCTCATACACTGTGATAACCTGACAGGCACACTCATACACTGTGATAACCTGACACTCTCATACACTGTGATAACCTGACAGGCACACTCATACACTGTGATAACCTGACACTCTCATCCACTGTGATAACCTGACAGGCACACTCATACAATGTGATAACCTGACACTCTCATACACTGTAATAACCTGACAGACACTCTCATACACTGTGTTATACCACGATTTCTGGGTTACTCAGTGCTTTTTGGTGGCTATTCCCATCCACATATCTGTCGATATTGCACAGCATGAATGCTGTAGCATGAGTTTTGGAAGGCATGCGGTTATCCATGGATAACCCACACCCCATGCGGTTATCTATGGATAACCCACACGCCTCTCATGTCCTTCCATGTCATATGTTACATGTTAAAACCCATGAAATTTTCAAGGCCAGGGCAGGGGTCGAACCTACAGTCTCAGATCCCTAATCCAACTGCTTATGCATTGCGCCACAGGGACTGACGAGAAACGCTCGGTTCGAACCACGTCTGGATATGATACAAAGCCGTGTGCGCTGTTGCTGTCCGCTGCCGGGCGACGAGGTGTATTATACACAAACATAACCGCGAGACGCATTGAAAGTAGAGGACGCGGTGGTCTAGCGGTTAGCACCTTGCACTCTGCCGCGTGAGGTACGCGGTTCGAGCCTGGGTCCGGGCGCATCTCTTTTTTTGTCGTGTGCGCTGTCGCTGTCCACTGCTGGGCCACAAGGTGTATTATACACAAACATAACCGCGAGACGCATTGAAATCTTTAGCCATGTGCGCGGTCGCTGTCCGCTGCCGGGCGAGGAGGTGTATTATACACAAACATAACCGCGAGACGCATTGAAATCTTTAGCCGTGTGCAGCTGCCAATCCGAGCCAAGACGGCCGCTGTCGCTGTCCGCTGCCGGGCGAGGAGGTGTATGTACCTGTACACACACTATGGCTAGCTTCAAGTCCCGGGGAGGGGGAATAATTTTTGTTTTCAACTTGAATTTATTGGTATTCTATTGATTATTTATTGGTTTCGTGGTATAAAATGAGTAGTCAATGGATAATTCATGACAAGTGTGTGTTAGCAAAGGCTAATAACACTGCCTACGGCCTCGTGTCATTAGCCTTCACTAACACACACTCGTCATGAATTATCCATTGGTTACTTGTTCAATAACCTGACAGACACTCTCATACTGAACAAGTAACCAATGGATAACTCATGACGAGTGGGGGTTATCGACGGATAATAACATGAGGCCGTAGGCCGAGTGTTATTATCGTCGATAACCCCCACGAGTCATGAGTTATCCATTGACTACTTATTTTATACCACGAAACCAATAAATAATCAATATTATACCAATAAATTCAAGTTGAAAACAAAAATTATTCCCCCTCTCCGGGACTTGATGCCAGCCATTGTGTGTACACGATCGGTACATACACCTCCTCGCCCGGCAGCGGACAGCGGCAGCCCCGGTGTCGGCTAGGCTTGGCAGCGGCACACGGCGAAGAAAAGATGCTTCTCGCGGTTATGTTTGTGTATAAAATACACTTCCTAGCCCGGCAGCGGACAGCGACAGCGGCACACGGCGAAAAAAGATTTCAATGCGTCTCGCTGTTATGTTTGTGTATAGCGACAGCTATAATAGACAGCGCACACGGCGAAAAAATTATTCCCCCTCCCCGGGGTTCGATCCATGTACCTCTCACGGTTTGGCGCAACGCGCTAACCGCTAGACCACCGCGTCTCCTCCTTCAGCGGCCGTGTCGGCTTGGATTGATTTGAATGCGTCCCTTGGTTATTCCTCGTCGCCCGGCAGCGGACAGCGACAGCGCACACGGCTTTGTATCATATCCAGATTTGGTTCGAACCAAGCTTTTCTCGCTGGTCTCTGTGGCGCAGTGCATAGGGTGTTAGGCTACGGACCTGAGATTGCAGGTTCGACCCCTACCATGGCAATGAAATATTCCGTTGGTTTTAACATGTCACATGTGACATGTGACATGGGAGAGGCATGTGGTTATCCTGGATAACCGCACGCCTTACATGGATAACCGCACGCCTCATAAAATTGATGTTACAGCCTATAGGGTGTGCAATATCGACAGATATGTGGATGGGAATAGACCCCAAAAAGCACTGTGTAAGCCAGAAATCGTGGTATAAACTGTGATAACCTGACAGGTACACTCATACACTGTGATAACCTGACACTCTCATACACTGTATTAACCTGACAGACACTCTCATACACTGTAATAACCTGACAGACACTCTCATACACTGTGATAACCTGACAAGCACCCTCATACACTGTGATAACCTGACAAAGCACCCTCATACACTGCAATAACCTGACAGGCACACTCATACAGTGTGATAACCTGACAGGCACACTCATACACTACCATTACACTTGACTAACAACCTGACTGTGCGGTATATAAGATATGCTACAGTTCATAGCATAACATATGAAAGTGTGTTCATACTCCTTTATTCTCATTGCAGGAAAGCTGTGAAGGCAACAGCAGTGCTGTTTCCCCTCCTTGGGATGACAAACTTGTTATTCTTCTTCAAACCGTCCAGCTCAAGTCGAACCATGGAGATAGCATACAGATGTATCACTGCTGTACTCACCCCTTCACAGGTCAGTAACCATGGAAATAGCATACAGATGTATCACTGCTGTACTCACCCCCTCACAGGTCAGTAACCATGGAGATAGCATACAGATGTATCACTGCGGTACTCACCCCTTCACAGGTCAGTAACCATGGAGATAGCATACAGATGTATCACTGCTGTACTCACCCCCTCACAGGTCAGTAACCATGGAGATAGCATACAGATGTATCACTGCTGTACTCACCCCCTCACAGGTCAGTAACCATGGAGATAGCATACAGATGTATCACTGCTGTACTCACCCCCTCACAGGTCAGTAACCATGGAGATAGCATACAGATGTATCACTGCTGTACTCACCCCCTCACAGGTCAGTAACCATGGAAATAGCATACAGATGTATCACTGCTGTACTCACCCCCTCACAGGTCAGTAACCATGGAGATAGCATACAGATGTATCACTGCTGTACTCACCCCCTCACAGGTCAGTAACCATGGAGATAGCATACAGATGTATCACTGCTGTACTCACCCCCTCACAGGTCAGTAACCATGGAGATAGCATACAGATGTATCACTGCTGTACTCACCCCTTCACAGGTCAGTAACCATGGAGATAGCATACAGATGTATCACTGCTGTACTCACCCCCTCACAGGTCAGTAACCATGGAGATAGCATACAGATGTATCACTGCTGTACTCACCCCCTCACAGGTCAGTAACCATGGAGATAGCATCCAGGTGTATCACACCCTCACAGCTCAGTAACCATGGAGGTTTAGCAGTCAGGTAGGTAAATATCTCTTTTTATCTTTTAGGTTTTTTGTAGCATTGATAGTAAATTCTCTTACATTTTCTCGATAATTTGACATGGGTCCGCCACATAGCATGACCATCTCTCATGAAGACGACCATGTTGTTTTCTTACCCTTTGCCAGGCAAAAAGTAAAAGAACAACTTGATCTATGGCATACGACTTATAAAGAGATTTTATTTTGTTTCTTCATTGACCTGTTTCTTTCAACACCATTTATAAAAGGTGTACACCTCTAGTATAGGTATCATGTAGTCTTCATCTGAGCGATTTTCACGGCACTATTGAATTCTCTGAACGTGGGTCTCAAAGGCCAAAGTATGCCACCGAGGAAGATAAATTTCCTGGGATTTCATTCTTGAATAATCTATTAAGAAAAAGCTCATTTCTGTAATTTCCAGCATTAGCATTCGATGACACTCTACATGAACAAATAGCAAGTATTAATCGTGGCCATTAGCACAATCTATTTTCTGCATTGTCTTTTTAATGTCAAATATTAATTAAATGGACAGCCCTATCGATCAGAACACACTAACATCTTCTTATGGTTTTCTCATTTATCGTGGTCGGTAAGGAAGATATCATCACCATTCAACTAGTAGCTATAGTCATAAAGTTGCCATGGAGACAATACACTTCTCGACAATGACTGATTGAGAATACTCATACAAATAATTGAGGATCCCCCTTCTTAAGTTTTTGATGTTTCATTAAGATAGGAAAATGCAATCAAACGGCTGCCAGGCTAGCGATAGGGCTTGATTAAAAGACTGATAGTAGCAATCAAATGATAATAACTTTAATTGTAAAATGATTGATCTTATGGAACACAACGAACTTGGAGTAGTGGGTTATTTTCCATGTGGGGATGTTCTAGGTCTCATTCTAGTTCCTCTGATTCTGACCAATACAGAATATAACTGGATATGGGGAACTACTGTAGTCAAATAGTAATGTGAACTAACACTAATATCATCCGGCCTCTGGTCACTTCCACTCCTCCAGCCTAGTGCACCAAACCACATACTGTAATACCTTCTTGTTGCTCACATCCCAGCAAATCCTAGTGAACATGAGTCATGCTGGGTGAGGAATGTGTGAGTACATTGAGTGATAACGAATAATGTCATTTTGTGTGATACAATGTCAACTCTCACTCAGCTTGACAAACCTTCACTTACTTCAGTAAGACCTGAGAGAGCATGCGTCAACATGTGTCAATACTTGTCAACTCTCACACCGCTTCACATGTCTTCACTCATTTCCATAAAGATGTGAGGGGAACTGGGTGAGCAAGTGTCAACATGTGTCAATACTTGTCAACTCTCACACAGCTTCACATGTCTTCACTCATTTCCATAAAGATGTGAGGGGAACTGGGTGAGCAAATGTCAACATGTGTCAATACTTGTCAACTCTCACCCAACCTCACATGTCTTCACTCATTTCCATAAGGATGTGATGGGAACTGGGTGAGCATTTGTCAATACTTGTCAACTCTCAGGCAGCTTCACATGTCTTCACTTACTTCAATAAAGATGTGAGGGGACCAGGGTGAGCACATGTCAACATGTGTCAATACTTGTCAACTCTCACCTAGCATGACATTTCTTCACCAAGCCTTCAACAATAAGAGACTATGGAAACTGTATGGATTCTCATGGCTTGTACTTTGTAGAGTAGGCCTATTGAGTAAATGTCAATATGAGAATTTATGTTTCACAGAGCAAGTTCCTTTCTTACATGGCATGAAATACATATGAATCAGGAACATAATGATAGCCAAGTATATGTGATTTAGTGCATACATTAGACATAATAACTCATTTGTTTTGTCTATGGGACATAGCACTGAATTGGAATTGCATATGTTTTACATGATATCTAAGTATCTGTTTGTCCTGGTTTGAATGGATATGAAGGTTTAATGTCTACTGATCAGCTAGGTCACAGCTGATTAGAGCAAATATACAGGAACTCTTCATAGGCTGGTTAAAAACCTCTGTATTGAGTGATAATAGGGCAGATACTTTGTCCAACATTAGCATGACAGACTGTGTGAGGAGATGTGAGCATGCGTCAAGAATCGCCAACTCTCACCCACCATGACAGAACTTCACGCACAATGACACATTATGTACTATTCTGTGTTTTGATTGGTCCATTTGAAATTTCCCTCCCATTCCTTTGTTCTCCTCCTGCTTTCAAAACAGTCAGGCAGAGGCAGCCATGGAGAACAGATCTTGTGGTAGGTGGTCACACAGTTCTAGATTGATTTGACTTGAAATCCTATGTGATAAGCATTTATACAGTAACACATTGATATTATCTACAATCCCTGAACATCTATCTTGTTCCTGAATTCAGCTATTTGTCTCAACACCCCAAATTAATGTAGAACTTTCTATGTGAGCAAGGCTCAGGGAAATTCTGGGGGATTCAGGCTGCCATATGGGAGTGGTCATTGTTTATCAACTTGGATGTGAGTGGGTGGTCAAAATTAGATTGCTGCTGTTTGTTTATGACCATTTCTTATCATTTCAACAGGCATTCTCAAGACTGATACAAGGAAAATTCAACTCACACAGCTGACAGAATATCTATCCATTTTCAAGCAAAGTGGGCAACACATGACATGCTGAATTGATGTTAATAAAGTTATGAAATATCAGAAATCCACAACCACCTGCAACCCCCCCCCCTGCCTATCCCCCACCCACAAATTAGTCTGTTTGTCAATATATGTGATACTGTGTCATGACCCATGTGTCAGTGTGTGTGATAATGTGCGATGACACATGATGTCATCATGTGTCATTGTTGGTGAAGGTTCACGCATGTTGACTCAACTTCACAAATTGAGTTGGGATGTTCACGCATGCGTCACATCTTGTCATGGTCCGTGATCACCCACGCGTCAAGTCCTAAGAGCGCATGGGGTGAGGCGGGCGCAGCATGACAAAAGTTGACACAGATTTGCTGGGATATTTCAAAACGACTCAATCACCATTGATGATGTGATACCGCCATAGATTTAAGACACAAACTGCATATTTCAATTTAATCTTTCTGTGCCCCTGGTGTGTGTTGAAGACCGGTGTTTATTCAAAGACCCGGCGCTTCTACAAGCGGCTAGGGTACCCGTTATACGGCATATAGGCACACACCAAACAGGGTGATGTCCCCAAACATGCCGTGTGGACCCCCATCCCCCATCTTACCCCCTACCCAGGGCTCACACTGCCGCCATCGTGACAACACATAGTCATCACTACAAGTGGGTCCCAACTCTCGTTAAACATACCTTACAGCTATGGAAGGCCATTAGGGAGGAATTGAAACAATCAGAACATTGACCCCCAGGATCGTGCTCTAATGGCCACAGAACTCACATTACGTTACTTCTCTACTTCACAATTTGTAGAACCTAGAATGATAAAGATTTATAATATAATGTAGGGGCGTACAGAAGGAGGGGGGAGGGGAGGGGGTCAATTACAGAGGATAATTCTAGGGGGGAATTGCCAGGACCTTATCATAAAATGCAGATGAAAAATCCAAACCCGTACCTCTCAAATTAGATCACCATTGAGGGCTTGGCCCTTAAATCAAAACTAATGAAGGTCACCAACGATTTACCAGGAGGGTATTGCTCCTATGATATATAAAGCTGTCAGTATGTGCCCTCTTTTCAAAACAAGTCACGCTCTGCTTCACCATTCAACTTGCACTCACCACATTAGTCTGAAAAGCCACCTGCCTTGTTTAAAATAGAGAGAGCTGCACTATCAGGTACCTAATCATGTCACACAATCTATACTATACTATACTATACTATACTGACTGACTTCTCCCGACTAGATACCTACTCAAATCATCCTTTTCTAGCACCTAACTAGCATGACCACTTGTGAGCAACACAAGTGAAAAGGTATCACTACATGGAAAGCCAGTTCTGCAGAAGAGGTCAGAATCAACTTTTCCCATAGGAGCAACACCCTCCAGGACTGGTGATACGGCCCACCATAGCGTGCAGGACGGGGTATGCTATCCCAATATTGGACACCGGCCCCTGTGGTGGGGCCGTGCAGGGATGCTCATATTTCTCTGTGCTTATTTCCTGCAGTAGGCTCATAGTCAGACTTCTCTAATAATAAGCATCCTATTCTAATGCTCCGAAGCACTAATGGCGTCCGTAGTCCTCATCCATTAAGCAGGCAGCAGAGAAGGCGGGACATATGAAAGTCTTGGAAAATACAATTGCAAATTTGAACGCTAAAATTAAGGATCCTACTATTAAAATCAAACCTGGAAAACAGACCTTAGCACCTAACCCATTTACCAGCAGATTAATTGATTTGCAAATGCAGATAGATGGTTTAAGTAGGATCATGGAGAATCGCTCTCTAGACTATAATGACATGATTCATCATTTAAAGAAGAAACAAGACAATTTGCAATATTCTAAGCACAGAGATGCCATTAGGTCTCTTAATGATAAGCCTAAGCCCAAGCCTTTTGAGAAGCCCACAATTTTGAGATCAGCAAATGAATTTATTGATGAGTATCAATCCTATGCCAAGGACATTTATGAGGATCGTAAGTATTGGTTCAAGGGTTTGTCACAGTTTCTAGGAGAGATGCGTTATCTTCTATGAGGCCTATAAATCTGTGTGCACAGGGAATACTGATTTTGTCCAATTGAGGGAGAAATTTACAGCCAGATTTAACTCTTCTTTTACCAGAGTATTTCAGTGCAAATTTAGGGTTTTAGTTTACAACATAAACTCTCAAAAACGTTGGAATTGTGTGATGATATAAAGTGCATACTGTAGTAGATATAAAGTATATTAAGTTTTGTTGGAATTTTGGCGGATTATGAATTCTGGAAAACATTCTTTTTCGGTTACCATGGCAACCAAAACCTCGCAAAATCCATATTTTTTCATATCTGTTGCCATGGTAACCAGCCAAAATGGCCAATAATGTATTTGTAGTGTCAGACTTAAGTTCAGATCACAGAGTTTTGGCAGTTGTTAAATAAACATGCTGACACCTTCATGACATCTGATAGTGAGATGGGCCTAATCACTGAATACACTCACAGAATTGATTTAAAACGTGATTATACCCCCATAAATAATATGGCTTATAGAACCTCACCTGGTAGAAGATAGATCATGGAGAAGCTTCTAGAGGGGCAAGAGGAAGCTGGTACAATTGAATGTTGTAAAGGTCATACTGAGTGGTCTAGTCCTGCATTTCTGGTAGAAAAAGTAAAGGCAGTCTACGGGAAAAGATCATTTAGGATAGTTTTGATTTTAGACATTTAAAGCATCAGATTAAAAATCAAGCATATAATTTCCCAAGAATTGACAATACACTCAATACAGTTGGAATGTTAGGAGCAAAATATTTCTCCACCCTTGATGCTTATTCAGGGTTTTTCCAAATACCCTATAGTGAGAGAGATAGAAACCTCACGGCGTTTGCCACTCCAGTCAAAAGTTGGAGATATAGAACCATGCCAATGGGGTTATCTACTTCTCCCAAGGCCTTCCATAATGTTATAGAGGGTGTTGTGAGGCACTTACTGACGTGTTTGCGATATGTTGACGATATCATAGTGGCATCACCAACTTGGGATGATCATTTGAGCGATTTTTCAGACGTGCAAATCTCAAGTTTGAGGAACCTAAATGTAGTTTTGGTTTTATTATCAAGTATTTATTCCAAATTTTGTGATGATTATGCAGCCATCATATGGCCTAGGAATGAAAGAAATTAAATTCAACTGGACGAGTATACATCAACAGGCATTTGATAAGATCAAGAAATCTATTGCTGATGATGTTGTATTGAAATATCCAAATTTTTCTAAACCATTTACTATTGCGACAGACAGTTCTAAAATAGCTGTTGGCGCTTGTATTTCGCAACTAGACTGTGAAAATAATCTCAGCCCAGTGGCATTTGCTGGTAGAAAATTGTCTACGGCAGAGAGATATTATAGTGTTACAGACCAAAAATTGGTGGGAATTAAATATGCATTAATGAAGTTTGAACATTATGCTATCGGACGAAAATTCACAATTTTGACTGATCATGCGGCTCTATAGCTCTAAATGGTAAAGTTAAATTAACTGGTAGGATGCAGAAATGGTCAGAATTCTTTGCCAGGTTTGATTTTGAAATCAAGCATTTAAAGGGTAAGTTGAACGTTGTACCAGATGCATTGCCCAGAATTCCATGTGATGATATTGTGGAGACCAGTGATTCAAACCATTTTATCAAATTCTACAATCAAGATGATTTTCTGGAAAACTATCCAATTAGAATTTATAGGCCAAAATCGATTTTGGAGAAAGTGGCCAATGTAAATGCGTTGACTAGAGCTCAAGCTAGAAAAGAAAGGGAGCGAGGGCTTGAAGTTGCCGATTTTCCTTTATACAACGATACTGCTTCATTTGATGATCCAGTGACACCGTTTTCACAATTACCTGTTGGTAAATCACCGACAAAGAAATCACAGACTTCTAAGATCTTGAAGAGGCCAGTTGTAACTAGTACAAAAGCTAAATCAAGATGAGCATTGGCTATAAGACAGAGCCCACAACAATTTAATGATGCCTTATATAAGAATGTATTGGCTCATTATAAAAACCCATTCTCGACAGAAGATTTGATTAATGATCAGAAAAGTGACCCATTCTGTTCCAGTGTACTCAATTACCTAACAAAAGGTGAGTTGTCACCTAGTAACAGACTTTTCATTGATGAGAAAGTTTTGTATAGGTATTCAGGCAAGCTGAGTAAACACCAAACAGTTGAGCCTCAGTTAGTTCTCCCTTTGAAGTGGATGCCAACCCTATTACATAACTTACATGATACAGTGTAATTAAGCCCAGGTATTACTGGCCTACAATGAAGCTCGACATATACAATCATGTAAATACATGCCACAAATGTCTGTCATCCAAATATAAAAAAAAAACCATTGACATTGCCTATGACGTTGCATGAAAAATCACCAGCGCCATTTGCTCACTTCATGATGGACACAGTCAGGCCTATTCATCTAACAAAGCGTGGATATAAATATATTCAGGTAGTTGTAGATGTTTATAGCCGATTTATCATGGCATGGCCATCAAAGAAAATTGATGCTGAACAAACAACCCGCGAGATCTTTGAAAAATTCATTTGCATTTATGGTTTACCTCAAGTCGTCTTTACAGATAGAAGACCGGCATTTAGCAGTATTTTTGCATTTGCATGCCATAAATTTGGAATTTGATCAGAGATACGGTTCACTGTATCAATCAAGGAGCCAGGGATTAGTAGAACGCGCAAATCAATCAGTGGTTCAATCTTTAAGAACATTCACTGATAAGATGCAAACCAATTGGTGAAAATATATTGCAGTGATATTGTAGAGGTACGTAAATACAAACCATAGTGTTGGGTACCGTCTGGCGTGGCGGGTGAGTCGAGTCGTCGGATGTTCCTCAGGTTCTGGATAGGTGGCAGCACCGATCCGGGTCTGTGGGGACATCTGACGACGAACACCTAGGTCCTTATATAAAGGCCAGGGCTCAGCCACTACGTCAGAGGCCCTTCTGGCCTCTGATCATGTAAGACCTTTTTAATATCTATTAGCTGCCCTTATACCACCTACGGGGTAGCCGTGAGTGTTCCTATAATAAACTATCCGTTGGCATACACTTGAATCACCGCCTTGCTCCTTCTTTCCCGATTAGTAAGGCCCGTAAGACTAAAACCATTACAATATCATTTGGTTTGAACATTAGCGCATCATATAGCTTAGGCTATATTCCATATTTATTGATCTATGGGTGAAATGCACGACTTCCATCAGTAAAGTCAATCGCTGATATCATTAAGACCCTAGATAATTTTATTGAGGAAGTTATTAAAGATCATCAAGACCAAAGATGATTTGATTGAGGAAATTGTTAAGAATTTTAAACATTCCCAAAAGAAAATGAAGTCTAGATGGGATAAAGGCAAGAAATTCCATAATTTTGAATGTGGTCAGTTAGTCTATGTAAAAAATAAATTAAGACAGATACTAGTGAGAAATTTCAACCTTTATATGGTGGACCATATATGATTGTGGAGCTGCCGTCACCCTTTACAGTATTTACTCTCTGATGGTATAACCATTAAACAATCAGTGCATGTAGAAAGATTAAAGAGAGTAAACTTCAAAAAGGTAGATACTGATATCAGAATCTAGATTCATTTTAATTAACCACCAGTTCAGTCATTTACATAAATGCCAGATGTTTTATGGCCCACTTGAAACACATGATGTGTGTGTGTGATCTGTATGGTGTTGATACAGTGAGTCAATATAATGCTTTGTAGTGTTTAGTGCATTGACATATCAATCAGTAACCGAAAACAAAATGCCGACTTCATGTGTGCACTGAGAGGTGACACCAACACAGTATAACAGCAGTGATCATGTTGGCTTCAGCCGCCCTAGTTGCATTCTGGTAAGGCGCTTAATTTCCTACAGTCACACTTAGTGTTGGATTTTGCAAATTTATGTGCAGTTATTACAGCAGGAGTTCACATGCACACAGGAGGACTAACAGTGCGTCGGTGATCAGGATTGGGCGATAGAAACGTCACTCTATGAAATGTGGGTGGTGCCAAGTGCTTAGTCAGGTGGTGTAGTGACATTCCATAAGACGTTGGACGCTGAGTTGGACAAGTCTTCGACAGATTTTATAAATTACCAATTTATAATATCGGTTATGAACATTGACATTGGATTATATAAGCTACTATGCTATGGACTGATACTTTTAAAACATTTAAGGTTCTACACATGCATTGGGTCAGCTATTTACAATCATAGCTGTATTGACATATATTTGACATTTCATGATTTTCATGATAGTCTAAGTGCATGTTGCAGGTGCATAGTGGCGATTAATGAATCATTTAAAGTATTACATGTGGTTTACTACTTGGTTTCTGGTCATTTCATGCCTTTTTACTCTAGGTAATTGGGGAATTTTGAATTATCGACGATTTTATTATTATCAAGTTTCAGGCTTATATATATAATATTTGTAAGGCACATTGTTGACCCATGATTAAGGCCTTGCTTTCTGAGGGACGTTGTAAATCACAAGATTTGTCCAGTAATCTAATACATTGTTGATTTCTAGATTTGAAGGGTTTTCCCTGAGCAACCTTGGTTTCATAAGCTGTTTTGGGAATTTTCAAAATTTTCAAATTCTTGTCAACAATTAGTTTAATTGTCGAGTTATATACACTGTATAAAATTTTGGCTTTTTGACACCTTTGTTGTTGTTAGAACTCTGTATTTGAGCGTCACATTTGTGTATTTGAGACAACGCATAGTTATTCCAAATGTATGGCTGGGACTCCATGCCATTGGAAGAGCAAAGGAAACGTCTTAAGGCCCATCTAATATTACATAGAGGCCAGGACTTTTGGAAAGTAACATTGCCAAACAGTTTTGAATGGGATTTCAAGTACTATAATAAAATCTATGACATTGATAATAACATCACTGTTTGGGTTTCGAAGCACAAAGTGCAAATTTTTCTGTGTCGGGGCACTGGCGTAAACTTTAAGTTGCAATTGTATATTTCCAATATCTGTGCATTTGTGAAAGAAGTCTATAGTTGTTGAAATAGCCCATATCATTCGTACAACTTAGAGATTTTTTAGGATTCAATACATAAATTTGGTGAACTCTTTGTTCATTTCATTTTCAAATATAGACTTGATGTGTACATACATGTCATAAGACCAGAAAATCCTCCAGATGAGGCTTTGTATTGTAAGTGCTTTAACGGTAGAACTCAGATTAGATATGACGTCCCTCTAGGTCTCTGTAGCCCAACACCATGCTGTGCCTAGATGCATGGTGCCTAGATGTATGGTCGGCAAAACATCGTGTCCAGATCCATAGGTTAATTATTGTTAGAGTGGATGAGCACACTAGCTTACTAAGCAGTTGAATTTTTTTAATTAGGCCAATTTTCCAAATTGTTTAAGCTGAAAAGCTAGCGACCTCATTTTGACAAGTCATTGGGTATTGACTGTTAGCATTTAAGTGTATTATAGATTTAAGTGTGGTATTAATACTTATATAGTATGGTAAGCTATCCCAATGGATTTTTCGGATTTCCGACAGAACATTGCAAGTTCTGTCATCAATAGTTCACCAAATGTTCAGAGACTGATCGATTCCGATAACATGATAATCGAATATACACGAGTAAATAATAATATTAATAGTCCTTTCACAGTCACTGTGTCCAAATCAGAAGTAGTTTGCTAGAAAAAGAACCAGGACATAAAGGTAGACTTTATAGTATCAATATGACTGCGTTCAATCAGCTATATAATTAGTGGTTAGACCAAGTTTCACTCCACACATTACCTTATTTTGACGTTGATCAATTGACAGCCGTTAATATGATTGACCATTATGATTCCATATTTCTGGGATTCACTTTAGATCATGGACATGAAATTAGAGTGTATTATTCAGACGTTGAAGACTGTGTCGATGATAATGATCGCCTTAGGATTGAATTACCTATATTAGGTTCTGGGTCTCTATTCGTGTGTCAAAATTTAATGACTTTCATATCAATAATGAATTATTCAGAATTCCAAAAATTCTATCGTCATATTTTGGAATTTTGGCCACAAGCACTTAAGTTCCAGGGCATGAATTCCTTCATAGTTATGTAATTGACCTTGTAACGATTGATACATTGCCGCATTTAGATCTCGATTTCCCAACAGCTGCAAGCATCATTGATTTCTATGGTTCAGATTTCCTAAAATTTATATTGAACTATGGTCAGGAAACCATTCAATACTCTTCTGGAACTGATAATTATAGGAATAGTATCGCCTACTTTAGGATATGATATTTATTTGTAATTGGTTATTGACATAATAACCATTGATGTATATATGTTGTATATGACTGTTGTATTACTATATTAGATAACATTTTATAGGTTGATATAATTATGACTTATTCGGTTACATAACAGCACGGTCCTTATGCCATACCGCCTATCTTGTTAGTTTCCCTAGTTATTGAATGTTTAATGACAATTAACAATTTATAAGTGCTGCTTTTGTAAAACCAGTTATAATAAGGTTAGATTAATTAGTCATGTCATGTAATCTAGTATGTATTAACTAAGATAGTGGATCTTTGAAATGTGCTTTTGGTGCAATTGACACCATCACATTGGTATTATTTTTTTCAAAATGGTTTTTTCCAAGGAGGGAGTTATGTGATAAGTAGAGAACTCAACCACTTTTACTTTATTCATATATTGTACATTATACCATTCATGTAACATCCATTATCGCTCACTATGCTATACTCCCCTATAATGTATGCAGTAGTACCACATCCTGCCACTAGGGGTGGTACACCTGATATTCATTGTGTATATACAGCCAGGTGCTAGTACACCTGCCAGCATTACCTTCCAGCTATTCGCTGAGTTAACATCTCCTCAGCATATACTTTGTACAATAAAGCTATCATCAATTATCCACTAATTACCAGCTTCTTGTTATCACTATGTTCATGTAGTAGCTGTGAATACCCCATAGCTATATATAACAGTATGATGTTCAAATACAATGTATGCAAACATTATAAAGTGCCTAAGTGCACTACACAGACCTAAGTGCACTACACAGACATATATTGTGCACAATTGGTTACATGAAGGGGCACTTATTCTGTAACTGTGATGGGTGTTGTCAAGGACGTGTGAGGGTCTAATCTATACGTAGTATACAGGAACTTCTTCTTGTCCCAGTGACACCAATCTGTAAGTAGTATACGGGAACTTCTCCTTGTCCCAGTGACACCAATCTGTAAGTAATATACAGGAACTTCTCCTTGTCCCAGTGACACCAGTCTGTAAGTAGTATACAGAAACTTCTCCTTGTCCCAGTGACACCAATCTGTAAGTAGTATACAGGAACTTCTCCTTGTCCCAGTGACACCAATCTGTAAGTAGTATACAGGAACTTCTCCTTGTCCCAGTGACACCAATCTGTAAGTAGTATACAGGAACTTCTCCTTGTCCCAGTGACACTAGTCTGTAAGTAATATACAGGAACTTCTTCCTGTCTCGGTGACACCAGTCTGTAAGTAGTATACAGGAACCTCTCCTTGTCCCCGTGACACCAATCTGTAAGTAATATACTGGAACTTCTTCCTGTCCTGGTGACACCAGTCTGTAAGTAATATACAGGAGCTTCTCCTTGTCCCAGTGACACCAGTCTGTAAGTTATATACAGGAACTTCTTCTTGTCCCAGTGACACCAGTCTGTAAGTAACATACAGGAACTTCTTCCTGTCTCGGTGACACCAGTCTGTACGTAATATACAGGGACTACTCCTTGTCCCAGTGACACCAGTCTGTAAGTAATATACAGGAACTTCTCCTTGTCCCAGTGACACCAGTCTGTAAGTAATATACAGGAACTTCTCCTTGTCCCAGTGACACCAGTCTGTAAGTAATATACAGGGACTACTCCTTGTACCAGTGACACCAGTCTGTAAGTAATATACAGGAACTTCTCCTTGTCCCAGTGACACCAGTCTGTAAGTAGTATAGGGGAACTTCTCCTTGTCCCAGTGACACCAGTCTGTAAGTAATATACAGGAACCTCTCCTTGTCCCAGTGACACCAGTCTGTAAGTAATATAGAGGAACTTCTTTCTCCTTGTCCCAGTGACACCAGTCTGTAAGTAATATACAGGAACTTCTCCTTGTCCCAGTGACACCAGTCTGTAAGTAATATACAGGAACTTCTTTCTCCTTGTCCCAGTGACACCAGTCTGTAAGTTATATACAGGAACTTCTTTCTCCTTGTCCCAGTGACACCAGTCTGTAAGTAATATACAGGGACTACTCCTTGTCCCAGTGACACCAATCTGTAAGTAGTATACAGGAACTTCTCCTTGTCCCAGTGACACCAGTCTGTAAGTAATATACAGGAACCTCTCCTTGTTCCAGTGACACCAGTCTGTAAATATTATATGGGATCCTTACTTTGGATATGATGAATTAGGGGAAGTAGAACCTCGTCTTGTTTATATACATAGTGGAGGACTGTGGCAAGATTGACAGACAAAGTAAATCAAGTCCATCCCTCACTGATCCCCTTAGCATCCCCATGGAAACCTTTTATAGAGATAACATGGTTTGTCGTGCAGCTCAAGGCCATCTGTACATCCAACAGCTTAATTGCCCTATAAGGTTAGCTGTGCTTGTCAAATAACATTTTGATCTTTTCCTTTGCAGGGTATATTTGTGAGCGTTATATACTGCTTCATGAACAGTGATGTAAGTATATGCATCCATTATTTATTAAATGAAATGTTATAATGGCCTCATGATGCTTTGTATTGTAAGTGCTTTAACGGTAGAACTCAGATTAGATATGACGTCCCTATAGGTCTCTGTAGCCCAACATCATGCCTAGATGCATGGTGCCTAGATGTATGGTCGGCAAAACATTGTGCCACTTTATCATGAGACATTATTGTCAAGTTAGGAGCATCCCCACTCCAACCTTAGTGGCCTTTTAGGCAGTTATTATTATTATAATCCCATAACTATTCTTACCAGTAATATTAGATGATTCTGTATCGAGTATTGGGAGGAGAGTATACATGTACCTGAATTAGGTACAGAGATGATTCACATCATGGATGACCGACCTCAAGTATTTGTATATTAGTAGATACTGTGTTGGCATCCACCTAGAGGTTCTTATCAGTAGCTGGTGAGTGTATCTATGAGATTCCTTGTTACTCTCCATATCAGTACATAATGGTCACTACAGAGGACAACCTGAGTCGTGCAGTGGATGTTGGTATATTCCGGTCTCGCCTACCACATTGAGGTTTTGGGGATGGAAGGACAGATGGGGAGTGAGGGATGGGTGTGGGTGGGTGACACCACATCACAACCCTTCGCCTCCTACAGATTGTGGCTGGGAAGAGATTGTGACCGGCAGTGCTAACATCCGATTGGCCCGAAGAGACTATTGGTATACATCAAGGGGGAGTCTCACTAATGTATAGAAGTATGCTAGGATGTATATTGATGGTAATTGTATTATGAGAGTTGTTTATTATGTGAAGAGAGTTGAGATAGTGGAACTGTATACATCTATATTGTTATATAGATGCAGACAAATCATATATCCGTCTACAGAAGGTACGCCCCCCCCCGACCACTTTGCTACAGTGAGCCAGTAAACCCGCCAACTCATCGATTTTTTCCTTGGTAGAACTAACTGCATCAGCGAATTTTCTGACCAACTTGTTAACTAAATTAGGTTTATCCATTGGGAGATGCAGCTCCATATCACATGAGTCAATGTCAATACCAAGGAAACGGGTACATTGGTATGCAGGGGTAGATTTCTTGAAACTTTCAAAGAAGCCTAGTTTTCTAAGTACAAGGATTAGGGCCCTTTGTGCCTCTTCACACCTAGATTTTGATAATTGCCAGATACAAAAATCATCCAAGTAGTTTACACAATTTGTGTAACCCGCCCTCACCAGACACCTGACAATAAAATCCGAGGTCCTATTGAATATATAGGGGGAAGAACTTAGATCCATAGAAAGTCTATTATCCCTGAGATTTTCGGGGCCTTCACCAAAATCCCAAACCAGACCTTGGAATTTTGTGCTGTCAGGATGTGCGTGGAGAGCGTGGTATGCATCTTTGATGTCAATGGTACACATCCAGTCGTTACAACAAAGATTATCTACAACATCATCAACTGTTTTGTAGGAAAATCTTTCGCATTTACATAATTATTTACACAATCTGACTTTGGTGTGGAGCAATCAACTATAACTCATATAGTTCCATCATCCTTAGGGACACCTCCTATTGGATGTATACAATGCATAGGGCGGTCCACGTGCGAGATAAAACCTTGGTCTATCTCACTGTTGAGTTTCTTACTCACAATATCATATTCAGTGCCCTTCTTGATGTAATTGTCACTACTACAATGTAATTCACACTCAGCGTCTATCACACGGGCACCAAAACGCATATTGTACATTATCCACTCCCAGTCAATGTCCACTTTGCCTCCTAGGAAGCATTCACAAAACGCCCTACAGGGCTTTAACTGAACAGGTACATCATTTACTTTAAGCGAATGAACCCCTGTTACTAGTTTCAAAGGAGTTCATAGTGTCATAGACCTCTTTGTAGCGATCTTATAAGGACATGCATGTACAACTGGTTCCAGACCAAATAACACACTGTACCTCTTAGGGGCTTATGTAACTACTATGGGCTCGAAATAATGGCCTGGATATTTGACATTTTGACCTCCCCCCAACCACATCACATAGGCCATTATGTTAAGTACAGGTGGCAGGCTAACAGGTAAGGCCTCCATATTTTGTGCACAGAGGAATTCCCACACACACCCTGATTTTGGTCTAACAATGACCTTAACTTACTAGATTATCTGTAAGTTATCTGGCTTGTTTGAAGGACAATGAACTGGATGCCAAAATTAAACCATCTGTAAAAAGATCAAGCTGAGCTATCTAGTCTATTGAATGTGATTTATCAATTGGTATACCTTTCATGGTGCATACTGAAACCAATATTTACCATCCAATTTTTTTCGAATAACAGGGGTGTACCTAAGTATGATCTACAACACATATCTTATGGAAAAGTTATTTGATGCAAGCTCCTACAAGCTAATGAGGATTTAATGTGCATATGTGGATCAACACAGGAAAAGGGACCTTTGTGAGGGGCCTCCTAGGGGTCCCCTTCTATGGTTTATTTTGGTACAGGCAAACTCAAACGTGTCTTAATTGGTGCTATAGTGTGACCAGACAACCCTCTGCACCTGTATGGACTGCTCTTTCAGGACATGATCTATTTAGAGACCCTAGTGTGTTAACAACCCTGCCTACTCATAGCTGAAGTGTGCAAGCCCTCTTGTTACTCAGCCTGAACTGGCCTTGTCAGACTGCCTGCAGACACCAACTCCCAGATCACAGTTTCAGACACCATTCACACTACAAAACACCCATATCTGATATTTCCAATTTGATTTTCTCCGCTTCTAGGTAACTTGAGACCAAAAAAACTGATTTGGACCATGGCTTGCATGGACAAACAGATATTTTGACATCGGAATTATTAGATGGATTCTAAATATGACCTATTTTGACCTCATTGACAATTAATCCATTTTTGGCTAACCTAACCTTTAAGATATTCTCACCTAATTAAACACAACTTGTCTGAATTTGACTTATTTTCACCTAATTTAACCTAATTTTAACTCTTCTACCGAATTCCACATAGATATGACTACCCACAAACCAGATATTTCTAAGATATATTTTGAGTGGAATTAAATAAGAAGCGGATGGAATAAGCTTCCAGGAACTGAAAAAATCTTGTAGATATTCCAAGGGAAAGTGAGTTTATGACAAACCCAACTCTACCTCATGATCTAAAGGTGAGGTACCCCTGATAACCAATAAGTGCTCTCATTGCAGAGGTATGAGCTATTTATTATGGCTTGCTGATGTTGGAACTAGACAGTATTACCAATTTTCAAATTGAAGTAATTTGGTAGAAATCTAATCTAACATCATTAAATGAAGTACATGGGTCAGCTAATTTAAATATTCATCAGCTTCTATCATCAGAAATATTTTTAGGGAAAACCTTCTTTTTTGTTGACATTGTTGCCATGTCAACCAAAAGTAACAAATGTGATTTCTATGCTGTATGTTGCTAGGGCAACCAGAATTTCCGCCATAATGCATCAAAATAGGTTCTTAATTTCGTTCCCATCTTTTTCCCTGTGAAAAATTGCCTACAGTAAGTTTTTACCCCAAAAATAATAATTCTTTTAATTTATTTCACATTTCCCCCTTTAAAATGCTCAAAATTATCCAACCTGAACCCTAAACTCATCCAAGTTCCCCTGACTACCAATTAGAGGGAAATTGGCACACAGCCAAAAGCATTGGTCTGCCCAGAGAGAATATACCATAGGACACATCCCCAAAAAATCGAAAGACTATACCCATTTTCAAGGGAGATATAGAGGGTCGGAAATTGGCCAAATTCGGCCAAAAATCGGTGAGTAACTCGCAAAAATGCACGTCAAGTAAAGCACAGTAAACTCACAAAAATGCGTGATTGGTAGAAGAAGAGTTAATGCAATTGACCTATTGTTGGCTAATTTGATCCATTTTGACCTATTTTTCTCATTTTGACCCAATTAAACCTCAGTTTATGCAATTGACCCACTTGTGGGTAATCTGAACTAATTTAAAACAATTTACCTAATTTGACCTAATATGACCTATCTTGACTCTTAATTTCACCCAACTTTCCTGAAATGACTCATTAGCCCATTTTTGACCAAAATGATCTGCTTTATCCAGAATTGATCCAAATTAACCTATAGCTACTGGGTGTGGGAACAAGTTGCTTCTGTAGTGGTTCGAATGTATAACTTGAATGGTTCGAAGTGAAAACCAGACAAGGGATTTCGGGTTAGTGCAACTGGCACGTGTTTATTTTGGTGTATGCTTTACATCTACCTCGATATAGGTTGCTTAATGAAATGTTAAGCTCGATGAGAAGTGGTCCGACTCCGTCGACAGGCAAAGCCAGACTAACGCCTTCCCTGGCCCCAGGTAGGAGCTGGAGCAAGGCAAACAGTGCTGCCACCACCCCGCAGCGACCAGGGGTCATGAGGACCTCTAGTGACTACCGATGATGGGCGCACCGCTCGAAACGCCCTCACGAGGAAGACGCTCACACTATATCACGATCTATGAGCCCCTACACTACCCCCACCAGAATAAGGAAAGGGGTGTACAAAAAACATATTTCAAGTAGAATGATTTTGTTATTCTACATTAAAGGGCTCGATGTAATAAACAAGAGTTCGAAGTAGAACGTGATATGTTATTTGTGTGACGTCTTAGTAGTAGGAGTCGACCACATAGAATTATTTAAGGTAAATTAAATATAACAATACACAATAAACATAATTAGAGAAGGATTGAGACAAGTTCGAAAGAACATGTTCGAATCCGTACATTAGAGTATTAGCGTATGTTATCAATGACATACCATGTTCGTAATTATTTATGGTAATATATGTTACATAACCCGAAAAGAAAATTTTTATGGTTCACGTATGAGCCCTATATATTAGTTTTTTTAACACAGTTTAAAGTAACTGTGGGTTTTTTACATTTATATATACCACTATTCCCCTGAATATTAAGTGAACACATTAGGTCGGTACCTGAGAAGTACTTTTAAAGCAAATGTACATACTTCGAGTTACAGATCTCGTAGGTTTGTAATACCAATTAACATTTTTGTAGTAATAAATAGAAAAGTATTTTATGAGATAGAACTTAGACAATATTAAGGTTGATGTGTCTATAGAATAACTATTGTACATCAGGTAGGAAAATAGTGGTTAACTATAATATACAATATACAAATCTATGGCAGCCCACCAGTGTAGTGGGTCTGCTGTACAATAATAATATACGGCACATGGCTATTGTATTATTGACCAATGGGAGGCATCCCTGGCATATACTGCAGAGTCGGGGGCTGAAGGTGTTAGTCATAGTGCCGTCGGGGTCTAATGGCGGCCCCCAGCTGATAATGGCTATGTGAGCTATACTTCGGGGTGTCTTCAGGATTTTCACTGCTTGTCTGCAGATCCAATCGTCGAACGATGGACTTGGCGGTGGCAAGCCGCATCGCTGTGTGATGTGCCCTGATCAAGATGGTAAGATGTAGATTCATCCATTGGGTTTCCTGGGTCTGCATCCGTCCAGGATCTTTCGAGGGGGCACAGTTTGGGTTTCAAGAGCAATGTGTTCATTAGTTCCCTATGGAGAATCGGGTCACTTATTGTAACTTAGTACATCAGGAACTTATAAGTCGGTCTCCATCACCGTCTCACCAGTGCTGGTTTCTGGTTCAGAGTCCAGACTTATTAGGTTATGAACTACTGGGGCTGAATCTGGGATTACAGTCGCAGTGGCTACTTCAGGGGTTGGGTTCAGGGTGCCGATTGGGTTGACTGTGGCAGTGGTCTGGGCAGCAGTAGCAGCTTCAGGTTCCCTTCGAGGTCCGGCTGGGTCTCCAGGCTCAGTGGCAGAGTGCTTCGGGGTGGACACACTTATGAATCCAAAGGATTCAATGTCTGCCTCAAGCTGTCTGGCCTCCTGGAGTTTGCCCTGGAGCTTCTCGATTGCACTTTTCGGAGTGCCATCCCAATCCTTCATGAAGCAGCCGAATACTGCCATGAATCGGACGTCCTGATGGTCATACTGCCTCCAAAGCTCCTGAAGTTCGGTCTCATACTTCAGTTTCATGGCTTTTGCCTCGTTTTCATGTTGGAGCAAGGCCCGAAGTTGGTCCCTCGCTTGTCCCTGCATGTCTTGGGAGATTCGGGCTAATTCCCGTCGCTGTATCTCGTGCAGGCATTCGAAGACACCTTGGGTCACACCATGAAGGTATTCGGTCGCCTGACTAATGTGTCTGTCTTGCCATGCCTTAAAAACTTATATCACAGGACTCCTTTGTTAAATGTTTGATATAATCATCGGGGTCCTCCAGTTCGAGGTTTGATTTCACCAAGTGTAGCACGTTGGTGGTTTTCATGTTCCTGACTGCAGGTGCTGCGACAGGAGTCGAGTGTGAATCCGAGCCGCTCTCTTAGGCAGAGCTCGCAGTGGCAGTGGCATTCAGGGTCATCGGGACGATCCTGCCACAGCCCCACTTTCATCAATGGTGATGCTGCGCCCCCTTCCAGCCTCGGGTAATGGCTGGGTGGGGTCCTTCATCACCAGTTCCCTGCCTGGTCGTTTCGGGTCCACTGGCCGAGTCCGTCAACGGGGGGAGGTGGTGGCAGGACTAGCCGGTGGACCCATAGGCTTCAGTTTCTTAGATGGTAGTAGGGTCTGGGATTCGGGGCCTGGTTTCTGAGTGTCAGTCAGCGTGGGGAATTCGTCTGGATCAGGTGCCTCCCTGAGCTTCTGGAGCAAGGCATCTTCTGCCGGGGTGCCCTGGTACCGTGGGATGGCTTCCACGTTGCCTCTCATCCAATCGGAGTGAGACAGCGTGGTCCGCCCCTCGAACCAGGTCTGATGGTTGCCAGTCGAGGTTCCTCCCGAAGGTCGGTAACAACTCGAGCCTAGAGGTGAGACGTGCTCCATACTCTTCAGGTCTCGAGATGCCGTTCCCAAGATTTTGCTAGGGTCAGTGGGTCTTTTCTTGTGGTCAGGTGTCGGGGCTGGGGACTGGGACTCGGATCTCGGTCACTTAGCATCACAAGATTGAGGGTCATTGCCAGGGTGGGGACGTGGCCTTCCATTGCGGTCTAATGCGTCTGGGTCCTTCCTCTGCACTTTGACACGCCAGTGCATTTCTGCAGACATGTCAAATTGGTGGGAGCGTACATTTTTGAGGAAGTAGGCGTCCTGCTTCCCCTCGACTGAATGACAGAAGTGGTCAGTTCTCAAGGTGATCGAGTGTCTCTCCTCGGAGGTCATCTGCTTCTACTTTGTCATGAGGTGCTCGTGGAGCTTCAGGGCTTTCAGTTGGGCGTCCTTGGCTTTGAGGCCATGGACCTGAGCCAAGTGCTCAGCCATGCGTCCTCGCCTCATGGTTTTTAGACCATGACACCTTTCTGGTTCTTCGGGACGATGCTGCGGAGTCGTCACTATTGGCTCAGGGTCTGCCAATAAGGCATCTTCTTCATCCCTCACGGGAGAATTCTTCTGGGAGTCCGACATGAATGCATAGGTGTGTTCTCTGGTAGGTCCATGTGGTAGGAGGACTTCGGGTGAGTGGATGCTTGGTAAGAGCTCCTCGAACCCCACTAGGCCATACAGCAGTGGGTATACAGTTTTTGACCTAATTCAGTCGTCCTCGCAGATCGCATCAACGACGGCATCTAGGCCAACGCTGATGCACATGGCTTCAGCTAGTCCGAAGTAGTTTTCGAACCAGATGTCGGTAACGTCAGAGACCCCCAACTCGGTGCATCCTCAGCAGATTCTAGTTTGCAGATCGTAGGGGATCAGCTGAGGTGGCTCGCCTTTGAGTCCCAGATATTTCGGGGGACAATATCGGTTTGTACCTGTGGCCGTCCGGATGAATCCTTTGGTCACATTCACATATCCGACGGCTAGGGTTCGGTCAGGCAGAGTCACCTGGACTTTGATGATGACCGAAGGTGTGGTTCCTTCAGATACCTTCGATCGTGGTGTCGCTGGAGCGGTTAATTCTGCACCCCTGGGGATGCTCAAGGTATCTGGAGTCGACTCGGGGAGAGACAGCTCCATTTCGGTGGTGTCCATTAGCTCAACTTCTGGACTTCGGGGTGCCTTGTCCTGGGCTCGAAGTGGGGTCGGGTGCCCATCAGGATTGGCCGTTACGGTCACCACCACCTCCGACTGAGCCATATTTTGGGCTCAGACGCCTCAGGGTTTGCCCTCCTTCGTACAGAGACTAAGGGAGTGCAAGTTAATCGGTGGTATCTGGATTCCTTTGCTATGAAGGCTTAAGAGAAAACAGCGGCACGTCTTACCCCTGTAAGACGGTTCGCGTGCTGTGAGAGGTATTAGGGTCACAACAAGCGAAGCGGGACCAATGCGCATGCGCCACTGCACTGCGCTGCTCCCGGTTCCCAGTTCACTAGCGCCCCCCCCCTTCCCGCTCGTGGCAAGCGCCCGTACTACCCCGGATAACCGAGGTTCGAGGCTTAGTTTTCTCCATAGGCCGTTGGTGGGACTACCCCCTTCTCTGTTTATTTCGACAGGAGTTTGGCAGAAAAACATGTAGCATCATGCGTACATGCCAGGCTAGCTGTCTGCCACCCACAGGAACCATAAACAGGGTGGTAATACGCGTCATGTATTCGCCAACACTGAATTGGCGTATCTTCAGGTTAGTGTCATATGCAATCTTCTGCCAATTTGCATTCTTTAGTAGCTCATTTCGAACTATCTCATATGCTCTCTTAAATTGATGTCTTAGAGATTCAACAAACATCATGGTACATGGGACTTCGGGGCTTACCCCTATAACACCATATATGAGATCTGCAGGCATTATGATATCCTCCCCAAAGACTAATAGGTTGGGGGAGCAATTCGTTGCAGAATGTACAGTACTATTGTAAGCGTGTACCACGAAATCACATTGTTCGTCCCAATCGTCTTGGCAAGGAGGTCTATATGGATTAGTTCCAGTTTTGCAGATGGCTAGATAGTGGCACATTTCTTGCCATAAGTTAGACTCGAATTCTCTTCCTTGATCACTGTGCATCATTAATGGTGCCCCTAAATGTAGAACCCATCCTCTCACGAAGGCACTTGCGCAAGTGGCTGCCTTGTGGTCGGGTAAAGGGTATACTCGAGTATACTTGGTGTAGTAGTTGGTGACTACCATCATGCAAGTATTCCCACATGGGGTAGGCTGGATTCCACTGATGATATCAATTGCTACTCAAGCAAATCAGACACCAAAAAGCTCCTGCATTAAGGGCATTTTTCCCATTCCGGGACCAGGTTTATTCTTACCACATTGGGGGCAGGTCATTCATTACCCATCTTGTGATGTCATTGTGCATTCCTGGCCAGTAATACCTACGAGCAAGGCGTTCTAGGGTCTTCTTCTTCCCAAAGTGTCCACTGGTCTTATGTCTATGACAATAGAACATAATGTCTCACCTTAGTGACATAGGTATCACTATCTGTAGAACCTTATCCTTAGTAGGGCAGGTTTTCCATCGACACAGTAACCCGTCTCAAACTTCTAGCTCGGTCCCTTGGGCTAGAAATTTAAGAGTTTCTCTGTCTTCTGGGGAAAATGCCGGCCGTTCAGGCTTTGCATTGGTGTTCCGGAATGAAATCACTCTCTTGATTGCGGGGTCAGCTTGTTAGAACTGTTGGATGGTCTCTGTTGGCCATTCTACAACATTTTCCATACAGGTATACGATAGGGGTTCTATCTGTCCGTTTCGAACTGTAGCAACTACCACATTGTGGGCTCCACAATCATCACAATCGATCTTCTGGCATTTTCTAATGGGCCTTTGGGATAGGGCGTCTGCATTAACATGCTTCGAACCCGCTCGATGTTGGATCTGGCTATGCTCCAACCCAAATTCTGACAGGTGTGCCAGGCAACGGCTAATCATTCCTTTGGCATCCTTGAAGTAAAGGAGCCACCTCAGGGAGGAATGGTCCGTTCGAAGTGTGAAGTCGGTGCCCCAGAGGAAGTGTCGAAACTTTTTAGTGTACACCACCACAGCCAGCAACTCTCGTTTGGTGGTGCAATAGTTTCGTTGTGCCCTGTTCAGTGTGTTACTAGCGAAAGCAATAGGTACTTCGACCCTGTCCTGGACCTGCGACAGGGCTGCACCAATGCTATCATTGCTAGCGTCAGTGTCCAGTATGAAATGATCATCCGCTGTAGGATATTTTAATACTGGTGTGATAGCAAACAGGTTGTTTTTTTTTTGCTCAAAGGCTGCATTTTGTTCATCATCCCAGCGCTCTTTTGCCCTACCTGGAGTCCAATGTGCTAATTTGTAAAGGACAGCTCACTTTAGAATAGTTCGGGAGGAAATCTCGATAGTACAAGCAGAACCCTAGGAAGGATCTTATTTCCTTCGCATTTATGGGTTTCTGCCACTCGGACACTGTCCGGAGTTTTCAGGGTCTGCTTTTACGCCGTCGGGAGTTACTATACGACCAATATAAGTAATAGATGCTTTAAATAGATTACATTTCTTAGTCTTTAATTTCAGACCATTAGCTAGTATCCTCTTTAGGACTAACTCGAAGTTGTGAATACAGTCCTCGAAAGTCTTCCCAAATACTATGACGTCGTCGAGGTATACCAAGCAACTCTTCCAGAGAAGTTCACTTAGCATCTCTTCCATCATAGCCTCGAAAGTGGCTGGTGCATTACACAGCCTGAAAGGTAAGACGTTGTACTGAAACAAGCCCATGTGGCTCGAGAAAGCAGTTTTCTCCATGTCCCTCGGGTCCATCCTGATTTGCCAATACCTGGATTGGAGATCCAGGGTACATATTTGTTTCCCCCTAGAGAGTCCAAGGTCTCATCTATCCTTGGCAAGGGATAGGAATTCTTTTTAGTCAGACCGTTCAACTTCCGGTAATCTATGCAGATCCGTCCTTCTTCGTAGCCATACAGATGGGGCTGGACCAGGGGCTCGTGCTGGGCACAATAACCCCCTTTTTCAACTGATCGAGAATTTGCCTTTCGGCCTCCATTTTCTTTTTCAGAGGTAGTCTCTGATAGGGTATTTTGAATGGCTTCGCATCGCCAGTGTCAATCGTGTGTAGCACCTTGCTAGTCCGACCTACCGAACCTCCAGGTTTCCCGAAGGCTTCATAGAAGGTAGCAAGCAAAGCTCGAAGCCTTTCCTTTTCTGACTTATTTGTCAGGGAAGAATCCTCTACCAGCTTCTTTAGGTCATCTGGTAACCCTCGGACTATGCCCTCAGGCAGTTCAGTCTGAAATTGAGCTTCCGAAAGAACATCTCACCAATTTTCTCATTTTTCTTCAAATAAATAGGGGTTCGTCCTCTATTCATAATTGGAACTACTGTCCACGATCCATTTCCCACTAGAGTATCAGCAGATTCTAGCTGCAGGCTAGACAATACCTCTGGGTTAGGTTTAAACATGGTGTCCGAACCTCGAAAAGTGCTGTTCGGAGAACACAGAACATCGCAGGCCATTCCAGCTGGAATTTTCACAGTCTGTTTTACGGTGGCTACCAAAGACACATGTCTCAATATACATGAGATCTCGCAGTTGTATGGTTGCCGAATTTTCAAACTCCCGAAATGGGGATCCAACACAGCAACATACAAGCTTGCGAAATCCAAACCGATTATTCCATCGTCATTTATGTCGGCAATGGTGGGACTCATCACATGCTCATAGCCCCCCATTCCAATCTGTATGAATGTCTTGCCAAAAGTCTGCATCTGGCTACCGTCGGCCGTGCAAGCATTAACACCAACAGGTAGTGTTTCATGGTTGCCGGACACCAGATTGAAGAATTTCCTCGAGACACACGAATGGCTGGCACCAGTGTCAATCAAAAATTCTCCAGTCCGCCCCTTCACCGATACAGCAATGTACCAACGCTTCCCCCCCAAAGGAGAGGAGTTCTGTGCAAATCGGAGTTGTTCCTGAGAATCACCAACCTCCCATCCAAAACCCTTCAAAAAGGGTACATATGGATGGTTCGGGGGGAGGTGTGCCACACTCACACGCGTCAAATCTTCAACCCAACCTCCCTCTTCTTCGACGCAGGATCTCTCCCCTGGTTCCGACCCTCAATCGTCCCTACCCCGTCGAAGCCCCCGGCTCGGACTGGGGTGGGAGGATCCTTCCCACATACCAGTCCCCCGGAAGGTACTGACTCTCCAACTAACTCAGACTCACCAGTGGTGGCATTTTGGCAGATTTTCGAACTACGGATCACATCCTTTGCCACAGATGTGACCCTCTTTAGTTTTCCTCTTCAGGCTTCTCCTCTACGTAATTAATTCGGGATAGCATGGGTTTTGGGGCCGTGCACTCATGAGCATAGTGCCCCATCTCTTGACAACGGTAGCAGTGTAGCCTACTTCGATCTACTCTTCATCTTTCAGGTCTAGTGTACATCGTCTCAGCGAACGTCTTCATGAAATCTTTCATCGTCTTTTTCATGTCCAGCGGCTCAGGTGGGGCAGGGGCTCTCGCTACGGGTTGCCTCGGAGGGCAGCTTATAGCCATCTCTGAAGTTTGATAATCTGAGATAGGTCTCGTCTCCCCTCAAGGTCCGTTAGCGTTTTGGTTGTATATTCTTCGAGGAATATACTTGCACCTCACATCTCTTTTTACCTGTATGGCCTAGATGCTCCCGTCCTCCTCCTCAATTTCAATTATCTCAAAATCATTATCTACTATTTCCGGGTGTGTCAGTTGGTGTATCCCTGACATGGGGGTCGTACTAGTGCTAGTACTCACGCAAACTTTGGTACTCAAGGTCTTGATTTCTACTCTCCCTGCAATTAGGGTCTTCTTCACTGTCCAGCACTCGATTCCTGCGAACAGATCCATTAGGGTGGGGTTTCTACCGTTCCAAGCATCTAAGGCTGCTTGCTGTTGGTCTTAATCTTGAAGTCCTTGCACGAATTGTGGTAACAAATCGTTCAGAAAATACTTGTCCGAGGGATTGGTGCCTGGGCGGCTCTCTGTAACAAAGACTGTAGCTCGTATCCGTAGGCTCGAAATGATTCCTGAGGTTTCTGGGTTCGCTTCTTGAAGAGCATGAAAGGATCTTCACTCACTAGATGTACAGCAAAATGCTGGCGATCTCGACTAGCTGCTGGAATGTCCCTCTTTTGAAGTATACTTCATTCCATTTCTTGACGGCTATCCGGCCTGGGCCGTGTTTCAGGTAGTGAATCAGGTGTGGCAGGGCCTCCTCGGGGTTCCATGCATTACATCGCATGTCATCAGTGAAGTTCGAGCACAATTCTTTCCAGGTTTTTACACCCTCGTAAATCTTTGGAAGGATGGCCTGTCGTCTAGCTGCGTTGTTACTCCGTACCAACTTTTGACATTGGTTGACACTCCATTCCCTGATGGTCTCTTTGCTATGTGCGGTGTTCGAGGTGTTAGCGGATTGATTTAACATATCCTCTAGCACGCTGCTTCGGGATCTACGCCTCGAAGATTCCCCTGTGGCACCACTAGCCCCTTGCTGGGGGGTGTCGCCCCTCTGGTGGCGCTGGATACGCTGCTCCCAGTCGCGCCTTGGTTTCCCGTGCCTAAGGGTTCGGGCTCGTTCACTGAGTCATCATCATATGACAACTTGAAGTGTCCATCATCCCATGTGGCTGTGTTCGTTGTGGGTGTCATCCTCTTTACCCAGCAAATCTTCGGCCAAGCTGAATCTTATTTTGCGCTTTTCAGACTCATCTCGGCTAGGTTTATGTGTGGGGTCGTAAACACCATCATTCCGGGCATGTGCATCAGCATTCTCATTTACAAATGGGTCGTATTGGTCTGGCTTCTTCAAAGCTTCGGCTGGCGTCGAGGTTACTAAAGGTGTCGTACCCTTTATAAAAGTCGCACCAGAGGGTATGTCCTTATTCGACATTTCTTGGTGGTAATGTAGATCCATTTGTGTCATTGATACACTCGTGTTGGTTTCGAAGATTTAACTTGTTCCTTGAGACATGTCTTGTCAATTATGGTATGATCCTCTATTCCTGACACATATGTATCGAGGGCAGTTTTCCTTTTTGTCAGGTTGGCAATCTGGAGGCACAGCTCTTGCTGTTTCGAAAATAAATCTTGATTGCTATCTTTCATGGATTCCATTATATCCTCATTTTTCAAGATGCATTGATCTCAAATCTCTAAAAGCTTATTTGCTTCATATTTATATTGTTCCATTTTAGCTTTTATTTGGTCTGCCTCTTTTCTCAATTCGATGTTTCGAATGGTGGAAGTTCTTATAAGTCAACTTCTTGTTTAAGTTTCTCATTTTCCCACTCTGATTTAGCAAGTTTGAGTTTCTTTTGAATGATATACACTTGCCGTTCAAGATCTCGATTTAATTGTTTCTTTACTTCTTTCTAGTTCCTCGATGTTATTTATCAGTCGTTGTTGATCAGCTTCGTACTGGTCGCCTTGTTTTTCCAGGTTCCTGAGTCTCAAGACCTTTCGCTCGGAGTCTTCGACTCCGGTAAGCTCTGGTGTAATCGGACTCTATTTATAGCATCATCTCTTAACTTGGCTTGCTCGCACAAGTAATCGGCTGCTGATTCTTTAACGTTTCTCGAGCCTCCTATGTCAAATACCGAAACGTTCAGGGCATCCAAGGATCGTCGAGGATCAGCAGTTTGGGTTACTGCCCGGGCCGAAGCTGTTTGTTGGGCATCTACAGTCATCATTGTAATTGGTGTCAATTGTTCTGTGGAGTCTGTACTTATTCTATATGTAGAATTCGTAACTGGAGCAAGCATCTCTTCCGGCCGGAGGTTTCGAAATACTCTCCCTACTTTTGGTCCACTTACTGAGGTGTACCCTTTCATTTGGATTCCTCTTGTGTCATTGGTATGAACAGTGTCACTCATTGTGGATCGCGAGGTACTCCAACTTCTTTCTCGGGATCCATCATGTGCATGTTCAGCCTCCAGGGCCACACACTAACACCAAGAACTGGTCACGGCACCAGTGTAGTGGTTTGAATGTATAACTGGAATGGTTCGAAGTGAAAACCAGACAAGAGATCTCGGGTTAGTGCATCTGGCACGTGTTTATTTCGGTGTATGCTTTACATCTACCTCGATATAGGTTGCTTAATGAAATGTATACTCGATGAGAAGTGGTCCGACTCCCATCGACAGGCAGAGCCAGAACGCCTTCCCAGGCCCCAGGTAGGAGCTGGAGCGAGGCGAACAGTGCTGCCACCACCCCGCAGCAACCAGGGGTCGTGAGGACCTCTAGTGACTACCGGTAATGGGCGCACCGCTTGAAACGTTTGTGGGAACCAGCAGCTACTGGATGTGGAAACCAGCAGCTATAGGGTTTCGGAACCTGTGGCTACTTGGTATGGTATCCACTATGGGAACCAGCAGCTACTGGATAGCTGCTTGTATAAACTAAAGACTCTGTTCATATAGCATGACATAGAGTGCACCATGCAATACTAAAAAACGCCTGTCACAAGTTGGTTTGCATGAGTTGAGAGCTTGACAGAAAATGATATTGACTTTGAACATTGCATTTTGGTTTTGGACTCTAAATCAATTCTGAGAATATTTTCCTTCTACTTTACCAGGAGGCTGGCTACATACAGGGACAAAAGACATTGGAACAACTGGAAACAGTAAACTAAGTTGTTTAACGATAGGGCAAAGCACTATGTTGTTTTGCTTCTATGCTCAAAGAAATATTTTCTTTTATATGAAATTAACATAAAAAAAAAAACTTTGGAGAAACACCCAGATCATTACAGGGTACTGTATATGTATATTTTGCTCGAGATTTTAACATGTTACATATCAATTGCTATAAGTGTATCATGCCAACCAAGGCATGATGCACCACTGCATCAATACCAATTTCTTATCATTGACAGATTTCTACATGTAGTATAATCAATTTCAAGATTTTCCACCATGCAGATTTAAAATGTTAGATGAATATTCTTCATGGTTGCTGAGACGGAATGCATCATGCAACCTAAGGCATGATGCAATAATGAGACAAATGCTATTTATCTTTTTAATATTAATACTTAGTCACTATGTGTCAAGAGTTTATATTCCTCAGGTGTGCAGTGCATTACAATTACAGAATTCTTCGGTATATCATCAAATTGGATTGACACTAATACCACCAGAAGTGACACTATTGAAAAAAATAGGTAATTTTACACTGGTACATAGTGCAATAGTGTCATTTTTATAGTGATTGATGTTGTAGAAATGCAAAAGTGTCTCTGAATTGGGTAAATGTCAATAATGCTACTACCTTTGCTACCTTAGCAGAACAGTTAGGAAATGGAAAAAGATATAACCCAATGCCTATACTTCACAGATATGGAAAACATTGAGCTAGAAAAAAATCAGAAATCTTGTAAAACAGTTGCTGAATCATGTCACCAATAAAATGGAATGTTCTTTTGTCAAAGAATAGAATATTGTCTGTGTTTGATTAGCCAACACTATATAGAGTGTTCTAAAAGAGATGGTATAAAATGGCTCTTTGTAGAAGGGGATCCACTGAATACAGTTGATGCAAACTTTTCAATTGTGATTCTTCAAATTCTTTGATCTCCTCATTATATTTCCTGATGGTATCTTGATAGTCTTTGAAGACATTCTGAAATCAAAATCAATCATTAGAATGTGAAAAATTTGTAAAATCCTGAATAGAAATGTTGAATACTCCAAGTTTTATGTGTTTAGACAAAGCCCTTCTATTTCCCCATTCCAAAATCATATCTCCTATGAATTGTATAAATTTAGTATTTCCAAAGCTTAGCTCTGGCTTCCAGAAAAAGATCCATTCATGTGCTCACACTAGAATTCACTTAGAACTTAACTCTCTGGATTGATATCAGGCATTAAAACTATAGATAGTATTTAAGAATATCATGTATTTGATACTCACAGTGGGAACACCCTTTTGGTTCTATTGAGGCTTTAAACAACTTCTGTGTTAGGCCTTCAGATCTAGCAATATCACTGTTGTGTTCATTCTGCTGAAATTTATTAATAAGGAAAGTGTTAAATATCAAGTGAATGAATTTTTGTCAACATACACCTAAGAAAATCAACAGTAGAATATTGTCATAAGTGACTCATCTTCTCATGTCTCAAAAACAAGTTTAAAGACGTTTTGGGCAATTTGAAACATTGCTGATGCTAAATATCACTCTTAAATCTATATGCCTGTGATATTGAGAAGGTTGTAGGTGGAGATTTGATACATTAAATTACAGAAAAAACTTTTCACATAGGCACAATTTTTCTTCCAAACTCATTTGGCTTATAGGTGAGTTCAGCCTATAGCTGGGGTATTACAGATTTGGACTGATACTTGATTGATAGGTTTAAAGTCAAAGGGCCCCATCAGGGACTGCCTTATTAGTTTGAAGACATGACATCATTAATTTATTGGACAGTTATTTAAACAATGCCAAAACACCTAGACAGGTACCTTTATGCTGCTTGTCCATCGCACCAGTGATAGGGCTCCCACTGAAGTTATTCTGTTCTTTTATCCCCTCATCACTGCACTGGAAAATCAATATTAGAAGACTGATACTTATCATTGACCAACACCGTACATCAACTGATCCTCATACCCTGATCTTAAACTCTGCCTGATACCAGTACCCTGATACTAGGCACTAACCAACACTTATACCCTAACAATACACCCTAGCTGATACCAGCACCCTGTTACTAGGCACTGCCTGATACCTACACTCTAATAATACACCCTCACTGATACCAGCACCCTGATACTAGGCACTGTCTGATACATACACTCTAATAATACACCTTAAATGATACCAGCACCTTGATACTAGGCACTGCCTGATACCTACACTCTAATAATACACCCTCACAGATACCAGCACCCTAATACTAGGCACTGTCTGATACCTACACTCTAATAATACACCTTAACTGACACCAGCACCTTGATACTAGGCACTGCCTGATACCTACACTCTAATAATACACCCTCATTGATACCAACACCCTGATACTAGGCCCTGTCTAATACCTACACTCTAAAAATACACCCTCACTGATACCAGCACCTTGATACAAGGCACTGCCTGATACTTACACTCTAACAATACGCCCTCACTGATATCAGCACCCTGATACAAGGCATTATTTGATACCTACACTCTAATAATACGCCCTCACTGATACCAGCACCCTGATCCTAGGCACTGCCTAAAACCTACACTCTAATAAAACACCCTCAATGATAGCAATGTATAGTGTTGTTGATTTCAGACAATTGTCATACATAAGTAGGTAGACAGGGAGACAGGCCCTACACTATGGTGGTCATGGGCTACTACTTGTCAACAATTTGAAATGGGGACCTATGCTATTTCAGAGTTTAGTAAGTGAACCTTAGGCTTTGAGTAGAAGTCAGCTTGGACAACATGAATCCCCGCACCAAGGGTTGTATTGCAGCATTCCAATTCCTGCTAACACAATGGATCTTTTTTTTTTTGTACATAGGAATGATGGAAAATACATATAAGCTGTACTTTAGTCAGTAAGGGCCAGTTCAAGACAAGGGTGAAAGAGGAAACAGGGATGAGTGGGAGAGGGGACAGGGAGGTTGAGGGAAGAGACAGAGAGGGGACAGGGAGGGGTGAGAGAGAGGACAGAGAGGGGACAGGGAGGGGTGAGAGAGGGGACAGAGAGGGGACAGGGAGCAGTGAGAGAGGGGACAGAGAGAGGACAGGGAGGGATAAAAGAGGGGACAGGGAGCAGTGAGTGAGGGGACAGGGAGGGATGAGAAGGGGGACAGTTAAGGGACAGAGAGAGGACAGGGAGCAGTGAGAGAGGGGACAGGGAGGAGACAGAGAGGGGACAGGGAGGGTGAGAGAGTACAGAGAGGGGACAGAAAGTGGTGAGAGAGTAGACAGGAAGCGGAGCGAGAGGAGACAGGGAGGGATGAGAGAGGGGACAGAGAGGGGATAGGGAGGGGACAGAAAGCAGTGGGAGAGGGGACAGAGAGGGGACAGGGAGGGTGAGAGAGGAGACAGGGAGGGGACAGAGATAGGACAGGGAGCAGTGAGAGAGGGGACAGAGAGGGGACAAAGAGGGGACAGGAAGGGTGGGAGAGAGATCAGAGAGGGGACAGGGAGGGATGAAAGAGGGGACAGAGAGGGGATAAGGAGGGGACAGAAAGCAGTGAGAGAGGGGACAGAGAGGGGACAAGGGGGGGTGAGAGAGGACACAGGGAGGGGACAAAGATAGGAAAGGGAGCAGTGAGAGAGGGGACAGGGAGGGGACAAAGAGGGGATAGAAAGGGTGGGAGAGAGGACAGACAGAGAGGACAGGGAGGGTGATAGAGAGGACAGAGACAGAGAGGATAGGGAGGGGGCAGGAAGAGGTGAGGCAGAGAACAGAACGAAAACCTGTATTGAGCACACAAGCACTGACTGATACAAGTACCAGTGACAATGTAAAATGTGGAGCACATGTAAACACCTGTTCAATAAGTAGGGACCTGACCACACCCATAAACTCTCACAGAGACATTTCCATATATGTTGTATATGTTGATATCAATCTGGTAATGTGGGTGACATGTATAAACAGGTTATTACAGACATATATATCCATTAGAATACTCACCTAGATGGGTAGAAAACCACTTGTGGCTTGGGCTAGCTTCATGTTGCTGTGTGATGACCTGTGGGGAGTGGTGTGCTTCTAGTCAGGTGATAAGTACAAAGGTGCCTCAGTGAGGACTAAAAATAGTGTGGCTCAATGTGTTGCTGACCTGTTGATTGGTGTGGGGTACAGTCACCTCCCTCTATTGTGACTGCCTTTGGGACTATATGGCTATTGGCTAAAGCTGTACATACATATGCATGATATAAACTCTCTAGGAGAATACATTATATCATGAATAAAATGCACCATACAACACCAGTAGCATGGTATAAAAAAAACAATTGGTGCACTTTACCTCCAGCATATATATATATATATATATATATATATATATATATATATATATATATATATATATATCCAGTGGTCAGTTAGATCAGCATTTTGAACAAGGAATCAGGAGCAGGAGGGTCATCACATTACTGCAGAAGCTTCATGCTCTTGGCATGCCTAGGACCATGTATTTGGTTTCCATTTTATATTGGGAATAGTGGAACACAGATATTGCATAGGATTAACTTTAGTGCCATATCTCACACACCCCATGATATAACCCTGCACAGCATCTCAAGGGCATTAACAGCATGCCAAATGGTCTTAAAATGAATAGAATAAATAAAAAGATATTTCAACATGTATGACTAGGATACTATGAAATAAAGAGAAAATTAGTCAAGGATTCCATCTGACTGAGGGTGCTTCAACTCTCAGTCAACTATTGTTTGGTGTCATGGGATGTTCACAGTAGGAGGATGCACATTGGGAGTTGACTGTAGTGGGCATCAAGATTATAGAAGCATAAATGTGGCCCCAATAACAAGAAAAGCACAAGGCTGTGTGTAAGGGAACTGGTGGCTATCATTAATCAATGGGGCAGGGGGTGGTGGGTTTGAGGGGGGATGGGGCTGAAAAATATTTAGCCTATTTTTGCCCAAAAAAAAGCCTGCACACTTCTATAGATCAAAGAGGAACACGAATATTTTCTCCTCCTCCGGTCTGGGGGGACACAAACAATTTTGACTGCCATTGTAGAGCGGGCGTAAAAAATGTCTGAGCAAAAACTCACCGCCCCCTGTTGATAAACAATAACCACTCCCTAAGATTGTCATTAGGGTATAGTCATCTTACCCTAAAACTACAGGTCAATAGAGTGCATTGGTGTGTTTGGCCATACAGGGGTATAATTAGACACAATCACTGAGATCAACAACTCTAACTAATATTATAAGGTGGTTAACTCTTGACACATAGATTGATCCATTGATTGTATACTGTCTGATCCAAATGATGAATAAAAAAAATTATATTCTCTTAACCAGAGGCCTAGAGAGACAATAAGGAAGCCATGCCTTCCCCTATGTTTCCACAAGAAAATACAACCTGTAAACCTGTCCAACCTTCAAAAGGAGTTTTCCCAAGGGTTTCATGGCCAAAGTAAACATGTTTAACAGTTTAAGGGCCACTGAGGCATTAATGCATCATGCCCATTGGTCAGCATGGTGCATGAGTGCAGCAGTCCTGGCTAGTAACTCATCAGGGCTGCATTCATTCATCACATTCATTTTATCTACTGTATTATCACTCAGTTCCATCAGAGCAAGGGTCTGGCGATTTTAGATTATGGAATACTGAAGTGGAAGAACAATGTACTTGCCTCACTGCAAGGCTAACATAATTACTGCAGATAACAAAAAGAGAACAACAAACAAATGCCACTACCCATTAATGATGACATTGGTGGCATGCTGTATTGATTAGAATGGACGCCCGTGTAAGGCTAGCCAGGGACGTGGGGTGCAGCAGCTATTACTTTTAGCGATTAGGGGTGGCTAATTGCTTCCACCAAGTCACCCAAGGGCCTTATCCACTTCCAGCACAAACAGAGGTCTACAGTATAGATCAGAAAGCCCTTCCTTCCCTCACCCTGCTATGGTGGAAACACATGGGTATGTGTATTCAGATTGGTATGGCCGGCGGGGGGGGGCATGGCCCTGAGTCTGAGTGGAGTTTTATTACATAACACAGATGCCCATATACTGGGCATTAGAAATTCAACATTTTTGAGCACTTCTAGTTTTGGGGAGGGTTTAAATATACATGCTTTATAATAATCACAAGATGTATATATAAACTCGAATCTCAACTCAGATGTGCCTGATAGGATCCCAGAAACAGCCAATTAATTTAGGGTGGTAATCCTGGTGCTATGTGAAGTATAGTTCTGTTATGAACCCAGACAATAGCTTTTCTGGGTTCTGGTTTGGGTAATGGGCTGACAATTGAGGAGCCTGTAAAGTGTGGCTGGTCCCCTTTTCAGTTTTCCTCTTTATACTGTTGGCTACCTTGAATTAGTAGCTGGTCAGAATCCAAGTTGAATGTTTCACCTCCCTGCCTTTTAAATCCACCACCATTTTGTTTTGACTGGAAGTGCTTAGGGAGCATGTGCAAGGGGAAGTTCCTAAGCTGGTTACTGGCAAGGGTTACCTACTGTGTTAGGAGAGTGATCCCACATATGGGGATGTCAACAATGACTCAGATGTCAACGATGTCCACCTTGCCAACACTGACCCATGGCTATGCCACCTGGCCCATGTGTGACCTTGGTCAGAATGTAAACATTGCCATGTGCTCTCTCACTCTCCAGGCACAACTCCCCAAAAGCAAAACTTCCTCTTGCGCGCGTGCAGAGCAGTACTTCCTCTGAAGGCCATTCCCACAACAAAGTTTGAAAACCATTCTGACAATAACTGTCCAAAAATGATTGAAAGGGATTAATAACACATGCTGACAACAAGGTAGGCTTGCATAGAAGTGTTTTAGGAAGTGATTTGAGCAAACTGTATAACATTTGGTGATACCATACCAGAGTTTGGAGACTGTGAAGTGGTAAAGGTAGGCATTCTGACTCATAGCTGTAAGGGGAAACCAGGCCTACGATACAGTGTACTCGTAGGCCAAACAGGCCTATGTGAAGTAATACACCAAGTCGAGATTTTGATAACTGCAACACATATTTCAGTTTCTTTTACCTTCGCACAACAAAATATTCCACTGGTCTATATGTGTATTCACTTTACAATCTACTGACGAAAACCGATATTGATAAGATGTATTTGTTACTTTTCCCCAATCCTATACCATTAATTAAATCATTACACTATGTATCTGTGAATGGTACTTAGCACCAAGTTGGTTATGCATCTTTATCACACTCATATGGACTAATTAAGCATCCTATTACTTCCCTGTGATATCCAATTACACATCAGTAGGAACCATGGCACTCCATGTATATGTCTGGGTGCACTATGGAGTAAGCCCTCTGCAGACCACCATGTTCCATTTGTATATCCATGTGTGTATAACTGATTGAGGACCACCATGTGTATATTCATGTGTGTATTACTGAGTGAGGACCACCATGCATATATTCATGTGTGTATTACTGAGTGAGGCCCACCATGTGTGTATTACTGAGTGAGGACTGCTGTGTGAGGACGGCCGTGTGTATATCTATGTGTGCATTACTGAGTGAGGCCCACCATGTGTGTATCCATGTGTGCATTACTGAGTGAGGCCCACCATGTGTGTATCCATGTGTGTATTACTGAGTGAGGACCGCCGTGTGTATATCTATGTGTGTATTACTGAGTGAGGCCCACCATGTGTGTATCCATGTGTGTATTACTGAGTGAGGCCCACCATGTGTGTATCCATGTGTGTATTACTGAGTGAGGACCGCCATGAGTGTATCCATGTGTGTATTACTGAGTGAGGACCGCCATGTGGATATCCATTTGTGTATCAGGTGTTCTCGGAAATAAGGACCACCATGTGTATATCTGAATAAGCCTGCCGTGGTCCATGTTTATCTAGAGGCATTGCTGAGCTCATTGATACGTATATCTGCACTGGGGGTTTGGTGCCACATGTGTTGGTAGAAACAGATCTGAATTATGTTATTTGGTTTAATCTTGCGAAAACCAATACATGTACAAGATGGTTGATATCGATTTAATGAACAATGCAGGGACATTCTACATAATGAAGTCATCTGTACTCTGAGAGTCATTGTGTCATACTGAGTAACTGTTGTTCGTAGCTGCAGTTGATTCCACCTTACCAACCTTCCTAGAAACCCATACAAATTCACTCCTCTTAGTTCTAGGAAGCCAATGAAGTCATTCCCAACAAAGCCAGAGTGGTATTGAATTGCCAATGAGGTCAAGTACTTAGAGAAGCCCGACAGACCTTTTTCGAGTTGGAGGTATTAACTTCAACCTAGAAAACATGTGAATCTTAGTTCAAAGAATTGACCAATACAATTTTCTAGAATTCTCTATTCATATTGATTGAGTGTGTTATTTATTATTTCTCTATATTCCAACTTCCTTTTTGATTAGGATACTGTCCCCTTCTGCTGTGTATTAAGTCCAGTAACCCCAGTGATACCCCCAATAAGTTTAACACTGTATCGCCAAGTCTAAGGGGGGGGGGAGCTGGGGATTTAACCTGATATAAGCAATAGTTGAATACACCGTAGACTGCTTATATGATTCACCTCTACTACGAGGATAATTTGTGGTAGAATACCTTGTAAATATTGTATGATGATATTGGTATTGGAAATTGATTTCATTTCTGTTGTTGATAATGTATCTCACCTTGTATATTACCTAATGAGATGGCATCACTACTATCCCATTATTATTTGATATGGTACGAAGTATTGAGGAATTCAACGACAGTAGGGGGCTGGTGATTTCTTCAATTAATTGTCACAGTTTTGAAGGCAAACATGAAGAAATATACAAGTTATTGAATATATTGATATAATTTGTCTATGTGAAACGTGGCTTAAGCCTGCTTCACCAGAAGGAATTATAAATAGACCTGATCGTATCTTGATACATCGATACAAATGATCAGCTTTGTCGTGATAAGGTTAATTACGAAGTTGAAATAGTACACTATCAAACTGAACTGAAAAACTTGAGACTTCAATGTAGCAAGCAAGCTTAGGAAAAGACAATCTGGCTGGGTATTATAGCTTATAACAAACAACTGGTAGAGGACAGAGAATCTCTGACTAAAGAGTTACAGGATTTGCAAAGTACTGCTTTAACTCTAGATAAATATGTGGAAGCCGCACAAAAGTCTATAGGTAATATAGACCCATATGTGGTTTCCAAAATGTTGACGGATAGAGATCAATCTGGAGTGACCCAGATTACATTTCAGAATAGTACACCTATCAGATACAATCCATTTGTAACCAGGGTGCTGATAGAAACGTGTGCTCTGGTGTATTCAAAACCTGATGCCACCGGATCTGACAGTTTGACTACAACTGTCACAGCCGTCCATACTCTATCCATGAATCCCAGAAAGGATCCACCAGTAGGACCAGCACAGCTGGTACCGGATCTGAGTCATAAAATCAATCCACCTCAGACCAGTGTTTCTGTAGATAAACCCGGTTTCAGTAAAACTGTAGTTTGCCGACCCCCAGTTAGTCATAATGTCACTCCTACCCCACCCACAGTGGTGGCTTCTGTTGCCCCTATGGATTTAGTAGAGACATTAGTTGCTTGGTTAACTGATGCTCTGAGGAGGCCCTGAGTGGATAAATCCCAGAGAAGATGTTTCAGATGCCAGACATTGGGACACTATGCTGCCAAATGTACAGCAAAGAAACCTGTACCAAGGACACAGGGAAGTTTCTATGGTGTAAACACTGAGGAAAACTAAGTAGGGGTCCCTCTGCGGGCAAGCAAGGGGATCCTGATGACAAATCTAGCCATGATATCACCATCCGTGATAAAGGTTTGCATGCAGTAACAGACTTGCCTAACACCGGTGTGGTTGGAAGTAGCTGGAAGGTTAAGGAACCCGATATACCAAGTGCCCAGGGAGCACAGGGGAAACCCAATATAGGTGAAGAGGTAGGCGGCTAAGAGTTAGCCAGGGTTGGTAGTGCCCACCTACCCCCGGGTCATCCTTGTGTGGAATTCCTAAAAGGATGTGGATTGACTCCTGGTGTGAACAATGACATTCCTATTGTCACGGACACGCCTTCCCTTCTAAATGGGAGGTGGTGGTATGTTTGCCTTACTGTCAATGGAAGACCTGCTGAGTTTCTCATTGATACGGGTGCTAGCCACTCCTGTATCTCCAGGAAATTCTATGATCTTATTCCGGATGTGCATGATACTCTCTTATTAGGAGGAAATGCCCAGACGGCCCATGACAGTAGAATGCAAACGTATAGAAGAACTTGTGTAAAGTTGCAACTGGATGGAATACATGACTATGTCATGAGTGCCACCATTGCGGATATATCAGATGAGGGGATACTTGGGTTGGATTTTGCCTCCCTTTATTGTGTGGTGCTGGAACCACAGTCAGGAGAGTAGTGCTGGAACCACAGTCAGGAGAGTATCTTGTAAAGGTGTGATGTGTACTGTGACAAGTAAGTAGTATGGCAAGTGTCACTCATACCGTTGGGATTCCAGCAGGGGTAGCAGGTGATGTGCTCTTAAGGAGTGATCCGGCTATGCAGAACCAAGCTGCAGTGATAGAGCCAGATGTAATTACCTTGTCTAGTATCGGATTGTCTTCCGTAGACACCATGGTAGCAAATGCATCCTGGACTGTAGTACCAGTTTTAAACCTGAGTACTAAGCCTATCTACTTGAAGAAAGGACAAGTTTTTGAAAGTATTACACTTTTGGAAACGGTTACAGATAGTAGTTTTAAATTACCAAAGGTGACAAATACAGAAGACATCTCAGATGACTTAAGGATGTTATATGAGGATACTCTGTTGGAAGATCTGGAACATAAGAAGGAACTGCTTGGATTGCTTGAGCAATACAAGACTGCCTTTTGCTAAACCTGGTGCACCATTAGGTAGAATCACCAAGGTTGAGCATAGTCTAGACACTGGAGATGCGGAACCCTTCTAGATGTTAGAACAGGACGTCATAGTCCCGTCTAATAGTCCATGGAGTAGTCCTGTGTGTATGATAACAAAAAAAGATGGTACCATACAATTCTGTATAGACTACAGGAAGTTAAATGGGGTAACGCTAAAGAATTCTTATCCATTGCCTCGAATTGATTAGACAATAGACTCACTAGGAGGTAACAGTTGGTTTTGTACCCTAGATTTACAATCTAGTTACTGGCAGGTAGGTATGAACCCTGCAGATATGGAGAAGACTGTGTTCTCGAGCCATATCAGATTGTTTCAATACAATGTGATGCATTTTGGCTTATGCAACGCACCAGCTACATTTGAAGCAATGATGGAAACTCTTCTGAGTGACCTGTTGTGGAAAAGATGTCTTGTATACCTTGATGATGTGATAGTATTCGGAAAAACCTTCGAAGAATGCTCTCAGAATCTCACGTTAGGTTGGAACGGATTATTTCAAATGGTCTCAAACTGAAACTTAAGAAATGTCATCTGTTTAAACAGTCCATAAATTATTTGGGCCATATCATATCAAATGATGGAATTAAACCTGATCCGGATAAAATCGAATCAGTTACGAATTGGAGTAGACCCAGATCACCTAAAGAATTAAGGTCATTCTTGGGGTTCTGTTCCTATTACCGGGATTTCATCCCTAATTATTCTAGAGTCAGTTATCCCTTTTTAGCTAACTAGACTCCAGGAAGTACCAAGGATAGGTTTCCTTGGACTAATGAACAAGATTCTGCTTTTCAGAAGCTAAAGGATCTGTTCATGAGTACTCCCGTTTTGCAATATCCCACTGAAACGGATCATTTAATACTGGATACGGATGCTAGTAATGATAGCATTGGTGCTGCTCTATCACAGGTCCAGAAAGGAGTGAAAGTACCAATAGCCTTTGCTAGCAATACATTGAGTAAAGCTCAATGCAACTATTGCATGACTATGCGAGAGCTGTTAGCAGTAGAAGTATATACTAAGAAGTTCAAACATTTCTTATGGGGGACTGATTTTACTTTACGTTCGGATCATTCTTCCTTAAGATGGTTGTTGAACTTCCGAGATGCTAAAGGTATGTTAGGCCGATGGCTAGCCCATCTGTCTGAATACAGACTGGAACATGGTTAGATTCAGCATAAACCCAGAGTGAAGCATATTAATGCGGATGCCTTATCTCGGTTACCAAATAGGAAATGTGACAATCCGGTTGCCAGCATATTGGAATAATCTATGGATACCATACAGCTCCAAGAAACTGACTCGATAACTGCTAAGCTACTGCAATTAGTACCAAAGGGTGTACGTCCAGCCAGACCTATGGTCTCCCTGGACGCTACCCGAACCACTCATGGACCACCACTCGAAAGAGGGCTCCATCTACACATCTTCATCAGGGCACATCACAACAGCAACATAGCTTGCCACCACACCTATGTGGCCGGATGGAGCTGCAGAAACCAGTCATTCCAGGTTCGCCCGAAGTCAAATTTTTATTGTAAGGGTGATTCTACTACCCTGGTAGGACACCTCTTCACTTTTTATAATTGTTTGTATATATTGTTATAAAATTTAAAACAAAAAAATTTTCGGGTTAATACGAAACGCTACAGTTTCATTCACTTTTGGATATGTCTATAAATACTGTATAAGGTTAATAATGTGTGTCAATAATAGTATAACTTTGTAATAATATTACTCCGTAATATAGGTCAATGGTACATAAGGTGCTACTTCCTATCTGGTTATAATTAGTTACTTCGGGTTATATGTGACGATGCCTATTTATGTACATAATATTTATAATGCCCCTCTATTGTTATATTAGTTTTTTAACTACTATATCTTAGACTTACCTGTGTAAATGGTTGTTATATATCATACAAAGGTTTAATAGTCTATTGTTTAATAGTCTATTGTAACACCTACCCTAGGTAAAGTCTAGGGGGGTGGTGTAGGGGCTGGCATCGTTGTATATATACTATTGCGGATCATCCGAGAGATGTGCTCGTGTATTGCTTATTCCTTCTATGCCAACCAGGTGTCGCTTCGCGATACTCGTTTGGTACAAGAGGGGGCAGCACCATGCCTCGCATCCAGCTCCTACTAAGGAGCCGGATGATTGGCAGAAGGGGACTGGACCTCGTCCAGTCCAGACATGGTGATAATCCTTCTCAGGAACCAATAAAGGCCATCCGAGCAAATGGAAAGTTAAGGGCTTTGCCCAACCCGAACCTCTCGTGTTGTGTGTTGCTTATAGTGATTAAGCGAGCCTAAGAGCCACCCAAATCGATATATAGAACGAACTGTTACAAGCGTGTTGAAAACAACTGCTAATGATAACACTTGTATGATGGCAGTGTGTGACTATTATACTAAGTATACTAAAATCTTTCCACTACCAGATCAAAAAGCTGTAACTTGTGCTGAGGCCTTTGTGAAAGGATGGGTACTGACCTTTGGTGTGCTGCTAATGCTGCACAGTGATTAAGGCAGAGAATTCGGCAGGGTATGTGGGAGTATCTAGCTATTTGTAAGACTAGAACTAACCCATATTGACCTCAGAGTGATGGATTGGTTGAGAGATTCAATAGAACTCTCATATAGGTTCTGAAGTCGCTTGTGAATGAAAATATGGATGACACGGATGAGCAGTGTAATTTTTTGACACATGCTTATAACAGTATGGTGTATTCAAGTACTAATTTTTCACCTAATCTATTAGTATTCGGAGAGGATTTGATAATGCCTGCTGATCTGGTATTCGGGGTTGTAGGAATGGACACTGAATTACCTTGTCATGTAGTATTTGTTGAATGCTTACAAGACAGATTCAAGAAGGCATATGAGTCTGTTCAGATTGATTTGGAAAAGAGTGCTCGCTGGCAGAAAGTGGGATATGATGTGGATTTGATGATGCGAAAATTCAAAACCGGAGATAGAGTATTGAAGTTACACGAACCACTCAGACATATTAAATTAGCATCTAATTGGGATGGTCCATTCACTGTAACTCAAGTTATTAGTGATTGTACAGTTATTATCAGATCAGACCTTGGACAATTTTATAAGTCCAATGTTGCTAGACTGAGAGAATGGTCTGGGAGGGAGACCTCTACAGAAATGTATGGTGGAGGATTCGATGAGATTCTGAACCTAAATCGAATCCCCAACCAGGAGAGGAACCTGACACCAAAAAAAAGGAGGGGTAGACCTAGGAAGGTGTCAAACCAAGTACCACCAACGTTAACACAGACTAAGCATGGTGGTGTAAAAAAAGTCTTGGCAGGTGTAGACAAGAAGAAGAGGAAAAGGGTTCTGAAGGTTACAGGATCCCTAGAGAAAGGCTCTTCAGACTGTCAGGTCTGAAAAGGAACTATCCAAGGAAGGGGTAGTCATCCACTGCAGTCCTCGTCTCACCCAGAGGACTGCAGTGACCTAACCTGTAAACACAACGAGTGTGATGTCCTATTTGTGTAAAGAGGAACGGGTAACAACTGAGCCTAGAGGTGTATTTGTCTTCGCTGTATGATGTACCAGTGTTTAGTGGACGGATAATCCAGTGGATTAGCTTAAGCTTTCCACAATCTCAACCAAATCCCTAGATGAGTCGACAGCATAAGCAATAATTACCTGAAACAATCAGTTTGTTGATGTTCCGCAACTAGCACATGCTTTGCCAAATGACGTCATCGAGTCCCGTCTCAACGAGTTTTTCTTCCGCTATCTGATTTACTGCTAAAAGGTGTTGTAAACCACAGAGTCCGATTCTTAGGAAGGCGGTTCCATTCCCTGTTGGCCCCTGACGCCATTAAGTCAGGAAAGGAGTTGTATTGACTCCCAGGATTGATTCCTTCAGTTATGGCTGAGGAATCTGTAACTGCAGCCAAGCTATGCGGTGACCGGGATAGGTTGACGCCGAGTCTTGATGCACTACCGGACCGGGAGGCATTGTCACCTGTGACACAGGAGGAGAATGATCTGATGGAGGTGGAAAGTGCCAATCAGTCATTTGAGAACAAGCTGGCCTCATTCTGTTTGAATGAACCAGAGAAACTGGTTTCCCCAGAAGAAGAGGGAACCGGTGATGCTTCCCAACAAAGCAGCAGTAAAGGGACACTTGTAAGTGGAGAGACACAAGGTGCTGCCAGATCCGACACTGAACAAGTAGATGGATCTAAAGATCATCAGGAAACGGAGGAAGACCCGGTCAAGGATACTCCTTTCCCAGCCTTCTACAATGGAAGGTACCTGTATGTTCATCCTGAACTACAGGCATAGCTAGTAGATTCCGAAGGGGAGCCAGTCAAGTTGGACCCTCAGGTACGCCGTGCTATCGAGGACGTGATGCACCCACATCAACTCAAAAGGAGGCCACTGGAGTGGCTTACAAACGACCTGGTTCCAGCGGCGACTCATGGTAGATACTGAGTTCTGAAACTTGGTATACTCTGCTAACAGAGCCATAGAGTTGGGGGCCTATCCTAATGCAGATAGGTCTCAGTGGAATGTTACATGTGATAACATTAATTGTGTGGGTTGTGTCCCGGATTCCCGAGGCCAAACCTATCCCCATCCGAGAACTGTTAGTTACGACCTCCATCTTCTGAGGAGTTCCACTGATTTCGAGAAGTGGGATGATGGCTACTACATTGTAGAAGCTGAGATTACCCAAGTTAGGAACTCCTCTATCCTACCTCTGGACAGACATGCAGCCATTCATATAATTGTAAACAGACGTATAAAGGCTGAGGATGATGCTCAATATTAGTTAAATATTATCGAGATGGACAGGAAGATAAGAGAGAGAAGTGTTCCTCTCATACCCGACCTGAAGCTGGATAGCCGGGGCTCAGATACCTCCAAGTCCAATGCTAGTTCTGCTTCAGCCACACTTCTGGATCCGGGTACCCCTAGTTCTTCAGGTAAGGGTTCTTCCACTAGGAAGCCGAAACCTGAAACTAAGGCCATGGAACTGCGTCACATAGGAAGAAACACCTTCCGGATCCTGTCAAAGCTGAACAGAAAATGAGTACCGCTAGTACTAGTAGTCAACCAGATGACACCATGGAGGTGGATTCATCTGGTGAAGAGTTTCTAGATGAGTCTTCTGTCAGGTATGATGAGGATAGCACCCCATCTACTCAGACGGAAGTCGAAAGCTGGAAGAACGCCAAGTCTGGTTTTAAGACCCGGGTGCCTACGTGCTTCCAGGACTGTGCTTATGGCGTAAAGAAGGATGGCTCTACCTTGTATGCCTGTCTCGAACCTGTTAATCAGAATAACGAGTCAGATGATGAGGATTGGATGTGCCTCTCAGATGAGGATCCTAATCCGAGTAATGCCTACAGGAAAATGTGGCTTATGCTCAACCATGCAGAAGGGTATTATACTTATACCCAGAGGCGAAAACTTAGATGGGCACTTGAGAAGTGGTATAGCGACAAGCAGAAGTCGTGTCTCTTCTCCATCTGCCAGGATGCTAGTGATGTGTCGGTCCGGACCTGGAGTACTTCAGCCTGGTTCCAGAGGCATCTGGTAGAGACACACTTCCACCATCATCCGGTCTAAATTTGTGACCTGACTGTTGGTAAGAAGGGTACTAGAAAGTTACCTACAACCGACATAGTGATCTGGCAAGACACCAGAAGAAAGGACACTCTGAAGGTCTTGAGACAGCTCGTAATAGGATAATGCAGCTGCATCAGGATCTCATAAAGGAGTTTGACAACATAGATATAGAGACTTGGTCTAAAGTCCATTCTGGCAACCAAGTTCTCTGTGAAGTTCGGAAGTCGAAAGACTCTAAACTAAGAGCTAAGATTGTCTTGACTTCAGGAAAGGGCAAACTGGACATTCATGAGAGCCTATGGCAACAATGTGAGGAATCTGGTAAGGAAGGGAAGCATGCCAGAGAAAGAAATAGAAAAGACCAGCACCGTGGTGAACCCGGTAATAGTCAGGAAAAATCATATTCCCGGTCAGAGGAGCGTTCCAGATCCCCGCTGGCATGCCATCCTCACGAACAGAACCAGAGCTCACTTGTTTTCAAGAAGCCTGGGCCTACTCTAATGCAGCAGCAAAGCCTGGAAAGCTTGATAAAGCTTCCCAACAATGTCTCAGGTTCCTGGACCCGAGAGTCAGACATTAGTTTTCAGCAAAGGAGGTCGTCTTGTGCCCAGGAAGACCTCTGCACCTGCTGCTGCCGGATCCGCTGCCGGATCCTCCCACAGCACGATGGCGACCCCTGAACAGTTACAAATGTATGTGAACATGGGTCTGAAACAGAACCTGCCACCTGGCTACTGTGTACCTATGGTACCAACACAGCAGGGTATGAATCCAATGTCCGGAGGTCAACCATCTGGAGTAGCTGCACCGGTAGTAGCAACACCCTCTCAGGAAGTTGCACAACCTGCTAAACCAGCTGATGCCATTACCCTTAAAACCGGTAGGGCTGAAATCTGGTTTGAAAAATTGCACCAGAGAGAAGCAGATGTCCAAAAGGCCATCTATACCCACTGGGAGAAATGTGTTAAGCAGAGAGCCACAGAATTCAACCAGGGTGTTCTGAATGACACTATGCTATGCTTAAAGGAGGTAGGCAATGCCAAAAAGGAACGTCTAGAGTCACAGATCTGGACTGAAGTTAAGTCCAGGGAAGAAGAAGCCTTAGCTGCGAAAGAATAGGCGGCTATGGACCTACACGTCTTGGAAAAGCGTGTAAAAGAGGAGATCCAAAGGAACACTAACCTGAACACTAAGTTCATGAAGGTGTTCGGGATGGACCTAGATGAGTGGGATGGTACTCCCCAGTCCAACCTGGAGCTTCTTAGGAAGAAACATGCTAAGAAAAGCACTTATTGTGTTTCTTAGTGCCTTAGCTTAATGGATCTGATAAAATATGTGGTTCTAATTCATTCACACGAGAATGTCATATTTTTCATATTGTGACATAATATTGTATAAAGGTATTGACTTGGTGCTAATGCAACCACCGGGATACCTATATAAGACCCTCAGTTGCTACGTCAGAGGCCATTCAGGCCTCCATACAGAACACTTATAGAATGTAGATTAGCTGCCCCCCACACCTTCCGGATAGCCGCTTGTGTAAATAAAAACCATTGGCATACACTCAAATCACTGTCTTATCTTTCTTTCCAATAGCGAGACTCAAACCTCTAAACTGGTAATACAAACCATTACATTTGTAATAAATTATTTAGATTTGCAAAACTAAGGAAATATCTCACTCGAGAACAAAGCATAAAAATATATTGTTGTACTATATATCCGATTATTGAATATTGTTCCTTTATAAGTACTAGCTGTAATGAGGAAGGCTTAAAGGCATTATAACGCCTGCAAAATAGAGCTCTAAGAATATGCCTTAGATGCAATATTGTTAGATAAAGTGTTGATGAGTTACATAATATCTGTCAGGTGGAAAAATTAGAACAAAGATTTGACATATTATTATTAAGTCTAATGTATAAGAAATCCAAAGATCAAATGAATCATGGTCATACATATAATACAAGATCACAACAATAAGATAAGTTTTAAACTACCCAGAATTATATCTCGCCATTACAAAAGATCGCCATCGTACAGGGGGTAGTCCTCTGGGACCTACTGACTGAAGAGGTTCAGAGGTCCACCACAACAGTCAAATTTAAAAATGAGGAGAGCATCTTATTGATGATCTTACATTGTGTCTGAAGTTTTCTTACTTCATATTAGGGAGGTTAAGATATGTACGTGTACGGCTACACGTACGTGTAACGTCATAGGTGACGTGGGGGTGTATCCCAAGCTAGAGGTATACAACTTGTAGGCTTTGCGTTTTGGACCTGTAGAGCCCACTCTACAGGTAGTGCAGCTACGTGTAGGAATAATGGCTGTATATGCATGTATATATAACCTAATCTGGATAAACCAATTTAATTGGAAGGTGTTTAAGTGCCTACATCCTATGAATGGTGCGTGAGGGATAAGTATACAGATTGTAATTACCCCTTACTGAAAGCCCATTTCCCACTCACCTGGAACCATGTACTACAACTCTGATAGGTATACTCTATGTAGGATTATCTTAACCATATTACCTGTACCTGTACTGGAATCTGTACTTGTAGACCCTGGCGTTGCCATACAGATACAATTTCCCAAATCTTAACCTCTCTATTATGCAAATACGGTTGCCAGCCTCCATACTGTTATTGTATATTATGACACATGTCTGATTATGTGAAGTCTATATTTACTTCAATTGTTCAATTGTTTGTCTGAAATATAAATAAAACTGGTCAGCTCGATAGCATTACATAAATGAACCTGACAGTTCATTAACGTAATGAGCTAGTCAAAAAAAATGTTTTGATAGCCGCTTTGATTTTCTGCTGGGTATAATGGTCATCAAATCACAAATATTTATAGACACAGTTTTTTGGACTGAAGCGGTTTACTGGTGGCTCCTAAGCATAAGTGCATGGAGTCATTTTTAAATGCTGAGGCTGCAATCCAACCTATCTTTATAAATTTGCATCTTGACATTGAAGAAGTGGAGACTCGCTGCCATCTACATAGTCTAATGTGTCAGTTACCATGGGCGTGGAAAGCCGGGGGGACAGGGGGGACATGTCCTCCCCCCTCCCACTTTTGGCCAACTCCTCAAAAGGTCAAAACTAAAAGGTCAAGCAAAGCCAAAGGGAGGTAAAAAATTGCAGGAACCCCACCTGGTCCCACCCACTCTGAAACTGCTTCCCACGCCCCTAGTTACAGGCCTGGAACTACTGCCATATCAGACTGTCACTCATTACAAATGGACCTCATACACCTTGTATGATTAACAGAACAGGCTGGTATAATAAACTCACTGTAGGCTGTACCCTTTACTTACAAAGCGCAATAAACTGCAATCCGCTGAACGGTTTTTTATTGGTAGACGTTTGCCGCCATTGAGGCTCCCCTTGGTCCATTTGATGAAGACATACCATTAGTCCAGTGCAGGAACCTATGGAGCCCTGGAAAGGACATCTGTTTTCTACATTGTTTTTTTCTTAAGTTCCTTTCCGCAAGTTTTATTTTCGTTTTTGCAAGTTTTTATTTCCGTTTTCACAAGTTTTAGTTTTGTTTTCGGAAGATTTATTTTCATTTTCGCATACCTATATTTTGTTTTCACAACCTTTATTTTCGTTTTCGCAACTTATACTTTTGGTTCCACAACTTAATAGCTTTTTTGTGCATGGTCAATCATTTGTGGATGTTATGTTGTGGAAACAAAGATATGAGTTGCAGAAACGAAAAATAAAACTTGCGGAAATGAAATATATAACTTGCGAAAACGAAAATAAAAAGTTGTGGAAACGAAAATAGAAGTTGCGGAAATGAAAATACTACTTGCGGAAACGGAAATACTACTTGTGGAAACGAAAATACTTTTTGCGGAAACAAACTATAGAAATAAAGGTCTAGAAAACATATGTCCTTTCCAGGGCTCCGTAGCACCCCCCCTGTGCGCTTTTTAAAGGGCTGAATTAGAGATGACTATCTCTGTTGTCCAGCTCCGCAAGAATAAATCTACATCTTATTTCATACCATTAAGCTGTTTCAATGAAGCCAAAACTATGGCAATGTGTGCCGAAAAAAACAACCACTTCAAAAGCCTCTCTTTGTCACTGAGGTTATCCACAGTGCCAGGACAACACATTTTGAGATATAGGGGCCGTTAGGGTAAAAAATTCACTATCTCTCAAAACCCCTATTCTTCAAAATGGATAATGTTTATCTAGGCTCGCCCTAGCCATTCGCCAGTTTGGTGTGACTGTGTATGTATTTCTTCTGCCACAAAAGGTGGAGTTTGTGTCCCATCACATAAAAGGGAAAAAAGAGTTTTATGAATTCCTGTATGTTATACCACTGTCAGTTGATTGCTTGATATGAACCTTCTTCTCTATATCTCTATATCAGTGACTGCTGTCCTCGAGTATAAGGTGCAAATTTTACATTACATTAGTTGATTTGACCATATTGCCCTTGTTTCTGAGTTATGCGAGCTTTACTAACTCCGCTTCTTGTCCATTCAATACTTGTGACTTTGTGCTTCCAGGCTATATGACCTTAGTTTGTGTGTTCCAGGTGCGGGCAGCTATCAACAAGAAGTGGCAGCGGTACCAAATGCACCGACTGGGCACAAACCGAGGTAGAAGACGGTCCTCACGTACCTCCTCCCTCTTCATCTCCACCTCCGAGGTAGCGCCCTCCACAGCGCCAGTCTCTCTATATTAGCATGTATCCCAAACACCCCAACACACATAACAGCGCCAGGCTCTATATTAGCATGTATCCCAAACACCCCAACACACATAACAGCGCCAGGCTCTATATTAGCATGTATCCCAAACACCCAAACACACATAACAGTGCCAGGCTCTATATTAGCATGTATCCCAAACACGCCAACACACATAACAGCGCCAGGCTCTATATTAGCATGTATCCCAAACACCCAAACACACATAACAGTGCCAGGCTCTATATTAGCATGTATCCCAAACACCCCAACACACATAACAGCGCCAGGCTCTATATTAGCATGTATCCCAAACACGCCAACACACATAACAGCGCCAGGCTCTATATTAGCATGTATCCCAAACACCCCAACACACATAACAGCGCCAGGCTCTATATTAGCATGTATCCCAAACACCCCAACACTCCCAATAGCGCCAGTCTCTATATATCAGCATGTATCCCACAGCGTAAACACACCAAGCACACATATCAGCACCACTCTCTAAATACCAGCATTTATTATATGGCTAATATCGACGACACTATAGATTAGTACTACTTACTCTGTATTCAATGGGGGGGTGGAATACGATCCTCGCATATTCGGCAGTGCCATTTTGAAATTTATACAGAGCTAACTAGTTTCGTATTTAGGTATGGTTATTAGAAGTTTTACGCAAAAAAAGAATGATTGAACTAGTTAAATAATATGTTTTGAATGGTTTAAGGTATATCTACGTGTTAGCGCCATGTTAAAAAAGAAGATATTGCCCTGCCCAAGGAACATTTATATCAAAACTAAAAGTAGCGGCTAGCTCCGTATCACGTGACCAATTTCGTCGAGCAAGGTGTCATGGCAGATCAAAACAAACCGGGACGAGTCTATGCCTTCAAAACCAGTAAATATTGTTGAAATCCTTTATTTAAAAGCAATTTAAACCCGTGGGCCATATAATAAATGCAAATGTCAACTCACAGTGAATAATTTAGAATCGTATTCCCAGAGGTGCTTCTGCCCGTATTCAACAAGGCCTTATTCACTGATCGTTGACATTTGCTTATGTATTCCACAGCCCAAACACACCAAGCACACATATCAGCACCACTCTCCATATATCAGCATGTACCCCACAGCCCAAACACACCAAGCACACATATCAGCACCACTCTCCATATATCAGCATGTATCCCACAGCCTAAACACACCAAGCACACATATCAGCACCACTCTCTATATACCAGCATGTATCCCACAGTCCAAACACACCAAGCACACATATCAGCACCACTCTCCATATATCAGCATGTATCCCACAGCCCAAACACACCAAACACACATAACTGTGCCAGTCTCTATGTATTAGCATGTATCCTACAACCCAAACACACATGCATACCAGCGCCACACTCTATGTATTCCACAGCCTAAACACACCAAGCACACATAACAGCACCAGTCTCTATGTAGCCAACAGCCTAAACACACCAAGCACACATAACAGCACCACTCTCTATGTATTCCACAGCCTAAACACACCAAGCACACATAACAGCACCAGTCTCTATGTAGCCCACAGCCTAAACACACCAAGCACACATAACAGCACCACTCTCTATGTAGCACACAGCCCAAACAAACGTAACATCACCAGATTCATTACATAATTATGTGTATCACACCTACAAAATATGCACAACAGTGCAACTCTTTCTATATAGGAATATCGACCATTCATCGACCAATGGCAGATTCATACATGGGACGGGGACACCTCTATTATGCCCAAAGGTTATTCCCAAAAAAGGTTTACCCCTCTTTTCCCCAAAGGGTGCAGCATTACAATATTCCAAATGCTGCAACGCTCCAAAAGACACAGCAGTAAGCAATCAGTCCATTTGCTTCTTTTCCAGCACCGTTGCCAACATATAAGTAGCGAGTTCAGTAGTAAATGCATATTTTGTGAAATTTGGAAAATTTATCATTTTAATCAAGCATACTGTAGGGGCCGGCATCGTTGTATATATACTAGTGCAGATCATCCGAGAGATGTGCTCGTATGGTGCTTGTTCCTTATATGCCAACCAGGTGTCGCTTCGCGATACCCATTTGGTACAAGAGGGGGCAGCACCACGCCTTGCATCCAGCTCCTACTAAGGAGCCGGACATTTGGCAGAAGGGGACTGGACCTAGTCCAGTCCAGACGTATATCTTTACCTTCTCTGAATAAAGTCCATCCGAACAGATGGGAAGTTAAGGGCTTTGCCCAACCCAAACCTTTCGTGTTGTGTGCTACTTGTAGTATTTAAGCGAGCCTAAGAGCCACACAATCTAACACATAGAATGAAACGTTACAATGGTGCCGTGACCAGTTGGTTCGGGGGTGGTGCACGGCCAGAAGGCCTAAAGCCGCGGAAGACCAAATGCGAGTTCCTCAAGCCTAGGGCTTGAAGAATTTGAAGAGGATGGCATAGCCTCTCAGCAATTGTTGCTAGACTGGAAGCCGGGTCGACAGTATCTGTATGACTCGGCTGGTGTACAGAGAGCATGACGACCGATCCCACCACTATAGGAGATGGGGTTGTAAAACTGTACCCGAGTACCGCTAGCCATACGGCCTTGGATACCGGTCTGCGGAGTGGATTGATTAAACCTGCTCGGTTGGACTTGAGCGATTGGTCTCAAGTAATAACTAGTAGGCGCGGACTAGAAGCCGGCATCTCGGTGGGCGCTATTAGTACTTTAAAGACTCGAAGGGCTCAAAGTCCTATTCGACTTTAATGACATCATCGGACCACGATAGCGATCAAGACAATGGAGGGGATGGTAAACACCATAGTGTAGAGGCAGACGATGTCCCCATCGGGTCTGCCCCATCCCAATGGGATACCAACCAGAATACATTACCGAGATCCAAGGAAATGTATACGCTGGGGTTATCCTTAGGTGAAGCCTTATTGGATTCAGTATTCAATCCAGGAGGAAGCCGCAAATCCAGACATGGTCGTCGGATGGGCCCCGGATATAAGTAAACCTCGGCTTATCTAAAAGCCAGAGACCAGGTAGAGCAACAAGCTAAGAAGCAACATGAAGCATTCATGGCTGCTCAAAAGAAGATTGAGGAGGAGACCAGAAAACAAATCAACAAACTTCGTTCTATAGAGCAAGAGGCGATTCTTAGAGAATCTGACCTTAAGTTTTGACTTTCCTCTCTAGCCCATAAGGTAAAGTTGAAATCAACAGAGGAGAGTGGAAGGGAAAGTAAGTTGGCCGAACTCGAAAAGGAGGAAGCCAATAGGCGGAGAGCTATTGATAAAGCTAGTCCGAAGAAGTCGCTAAAGCTCGAGATGTAAATAGGCTACAGTCCAAGTTAAGTGCAATGGAAGAGAAGTTGAAAAGACTTCAATTACGCAAAGCCGAGACGGAGTCCAAACTTGTCACAAAACAAGATGAGATCCGTAGGGAAATGACTGAGTATCAGAGATCTCAGAAAGAAAAGAGTGATCAGTATCGGCTACTAAAAGATACTTTGAAAAGAGAAGCGCAGGCTGCTCAACTAGAACACAACCGAGCGGTTGAGGACAATGAAAAGATTCAATCTGAAATCTTGTCTGAAAATGCTCAGTTAAGAAAGGAACAGAGTAATCTGACAACTGATGTTGCAACTCTGACTCTAAACAAGTCTGCTATCGAAAGCTACTTGCAGGAAAAGGAGTTCGTGAACGACAATGCCACTCGTAATGTTGACCAAGAAGGGGTCTATGTCAGGCCCAAGATCCAAATGGCCTGGCTAGCAGAGTCCGCATTAGCAAAGTTCAAATCATCCATAATTTGGATCCAAACTTCGTTCAAAGAGACAATTCAGACGCTAGTGCCGAAACTGGCGGGTTCCACATAACAGTTGATCAGACTGATAATGTCAGATTGGATGCTGGCAACCCAGGCACTTCGCAAAATACGCAGAGTGGGGGCCAGCAAAGTCAAGCAGGTAGCATGCCAAATGCTAGTGGACAGAATGGTACTGCCTACACAAGCAGTCAAGGGGCGAGTAGTACCTCGGGTACTACCCCTAATGGTAGCAGTGGAGGGGGGAACACTGGGGCTGGTCAGTCACAGTGGGGCTATAGCCAATCACCATCACCACCGGCGAATGATAGTAGCTTTGGTGGGCTGGGAGGCAATCGAACCTTGAATGAAACCAAGGTGATTGAATGGAGCAAACAGTAGTGGGGTAGACTGACATATGCTCATAACTCAGCCAGGAGGGTAGCCGTCATTCCGAAAGAGTATGATGGTACCCGATCATGGAAGGAATGGTTCAAAGACTTCATCAACGGGATGAATTGCAATGGGTGGACGCCATACGAGGCGAAGCCACATCTGGTTAGATGCTTGAAGGCTGGCCCGGGTCGCATTGCTGTGGAGCAATGGCACACCTGGCATGGCCTTGTAGGAAGTTTTGAGCAGTTAGTAGAAACTGCTAGTGGGCTATTATGCAACATGGTCAAGGAGGATCCGATGGTCCATTTTAGGAAACGGACCCAGAAGCCTTCAGAGGTGTTTAGAGCTTATGGAATGGAGCTCCACGCCCTATTGAGTAAGGCCAGACCCGGAACAGAAAACCAGGACTGGTATATGGACGATTTGATAACCCAATTCATCAAGGGTCTGAGAGACCAAGACGAGTAGATAGCTGCAAGAGACGCCTGGAAGGAGGGGTCCACGTTGCACGGCATATTTAATGGAATAGATATGGCCGTGAACAAACGAACCATGTTAGCAGGGGATGTTACTAATGTGTCAGGACATACCCCCATAGCAGCTGCAATGCATCGACCCGAGGAGACTAACACCTCGGACGACTTTGAATTGATTGACATTGAACAGGAGGATGGTACCTTCTGCGCAATGCAATTGAGAAGGAACACCTCCGGTAGGAAATATATTCCAAGGAAGGTGTTTAACAAGTCAAAGGATGGGAAAGCAGCACCCGAGACTTCGAGTACGCCCAGAGCGAATGGCAAGGCAACCAAGCCAGCCGAGAGCACTTCTAAAGCGAGTGGTCAGTCACAAGACATGACAAAGGTAATGGATAAAATGTGTAAGAAAATTACTGAAGCATTACAAGCCAGTCGGTCTAGACCCAGAGTGGATCGCTGAACTGTGAAATGTTTTAGGTGCCAGAAGATGGGGCACTATTCATCGGAATGTACTGCTGCAAAGCCAGTAATGGCGGCTTATTATGAAGCCAAAGCCGAATCTGAAGCAAGTCAGCAGGATGCTGAGACAGCAGACATTGTGGGAAATAAGAGGGGGTTGTATCCCCGGCATTGGGTATAACCCCATCTAGAAAAGAATGCAAAAAGGCTACCGGGGGTAAACCGGTGGAAGAATTTAAATCAAGTATACCTGGAGGTCGGGTGACTGTGGGTGCGCACCCCAGCATTCTGGCCGGGGCCAGGGACCCTAGTGCAGATATGTGTGTTGGAGGAGACAATATGGCGAGTAGCCGCACTGGGTGAGAGGAAGGATGGATTAAGGAGTTGATCCGAGTGTGTGGGAATCGCCTTCCCCCAAGACAACCCTTGTCTGGAGTTTTTAAGAGGACTCGGATTGAACCTTGGTGATTCTGGAGACTTTCACCAGTTTACCAGTAACCCATCCCCACTGGGAGGGAGATGGTGGTATATACCCGTATCTGTGGAAGGTCGAGGAGGAGAATTCTTAGTGGATACTGGAGCTAGCCATTCCTGTGTGTCCAAAAGGTTCTTCGACTCAATGGCCAGCAGTCATGAAAACCTCAAAACGGGGGTAAATGCTTGCACGGCCGACGGAAGCAGTATGAGGACTTTTGGGAGGACTTTTATGCGTATCCATATAGGGGGCAAAGAATTTGTTCTTTCGCCCACTATAGCAGAGGTTAGTGACAATGGAATCCTTGGATTGGATTTTGCAAACCTATACGGGGCCAGGTTGGATCCGAGAGACGGAATGATGAGTATCCGGAACCCCTATGGCTGCATGTGCAGTGCGTATTGAGACAAGTGTCTTCAGTAGCTTCAGTTATTCATACAGTGAAAATCCCTCCGGGTACCACTTGTGATGTCCCTTCTGGCAGATCAATGGGCCAGAAGGGTGAGATGGGAGTTTTTGAACCCGACTCGATACATTTATCGAGTATCGGGTTAGACTCAGTGGATACATTAGTGGCGAATGCAGCATGGACTGTATTACCCATGACTAACCGAACTCGTTCAGTGATTTACTTGAAACGAGGTGACAGCGTAGGGGTGATGAGTTCAGTGGAATATGTCACCAAAGCCGAGTTCAAGAAACCATTAAACCCTGTTAGTAAGCATCCTTTGGATGAAGAATTTCAGAAACTGATAAATAAATCAGATTTAAAGAATACGGAAGATAAACGGCAACTAGGGGAGCTCCTCCGAAGGTATGAGAATGCTTTCGGTACAGAGGGAGGACCCGTAGGTAGAACCGATAAGGTGTTGCACACTATTGATGTGGGCGACAAGAGACCTTTCAAAATTCCGTATCATAGAAGTTAATATGTGAACAGAAAATACAAAAGAAGCTGGAGCTAGGGGTAATCGTGCTGAGCATGCGCCCTTGGTCCAGCCCTGTTTGTTTGACCACAAAGAAAGACGGTACCATCCGTTTTTGTGTCGACTACCGGAAACTAAACGGGATAACTCGTATCCTCTACCAAGGATAGACGAGACCTTAGATAGCTTGAGTGGGAACCAATGGTTCTGCACCCTGGATTTACAGACCGGGTATTGGCAGATACAGATGCACCCCAAAGACATAGAGAAAACTGCATTCTGTAGCCATTTGGGGTTGTTTGAGTACAATGTCTTACCATTCGGATTGTGCAATACACCAGCTACGTTCAAGGCTATGATGGAATCACTACTCAACGACTTGTTGTGGAAGAAGTGTTTGGTTTACTTGGATGATGTCGTCGTGTTCGGCAAGTCATTCAAGGAATGCCACGGGAACCTGCAACTGGTCCTGGATAGGATTCTAGCTAACAGCCTTAACCTCAAGCCTAATTAATGTAATCTGTTTAAGAAAACAATAACATACTTAGGAAGGATAATTACCCCCAACGGGGTAAGTACGGATCCGGAGAAGCTGGAAGCTGTGGAAAATTGGGAAAGACCCTCGAGTGCTAAGGAGGTTAGATCATTTTTAGGATTTTGTTCCTATTACCTTGATTTTATACCAAATTACTCTCATGTAAGCTTTCCCATGCAATGCTTAGCTCATTGGACACCCGGTAAGGCTCGGGAACCCTTCCCATGGACCAGTGAGCAAGAAGAATCTTTTAACAAAATAAAAGATTTGTTTAGAAACACACCGGTATTGATATATCCCACACCCGAGGGTCATTTCATACTAGACACCGATGCTAGCAATAATGCTATAGGGGCGGCACTCTATCAGGTCCAGAACGGAGTTGAAGTCCCGTTGGCATTTGCTAGTAACATGTTAAGCAAGACCCAGCATAATTAATGTACCACTAAAAGGGAACTACTGGCGGTAGTGGTGTATACGAAGAAGTATAAGCATTTCCTTTGGGGGACTGACTTCACTTTACGTACCGACCATTCGTCTCTGAGTTGGCTTCTTAATTTTAAGGATGCAGAGTGGATGATTGGACAATGGTTAGCTCATCTATCCGAGTTCGGATTGGAGCATAAGCAGATTGAGCACTGTCCGGGTGAAAAAGCATATAAATGCGGATGCCTTATCGAGAAGGCCAATCCGAAAAACCCAAAATGCCACTTGTGAAGACCCCCCGTATCCCCTGGGAGGAGGCTGTGTGTAGCTATCTCGATTGGTCCCCACTGACCATCAAGAAGTTTCAACAGTCGGATCCCACCACTACACGCATCTTGGAATACTTACAGAAAGTTATTAAGCCGGTAAGGTCAATGTTATCTCTGGAGGACAGAGAGACGAAGCAATTCATTGCTCAATGGACCGAGCTAGAGATCCGAAATGGCATATTGTGCAGATGTAAAACCACTTCCACTGGCAATAAGCTTTTGCAAATCGTGATTCCTACCTCGATGAGGAGGGATATCATGTATTATTGTCATGGACACCAAACGAGTGGCCATTTTGGGAAGAAAAGATCCATTGAACGTCTGCGAAGACGATATTACTGGCCAGGGATGAGGAGCGACCTACTTTGGTGGATTGCAACTTGTCCTGATTGTTGTAGAAATAAGCCAGGACCCGGCCTGGGCAAGTTACCTTTGACCCAGGAACTGTTTGGTGTAAGATTCGCTCGTGTAGCAATTGACATTATAAGTTGATTCAAAACGACACCCAGGGAGAATACATGTATGATAGTCGTAACAGACTATTATACAAAGTATACTCGGGTGTTTCTCCTTCCAAATCACAAGGCTGCTACATGTGCCGAGGCATTTGTAAAAGGCTGGGTGCTACATTTGGGTGTACCCCTTATGATGCACAGTGATCAAGGAAGGGAGTTCAAGTCGAAGTTATGGCAGGAAATGTGCCATTAATAAGCTATATGCAAAACCCAAACCAACCCATACCGGCCTCAATCTGATGGCCAGGTGGAGAGGTTCAACAGAACTCTGATACAAGTTCTGAAGCCTCTGGTGAATAGCCAACAGGACGATTGGGATGAACAGTGTGAATTTGTAGTACATGCCTACAACAACACCGTCCATGCATCCACTAATTGTACCCCAAACCTTTTGGTATTCGGTGAGGACATAATTATGCCTGCCGACCTGGTGTATGGTGTGGTTGGAATTGACCCGGATGCTCCTTGCACTGTGCTCTTTGTGGAATCACTCCGGGACAGGTTTAAACAGGCAATCGAAGAAGTTCGAAATGAACTACTGAAGAATGCTAAATGGCAAAAGGTGGGTTACGACACTAGTGCTAAAATGATACGTTTTAATCTAGGGGACAAAGTACTAAGGTATTACGAGCCACTCGAAAGGTTGGGAAGGTCCGTTATACGACCTTCCCAAGGTGTCACTAGCATTGTCTCCGAGTCCACGGTAATAATGAAGGATTGCTACACTAGTAGGGAATGAAAAACCAATGTAGGTAAGCTCAGGCCCTGGAAGGGATGCGAAGCAGCAGAGAGGGAGTACGGGTACCGACCCCCAGAGCCGACCCAGAGGAGGCCTGAGGTGATAGTAACCAAGAAACGCCCCAGAGGTCGGCCCAGGAAGCATCCGAGGACCAAGGTAGCTTCTGAAAAGAAGAAGACGGGTCGGAAACAGCCAACTCGTAAGAAATGGACAAACGTCTCGCTGAGTGAAGGCATTACACATGGGAAAGGTCCTGCCGTGGCTGCGCAGGACCCGGAGAAGGCCGTGGGTAATGCCAGGAAAAATAAAATGCTGACCGAGGGCGTCAGACGCAGTCCTAGGTTAAGGGCTGCTGTTAACTAACTCAGTACACAACGAGCACCTGTGTGTGGTTTGCTGTAAGCGAATGACATTTGATTGGGGCGTCAAATGTATGTTCCCTGGGTGGCGTATCCCATGAGTGGTGGTCAGATTACCCGGTACAGATTACCACCAAGCTCCAAATGATAGCACCCCGGTAGTAGCATGCGTTTGGTATACCAAGCCAAACCCCTAGTCTACGTGAGGGCGCCACTGGTCGTGGTGGGAGAATGGACAACTAGGTCACCGGATAGCTAGCAGTGGGATCTCGCGAGGTTTGACGCCATATTGTGAGGTTTGACGCCATATTAGTTTGACCCACTTATAACTAGTGGTGTGTAGATGCCATTGATTTTCGCTCTGGTTGTTTTTGCGTTCCCCGGCGGCTAGTAGCTGCAGCCCCTACCTTTTTGTGATTGGACAAATCCTTCGGGAGGAGTCCAACTTTATTATCACCAATTTTATATTGGAAGTTGTTTCGCCGTAATGGCACAGGGAAAAATTGACGCTGTGTGTCAAGCCACCACTGTTGAGTTGGACGAAGACGAGGCCCCAACAGCCGCGTCTCAGGTGGAGGAAACAATGGAGACCTCCGATGCTGGCTTTGGACGCGAGCCAGAAGTGGAAGAGGCTGCTAACTGCCTCGCTGCATTGTCAACAGCAGTGACAGACAGGGATCGGATGCCTTCTCCACCACCTCCGGGTCCAGTAGCTTCCGCGTCGGGTTCTTTGGACCCAACCGACCCAACGGCAGAAGATTTGGATATTCTAAATATCCCATTGTATCCTCCAGGAATTAAGACGAGGATCGAACGCCTCGCCCACTTAGACGAGGAAGCCGGAATCGTCTACACGACCTGGGGGACCTATATCCCAATGCACCCTTCCCTGTTTGGATGTGGTGTGTAGGCCGAGGTTCCTGGAGTGCCGGGAGAAATACCTGACGAGCTGGCAGAAAACACACCAGTATCATGGCTTCGGAATTACATGAGTCTTGCCAGAGCCATGATGTTAGACGAGGAGCTAGCACGGGCTGTGTTGGTATCCGAAGGGATTTCCCGGAGGACCACACAGTTGCTGGAGTCGGAATCCGACATGGACACCGACTCTACCATCACGCCGTAGTCGGTCACCACCGGGCAAAATTAGTTTGCAAGAATTAGTTTGCAAGCCCACACCAAAGGGACCACTGATGGAGTCGGACCTCGAGGACGAGGATATCCGGATAGCAGTCAAAGGTCCAAGTCCGAGAGTGAGTCGGGTGTCAACATCCCAGAGGCAGCCGGTTCGGTTTCGGACGAGGACATTGCCCATCAACAAGCTGCTGTGGAGGCTAAACGTTGTGAGCTTGCCGCCCAGCAGAAGGAGCTGACTGCTGTTCACCGAGCCCAGCGTAAGCAGCAGGCCCAGCTCAAGTCGGGCACCTCATCGGAGACTGACTCTACCACCAGTAGCCAGGGGTAAAGTAAAGGAGTCCGGTAAAATGGATTCCAGCCGTGAAGCCCCGAAACAGCCCTCTAAGGGTAAGAGGAAGAAGGTGAAGAAGGTAGTGAAGAAGAGTCTGGTTGTGCCCACTCCTAATTCTGCAAAGAAGGGGGATAAAGGCCAGCCGAGGCCTCCTACTCCTACCACCGCAGCAGTCACCACGGCCATCGCCGTGACTGCAGCACCCACTGTCACCACCAGCGGGTCGTCTGCTGTCACCACGGTCGTGACTATGACTGGTACTACCACCACTAGTCGAGTCCAAACCAAGGGGGCGCAGATTTACACGAGCAGTCAGTCGGGGAGCGAAAGCGACCCGGAGCTGCCCGAGTCGGCCAAATCTGAGTTGGAAGCGGTAACAACGTGGGAGGACATGACCACGCACATGCTGAGAGACGACAACCAGAAATGGATGTGGAAGAACGCAGCCAAGTGATTTAAAGAGCGCATCCCCCACTGCTTCGCTGATTGTGCCTACGACACAATCGATTACATGTGTCCGGGCACCGTCAACATGGACGATGACCCTGATGATGAGGAATGGATGAAGTCCGGCCCTAATGATATACCAGTAGGAAAGTTTTATTTAATTTGGATTGACTAGTGAAAATTCAAGTTAGGGCTGGTATACAATTACGAGGTGAGAACCAAGGTTCAGTGGGCTATGACCCAATGGGGATCCAGCAGCAACCGCCGCAAGTGCCCATTCGAGTGGTGTCAGCTCTCGGTAGGGTACCAAGCTTAGGTTCGCCAGGCATATCGTGGAGCACCACATGCACCATAAGCCCTTGCTGAGATGTATCCCAGGCGATTGACCCAGCAAGTTTTGCGATGGCACTTTCTTGACCAACAGGCGCAGAGACATGGCCTTGCATTTGCAAAAGGCCCATGGAACTGGCCTGGAGAAGACACGAAAGCGTGATATCAGGTGCTTTAACAAGCTCCTAGAGAACTCCCAGCGAACCAGGTAAGGAAGCTCGCGTTTGAACCCAAGTTCTGCGCCTGGAAGAGTAGGAACATCGTGACCTACTTCGCTGTGAACCCCTCAGGTTCAAAGTTTCAGCTTCTAATCAAAGGGCAAATGAAGCTAAAGAAGTGGCGAGGGGACCATAAGAGGGAGAAAGACAAGCAGGCTTGTTTGAAGGGAACAGCTGGGGCGCAAACCTCATCTACACCCCAGAAACAAACTCATGCATACCGATCTGTGAGCCCGCTGGCGCCAAGGATCAGTCCAGACCAGCCAACCCGGCTGATCGTCGCCAGTCCGGACAGCAGGTGTCGGAACTGGATATGCCTGGCTACCAGACTTCTCGTGTGGTCAGCCAGACAGTACCACCACCGCCACCACCCGGCTTTACTGCTGGAGCTCAGCGGCCTCCGGGTGTTGACATCAGAAGCCATGATGACTAGAGCACCTTCATGGGCCACCCCACTGGACACGGTGCATGGTGGGCCGGAGAGGAGTTCAGTGATGCACAGCACCAAGCATACCAGGAGTACCCTGTATGGGACCTGCAGGACCTGAATCCCAACTCCTGACCTCCTCGGGTAGGGCTAAGGCTGGGGGAAGAGGCCGTGATGGATGCGAGTCCACCCGACCACTCCCTGGCTATGGCCGTGGAAGAGGAGGTGCTACAGTCGAGGGCTCTGTGGTCCCTAGTGCAGGCACTCCGCCTGTTATTGTACCCCCACCTGCTCCGGTACCAGCTGCTGCTCCATCTGCGGACCCTCGGGTCCCCATCATGGGTCTGGTAGCAAACATGTTGGCTGGTCTTGAGGATCCAGAAACGTTCATCAACCACCATGACGAACACACATAAAGGATCCAAAACCACCTCATGAGCCAATGGCAGTCCCTTCACCGTCAGAAGTCTATTGACTACTGGCGGGATGTCACTGAAGCCACCTTCAATCTCGTTTACGAGATTCAGAAGCGTGAGGAGGACAAAATCAAAGAGCAGGAGATGAAACGGGTCGAGGAGGCCTCTAAATCCTGCATCGAGAAGAGAAGGGAAGCCAAGAAGCTTAAGGAGTTCCACGCCGCTGAGAACTTAAAGTACATTAACAGGTACAAGAAGGCAGACCTTAAGTTCTTCCTCTGCTTCGGTAAGCACCTGAACGACTGGGATGGCAAACTGTCGTCCTTAGCCGTCCCCTCGGATGCCGATGCCGGAGCAGTGGGAGGCAGTTTGTCTGAGGGCGTGGGTGCCTTGGGTCTAGTTGACATGGACCGGAGCACCGGTACCCTTAAGCTCCTTGACGAGGAACGCAGCAGCTCGGCTCCAAACCCGGAGTTGGCTGAAAAGTCTGATGACTTGTAAGTGTCCATCTGCTGGTCACTTTTCTAGTACCCGAGGGTAAAGGCATGCCTTATATGCCAGAGACTATTCTTGGATGACCACCCGGATCCTACGGACTGGCATGACGATCTGCAGCTAGATGGACGCTACCCGAACCACTCGTGGACCACCACTCGAAAGGGGGCTCCATCTACACATCTTCATCAGGGCACATCACAACAGCAACGTAGCTTGCCACCACACCTATGTCGCCGGATGGAGCTGCAGAAACCAGTTATTCCAGGTTTGCCAGAAGTCCAATTCTTATTGTAAGGGTGATCCTACTACCTGGGTAGGACACCTCTTAAATTCTCTATAAAATTGTTTGTAAATATTTTCATTAAATCTAAAACAAATTTTTTTTCCCGGGTTAACACGAAACATTATAGTATCATCCTATCTCTCGGATGTTTTTCAATATATACTACATGTCTATAAAACACTGTATAAATTTAATAATGTAGTCATTTACTACTGTCAACGGACGGTTACATGTGGTGAAGTGAATGTACACGGAATCCAGGGAAGTTCAGTTGATCCTTTTATTGCATAGCTGACATAAGTGTTTCATAAAGGTGGTAACAATGATAACACTCGCCAAGATCTAAGCTCCGCCTCCGATCCTATAGCTCAACCTGTCGTAGGTTCTAGGTATAGGTGTAAGATGTAAGTTGGGAGAGATATGACTGGGAGCTGCTCAAGCTGCCTTTTATATGAGAGACTTGAGCAGCTCACAGTGTTGTGAAATATTCTATACACGTGGCTCAATGAAATAGGGACACGTGTCATAGGGAGAGATTGCCACCTGTGATTTAGTCATGTTGATGAGTATTGAGAGGAGATTGTGAAATATTCTCTCATTCCAAATATGGCACCACAGGTGGATCGCACTTCCTCCAGTTACACTGTGTATGCGTAGATAAGGTTGGAATGTTATTACATCCTTGTATCTTATGTCACAGAGTGTCATGGAGGAGGCGCGTTTGTCATGAGTAATACATCCTGGTTCCTGTTGGGGAATGCAGGAGATTGTTGAGTGTGGATCATGGGCAGAGCTCAAGTTTTATATGGCGAAGAATTTAGTAAATATGGAAAATAAATATAATACCCAGAATGGTCCATTGACAAAGCAGGGAGAAAAATAAGCAGAAAAATAAGGCTTTGCCAAGTCCATTGACAATTATGGGTATTATGGTACATATACAAGGTTTTTGTGAAAATCTGACGAGTTTACATAACATGCGGTATAATAAAAGCGCTTCTTTCTGGGTTTACAAAAATATAGTTCGTGTGGATCAAGTGACTTAATCTATGTACAGGTTATAAAGGTTACATGTTATATGCTTATAATGTGTGCGTATGCCTGTTATTTTGAAAATATGGGAATTTTTCTTGTCTGGTGGCAAGTTCTGTTTGGCGCATTGAAATGCCAGGACTTGTCCATGTGAAAACTAACTGGGGTCGGTAATTCTTGGTACTGTGGGGTCAAAGATCAGTACAATGGTGATGAATTTTTGGCTCCACACTACCAAGTTTATCTTGCAAAGTTAGTTACGAGGTGAAAATTAAGGTGGAGTAGTGTATAACAGGGACGCAAAATATTCATCAAATATATATGAATGGGGTAAATAAAAGCTTATTGCTAAGGATCTACTATGACTAAAACTCATAAATACATTTCATGGTTGAGCTTGAAAAACAATGGTGAAGGTGATGAACTTTATAGCGCCTAGAGTTAAACCAGGAGGCCATTTTGGTTTTTAGTCTCATAATGTTCATCAAAGGAGAGAAATCTTAAGCTAATATATACATTTGGCCTAAACAAAACAGGCTTTGAAGAATCCAGGGAAAAGGGTTTGACATACTTGATAGAAAAAGAAAATTTTTACATTCACAGAAAACAAATAATACGTATAGGCATGGGGGTTGTTTACAATCGTATCTCAATGGTTGGGTAGTACAAGAATTGTTTCTGTGAAAAGTCTATTTGTGTGTTCTGAAATGTCGATTAGGGTGTATGCTATTTGGAGGTAGGTTTTGGTGTTCTTTAATGTTGAAGTTCTTAAACCTGCCCTCAGCTTTACGATGGTTCCTGGATCTGATGGGTCTGAATTTTGAGATGGTAATGTCTGAAAAGTCTAGATATACTGATGCTAAGTCACCAGCAGTGGCCACATCTGATCCGTCCTCTGAGGTTGTGTCTGTCTCTGTGGTGGGGCTAGGTCGAGCTGGCATGGGCCTCCACATGGTTCTGGGTGGAGACCGTTGCCTGTTGCCGCCTGGCTTGGGTTTATTGTCATAAGCGCAAGGGCACAGGAACCCATTTGGCTGATGGTAACACGGTATACCGAGTTTGGCAGCGGATACCTGCCCATTGATGTGGCGGCAGTAATTATTGTTGTGCCTGTAGGTTGGGGGCATGGGTGTCCCAGGCCTACAAGCTGCCGACACATAGGTTCCCCTGGGTGTTAGATGGGGCTTCCTAGCTGGCTCCCTCCACTGGTTGGTGGAAGTTGCTGCTGGGGCTCGGGGTCCGCGGCTGGTGGGGTTGGATTTGGCTTGACCTCTTCCATGCTGCTTCTTCTTCCTGTCGCCTTCCTTGACGATGATAGCCCCGGCTCGTCTTTCTCCAGGGAGGGCCGACGGACGGTAGGGCTGCCAGGTCTCCAGAGGAGGGGTCTGTAGGGAAGAGAGCCGTGAAAACAAACCATTAACAGAGGTGTGAAATCCTGCTTGGGTCAGCTGGTGGCCTTGTCAATACAGGATAACCAATAGGCGCTATGAATTTCAGCTGTTTGACACATAATATTAACTTGACAGAGCTCAATTTGATTGCAAGAATAGAACGCGGTAAGTGTAACTAAGCAAGCTTAGTTGGTTAATTTGTATCACGCTGGGTGGCGGTACCGAGCTGTCGCTTCACCGTGCTGAACCTGATTATTCAGATAAAAATCCTGAAAAATATTTCGAATAGTGGTCTAAAGTTTTTATGAAGGTGGTTGAAAAAGGTCTTTGAGTTGAGGCATTCTGTTATAAGGTATGTTAACTGAATTTGAGGGTGGGGGTCACAGATTTTGAAATAAATTTTGAGTTTTGATGCCTATAGCCTTGGCCCTATATAAGATATGGGTGCCGGCTATCTTATCAGTAGTTACGCAAGATGGAGATCGTCCAAGGCGTTCTCCATTTCCCGGACGGTCGCGCTCTGTTGATCACGGTGTTCATCAACGAGGACGGGACGTAAGTAATTTTGAATTGGTGGTTGTGTGAATTTGTTTTGGAAAATTTTGAATCAGAAAATTGTTACGGGCTTTTTGGTAATTTCAATTTTTGATCTGTTTTTGTAGGATACATCAGGTCATTTACCTACTGCTGGCGCCTCAGGTGCCGGCAGTGAACGGCTTCTAGGAAAAACGTGAGTAATCCCTTTTATCAGGAAGCTAGGTTGTTTGCACGTGTTGATGTTGTTGTTTTCAGTCTATGTATCGAGTCACGACGATCATGTGACCGAAACTAATGGACATTTGCATATCACGAAGCTCTTTAAAAATGGCGACGCCGGGTCGCGACTGGCGCGGAAATTTTGTGCAGACGTTATGACTGCGTTTATGGTTTGTGGAATGGCCTTGCGTCGTCATTGATAAGATCTAGTGATGTGCAAAGTGAAGCAATGGCGGGATATTGCGATTTTGTGGGTATGGTTATGTATGGTTTGGGATGGGGCCCTATGGGGGGGGTCCTTGGGGGGTCTCGGGGGGGATCTCGCCGGATAGGAGGGGGATCCCCACATCAGCGTCTCAGGGCTATCCGGTCTGCTATGTAGCGCAGTTTAGCACCTGCCATCCCCACATAAGGGTGGTGGTACCGTCCAGTGTTGTCACCGGGCCTGTGGGCGCTGGGGACAGTCCATTATGGGAGGAACCTCGGGGGGTGGCCGGTGGAGGTCGATGAGGAAGCTGAGCGTACCCAACGATCCCCACATTAGCCGAAACTAATGGTTTAAAGTTTTAAAGAAAACCTACCATCTATGGTGTTAATGGCCCTCTCAGCCAGTGTAGGGTCGAATAAGTATAGATCCTTGGGTGGTTGGGTTTCCCTGAGTTGTAGCAGGGCCATCTCTGCCGGAGTTGTCCCGCTGGTGGAGGCTTTAGGGGCTTCCCGCCTGCTTAGGTCTTTTCTCCGTGTCAGAGGTGGCACTGGTTTGTAGCTGGCTGATAGTTCGTATTCACTTGGTGTGAGTTGGAAATCGGGCTGGTTTTCCTGTACAATGGCCAGGGTGACCGTATGGGGTCTGGATCTGAGGATGATTGTGAGGGGGATCCGCCAGAGCAAAGGGCAACTGGGGTATCTCTCCAGCCTCACCGTCCTCAGTCTTCCACCAATGATCATTCCGACGTCCGACTTCCAATGCGCGTCAAGATGACGGGCTAGGGGGAAGTTAACCTGGGTGGTGCTAGTTTGGGTGCCAAGATGGATGTTGGCCAAAGGTTCCTTCCATACACCATTAATCAGGCCAGAGTGTATCTTCAGCACGAATCTCGGTGTTCCGGGGGCGGGGTCCTGTCTGCCGTAGGGCCAATGCCTAAGACAGCGTCTTCCCGCCGCCTTGATGAATAGCAAGCTGAGGATGATGCCTAGGAAGGCAATCATGGAATCATACCTTCCTGGCATCTGAATCCAGTCAGGTGTAGTGATCTCCTGGGGTGTGGTCCGCGTGGGCCAATTTTGGTTGGTATTTTTGATCATCTCTTTGAGCTTATCCCAAGATGCTGCGTCAGCCATCGTTGCTCGACTGTGAATGGTCACTAATTGGGCTAAGTATACCACGCGCATGTGTATGCGACACGTGATCAGGCAGCACAAGATGGCGATGGCTGGCGACAACAGGTGTAACCAAGGGGAAAACTCCAGGTGATATCCTAGATGTATGAGTGAGTTGGTGCTCAGGATGGATGATTTATCATGAATTTTGGTGGCAGCGCCTTTTAAGTCTAAAATGTCTTTGAATAGGGGTAGGAATTTTTGGTTGTGAAGGCGCTTCAGGCGCTGAAAATTTGGTAGGTCTAGGTGGGTCGGAGTGGTTGCTATGGTTACTCCTGATATGTTGTTTGGCGGGTTACCAAAATGCTGCCATAGAGGCAAGTTGAAGGGCACTTTGGCGATAGGTTCTAAAGTAAAGTTTTGGGCGCAGGACAGGTCTGAATTAATCATTATCATGCCTCTGTTTTTAAGTGAGCAGAGGCATGGTACTGAAATAATAGAGTAGGCTGCATTTCTGATCTCAATTTGGCCTGAGTTTGAGCATTGCATTATTGAAGGTGAAAAGCTAGTGATGAGCAAGTAGGAGTTTTGGGAGATGGGCTTAGCAATGTTGGGAATTTGTGCTGTCATGTGGACCAGAAAATTGCAGGTGTTATGTACAGCGTCAGGTAGGTCTAAAAATAAGGATAAGCTGCAGGTGGGGTGCCTAGGAGATAACATGGGCAGGGGGAGGTTGCATGTTATGAAAACATTTACGTCACAGAGATCTAAGTCAGAGTGATCCAGTTCAATGTAGTGTGACTGGGACGCAGACATGGCTATATAATTAGGCAATGGCTGTACTCGTGTAAACCCAGTAGTGTTTACATTGGTGGTATCAAATGGGACTGGGAAGGCCTCCGCTCTATATATGGAGTAGAAGTTGTCCCCCAGCCCTATGGGTATAGGCACTGTGATGTAAAGTTTGTTTTGGTCCTGCCAGTGCACATGCACTCTCCTTTGGTAGTAGAAACCGGTGGGTACGTTTAGAATTTTGATACCATTGTTGGATTCATACAAAGAGATTGATAGATTATTAAGTCCATCTTCCATGACTTTATGTGGAATTAATTTTGGAGGTAGCTCGCCTTCCATTAGAGTGGTTAGTGAGTCCAGTAGGGTGTCTAAATCATTTTGCAGATTCATTAGCGCTTCAATTTGAGAGTTAGCAGCGGTAAATAACATCGAATGATAGGTGTCCTGTCTGCTCTGTTGTTCCAGGTTGAATAAGATGTTCGATACATTCTTAGTCAACAGTTGGAGGTTGGAGCTGAGCAGAGCCAGGGCGTCATCCGTATCATGTTGCATGCTGGAGAAAATACTCAAAGATTGATAATTAAATTCAGAAATGTTCAAGAGAAAATGTGTGGCTAATTCTACCACGTGCATTTTGGTGGCTAGAGTTTTCTCTAGGTCGGACATTTCGGAATTCAACAAGTCTACTTCAGGTTGCATGCTCAAGCCAATTGATGCTCTTAAAATATCACCTATGATTTGTCCTGGGGCGCCTCTGGGTGACCTAGTTTGGGGATGTTCCAAAAATTTTATTAATAGGGCTAAAGATTTTTGAGATTTTTGGTAGAGATTTGCCAAAATTAGGTCTAAAGTTTGGGCGGTTTCCAAGATAAAATTTGGGGCATTTTTGCTGATTAGGGAGGTTAATTTGTCTGGTCGCTGCAAGGATTGATTGAAGGATAGGTCTAAAGTGAAAACTAATGGGTAATCCATATATCCTGAGATCATTTTCTGGGGTATTTTAGTGAATAAAACACCATAGTTTGGCCTGAAGATGGTTTCTTCATTGGTTACAAAATCCTGTGCTCCTGACTGGTGGGTCTGGGCGCACAAAATTAGGAGGAGTGCTGCCAAGGAGGCTGCTGTCCTAAAAATAGAAATTTAGATAAGCTTGTGAGAGATTGATCATAGAGATTGAGATAGGACTGTTGTCTGGGGTGAGTTGGGTGTTCTAAGGGTGGGGTTGGGGGGGGGTTGGCTTTGTGTGAGGTATGTTTGTGTAGATTGGGCGGTGGTCGTTCTATACGTGTTTGGGTGTGTACTTGGTTAAGTGTAGTGTGAATGTGGCGCTTTTGGACGTGTTTATTTAAAAGGTTATCAGTTTGCTAGGCTGATGCCTTAACTAGCAGGATGTCTCCATCTTAGTCATGTAAAAAGGTCGTGAGAATTGAAAGGGGAAATGAATTGAAGGGGAGTAATTGATTTTTCACGTCGTAAATGTGTAAAAAGGGGGGGGGGTAGGATGGGTCAATTCAGGGTTGATAGATTTAACTGTATAAGTGGGAGTATCTAGCCATCTCAAACGCTGCCAGCTGAGTCTGAAGATTTGTTGATTGGATAATGACATTGTATCTGCCGATACCTGTTTCATATCTTGGTAGCTCTTTAAGTGGTTTCTCTGTGGTAATCAGAGTCCTGGCACATAGGAGTGCTATATAGCTTGATGTTTCCTCACTGAATCTGTCCCACAATGGGACTGTGGGGAAATCTTTGCATAGATCGAATATCATGGCCTTGGTGGCCGACAATACAATTGGGTCTTGTAGGGTGAGCTCTTTTTGAACTGTTTTGTTGTTTAGGTATACACCTAAGTCGTCGCTGGGTATGCGTTTGATCATGTCTTTGTGCTCCATAATAGTTATTCTGATCTCGAACAGATCCATGGCCTTACTTCTGATGCCGTTTGGGCCTAAAAGACTGTGGATGGTCCACCCTGAGTTGGCTCCATGTCTAATCTCTGGGGCTCTAAGGCTGTTGTGAATAGTGAGAGAAAAAAAAATTTTGATAGGTTCGTTGTTAGACTAAGACAGATGAATGGGCTGGTGGGGGGTTTTGTCAAGAGGTTGATAAATAAGGTTGTGAAAAGTCAGACTGCCATACATGGTTTTGAAAAAGGACTGCAAATTCAACTATTGCATTTTACAAAGCACTCTGGGCGCACACTACCATTGGCATGTAATGGGTATCTGGGCAACATGATGGTAGATTCCATCATTGTCATGCTAGAACGATTGATGACGCTACTAATGGACACATAAGACCGATCCTACCTGGGCTTGTTGCATGGCAGTCCCGACACTTGGGTCCTGTGGTCTCCGGATGCTTGCTCCATGGTGGCTGGATGTGGTGAGTTTGGTTATTGTTTTGGAAGTGGATAAGATGGGGGTGGTGTGAGGCTTATAAGCATTTCATGAGGTTGGCTAATTCCTCATTACATGCCTCCCGATGAGGTATGTCTCACCCATATATGGCACGGGGCCTAGCTATTGGTTGGTTTGCATACACCTGCGCATTGTGATATGCAAATTTGATGGGCCTCCTAGGGGGGGCGCGGATGATCATTGGGTGATCTGAATATTGTAGTTATAATGGGGGGTTGATGGTTGTGATGCTGAGATTAGTCAGCTTGTGGGGGTGCACTTGTTCCTGTTATGATAACACAGCAGGGAACTGTGCTGAATTATTTGATTAAGTGTCTCACCAAACATTCCAGTACCCATGGTAAACAGGGGCATAAACACGGATCAGGATGTCTAGGTGCTGCTCTCCTACAATAGGTGGTCATTTGGTAATACTTTAAGGTATAGAGGAGCCCTGAGCTTGTAACAAACCGGCGCATGCGTGTTCCTAAAATTAGGATTCACGAACCGAGAATACGCTGTGACCTTGGGTAATTTATGTGGCGTGCCAACCTTAATCAATCATTATATGACTGTCTGAGTCTCAAATCCTAGATAAAATTCTTGACAATGTCCCATCAGTAGAAGTAAGCCAGAAGGCTTTTGGGGTGTTGTGTAGAAATTGTGACGTTAAAGGTAATTGGTATGTGGTTTGGATAATAAGATGAAATGAAAAAAAAATTGTGGGGGAAAAACATCACTGCATGAAATAACACGTGGCCAAAATTGCCGCCGGTTTGGGTGAAGGTAAGGGGGTATGTGTAAATGTGGGGGGGGGGGGGGTTGTGGTGGGTGTTCTGGGGTGAAAAAGGAGGGAGAAAGAAAAAAAAAATTGTGTGTTTTCTGAAAATCTATTTCTTTTTTGTGGACTTTTTCTTTGTCTTCTTCTTTGGGGAAGGGGCAAAGGTGATAAGTCCTTTCTTTGCGGGTCGTCCTCTTTTCTTTTTGACTGCGGGGGATTCTGGTTGACTAATATGGGTGGAATCCAGATCAGGGTCATACAAGGTGTTGATTGGCCCAGACTGCAGTCTTTTGATTACAGCCTTGGCGCTAGCCTTGGTGATTGGTCTTCTTAATCTGGATACATGTATTGATTTCTTTAATACTTTACCATCTTGGAGCCTTTTTAATTTTGCAGTTACTGGTGAAGTCATTTTCATTATGATGTATGGTCCACTATACGTGGGCTGCAGCTTTTTGCTCGTTTGTTTTACCAACAGGTTAGGTATGTGTAAATACACAAGCTGGCCTGTGTTGTAGGTGCATGGGGAGGCAGTGGCGTCAAATCTGGCTTTCATCTTTTTGTGGTGTTTGACCATGCTCTCAGCTGCCTTAAGTTGGATGTCATCTCTTAAGCTGAGTAAGGCGGTGACCAATTTTTCCTTGTCTTTGATCTCTTCAGTTTGTTTGACCAATGACAGGGAGGACTCAGTTGGGAGATGTGATTGCTTTCCAAACACCAAAAGATTGGGTGAGTATCCTAACACGCTGCATACGGTGTTGTTTATGCTGAATGCTATAGCCTGTAGGAAGGTCGACCAATGTTTCTGTGATTTGGAGACAAAGGCTCTGAGTGAAGATTCTATTGTTTGATGCTGACGCTCACATAGACCTTGTGATTTAGACCAATGTGCACTCCCTGTCACATGTTTGATGCCGAATTTATCACAAAAAGATGTGAAATGTTTGGACACATACTGTTTTGCGTTATCTGTGTTTAGGACCGATGGGGTTCCAAAAACACAGATAACCCTTTGGAAAAATCCTAGCGCTACTTCGGCGCTGGTGTTATCCTTTGTGGACCAAACAGTGATGTGCCTGGTAGCATGATCTGTGACGACATGGATAAATGAGGATCCATCCACAGCAGGTGTGAAAGGACCGATGGTGTCCATGGTGAGGTGAGTGTAGGCTGTTAAAACAGGGTCTCTCAGGGTCATTGGGGTTCTCAGATGTTTTGGTCTTTTCTTTGTTGTGAGACATGTGTGGCAAGTGCCACAGTAGTCAAAAACATGTTTGAACATGGAACGCCAATAATACCTGGATCTGATTGCTGCATACGTTTTAGTGGGACCAAGGTGTCCTCCTAATGGTGAGCAGTGTGTGGCCTCAATTAGTGATTCTGCCCATTTTTCTGGCATCACTATTTGTAGTGTAGGCTCCAAACTGTCTCCATAGGTTGATTTGGTGATCCTGAATAAAACTTCGTCTAAAATCATGAACTGGTCATGGTTTAGCAGTATCTGTTTACTAAGGCTTGGGTCCTCTGGTAATTCACCCTTATTGATGTATGATGCATGGAGTCTGAGAAAACATCCTCCTGCTGTGCCTGTATCAGTGTCTCCCTGGATGGTGTTAGGGAGTGGTGTTTGCATAGCTGGCTTATCGCTCGTTCAGCCATGGGTAGCACCTTGTGTGATAACTTAGCCCTTCTTGTATTAGCTAATTTCACTGATACTCTGGGTGACCTAGATTTAGGTGGTCTGCCCCTTGATTTGGTCTTGGTGTCCTTGACCTTAGGGGGGCGGGTCTGTTTACTTCTGGTTGATTTGCTGGGCTGAGGGGGTGTGACTGGGTCTGGTAACTTGGCTTTAGATCGAGTTAGAATGCACAGCTCGGGCACAGTTTGATTGGAGCTGAGTTTTTCTCTCTCAGAGCTGCCTTTCTTTGCAATCACACCCTTTGGCTTCTTTGAAGTGCTACCCCAAATCTGTCCTCCTTTTAGTATGGACCTGGGTGGTCCCATGAGGACTGGATTTTTGGGAATTGGGTCGTTTGATTTGAAGACTTTGGTCATGGTAATGTCGGAGAATCTGACTGATTTAGGAGGGAGTATTATTCTACCTTGAGACCTGATGGGAATTGGATCATCAGAGCTGGGCGGGTATTTCCTTCTGGAAAGGAAGTCTGCCACAATGTTGGCTCTGCCTTGCAGGTATCTGACTTCAAAGTCGTAGGACATGACTGTGTCGACCCACCTGGCTAACCTTCCATTGGTTATGTTTTCCTTTTTGTTGAAGAGGGAAACCAGGGCGGTGTGGTCCGAGTATACTTTGAAGTGAGTTCCATCCACATAATGGTGGAACTTTTTGACTGCAAAAACTATTCCTAACAGTTCTTTGTCAGTTATCCCATACCTAGACTCTTGAGGTGTCAAGCCTCTCCCTGCAAATTCAATCGGTCTATAGAAACCATAGTCGTCTACTTGAGTGATTACAGCTCCTAGGCTGTAGTTGCTCGAGTCAGTGAAAATGACAAAAGGTCTATTATAGTCCAGGAATTTCAGCACAGCTTCAGTACAGATAGCAGCTTTGATTTTCTCAAAGGCTCTCTGACACTCAGTGGTCCATTTAAAGGTGCATTTTGTCGCCTCATAAAGGGGCTTCATGACATGAGCGAAACCTCTGATGAACCTTTTGTAAAACTGCGCCATACCATTGAAACATCTAAGATCATGGATGTTTCTAGGTGGAGGGAAGGTTTTGACAGGTCCAATTTTGTCCGGGGATGGTGACAAACCATGCTGGTCTACATTGAAACCCAAAAATTCCATTTTGGTAGTTCCAAATTCGCACTTTTCTGATTTTAGTTTGATGTTTCCTCTGATAAAAAGTTTTAAAACCTCGTCCAGATCTTGTAAGTGCCTTTCCCACGTGGGGCTGTAAATGGCTACATCATCTACATATGCTACAGCATTTTTATACTTGCATTTCATGAGAAGTTGCTCCATTACATTCATGAAGGATAGGCCTGAAGTTTTGAGTCCCATGGGGAGAACTTTTGCCATGTATCTCGTGCCGTTGGCAGAGAAAGTGGTAAGTGGCCTAGATTCTTCTGCTAGGGGAATCTGGTGGTAGGCGCTGTAGACATCCAATTTGGAAAAATACTTGGCGCCCGTTCTGCCTATCTGCTGCATGAGGTCGTCAGCTCTGGGGAATGAGTAAGAGAAAGTTTTTAGATTCTCATTTACCCATCTGTAGTCAACTACAATTCTCCAACCAGAGGCTACTGACCTGTCACCTTGTGGTTTTGGCACTAAAAAGGCGGGTGAGTTCCACTCACAGGGTTTGGTACACTCTTCTATTATCCCTTGTTCTAAATGTTTTTTCAGGAGTTCCCTTTGAAAGATTTCTTTGTGAGGGGACATCCTATACGACGGTCTGTTGCAGGGTTTGAAGTCTGGTTTTAATTCCAGCTTGACTTCATTTTCTACATTGAGACCTATGGCGCTTTCATTTAGGACAAAGGCTTGCCCATTGGCCCATTGGCCTCAACAATGATTGGGAATAAGTCCTTTTCTGTTGTTACACTGTTGAGTGAATGGGCGCTATTGAGTGCACCAATGGGTATGGCCTTTTTGATATTGAAAAGTTTAAATACACCGAGGTTCATGTGTCTTTTTATCTTGATGGGGAAGTCGTTTGGGTTAGCTACCGTTACTGGTACTATCTTAAGGTCTGATCTAGGTTTAACTATGGCGCGTTTAATAAGTACCGGTAGGGTAGAACCTGAGTTCTCAGTCAATCCAGTTTTTCCCACAATGTTGCTATTCCCTATCACAACCGCGTTGAAAGTGGCTTCAGTGTTTGGTGGAATATCAACATTTTTGTTTGCCCTGATGTAATTGGGCGATGGGGGAGTTGGTCCAAAGGAAATTTTGGCTTTGTATTTGGTCATGAAATTTACTCCTAAAATTAGGGGATGGTTCAGTTCAGGTACCACATGGAATCTGGATCTGAATTCATGGCCACCAATGAGGAAAGTTACAGTCATGGAGTGATTTACTTGGATGGGGGTTTTATCAGCCAATAAAACTGTCAGTCGCGCGCGTCTACCGTGTCTAAAATTTGGTGTGTTCGCGATTTTGTCAGCCATTTTTTGGCTAATAAAAGAAAGTGAGGCGCCTGAGTCAACAAGAGCTCTATACAAGTGGTTATTTATGTCTACAGAAACTGCACCTTTGGTTAATTCTGTATCAACGTAAATGGCCTTACCTTGCTGCCCATACTGCTCAGATTTAATCCTCAGTTTCAGGATTGAGGTCCTTTGGCTCTGGTCCTCGTACTCGTCCTCGTCATCACTGGAGTCCGAAGTTTCATTGGTATTCAAGAAGTTGGTATAATCCGAACTGGATGATTGGGAGTCTACTGAATTCATTTGTGCATCAGCATCTCGAGAAGTGTCCTTGGATAATTCGATGGTCGTGGTCCGGTTGGGATAGGGTCACTAGGTGCTTGAGTGCCTTCCCCTGATCCCTATTCATCTTGTGTGTTGTTGGGGCTGTCATTGTCTGCCTCAGACTGAGATCCTGAATGGCTCCTGGAGTAATTCCTGCCTGGGGTTGGATCTCTGGACTTCTTTAATGACTGTTGTACCCAATTATCTGGGATAGTGAAGTCAGCTGGGACCATGAAGGAGACGTTTTTATTGTTGTTTGGCTGTCCAGCAACTGGTATGAAGACGAAACTTTTGTTGCTATCAGAGGATCTTGATCTTTGCTCTGATCTATCTTTTGACCTATCTCTTCCTGGGGACTTATAGTCGGATCTATTTTTGGAATTAGATCTGTAGTCCTTAGGATTGGATCTGTCTGAAGATTTGGACCTTCCTCTGTAGCCGTTTTTGAATTTATTTTCATACTGTTTGTTGTAATTGCTACTGGGCAGTCTGTCTTCTTTCTTGTGGTCGCGCTGATATTTATCCTTTCTGGATCTGTCGTCGTTCTTGTTGTAGCCTACAGCACATAACTCTGCTGAGCTGTTCTGAGCAATTTTTATGGCCTCGAGGTTTAGTTCTTGATTTATGGCCAATTGTTCAGCTTCCAGCAAGGTCTTGGGAGATTTGGCTACAACAACATTTTTTAGCTCGGGTCTGAGGCCATTTACAAGGTAGTCCACTTGTGAGGCCTCGTCCAGGCTGCTGTTGGACAACAACATTGTCATGTCTGCTAGGTAGTCCTCAGTGGTTTCATTTGGTTTTTGTTTCCTGGCTCTGTATCCTTTGAGGATGGTGCTGAGGTCGGGAGTGCCAAACCTCGCCAAGAAAGCATCATAGACGGCGTCATTGTTTTGCATGATGGGCTTGTCCATTATATTGCTGAAAAACCACTGAGCTGCCCTTCCTTTGAGAAAGGTGTACAGGCAAGTTGCATGTAGGTCGGGCCTCTTGGCGTGCACATTTCTTATGAAGAATTTAAATTCAGTCAGAAATTTTGCTGCAGACCTGTAGGGCGTTGGTTTGTCAAAGGGTTCAGGCTTGTTGAATGACCCTAGCTGGGCAGATGTGAGCTTGTCGCTGTCAATTCTACTAGGGGGAAATCTGGTATACTCAGCGCCATGGTATCCTCCCTGGTGCACTACCGGTGTGGAGTGTGCTATATGATCATACCTAGGAGGATATGGTAGTCCAGAGTGGTTGCTTGTTTGTCCTTGGGGACTGTAAACACCATTAACCACATGGCCACCGTGTTGGTTTGGATTAGGCGCTGTGTTACAAGACGTTGTCGCCCCCTGGTGGGTGTTTGGTGCACCATTTGTAGGAGATTGGTGTGGTGCGTGTGATGCTGTGTATTGATTGTCTTTGAAGGCATGTGGTGGGCTCATACCTGCTCCTGTCATGTCATTGTGGCTGGTACTGTAGTCAGGTGCCGTGGGGTAAGGAGGAGTGGATTGTACCTGCCCTGAATTACCCTGGGCGCCGGTGGCGGCTTGGTTAGAGTTGGTGGCGTCGGCACTGTTCGAATGGCTTTGAATGGCCCTCATCAGGTCAAGCCTTATTGAGTCCATATTTTTGCTGAGCTGGTCAGTCATTTGATATGTGAAATCCTCGGATCTTCTGAGAACTTCCATATTGCTCTGCTCTGCCTGCCTGAAATTGTGGGCGGTGTTGCTTTCCATATGCTCTTTCCAACGTTCCATGTCATCTAACCTGAGGTGTACTCTGGCCAATTGGTCTGAGTGTTCCTGTCCCTGATTTTTAATCTCAGTGGATAGGGTGCCCACGTGCTTGGCCAGTAGCTCAGAGAGAGATTCGCTGACAGCGCTTGTACAGTCTCTGACAAGGCTTCTTCTCATGTCCTCCTGGTCATACTGAGGGGGGTGACCTCTGGGCATTGCCATGTTGGGTCGGCGGGGAAAAGTCACTTCAGTATCTTCTCCAGGTGAATCGATGAGGAGAGGTGAGTTGTAAGGCGTCCTATTGCCTCTGTTGAGTAGCGGGGTTGTAGCTACGAGGTGAGACCACACTTCTCAGTAGTCTGTAACCAGTGGGGGTTCTTCTTCTAAGAGGTGAACTTGATTGGGCCCTCCTTCTAAATCTAGAGCCTTGTCTTGGTGGTGAGTCCACTGACCTGGTTCTAAGTGGCTGTGTAGGTGTGTACACAGGTGGGGGGTACAGGTCCTCCTCCTCAGAAGTGGATTGGTATCGGTTTGGCTGGGTAACGGTAGGGTCAAGCCACTCGTCCAGTAGTCTATTAATGTTGAGTGAGAAGTTTGGATTGTCTCCTACCGGGTGTCCAGAGTCGTTATTGGAAACCCTGCCTACACCGTTTTCATAGGCTGCTCTCCACCTAGAAACTGCTGATCCGATTCTGTCTCTCCAGTAATCAGCGTCTAGGGAAGCGTCAGAGTCTGTGTCTACAACCACTGGTTCCTCACAAACCTGTGGTTTATGTGAAGTTACACTTGGGTCAGTTTGTGCTGCAGATGCAGCTGCACTAGGTGTTGTGGGTTGTGGGGGGGTGATGTCCTGGAGGGCAGCTTGAAGCTCTGGTGTTCTGTCCTCCAGGTGTGGGTCGAGGTACAGGTGGCTTTGTGTATTGTCCACAGGTACTTCAGAGGTTGGGCTAGTTATACCAGAAAGTCTTAGTGGTGGTGAATTCACTTGTGAGTAACCAGGTAAGGTGATGTCTAATCCTGGTGCATGTAGTGATACTGGGGTACTGGTGTGTGCTCCAGTGTTGTGATCCACTATTGTAGAGGAAAATTGTTCAATACCGGTACTCACAGGTTGTAATACGTGGGCCTGCAGTGCTATAGGTAAAACTGGATCCAATGTCAGTGCGTCTGGAGATGAAGTTTGTCTCTGGAGGGGATGTGTAGTATCACTTGTGGGGTGGTTGGGCGCGTCTAGCCCAGGTGATGTAAAGGTGCGTTGTTCTGAAGCTGGCTCCTTAGGTGATGTCTCACTATTGCTCATGTTTAATGAGAGGTTGGTAGTGGGATATTCTTGGAGGGTTCATCCACCATCGTGTCAACGGACGGTTACATGTGGTGAAGTGAATGTACACGGAATCCAGGGAAGTTCAGTTGATCCTTTTATTGCATAGCTGACATGAGTGTTTCATAAAGGTGGTAACAATGATAACACTCGCCAAGATCTAAGCTCTGCCTCCGATCCTATAGCTCAACCTGTCGTAGGTTCTAGGTATAGGTGTAAGATGTAAGTTGGGAGAGATATGACTGGGAGCTGCTCAAGCTGCCTTTTATATGAGAGACTTGAGCAGCTCACAGTGTTGTGAAATATTCTATACACGTGGCTCAATGAAATAGGGACACATGTCATAGGGAGAGATTGCCACCTGTGAGTTAGTCATGTTGATGAGTATTGAGAGGAGATTGTGAAATATTCTCTCATTCCAAATATGGCACCACAGGTGGATCGCACTTCCTCCAGTTACACTGTGTATGCGTAGATAAGGTTGGAATGTTATTACATCCTTGTATCTTATGTCACAGAGTGTCATGGAGGAGGCGCGTTTGTCATGAGTAATACATCCTGGTTCCTGTTGGGGAATGCAGGAGATTGTTGAGTGTGGATCATGGGCAGAGCTCAGGTTTTATATGGCGAAGAATTTAGTAAATATGGAAAATAAATATAATACCCAGAATGGTCCATTGACACTACTATAACTTTGTAATGTTGTTACCTCATACCATAGGTGGATGGTACATAAGGTACCACCTCCTATCTAGTTATATATAGTTACTTCGGGTTATATGTGACGATGCCTATTTTTATGTACATAATATTTATAATGCCCCTCTATTATTATATTAGTTTTATAAACTACTATATATTAGACTTACCTGTGTAAATAATTGTTATATGTCATATTATCAGGTTTCAAATGTCTATTGTAACACCTACCCTAGGTAAAGTTTAGGGGGGGTGGTGTAGGGGCCGGCATCGTTGTGTATATAATAGTGTGGATCATCCGAGAGATGTGCTTGTGTGGTGCTCGTTCCTTCTATGGCAACCAGGTGTCGCTTCGCGATACCTGTTTGTACAAGAGGGGGCAACACCACGCCTCGCATCAAGCTCCTACTAAGGAGCCGGACATTCGGCAGAAGGGGACTGGACCTAGTCCAGTCCAGACGTATATCTTTACCAACCCGAACCTTTTGTGTTGTGTGCTACTTGTAGTATTTAAGCGAGCCCAAGAGCCACCTAATCTAACACATAGAACGAACTGTTACAATACTTACGCAGATACATGTGTTAAGACTCCTTAAACAATCATTGATGTGCAGAAAACACAGAAACATGCAGTGTCATCCACATATATAATGACAATAGTCCCATATTTCAACTCAGGATGTATCCCATGTCTTTCTGACGCACAGAAACATAGAGCACACATCAGAGGGATTGCTGTCTGTATCAAAAAGTAAATAGGATAATAAATGAATGAAACATGTTATTTGGAAATATCTTACATCAATTCTAAAGGGGGAATATCGTATGTTTCCAATTAGATATAACCCATACTGGTTAAAATGAGATAACAGCCCAAAAAGAGCTAGAAGAGAACGCCTTCTTCAACACTGTGACAGATATAGGAAGCCGGGAAAGTCGTGACAACCGAACTCGCTAATATAAGCTACAAAGGTGTTTCATTTTTATTTTACCTTTTTAATTTCCCAAGACATCCAAGTAAAGGGCATCATTTGGATTGGTGTTTTATGGGCTTCGTCTTACAGAGTTTGCTTTCTGCAGCTTTAGTAGTAACAGGAGGGTCTTGCCAAAAGGGAGATGAGAGCTAAAAATTAAAACATGTACGTTTTTGTATTGCCAAAGCCATCCTCGTTCAATCAGGGAATAAAAACTTGCACAGGAATCTAAAGTTAAAAGTGTGCTGGTTAGAGAATAGACAACGATATTCTTCATGTTGAGACTCTCTGTTGGTCTTATGAAGGCCCTCGACCATCGTGCGTTATAGTCTAACAGACATTCTACGACATTCTCAACATGTGGTGTCAGTGGGATGGTCTCTCAGAAAACCATTTCCCATAGTTCACCACTACACCTGTCGGCAGAGGGCCATGTCCCGTACCGTCGTATGGAGCCTAAGTGTACTCCAAGGATTTGCCACATTATTAGACACGTTAAGAGTCAAGCTCTTTCAAATTAAAGAAAATATATATAATAATTATGTTGGTAGATAGAGTCCATTACTGTTGAGAAGTTAAATTTGCCCCAGTAGTGGACATTTAGACGGGGGTCCTCCTTTTGCCAGTACTTACTATAAAATAGTACACACTTCCTCCTTTTCAAAATTTTATACTATTAACTATGTACTATTACTATTTGGTAGACATCTATACACAACCACCTATATATAGGCCCACACGTTCATGTCTGTTGTATGTCCGCTGTTTAATATCATTGCCCTTTGATTGTCTGCTATTTAACGTTTTAATGTATTATCAACTCTATGTATACCATATCATTAACTGTTGATTCGATTCAATTAAGTCACCATTACATCACTGATTCTGCTAAAGCTACAGCTAATATGTGTTTCCGTGATACCTGTTGATGTTATGCCTGGCAAGTCAGAGTGAATATTGATTGTGTCAGGGTGGATATTGAATATGACTTTCAAGTTGGTATTAGAATAGCAATGTCTTAAAAGAACGAAAACAGAAAAAAAGAGTGGGTGATCGTAGGAATTGCACTACGACTGCTCTGTACGATCAGGGGTTTGATAGGCATAAGGGCAGTGGCTTCGTACCAGTGCATTTTTTAATGACCGCTAGATGCTGGGCTGTAATGGCATGAGAGTGAGGGATCCCACCACAATTTGAGAGGGTCTAGTTATACCATATTGGGAAATGTCTTCTAGGTGCACTTTGTGCCGTGATACCTAGACCACTCACTACCAATCCTTTTTTTTCTCTCCCACAGAATGGCAATCAACACAAGTGTAACAGCACTGGCTGTTAGGTTCTGTCCACACGCCTTGGCTGTGATGTCACTGTGACGTGTCACTAACGTGTTACGTCATAGAGTCAACCTGATGGACAAGACAGGTTTTTGGGACTACTTTGAAGCCTCAGCTGGAGCTACATGGACTTGTCGTTTGTACGAATGTACAAGTATCCTGACTTCCTCTTGGCCAATAAATCGGTCTAAAGACAATGATTAAACAAATTGGATCTCAGTGAAAGATGTATCTGCATAAATGGTGTGAAAACGGCAGAGAGACTGAAAGGGTAAGAAGGAGGTTGGACTATAATGAAGACCTTATATATTTGCATTCCAAGCAGATAGCTGTTATTATTAAAATGGTTTTCAGCTCAATCATAATTTAGATTCTATAAAATGAAGACATAAAGGCGGAGAAGAGACGGAGCACTATAAATGCCCGGCAGCCATCCCACATCTAAGTCACACTTAACCTGATGTCAAGTATTAAAGTCTATGTAGGACACATGTGTTGCTCCGTCTACTTGTCATTACTTTGATTTACAGAAACCACGTGAATAATAGAAGTTAAGTGTTCAATGTGATTGAACTGAACAGTGGCGCGCTTCCTGTTGTTGTTATATGTACAGCTGTTGAACATATATAATTGAATTGCAATCCAAGACTACACAAGACAATATGTTATACTGAAGATGGTGTCGTTATATATATATATATATATATATATATATATATATATATATATATATATATATATATATATATATATATATATATATATGTGGGAGGCCAGTTGATGGATTACCAGGCGATTTTACATTTGTACATAGTTATATATCTCCTAATTACAGGTGGCATAACACATCATGAATTGTTGTTTGGATATCACCTAGTCTCTTGTATAAGATATCATTTAACGTAATCCATACTAGGCTTCTGTATGTGAGGTGGTTATTATATTTGAGATATGACTTCTGTATGTGAGGTGGTTATTATATTTGAGATATGACTATATGAGATGTTGGTATTTGAATCTTGTACACGCACGGTGAACTTCAGCCCAGCACCTGTTCTGCACTGTTGGTATTTAAGTGTGTGAAATTGAAGCTGTACCGGTGTAATTCTGAATTATGATGAATAAAGATTTACAAAAAAAAAATTTGATCTTCATTTCAATTCTTCAACAAAAAGCTTCTTCAGTTAGAGATATGTCATTTGGGAGTCAGTGAACAGTTTTAATGGCTGCTTTGGGAAACGTATCCTGTGTCTTCCACTATTTCAAATGCAGGGGGAATGTGGTAATCCCGCTCCCCATATTGGTCCTCTGAATCACTCTGACAGACGTTAATATGATAACTGTCAGAACGTATTGGCTGTATTTTCTTATTGTGCCGCCTTTGCCATTGCTAGTACCAAATAAATTAGCTAGGTGGCTCATGTAGTCTGGGGCTAGATCAGCAGTTGACCTCGTTGGAAAGTTTACTTTGGTTGGCCCTTCCTAATAGTCTATATGAAGCTATATTCTAAAAGTCTATTCCTTTAGATAGCAAGTCATTAAACTTAAACAATATAAGCTTTATATAGACTTAGTACTTAAAATACAAGAGGAATAAAATTTAAAAGTTTTCTAAGAGAGGAAATATAATCCAGGCTGAGTAAAACCAAGCCATTGTCTCCCTATCAGGCTAATCCCCTCCATTCACACCTAAAACAATGGACAGGTACTTAAGGTGATTAAGATAGAGGCAGGGGTAACCTTTCAGTTCTCATTGTTTTCTGTGGGTGGAGGGAAAGATAAGAGATTACCCACAATCCTCTGCCAGATCCAAGATGGCCATTGGGGGCCAGTTACATAACTGATTTCAAGATGGCCACCTCCATACAGGAATGGCTCTGTTCCCTATACAGACTTAGCTGGTTTGATTATCAGCCAATGAAATGACACCATCTATTCACTGCAGTCCTCTCGGGGGCCAACTGGTACCCATATGATAGGTGTTATCAATAGAACTCGCTGATAACAACCTCCAGCAATGGCGGCGCCCATGGGACAACCTGCTAACTCGGAATAGGCATAACGGTTCATGGAGTAGGCACGTGGAAATAAATTTCCAAATTGTCTTGATAGTGGCGTTCATGATTTTATGTGACGGACCTTTTCAAAACAGTTTTGGTTGTAATTTTGTGATATCTGGAAATGGAAGATCAATGGAAATATTGATGAGTTGTGGAGGCTTGGGCAAGGAATAGAACTCTGCAAGGACAACCGCGATTAATTAGCACTATTAATCTTCTATGACAATTATCCATAAATTGACCCAGTTTTCATAACAGACATTGATTAATGTATCATATGCATAGATATAGATATCTGTCTAATCTTTGAAGTAGATCTGGTATGGCTGACACATTAGTTCATTTTTAATACATCAGGTGCCTCAAGCATCGATAGGGTTTTCCACTGGTATTGGTAGCAAATCATATGTGTAGCAAAACAGCAGATGGCGTTACTGCTCCATAAACCCACAATAACGATTAGCCCTGATCAAAATGGGAAAGCTCATTGCTGTTATTTGACTTGAGGATTCTCAACAGGGATGGTTAGTCTAGAAATAATTTGAAAAATGATATTAAATCAACCAAAAAAAAAAAGATAGAAATGAACGGATTGCAGATGTAGATTGTGCTAGATTTCAGCTATTCCACACACTTCTCACGATGCATTCAGTGAATGAGTAATAGATGTTTAACGTCATCTCGACAGCTAAGGTCATATTCATGGCGAGAACTACATTCACAATTTCACAGAGGAATGTGTCGGTGCCCGTGCATATGTGCACCACAACATTCTGATGGGATAGGAAAGAGGAGACATAGAGCCTTTTAAGTGGTCTAGGGACCCTAGGTATCCTCTGTAAAGACGCTGCTATGCTTGGCCACTGTATAACTTGTCAGTCTGCCCCCTATATCACATGGGCCTATTCCGTAGGTAGTTAGAAATTCCCCTTATAAGCCCCGGCTTATTGTGGTTCCAAATGCCAGGGTGTGGTAAGCCCGTGGTATTTGATACTTTCGAACAGTACTGAAGCACCAGGGCTTCCCTAGCCCACTGAAGTGTCCATATCTCCTCTTTCCTATCGGGCTTCCCTAGCCCACTTAAAAGGGTCTACTTCTCATCTTTCCTATCCCCTCAGGATGTGTGTGGTGCACATATGCGTGGGCACTGACACATTCTTCTGTGAAATTGTGTAATGTCGTTCTCGCCATGAATATGACCTTAGCTGTTGAAATGGCATTAAACATCTATTACTCACTCACTCACTCCTCCTCTTTCCTATCCTCTTGGATGTGCGTGATGCACATATATACTAACACATTTGTCTGTGAAACTGCAATGTAGTTCTCGCCATGAATATGACCTTAGCTGTCGGAATGGCATTAAACATCTAATCCTCACTCACTGAAGTGGCAATTCTAGGTATGGCATATACATGTATCTAATCCACCAACTCAGGGCGTGGCTATGTAAAGAAATTTATGGTAAAAACAACAACAACAAAAAACAACAGTACATGCATACACACGCAGTTGCTTATAGATTTAAAAATTGACAAACAACACTGACAACATATACATGTTATTTTTCTTTACTTTTGACTGCATGTTCATTTTCAACATCATATAATATGTATGTATACTTTATACATTACAATAAAAAGCGATGACGTCATGATTGCTCACCGGAGCAGTGTACACATCGGCTGCTACAACTTGGAGGTTGTAGGGTTGACACAGCGGTGTCAGGGAATACATTCATGGCCCCTCTCTATTTATGGTCAATCTTTCTCATTTTTCAAGTGGCAAGTAAATTTCAAGCTGCGTTAAACAGAACTCAATGATGTGTGGCTCCTACAACATACGCCACGGTCGAGGTAAGACATCAGGGTGTATTTATTTCTTTCAAGATTTAAGATCTCCACCGATAATAATAATGATTTCTCGTATAAAGAAATATTGATATGGTAGCAATATAACTCGTGTCATCATAATGAATACCAAATATCACTTTGTTTGTATGATAAGTACTTATAGACATAGATGGCCAGTTTAACTATCGTGTTTACTATATACATGTACAGTGCCCATGGTTTATCGACATAAACCCAATACAATGTGTGTATTTCACATAACTCAAGATAGACAATTGTAGATTGTTATTTAAACGTCCTGTTTGACCTTTGGAGTACATGTACTATGTTGGCGATAAGAATACATATGTCATATCAACTTCCTGTATAGAATCACGTCATCAGATTTCTGTATAGAATCATATCAATTTCAATTTGTCGATTCAGAAATAAATACAAATAACAGTAACAGAGTGGGGAGATTTAACCTTTTAAGGACCACAGAGTGCATCCGTACACCATGCTATACACACAGTTGTATTTTGTCATGATGCACCGGGGAGGAAGTCGCTGGTTGATGCACTATGCCTGATACACATAGCCCTGAATGTAGGACATACCAGTATGGAGTTACTATCACAGGGATGAAAGTCACAGAGCACGAAAATCCCTGAAATGGTCCAATATTCGCCCCAAAAACCTGGGTTTCTATATGAATGTATAGGGCCCTGGAACTTCAAAATCCCTGAAATCAGGGAATTCCCTGAAGACTTTCATCCCTGCTATCAGACCCTGTGTTGGTGCATTATAACGCCCTGTGAACATGAAGCTTGATGCACCATGCTGTCCTTAAAGGGTTAACACATTTGTACCTCTTCACTCAGTATGCGTCAATTATTCATTGACACTATAACTCAAATATGCCTCGTGTGATGATACGTACACCCATTGTAATGTTTAACTTCAACTTATGAAATGATTATCTAGTCTTCACTCGAGATATCTAAGATACTGTATACAATATATTGAGAATTAGAGAACAACTGTTGGCATCTCAGGACTAGCACAAATTCTATGTTATTAAATTAATTGATCTCAACCTTTGTCACGATGCAAGTAATTCGGTTGAATATCTATCAAGATGAATATGTTTTTAGTTTTTCAAAGACACTCCCCAAAACTGAAAACAATTAAGCAAAGTACTACATCTGCATTATACTACATGAAGAATATACACGATGGAGGCGCTTATATAAAAGGACAACCAACAGGACAGGTAAAAAAGAAAGGAAAAGTCTCCGTTTGTATTCATAAACATCTAGCGTTAAAATGATATGTAAAATGAAGGGATGATTGAGAAATATACAAATATAATGGGTCATCTATACACGAATCGATCAGTCGTCTGATATAATTGGGTACACATTATTCAAGTGATGTTGGGGTATAGAGGCAATCACTTAAAGCATTTCATTGAATCTTGTCATTTCTGAAGGCTACCCTCCCTTCTCCCTAGGAATAAATGAACCGGGGTTACAGTTTCTGAAGCAAATGTAACACTAAGCAACCGTTAGTGCAACATCAATACACACTCATTAAGTCAGTGGAGTGTACAGAATTGTCTAAAATTCGCTGCTTTATCTATCCTCATTAAAATACATAGCATCTTCATAATAGAGATATTAAAATTCCATGTCTTCATATTCTTGGGAACACCTCCCCTCAGAGATAAAACAACATTGTCAACAATTCTGGGTGAAAACCGCAAAACACATTATTTTTATCACAGAATAACTCCTTCAATCAGCTCTGTTACACGTTCACCATCCTACTCCACATCAAGTCACAAAATATAGGTTTCTATTTCCCCAGGTGACATTACACCCAATATGAACCAAATGGGAACTTTATTCAAGATGGCCAGATTTCAAGTTTAGTTTTCATGTAGCAGTAAAACTGAGATAGGGATAACTTCAATGTACATCGTGTTACAGTGAGGACGGCGGTTTGCTGAATCAGACACCAACTTACTCTATATAACTCACGCACCAGGTTTCAAGTCATGAACCCATGAACACATAGGGTACTGCACATAGCGTGCAGCGGTATACAAGGTGGGGCGGATTTACTGGTATTAAAGGCTGGCGGTGTGGACAGAATGAGAACCACATCTATAAGTGGTTATCAAGGCATGGACGCAATGTCTACTTCCCAACATCCCCCTCCCCCAAATAGCGCTCAGTGAGCACGAGGCTTACAGTATGACAGTGGTGTACAACAGATAGGCTTGTATGGTGACAGCAATAGGCACGGTCTAAGTACGTCATTAAGAACAATGTTCCTGCACCGTGAGGGACAGTAACAAAGGGGATATGGTAAGGAGCACCTTAAGGCTGCGCGGCACAGAGCTGGGAGAGCAGCAGGTTTCTTAATGCTTATACAGGAATCCACCTTGTATTGGAATAACGACGGAAGGTTCCAAAAGGAGATGTCCCCGCGTCCCTCTGCCCTGACCCCTCTAGTTATATGTGTATGTACATGTATCATATATAATGCGTGATATCATACATAGGGCTGCTATACACTGCCATCAAGTACTGCATGTTCTGCTCATGGAAAGGACTTACCCAAACTGGTAACCATAGCGACAAGTTAAGGTTTCAGAGGATGGAAACATTGTGTCTCTATAGAAACTCTTGTCGAATCAATCCACCGGAAGCGGTAATGTTACCATGCTATCTCTTGGAGCGCTTCCACAACCTTATCCTATTTAGTGTCAAGCAGTCAGAAGTGACTTCTAATGGAGTTGGCTCATTATACACAGCTATAGTTTCCATGGTGACAGCATCACTGTACAGTTTGGCTGATGTACTTTCTACAGATAGGAGATAAGTTTGAATCGGTCACAACTCGGTGGTGAGGTGCACCTTGCGTGCATAGGCTGGTGGTGGCACAGCTTGTGGTAGAGTCTCATTGCGCTTAGACTCTGGGCTGATGGAGGTCACGTGCCACGGGGAGAGTTCGTTGTTACCATTGAGAGATTTGTTGTTGTTGGGTTTGGCATCAGAAGGTGTGCGCGTCACTGTCACCATCTGTGCTGTACCAGATACCTTCCGTGTAACCGTGTTTCCTCCCGAAAATGAAGTTTCCTTGGTGAACAAAAAATTAAGTGGAATTAAACACCAATGTTTTTTTTTAATGAGAATGCATTGCTACGTTGTTATTCTACATTTAGGGATCAATATGGTTTTAAAAGCACAAGGTTAAATAGGCACTCTAAAACGGATTAGTTATTCTACCGTGTCTAGGTCAACTCCTTATTTATAAAAGTGGATCCAATGTTGAATGTTTAAACTATAAGCTATTCTTCTGCATAGTAAATGGACTACTATTAAAGAACTGCAGCTCACAATCCATATATACCTTAATGATTAAAGTCTACAGAACCTGCCCCCAATAGAGGTACATGTGCAATATGAATACAGAGGTGTAATAAATAAGTCCTATCTGCAAACCTACACATCAACAGCACTACCGTAATCTCCCGCGTAGAAGACGCGTTGCGCGTATAAGACGCACACTAAATTCAGCAGAAGCATTTTCGCATATAAGACGCACCTCTTAGAGCTCAATTTTGTAAATCCAGTACTGTTCTATAGTAAAATTACCCCTCGTATAAGACGTACCCTGATCTTGAAAAATTCCTATAAGACGCACAAGGCTTTTGTTTGGCCTAGAGGACTCGTCTTATACGCGGGAGATTACGGTAATACAAACACTGACAGTTAGCTACAAGGTTACACCTAATCTATTGTACCATCAATAGCTGCTTCCTCTGCTATTCACAACAAAAATGACTGTCCCCCGGTGAAATGCTTCATCATTCCATTAAAAAAACCACGGACACTAAACATACCAGTCTAGAATCAATATGTAATGTTTAGACCAATTCACTATCAATACTTAGTTGGATTAAACTTAAATACTGCAGTAGTGACAGCAGAGCCGTTGCGGGGGGGGGGGGGGTTAAGGGGATACATTCCCGCACTATTTCAGATTTTGTTTATACTAATAGCATCGTCTCAGTGTAACTGGCATTTTGGCAAAATTGAGTTTTCTTCTGTTTTAACATCTACTGACCGTTATCTACCTAAGTACTATGAAACGTACTGAAGCTCTATCTATGAAATATGGGCCTACTGGCCGCAGTGCAATAGTGTTCTATCAACTTGGTGCTATAGTAATTAGAACGCTTCTTTTGCCACTCCTGCAAAACTAAAGAAATACAGCCACAACTTTGTTGCACTATTAAAAACTAAACTGTCATTACTGGTTTGTGATTTCACAACATAATTCTGGATGCTATTAGCGTATATTGGGGTGGTTAAAGGGTAAAGGTTTGGATACATGTTATTGTTTGTTATCCACTATCAGGTTCAAATTCATTTATGTATATACACAATCAAAGGGACTCTATTTTCTCAAACTCTCATTGAATCTCAAAATGTTAACTGCAACCTACACTATGACACTAGTATTTGTATGACTGTCCTTAATACTCGACACTTCGGAGGCAAGGACAGCTCAGAAGCAGACATCTCATTAGCAATCAAGAGGACAGAGATGAATCTGCTTCTCAGTTACGACCGTCCTTAGTATTTTGTAATATACCGTAAACCCCCGCGTATAAGACGCACCCCAAACTCAGCACATGCATTTTCGCGTATAAGACGCCCATTTTAAGGCTGAAATTTGTAAGATTAGTACATTTCTATAGTAAAATCCCTCGTATAAGATGCACACCCAACTTGAGAGAAAGCTATAAGACCCCCCAGCATTTTGTTTGGCGTAGAGGACGCATCTTATACGCGGGAGATTACGGTACTTGTAAAGAATACCCATCAAGTTTCACTTGATTTCAGCTTTTCCCACAATTAACAGTAACTAAGCATAAATGGGCTTCATCTAACCAATTGATTACAAAACAAAATTGATACCAATACAAAATGAAATGGATGTGTCCCACAGATATCAGTTCTTTATCTCATTATCAATAGCTATGACATGTATGTATTTACATCAGCATGGGTGCTTCTAAGGTAAGCGTCAAAGTAGATACACCCACATGTATAGAACAACAGTGAACTCACACCTACTGACAGACGCTGAATTTAGAATAGCACAGAAACCGAAAGGTACAATAAGCCAACTAAATATGAGAATTTCATCTATGACCATATAACTGTGTGCATAAGGCAGTTGAAGCAAAGACACAACACCAATATGGTGTGAAATGTTCAAAATGAGCAGCATGACTACTTGGCCAAGGTCACCATAGTGTGACCTCAGAGGTCAAATGCTGAACTCAGTCTGTACATATCACTCTCTGCCTACCTTGAACATATATTGCTGTTGTCATGGCAATAAAGAGAAAAGGTAAGCTATGTTTAGAGCAAAATTCTGCCGCTTTTGTGCTGTGGACATATGGATATATGATTATGAGAGGCAGATTTCCCTATTTCACATTACATCTCTGGTCTGAAACAGCACAACATCCTTGGTAAATGCTAATGATGACTTGTTAGGGCCTGTAAGCGTGTTACAGGACGCGTGTTAAGAGAGAACCTAGAAAAGAGATCCAACTGCACAGGAGTTAGTACCGGTAAGTACGGTAACCCTTCTCCCTCATGGGGACTGGGAAATACCTGCAGTGTAGCATTAGGCCAAGAAAAATAAAAGATGTGTTTCCAGTAACATAACTGAAAGAGCTACGGTCGGCAGGTCGGATTTTTTTTTTTTTGATTTTTTTTACATTTATATAGGAAATTTTAGGGCACATATCAATGGATGTATCAAATTCTTTGATTTCATTGTAAAATAATGATGGGAAAATGGCACCTATGAGAGAAGGGAAGAACACAAAAAGGATACAGGAAACATCCTCAAAAAGTAATGAAAATATCTTTAAAATATGAAAAAAATGAGAATAAATTCTTCAAAATCACACAAAAAAAAAGTTTTTTTGCCCCTGTTTTGCTAGGGTCGGTTACTGGAAACAAACCTTTTTTTTTTATATTTGGCCTTAGATGCAAAAATTACTATACTACCTTTGGACTAAACCTGTCATGATTAATCCAAGCCGTATATTACCTTACACACACTTGCCTTACAGTGTGTGTTCCGTTATACATACACTCCGTCTCCTTATCGAGTGTTGCCTTAAAGTTAAACAAGCAGTTAGTTCTAATAACTTAAAGTAAGAATATGTGCTTTTTCTTATTTGAAAATAACTGATTTAACTTTTTTTATTGTTACTCAGATTCCCTTGGAACAGAACCATTTTCAGAGTCCTTATACTTGGAACATGTAAGTAAATTTATAGATATGTGGTTACTTAAATTGGAGAAGTATTGAGCACATATTGCTACTTTTTGTGTCGAGCAGGATTAGTGGCGGAGAGGGCAGACCTTTAACCAAGGGGCAGCTGAAGCCTGCATGCAATAGAAGACATTCAGCAGCAGATAAGAGACAAGAGCAGACAGGAGGCTTGCCAGCCGGGGGCCGCAGGTCGGCCCAGGCGGCCACCGACCGGCAGCGGTGCGTGCATGGTAGCAACGATGCCTTGCTTGGTTTTCTTTAACTGAGCGTGATTACAAGTTCAAACTTACAATGACCACTTTCTTATCGTCTCGATTAGCCGGACTGCTCCTCTGGTCACTGGCTGGGGTAGGGCCATTAGCGGCACTCGGTAGCTTGGCGGTGGAAGGGGATGGGGCTGCCGGCTCAGCAGGGGTGCGGGGTCGAGGCACAATGGCTGGGGTAGGGGTAGTGGTTGTAACAGCGGGAATGGTGGTAGCACGGGGGACAGGTGTAGGTTTGTTCACCTGAGGTACTACTGTAGGATGGCTACCTCCAGTCACAATCACCTCTGCAGGCTTGGCGATTTGCTTGGAAACACCAGAGGATGTATGTGATGTGGATGTGGATGAGCTGGACACAGTGCGCTTGTTGAGGACGTAGGGGATGGCTGGCTGACCAATGACAGGCAGTGGGTTCTTGTTGATGGTTGGGGGTGACACCAGTTTGGGCTGTGTCAGGGTGGGCCGTGTGGTGGTGGTAGTCAGGGCAGTGGTAGTCGTGGAGGGCGTGGCAGGTTTGGGTGCTATTGGTGTGATGCCAATGACAGGCCGGGTGGTGGACACTCCAGCACGGAAAGGGTTGGTTGGGGATACAACTGGGGCAGGCTGGGCAGCCTCTATGTCAGCAGTGAATGGGTTTTTTGATGCCTCCTTTGTTGTACTTATGTCATTGCTGATGAAGGGGTTCTTGGAGGGCCTGGCGGCTGCATTGCTGGTGGTGATGGGAGGGGCTGGGGTGATGGAGATGGTCTTTGGGGCTGCACTGATGGCTACAGTCTTAGGGCCCGTGTGTGTGGTAGTCTTAGGAGTAGGGGAGATAGCAATAGTCTTTGGGGCTGGAGCAATAGCGACAGTTGGAGGTTTTGGGTAGCCAATTATTATTTCCTCTTCTTCCTGAGGTTTATCGTTGACAGGTTTGTGGCTGAGATTTGAAGCTGGGGGGACATTTCCACCAGAGGGTACCCGGGTTTTGGTGGCAGGGGAGCGGGGTAAGGGAGCAGGGAGGGAACCGGCAAGCAGTGGGCCGCTGTCCCCAGATACCGAACCAATAGATTCATTCACCTTTACCCCCTTGGGCCCTGGCCGGGGGCTGGGACTGGGTCCAGAAGGGACAGATGCCTAATAGAAAGAAAAAACATCAACACAACACCGAGAATTACGAAAAATTATTGGCAAAAAATTCAACAGGTAATCACAGGTATAAAAGTTTTTAACACAGCAAAGAAGAAAATTGTTCTGTTGATAGCAAAGGGAGAATGAGGTATAACTCCTGCAAACTACAGTATTCATTGTAAGTGAAGTTGAAGGTCGATAGCTTCTTGTAAGTGCATCAAATGTCTATCAATCGTATGTGGTTTCTTTTGAAGTTGAAGCTGTAGAAAGCTGACGAAGAAAGCGAGAAGCTGTCACAACTGAAAGGCTTCGCAATCAATGCTTTTTTGTTCTGTTCTAGATCAAAATGTGAAACCTTACATAGATGATATAACTCAAGCTTTCCTTGGAAAGTTAAAAAGATACAAACTTGCTTAAAACTGATTTAGCTGGGCAAATTTGTGTCCCAATGCAAAGCAACATTCCGAGAACCTTATCCTAACTGTGAATGCTATGCAAATGTGGTTTATAATTAAAAGTATTGAGTTCATCTTACAGATACCTAAAGTGTTTAACATTATGTTTTTCCTCAAACCTACTGTTTCATCTTTTATACTGAGCTGGTTTGAAATTGTGAATAGGGATTCTGAAAATACATGATGGGGATTACGGGATGAGATATAAGAGAATGGTTCCTTTCACACCAGTCGTACCCACACCCAGCATACAGTTACACCACCTGGCGGTTACACCATCAAGCACTTCTCACATACACAGGAAGCACCACATGTACAAGGACCCCAGCAGCCCACATACAGGTAGAGGTAGAGTCTGCTTCACTCAGATGTGCACATATACAGGGTTTGGTGAGCACAGGCACGCGGCTCATGTCCCAGTGCTACACTCTTGATGTACACATATACAGGGTTTGGCGAGCACAGGCACGCGGCTCATGTCCCAGTGCTACACTCTTGATGTACACATATACAGGGTTTGGTGAGCACAGGCACGCGGCTCATGTCCCGGTGCTACACTCTTGATGTACACATATACAGGGTTTGGTGAGCACAGGCACACGGCTCATGCCCCAGTGCTACACTCTTGATAGTGTACGTGTAAAGGGGTGTAATGAGCCATAGGGTCTTCTAGTACAGCAAATACGCCCAACATATTAAAACACTCTCAATGATACATTTCTCTTGGCAAGTATTATTATTAAGTCACTACTTGCTGCAATTTTAGTATGTTAAAATGCCATGTTTAGTTCTTGTTTTCTACTCCCTTAGCGGGCTCACATGACACACGTCAACAGTAGTTTTACTTAGACTAATCTTACTGGTACCATCGGGTCAATAAAAGCACCGAAATACTTATAGGCCACAAAGGTTAATTCATTTTGGTACAATCATTGTTATGATTAAATTTGTATTACTCTGAAATCCTCAGAAAATCTAAATTTAGAAATTACTCTCTCAAATTCAATAGTAGACTGAATACTAAGAGGCTTTCCAAACATTACGACATTTCCTTCAACTTTACACTGCAGTGATTCATAATTCGAGACGATAATCAAATTACTACTATCATGGATAGATTTTCTGCTTTATTCCTCACATTCTTACAAAGATATATGTATTGGTGTTTATGTGGCAGCTTACCATTCGTTGTGGGGGTACAGTGGGCGACTTGACGGTCGACGGCAGTTTTATATTGTCTGAACTAGAAGATGAACGTGGCGAGTATCTGCGACAAATGGGAGATTGGTTGATGTTTTTGTTAAAAGAAATTGTCAGTTTGTCAATGGATGTGAGCATGTGCTTAATTGTGCAAGACATTTCTGACACTACACACGTTTCTTGTCACAGAAAATTTGATACTAACAGTAACTCAGCTTACAAACGAGAGGAACAGCCGCTAATGTTGACAATAAATGTCATCCTACTGGTTTTATTTCCAATATCCTTTTTTTCTCTCTAAAATCTTCTAGGGGTACTAATTAGAAACTCACCCGTTCTGATTCATATTCCCAGACTTATTTAACAGGCGAACCTTTTCCTCGTCCATTGACTTGTTGATCTTCAAACTACTGCAAGAGACAAGAACATAAAGGTCAATATACAACGTCTTGTTTTGGCCAATAATTTGTTACGTGCTACCAATAAAATTAAACCAAGTGAGAATAGTGCCTTTATGTGTGGTATGTGGATGTATCTGGAAACTGTATATTACCCCAACTATGTACTGAACCTATGTTATACTGAACCTATGTTATACTGAACCTGTTATAATGAACCTATGTTATACACTTATTACCTCTTTAACGGTAACTACTTTAGTGCATTGATGTACTGTGCCTTTTTGCTTCCTTGACAAGACATCACTGGCTGGTACTTGACTAGTGCTGCATTCATGCATCATGCTGACCCTATGGTGTTGACACACACCCTATAGATTGGCATGATACACAAACACAGCGCTGGTCAGTAACTCGCCTACATCAAGTTGCAGTAAGACAATTGCACAGGATGCCTTGAGGTAGCGCTCCATTATTGACGGGTTTGGTTTTTTATTCTGTGGTGGAGGCAAAAAAAAAGAAAGACTGACTTCTACATCTACTTTAAATTCACCATGAAAGAAAGTGAAATCATACTATTGTATGTGTAGTTACAAGTCATCAGCTTCAGTAACAGAAATACAATGATTTCAATAAGGACTGTATGATAGGAGTGAAGGGACTACTTAGTCACTCTATGTACTGCTAGATCATACCACAAAACTACAAGAGTTCTACACTATTATAGGTATGACTACCAGTTAGTATCCATTATAGAATCACCTCGTGTGTATTATTAGTCTATTAATAATCAATTGATTGTTCTAATTTTTGGTAAATGATCCACACATCTATAACTACGTGAGGGCTATGGTGACCACCTCCCCTCCCTCCAGGATGCACCTTGCGCAACTAACGGTCCCTTGTAGCGCATTGTGTTCAATACCTGACATTCTGCACACAGTGGTAGCTTTCTACACCTAGTGTTACTGTGTCTGCTGCTTCCACTTACCACAGCAATTTCATGTGATGCATGCACCCTATATACCACCACAGCACCTACCCAGTACCACTCGCCGTGTTCTCGTCCACGCACCACACCCGTTATACCCATACCCATGTCCGTAACTATTACTACACTTCAATTACTACTCATAATATGTCTGAAATCCCTTGGTACATGGATATGCTTCATTTTTTTTCAATATCTTTTTTTTTCAATATTTTTTTTTTCTTTCTGGGTGGAATGGATTAGGAGGGATATTGTTATTCTGGACCACATCTTGTAACTATTTTGTTGCCTACTATAGACAATATACATTCTGTCCTAATACTAATAGCACAAGTTCACCATTTCCTTAAACTCTACCCAATCCTTCCTTGGTTACACAATCACCAGGCCCTTGATGTCCCGCCCTATGCACCCCGTGTGAGCAACGTTAGTATCATGCTGCTTAGTGCCACTAGGTGTCAGTAGAGTGCAGTCAAACTGGTGAGGAGCAGTGGAGACGCCTGGCGGCAGAATGAGTCAAACCTGTAAGGGGACTGAGACATCTCAAACGAGTCAAACACGTCATCTTCCTCATCATCGTCGTCATCTTCCTCACTAGAGGTCGCCTCCATCTCACTAGAGGGGCAAGCGAACAAAGCACGAGCGTCCTGTGTTAGACTGTCCTTGACAGCGCAGTATGGGTTATGTTTATATTAAGGGGACGCAAGATGCACAAGTACATGACACTCTGTATGGATGGATATCATGTTAACCTGGACTACACAACTGGCGAATTTCGTCTGATGATAGTTTCAATTAATTATGATATCACTGGAGACCTCTAAAGAATCTTGTCATATGGATACCTAAAAAAATGATGAAAGCTCTGGCATCTTCTGCTGTACGTCATATGTTGTCACACACACAATGATGTTACTGACATTTATCTGTTGCAATGACATCTTGTCTGCATGACATGTCATCACACGTTCTCCTCATGTAGGTAAAAGGCAATGTTTGGCTGTGTACAGCTTTTTTGGCTGCCTTCAGGTTGAGCTTTGCCTGTGTCAGTTTACAGGGGTACTGCTGTAAGTTAGTTTTACTCACAGGCTGATATTACTACATGGTTGTGGTTGTGTAGTCCAGGACCATGCACCATACATCACAACACTCTACACTAACACACAAACTCAGTCAAAGCTACAAGACGGGGACAGCACCCTCAACGACACATTCGCAACAAATTCAAGAATATAATCCATGCTACAGGCAAACATATCAACCCAAATGGAGAATTCAAAGTTACTGTAAGAATGCCACACTTTTGTAACCTAAATGACAGAAATGGAGGGATTAATTTAGAAAATCTGGACTTTTCCCTTAATCAATTTTTGAAAAGATAATGTATGCCTTAAAACATGAATATTCAAAATATTTCTTTCTTTTTCAAAGTAGACACTCGTTTGTCTCTTAAAATACTAAATATTACTACTATTCTTTCATGTTTCCTTTACCTCCATCTTAATGCCGCAAATTCATAACTTATGCCTATTTAAGTAAGTGACTTAGAAGGTGACTCCTCACGTCATACATTGTCCATCAAATTGTTATATCATACAAGGCATGCCGGTTTGGTTTACAAGAACGTTTTAATTGTGTGACAATACCGCATACAGCAAATTAGATGCAGAGATGCCACTTACTGGCTGGCAAAAAACAGGAAAATTGGATTTTGGACACGTTTTCCCAGGAAGTTAACATGATGTAGTATAGGATTTTTTTTTATTCCCTATGACGTCATGCCCCTTAAGCAAAACCATCATTCTGAGTGGTCGCATCGTGCAAGACAGACACCTACCCCCTAGCTCCGTCCTAAAGATCTGAGGTAGTATAGGAATCTTGAAAAAAAAAAAAAAAAAAAAAAATCCCAGGAATTCCTGGTAAACCAGGAAAAGTGGCATCTCTGATTCATGTTAGCTATTCAGCTATGCCTAACCTTGTAAGGGCTGTATAGTGCCTATCACGTTTTGTCAACATGATGTGAGTGAGTCAGTATCGCTGCACCAATACAGTGCCAGTGCGGCACTCAGTGGTGCCACATGGATGCATCGCAATGACATATACGGCACGGTGCATAACGGGTTATAGGCAGTAAGGAATGGCCTGCTGCAGTCAGTGATGTTATACCTGGTACTCACACAGAGACCAGGACCTTAGTCATGCACGCTCTTTACGTTACAGGCCATGACACCCAGACACCACCCCCCTCATCTAACACACTATGGTGGTCTGTATCAGGGCCACCTTACATCTCAGAGTTTGCTATTGTGTAACTTTGTCTCTTTACGTTACAGGCCATGACACCCAGACACCACCCCCCTCATCTAACACACTATGGTGGTCTGTATCAGGGCCACCTTACATCTCAGAGTTTGCTATTGTGTAACTTTGTCTCTTTACGTTACAGGCCATGACACCCAGACACCACCCCCCTCATCTAACACACTATGGTGGTCTGTATCAGGGCCACCTTACATCTCAGAGTTTGCTATTGTGTAACTTTGTCTCTTTACGTTACAGGCCATGACACCCAGACACCCCCCCCCCCTCATCTAACACACTATGGTGGTCTGTATCAGGGCCACCTTACATCTCAGAGTTTGCTATTGTGTAACTTTGTCTCTTTATGTTACAGGCCATGACACTCAGACACCCCCCCCCCCCTCATCTAACACACTATGGTGGTCTGTATCAGGGCCACCTTACATCTCAGAGTTTGCTTTTGTGTAACTTTGTCTCTTTACGTTACAGGCCATGACACTCAGACCCCCCCTCATCTAACACACTATGGTGTGTCTGTATCAGGGCCACCTTACATCGCAGAGTTTGCTATTGTGTAACTTTGTCTCTTTACGTTACAGGCCATGACACTCAGACACCCCCCCTCTCATCTAACACACTATGGTGGTCTGTATCAGGGCCACCTTACATCTCAGAGTTTGCTATTGTGTAACTTTGTCTCTTTACGTTACAGGCCATGACACTCAGACACCCCCCCCCCTCATCTAACACACTATGGTGGTCTGTATCAGGGCCACCTTACATCTCAGAGTTTGCTATTGTGTAACTTTGTCGCAAGAGGTTTTCGTTCTCATCCCCACCATTCTACAGGTTGAAATTGGAAATGATGGGATGCCCGCTCCGGGAGGTTCGCTCAAGCAAGCCATGTTTTACCTTCTCTAAAAGTAAGCGGGATGGATAACTTGAAAACTACTGACGGGAAAGAAGTAGTCTCACAGCCAGATTCAACAACAGGCCAGTGGATGACAACATCTGGTACAAAATCATGTCATGTGCACTTGGACACTTGACAGTTACAACATTGAAGGCAAACCTGATGGGCTTTTATGTAGCTCAGGATAAGCTCGCGAGTCACTCACCTGTCTGAATCATCGTCATCTGCCGGCAGCTCCACCGTCAGCTTATCTGATAATGGAAAGAAGCACAGTTTCATTAGACATTATATTGTGGTTGTGTGGTTGTTGTGACATTGCATGTATATTGTAGTAAATAAAAGATATCAGTGTTTGGGTAGAAACAAAAATTCACATGTTTACGTTGTATGAGATCAGGAAGGAACTTTTAACAGCTTTACAAACTTGACACTACGCTAAAGACTCAACAACTTAAATACTGAGTTGGTCTGTTATGGAAACTAAAACTATTAACAGATTGTGAGATGAAGGTGGAGGCAATGTGGTGCTGTAGCTATCTAGTCTATAGTGAAGTAAAACAAAAATCACCTAGCACATTTAACAGTGCAGCAGGCTTAATACAAAAGGAAATACAAAATCACCAGTTTATGTCATATTGAATGCGTCAAGGATTGTTGTTTCGGCAAAGACTGATATAGACTGATATTTCCTTATTAGTGACATTTTGATTTTTCTTAGCTATATGATTCACAAGATGTAAATTTATATGCTAACATCAAGGCCCATGCCTTAACTTATAATTAACATTTACATATCCGCATTTACGTGAAACGACATGTTGTCGCTTAGTGCAAGATATCTTGGTCAGCACAGCAAAAGGTACCCCTGTGAGGAGCCTCACGGAGGTACCTTTTATCTTGTTCACCCAGATGCAGTTACAAACTTCTTGCACAAAGGCGATGGACAAAGGAATCTATATACTTAATTAGTATTGATTGTATGAAATTTTACTGAGTTCAATGCCGAAATTCCTATTTTATTTCTTGGACATTAATCATGCAGCCTTGGGACTAATTTAGACACAAGCCGCCACTGACTGTGCCGCACCCTCGCGCCCTTTACAGGTCATCAGTATACGTTTGTAAGGGTTTGTGGCCTTACGGACCTGGGGGGTTCGGGTCTTACGATTCGGAAAGAAAGAGTAAGACAGTATTCCAAGTGTATGCCAACGGTTAGGTTTATTACTTAATGCACACTCACGGCTGCCGAATGATATCAAAGAGGCAGCTAATATTAAAAGACAGTGGTTTACATAGTGTGGAGGCCAGAAGGGCCTCTGACGTAGCGGCTGAGCCCTGGGCTTTATATACGGACCCAGGTGTTCGTCGTCAGATGTCCCCACAGACCCGGATCGGTGCTGCCACCTATCCGGAACCTGAGGAACGTCCGACGACTCGACTCACCCGCCACGTCAGACGGTACCCAACTCCTATGGTTTAGTAAAGTGTACCTCTACACCACTCCCCCAGACATTTAGGAGGGTGTTATACGTATAATATTACTAGGATAACATTTCTACATGTCTAAACCTTTAGTAATAGAGGTACAACCATAGGTATAACATTAGCACTAAATAAATTGTGAACCAGATGTCATATATATATATTCGATAGTGAATTTTAGTTACATATAACGATTAGGATGTTGAAATATTATACGAATTACTTGAAGAAGAGACAGTTATGTGAAACGGAACTGTCTATTTAATTATTATACCACATAATATTGTATTATATTTCAGGTATAATTAATAAGACAAGTAATATGAATCGTATACATGTGATGATGACAGCTATATGTAACGGAACTGTCGATAATAAAACATATCACAAAATAACATCCGTATGTGTGTTTGTAGTCATTGACAACACATTTGAATATGTAGTCTTAAAGAAGACTGTTATAGTAACATCACTATCTAATGACATGTCGTATATTAATATTATACGAATCCGTTAAGGATTCCGTGAGTAGTACGAATATGATTATTTATAACATACACTTGAAAAAAAAAAAAACATCACGGTGTGGTAATGAATATAATAATATATTATCACCGTGTACCTAATAACCTTTATAGCACCAGATCATTATACTTATTATATATTTTGTCTCGCAGGACAATAATATGTGTTATCTGGTGGAGTTTAACGGATCTTATAATATAAATACTAATAGTGATTAGAGATCCGTATCAGGAAATGTCTATGTACCCGTATTATAATATGTATCTAGTGGATATGTACATACATATAATATTATAGAAAAATAGAAATATGACATTATATACAATATACAGGAATTATAAATGCTGCTGGAGTCTTCTGCTGTATCCTCCGGGTACTAGTAGGTAGGTGTGGTCAGCTAACCACGGGATGGACGTGCTAAAGTTTATAGTTTCCTTATATTGAGTGAACACGGTAGTTGATTTGGGGCAGCTACCCACAATCCTCTAGTAGTGCTAAAGTTTATAGTATATCCGAATGGTGTAGATTTGTAGAATATTAGTCCGGATGTGTCAACTGTGTAGAGAACGTAATCCTTTTTAAGTTTTAGTTGACATAAGTAAAATAATAGTCCGATATAGGTTGATCCGGAAGTAATAGTAGTAGAGATATAAGTCCATTCGGGAGTACAGATGAGTTGTAGAGGTAAATCGTAAAGTCCATCCTAGTAATTGGTTAGCACGGGTAACAGCAGGAGTCTGGAACTGGCATCCGGATACGTCTCACAGCAGCAAGTCTACTATCGGATTGTTCATGGATGAAATTATAAATCCGAATAGGCTATTCAGGGTGTAATAAATGTTATACAACCTGAATAATAGACTGGTCAAAGGAACCCGGAACACATAGCATAGGTGTTCATGCACTAGTAAAGGCATTCGCAGACCTTTAGGGTTCCGCAAAGACTATATCTGGTCATTTGGTGTTGGAAAAAAAATTATGGAAGAAATAACCCTAGCATGCTTTAAACGGATTTCTTAGCATGCTTCTTCTTCAGAAGAGCTAAAGCCGACTCGGGAGTGCCGTCCCACTCGTCCAAGTCGACTCCGAACACCCTCATGAACTTAGTGTTCAGGTTGGTGTTCCGAGTGATCTCCTCCTTTACACGCTTTTCCAACACGTGTACATCCATAGCTGCTTTTTCTTGAGCAGCTGAGGCAGCCTCCTCCTGGGCCTTTACATCGTCCCGGATGAGAGTCTCGAGACGTTGCTTTTCAGCGTCGCCCACCTGTTTCATACACAACAGAGTTTCGTTTAGGAGACCCTGATGAAACTCGATCGCTTTCTCCCGAACGGTCTTCTCCCAATGGGTGTAGATGGCCTTCTGGACATCTGCCTCCCCTTGGCGAGACTTCTCAAACCAAACTTCCGCATTACCAGTTTTAATGGTAATGGCGTCCTTCGGTTTCTCAGGTGCCGCGACAGCCTTGGGAGGAGTCGAGGCGGCCTGTGGACCACTTCCGGGTTTAGGACTCCCGGACACACCTGTCGTTGGTACACAGAAGGCAGGTGGTACATTCTGTTTCAGTCCCATTTGCAGGTACATGTTTAACTGCTCCTGGGTAAAGGTAACTGGTGGGGCGGCTGGAGCGGATGCAGATCCGGCGGCAGCAGATGCGGTGGTCTTCTTTGGCATAAGGCGACCATCCTTTCCTACCACCAAGGTCTGGCTCTCAGGTCCAGGTCCCTGGTTTAAGGACGGAAAGTTTCGAGAACTCACTTTCCCAGGTTTAGATACGGCTCCAGCGTATCCGGCAGGTTCAGGCTTCTTGAACACCGGAGTGCCCTGAGCCTGTTCTGCGGGGTGCCTTGTCAGAGGGGACCTGGAACGGTCCTCTGCTCTGACCTTTGGTTTTGTCGTGCTCTGACCATTACCGTTGCCGCCACGGTTCTGGTCTCTCCTGCTCCTTTCACGAGCTCTCTTTGCATCCTTTCCGGATTCCTCGCATTTCTGCCAGAGAGACTCGTGCATGTCCAATTTACCCTTTCCAGGAGTCAGGACTATCTTTGCTCGGAGTTTCGAATCCTTGGTCTTCGGAACTTCGCAGAGGACTTGGTCCCCTGGTCGGATCTTAGACCAAGCATCCTCGCTCAGGCTATCGAACTCCTTCATGAGTTCCTGATGAAGCTCCATGATGCGCTTCCGGGCCCCGTCCAAACCTTCTGCGTGGCATTTCTTCTGGTGTCTAGCCAGATCACTACGTCGGTTGTATTGCACCTTCGTAGTACACTTCTTGCCCTTCTTACCATAACTCGGATCACAAATGTAAACCGGGTGATGGTGGAAGTGGGCCTCTACCAGATGCCTTTGGAACCGGGCTGGAGTACTCCAGGTCCGGATCGAGACATCACTCGCATCCTGGCAGATAGAGAAGGGACAGGACTTTTGATCGTCACCGTACCACTTCTCTAAAGCCCAACGCAGCTTCCTCCTCTGGGTATAAGTGTAATACCCTTCGGTGTGGTTTAGCATAAGCCACATCTTTCGATAGGCTTTGCTCGGATTGGGGTCCTCGTCCGAAAGGCGCATCCAATCTTCATCATCCGACTCATCGTTCTTATTGATTGAGTCTGGACAGGCATAGAGGGTAGAGCCGTCCTTCTTAACTCCGTACGCACAGTCGGAGAAACACGTCGGGATCCGGGTTTTGAATCCGGATTTGGCGTTAGCCCAACGTTCGGCCTCGGTTTGAGTTGATGGAGTGGCCTTCTCATCATACTCAACCGAGGATTCGTGCACCGACTCCTCGTCAGACGACTCAACCTCCATGGCAGTACTACCAGTGGTTGAGGTGCTGGGTTTCGGCTCGGCTCTCGCAGAATCCGGGAGATTCTTGAGCTTCCGAGCAGCGGATCGTCGGTTCTTACTGACCTTCCAGTCTTCCTCCGGTTCCTGGGTTCCGGATGTGCTGGAGGTCGTGGCTTCTACTGGAGTAGTAGTGCTGCCGGTAGCTGATGTAGCACTGGCGGAGCTTCTGGTGGCAAGCTTCAGGTCGGGGATAGGAGGTGCGGGTGCTTCCGCGGCCCTCTTAGCCTCTTCCTGTGCCTCCTGTTCGGCAGTCATGCGGCGGACAATAACCGTCCGAAGGGCTGCAGCTCGGTCCAATCCGATTAGTGAATTGTTCTGGACATCCACCAATTCCTGTTCGGTTATGTAGTAACCGTCGTCCCACTGCTCGAAGTTAGCAGCGGCCTCCCGGAATTCCTTAGTGGTCCGGCACGGCGTCCGGATAGCACTAGGGCGTGGGTAGGTCTGGCCATCGGTATCCCAGACACAGCCTACCCAGTTAATGTTCGTAGCCTTGACGTTCCACAGGGACTTGTCAGGCTTCGGATACGTTCCGAGCTCGAAGGCTCGGTTAGCTGCGTACACGGTTTCACGGAAACCGGCGTCCACCATAAGTCCCCGTTGGAACCACGGCCAGTCTCGAAGCCACTCGGGAGGCATCCTGGTCAGCTGTTCGGGAGCCATGACGCCCTCGATAGCTATCCTGACTTTCGGGTCCATCCTGACTGGTGTCCCGTCCGCGTAGGTCACTTGTGCCTGCAGTTCCGGGTGGACATACAGGTAGCGACCATCATAACTAGCTGGAAAAGGCTCCGCCACTGCTGGCTTCCACTCATCCTTCTGTCCGTCAACTTGGGTAGTTTCGGACTCTGTCGCTGCGGGTTCAGCACTCGCAGTCGCTCCGGATCCCTCTGCTGGGAGTGGAGATAGCAGTTTCTCTGGCTCATTGAGTGAGAATGAAGCCAGCTTCTCCTCGAACGAGCGATCCGTGGGTTCCTCCACGTCCATCATCTCGCTCTCTTCCTGTGTAACAGGCGACAAAGCTTCCGGAAAAGCTTCTGCGGACGGAGTCAGCTTATCCGGGTCACCGGATAGCTTGGCTGCAGCTACGGATTCCTCAGCCATGACTGGGGAATCGACCACGGGAGTAAACTACTCCTTTTTCCGGCTTTTACGGCGCCGGGGCCGGCACAAACGGAGTCTGTCTACCAGGAGACAGACTCTGGAGGAGCAGCGGGGGGTTTGCTTAGCCGGTAAAATCCAAGAAGGGAGCGAGCTCGACCGTCTTGGACGTTACCGAAAACAAATATGGCGACAGGCCAGCTTTCGTGACGTCATTTCCCCGCGGTCCGCGAGGTCACGAGAGGTCAGCCGAGACTGGACACGGTGACGTCATGCGGAAACGCACGTGCTACAGGCGGTACATCAACAAACTGATTGTTTTTAGGTAATTATCGCTCACCCCGATGACTCGACTGGGGATTTAAGTGGAGATTATGGAAAGCTTAAGCAAATCCACCGGATTATCCGTCCACTACCCATTGGTACATCATGCGGGGGCGACAAATAAGCCTTTAGGGTCAGTTGTCATCCGTTCCTCTAAATGTAAACATTACACTCGTTGTGTATACAGGTTAGGTCACTGCAGTCCTCTGGGCAATTCGGGGGCTGCGGCGAACGTATCTCCCCTTCTCGGATAGTTCTTTATCGGACCTGACAGTCTGAAGAGCTTTCTCTAGGTGCTTCTTAGCCTTAGAAACACCTTTCCTCTTCTTTTTGTCTTCACCTGCCGAGACTTTTTTAACTCCCCCACGCTTAATCGGTGTTGGCGTGGGTGTTACTGATTCGGAACACTTTTTGGGTCTACCCTGACCACGCTTCACTGTAGTGTTCTTTACCTGGTCTATTATGCGATTCTGATTCAGGATCCTTTCGGAACCTTCACCATACATTTCTGTGGAGGTCTCCCTCCCAGACCATCTCCTTAATCTAGCCACATTTGACTTATAGAGTCGACCAAGGTCAGATTTAATAATTACGGTACAATCACTGATAATTTGTGTTATAGTAAAGGGACCGTCCCAATTAGACGCTAATTTTATGTGTCTAAGTGGTTCATGTAATCTAAGGACTCTGTCTCCGGATTGGAATTTCCGATGTTTTAGATCGGTATCGTATCCTACTTTCTGCCATTTGGCACTTTTCTCCAAATCAATTCGGACAGACTCATATGCTTTTCTAAATCTGTCTCTTAAACATTCCACAAAAACTACATGGCAAGGTAGTTCAGGGTCCATTCCTACGACTCCAAAAACTAGGTCAGCAGGCATTATCAAATCTTCTCCGAATACTAAAAGGTTCGGAGAACAATTTGTACTTGAATGTACTGTACTATTATAAGCATGTGTCACAAAATGACATTGCTCATCCCAGTCATCCATATGTTCATTAACGAGTGACTTTAGGACTTGGATGAGGGTTCTATTGAACCTTTCCACCAATCCGTCGCTTTGTGGTCTATACGGATTGGTTCTAGTCTTGCAAATAGCCAAGTACTCGCACATACCCTGCCAGAGATTTGATTCGAATTCTCTGCCTTGGTCACTGTGTAACATTAATGGTACACCGAAGCTTAGTACCCAACCTTTTACAAAAGCTTCGGCACAAGTAATTGCTTTGTGGTCCGGTAGTGGAAATACTTTAGTGTATTTCGTATAATAATCACACACTACCATCATACAGGTATTATCATTAGCGGTTGTATTAAATCCACTAATAATATCTACCCCGATTCTTGCGAATCTTGGGATAGGGGAAGTTTGCCCATCCCGGGTCCGGGTTTGTTTTTACAACAATCCGGACAGGTGGTTACCCATCTTTGCAAGTCCCGTGTCATGCCAGGCCAATAGTATTTCTTGGAAAGTCGTGCTAGCGAGCGTTTCCTTCCGAAATGACCACTGCTCCGATGTCCATGACAGAAGTACATAATGTCATGTCTCATGGCATGTGGTATCACCACTTGCATGATTCTACCACCATTATTACATGGCTTCCAACGGTATAACACGCCTTTCCGGACTTCAAGCTCGGTCCATTGAGCAAGAAACCTTCTCATTTCTCGATTTTCCAGAGAGACCTCTGGTCTAACTGGACGTATACCCTTTGGTACTAATTGCAGTAGCTGTGCAGTTATCGAGTCAGCTTCCTGGAAATGTCGTATGTGATCCATAGACCAATCCAGTATACTGGCAACTAGGGGTACGAATGGTCTTCGAATCCCTGCTAACACTGCCTTATGAGCTCCACAATCAGTACAATCCGGATTATCACATTTCCGGATTGGTATTCGAGACAAAGCATCAGCATTTAAATGCTTAACTCCGGGTCTATGCTGAATCTGTTGATGTTCAAGCCCATATTCGGATAAATGGGCTAGCCATCGGCCTAACATGCCTTCAGCATCTCGGAAGTTCAGTAGCCACCTTAAAGAGGAATGATCCGTACGCAAAGTAAAGTTCGTTCCCCATAGAAAATGTTTGAACTTCTTGGTATATACGACTACTGCTAACAACTCTCTTTTGGTTGTGCAGTAATTGCGCTGGGTCTTGCTCAGTGTATTGCTGGCAAAGGCAATTGGCACTTCTCTCCCATTTTGGACTTGCGAGAGAGCTGCACCAATGCTATCATTACTAGCATCAGTATCCAGTATGAAATGATCCGTCTCATTCGGATATTGCAATACGGGAGTACTCGTGAACAGGTCTTTTAGCTTTTGGAAAGCGGTTTCCTGTTCATGCGTCCAAGGAAATTTTTCCTTGGTACTTCCTGGAGTCCAGTTAGCTATTGCTTGTAATGGGTAACTGACTCTAGAATAATTCGGAATAAATTCCCTGTAATAGGAACAGAATCCTAAAAAGGACCTCACTTCTTTGGGTGTTTTAGGTCTATTCCAATTCGTAACTGATTCGATTTTTTCCGGATCAGCCTTTATTCCTTCATCACTGATGATGCGGCCCAAATAATTTATGGACTTTCTAAACATGTGGCATTTCTTAGGTTTCAATTTGAGACCATTTGAAATAATACGTTCTAGTACCATTTTTAGGTTATTAGAACATTCTTCGAATGTTTTTCCGAAGACAATGACATCGTCTAGATATACAAGACATCTTTTCCACAATAAATCACTTAGAATTGTTTCCATCATTGCTTCAAATGTTGCAGGTGCATTGCACAATCCAAACGGCATTACATTATATTGGAATAATCCAATATGACTTGAAAATGCAGTTTTCTCCATATCTGAAGGGTTCATTCCCACTTGCCAATAGCCTGATTGCAAGTCTAGGGTACAAAACCAACTGTTTCCTCCTAAGGAGTCAATGGTTTCATCTATTCTCGGTAATGGATACGAATTCTTTTTCGTTATTCCATTCAACTTCCTGTAGTCTATGCAGAAACGGATAGTACCGTCTTTTTTTGTTACCATACACACAGGACTACTCCATGGACTATTAGAAGGGACTATTACATCCTGTTCCAACATCTTATTTATTTCATCCTCAGCTACTCTCTTTTTTGCTAAGGGTAACCGTCTATACGGTATCTTAAAGGGTTCGGCATCCCCAGTATCTATTTTATGTAATACCTTATTTGTCGTACCTAGTTTTTCACCAGGTTTGGCAAAGGCAGTATGATACTGTCAGAGCATATCATAGAACTCTTTCCGGTGTTCCGGATCTTCTAATGAAGTTTCTTCATACAACTTAAGTAAGTCTTCCGAAATTTCATCATCTCCTGTTACCTTCTGTAAGCTTAGCTTGCTATCCGTTACAGTTTCCGAAAGGGTCACGTTTCCAAAAACTTGTCCCTTTTTCAAGTAGATAGTAGTGTTTCCAGTATTGGAGACAGGTACTACCGACCAGGATGCATTCGCTACTATCGTGTCTACAGAATTTAATCCAATACCTGACAAAGTAACTACATCCGGTTCTATCACTGCAGGTTTGTTACGCATTGCAGGATCACTTCTTACAAGCACATCACAGGCTACTCCCGGAGGGATTCGCACAGTGTGTGCCACACTAGCCATACTGCTCACTTGTCTCAGTGCACATCTAACCTTCACGGGGTACGGGTATCTCACACTCAACACTCCTGTTTGGGGTTCCAATACAGCACCATACAGGGATGCGAAATCTAACCCGAGTATCCCCTCATCTGCTATATCCGCAACGGTGGCTCTCATGACATAGTCATGTATACCATCTAACTGTAGTCTCACACAAGTTCTACCATACGTTTGCAAGGTACTGCCGTCGGCCGTCTGAGCACTTCCTCCCGATTTGAGAGTATCATGTTCATCCGGTATAAGGTCGTAGAACCCCTTGGAGATACAAGAGTGGCTAGCTCCCGTATCCACAAGGAATTCGGCAGACCTTCCGTTAACAGTAAGGCAAACATACCACCGCCTTCCGTTTAGAACAGAGGGCATGTCCGTGACAATCGGAACGTCATTTTTCACACCAGGAGTCAATCCACATCCTTTTAAGAATTCCAGACAAGGATGACCCGGGGGCAGGTGGGCACCACAGACCTTGGCTAACGAATAGCCGCCTGCCTCGTTACTGATATTGGGTTTCCCCTGTGCTCCCATAGCACCTGTTATATCAGCTTCCCTAACCTTCCGGGTGTCTACAACCACCTCGGTGTTAGGCGATCTTGTTACTTCATGTGAACTATCATCACGGATGGTGATATCATGGCAAGATTTGTCACTGGGATCCCCTTCTTTGCCCCTCGGGAGACCCCTCCTTAGTTTTCCTCTGTACTTACTCCAGAGACACTCTCCTGTCTACGAGGGACAGGTTTTTCAGCCATACATTCTGGAGCATAATGCCCCAGTTTCTGGCATCTGAAACATCTCCTCTGGGATTTGTCAACTCTCGGTCTCTTTAGAGCTTCTGTTAATCCGGCTAATAATGTTTCCATCATGTTAGTCGGAGCAACAGTGGCTGCTACAGTTGGGTTCGCCGTAGAGGCTACACTGCCAGGTTGAGTTGATCCGGAAGCTGTTTTACCAGCAACTGATCCTCCTCTCCCTCTCGAATGTACTTTCCTATACCGCTTTTGTCGGTAATATTTTCCAGCTACATGCACTGAACCAATATAATCTCCGTTTTCATCGGAGACATATTCATCATTCTCATCAACTTCATTCGATTCAACCGGAGCTAATTGGGAAGTATCGTATACCGGAGCAGGTGTACCTCCGTATTGGAATGGAGCTGCTCTTATTGGATTAGGTCCGAGACCTACCAGACGTTTCTTCATGTCATGTCCATCGATTGCTATGAACAGATCACTGAAGGAAGTGTCATCTTTCCAAGAGTCCCAGACCACTTGCTTGTGATCCGGATCACGCAATCCACTGTAGAATTGTATAAACAATTCTTGTAGATAACAATCATCATCATGAGCCCAATTTGGACGTGCTTTCGAAAGCAAGTCCTGTAGCTCCAAACCAAAGACTTTGTGTGATTCTTTAGGTTTTTGTGTCCTCTTCTTAAAGCTTACCCACGGATCTTCTCTAACGATTGATCCGAAAAGGTATGCGGCACATTCGACCAATTGATCATAGGTACCATATATTCCGTAAGCTGCTCTCCATTGGTTGAGAGCTACTTTTCCGCCTTTATTTAACCAACAAATCAAATATGGCAGAGCTTCTTCTTTTGTCCAGCCACTACAATTGACTTCGTCAACAAAAGCTTGATACCTGTCCTTCCATGGATCATTAGAATCATATGGAGGGGGTATCCGTGCCTGCCTACGTGCCGGATTATTACATCCGCGTAGTCTATCTGCTTCTCGCATGCTCCAGTTCATGACTTCCATGCCGTCTGCTCCCTTTCGGTAGCAGTCAATGCCAAGGTTTTGTATACATTGGCTTCTATCAAAGATGGTTTGCATCCCTGCAGGCATAGAAGTTCTCCTGTTAGGTTTCCTGCCATCTCCTCCTGATCCTGATCCTCCGAATCCGGATCCTCCTGGGCCGCCTGGAGGGTTTCCTCCTGGTGGACCATTATTATTATAGCCTCCAGATGAACCACCAGGGTATCCACTATTGTGACCGGTGTTTCCAGAAGAAGCATATCTAGGGTAAGAATCATTTTGATTCCATCCCTGGTTATAGCTATTACCATTCTGATAATTGCCACTTCCCGATGGATTATAATTATTTCTATATCCATAGGAAGATGTTCTCGGTTGGTACGTACCGCCGTTGATATTGTTTTGTGGCGGATTTGGTCTCGGAAAACGTCCATCAGTAGGACCATTACCAGAACCTGGGGGTGGATTCGGTAATCTTGGTACTGCTGGTGTACTGTGGCCGGGTTGGGGGAAATATGAAGGTGGTGTCAACATATGTCTCATTGGTCCGGGTGCTCTTGGTTGTGCCACGGGTGAATTATTATTATTCCCTGTAGCACCATCGTGAGTCGCTTTGATTTTGTGACTCAAATCTGGTATGGGTGGTGCTGGTCCTATCGTATCCAGCATTGGAACTACTGGTTTAGATGCGGTTCCATTTACTGCAGCATTATCCGGTTTCTTATAGATTCCGGATACCACATTCTTGTCAGCCCCATCATCAACGAATGGGCTGTATCTAATTGGGGTTGCATCTTTAGATGTCTTTCCCAACATTGTAGATACCACAGCTGGGTCTATATTACCTATAGTTAACTGGGCTGCTTCTACATATTTATCTAGAGTTATTGCAGTGGCCTGCAATTCCTGAAGCTCATTCGTGAGTTTCTGTCTATCCTCCTCCAGTTGTTTGTTGTAAGCTATGATGCCTACCCGGATGGTTTCATTATCTTCAGCTTGTTTACTGCACTGAAGTTTCAATTTATCCAACTCCTCCTGATAATGGCGAATTTCGGATTCGAATTTTGTCTTATCAAGGTTTAGTTGGTCGTTCGTATCTATGTATGTTTGGATACGAATGTGCCTATTATCATATTCTTTATTGAATGAATCTCTCATAGATTGAAGTTTTAGTTCTTCACTCTCGAGTTCTTTCATGTACTCGCTCCTTCTGGCTTCGAATTCCTTTCGCATGCCAGTTAGGTCCTCTTCCATTTGAAGTTTTTCATGCAATACTTCATCCTTAGCTTTGACCAAGGTATTTAAATTCTCGTTCAAAGTTACATAAGTTTCATTCAACAACAGGACATCCGGTCGTTTTAATTCTTCACCTTCCGGTACCGCATAGGTTAAGTCGCCATCTATAGCGCTATAATCTAATATTGGTAATTCGGGCCTGGGTAACCTATAAGGTAGTTCTCCGAATGTTACCCTTTTTCGCATTGGTGCCGGATGTTCTGGGTTAGTACTACCACCGACTTCGAACATCGAATCACATAATTCGTCAACAATTGAATGCTGGCCTATTAAGTTACTATGTCTCTGTATGGACTGTTCGCGTCGTACAGAGTCTGGCAGATTCTCTTCACTATCATTATAGTGGGGTCCGGGATCTCTCCAGGATGCTGATTCTGCATCTTGTGAGTCCGAATGGGCTTGGAGCATTAGCGATCCATTTCCATTCTCTTGGGCAAGTGATTGCCCTGCTGGGTTAGCTTCCCTAAGGGTGTCTAACCCATGTACTAGCCGTTCGGACGTTATAACGTCCGGGCTATACACCAGAATTAACTGGTCACGGCACCAGTGTAAGGGTTTGTGGCCTTACGGACCTGGGGGGTTCGGGTCTTACGATTCGGAAAGAAAGAGTAAGACAGTATTCCAAGTGTATGCCAACGGTTAGGTTTATTACTTAATGCACACTCACGGCTGCCGAATGATATCAAAGAGGCAGCTAATATTAAAAGACAGTGGTTTACATAGTGTGGAGGCCAGAAGGGCCTCTGACGTAGCGGCTGAGCCCTGGGCTTTATATACGGACCCAGGTGTTCGTCGTCAGATGTCCCCACAGACCCGGATCGGTGCTGCCACCTATCCGGAACCTGAGGAACGTCCGACGACTCGACTCACCCGCCACGTCAGACGGTACCCAACTCCTATGGTTTAGTAAAGTGTACCTCTACACGTTTCTTCAGAAATGTTTCAGGGTAGCAGCAGTTTTTCTATGACTGGCTAACATCTCAGCCTTTGTGGTGGAAACATCTAGTTTACATCCGAATTAGATCCGAAAGAGTTAGCCTAAATCTGTACAGACATTATTGATTTTACAGCACAGTTTTAGCAGAGGTTTGGGGCTTAAGGTACCCAGAGTGGAGTGGTGTTAACAACCTGGGGCTCTGGGCAGGACTCCTTGGTAGTTATGACGCCCATTTAGACACCGAGCTACTTTATCAGGATCATTGGAAGCTCTGTTATTTGGGGCTCTGTTACTAATGTTAATGCTGGAATTAATACCGTGGAGATTATGACTGGTAATATTGTGGGTTGTATCAGGCTCGATTTTGTCAATAATGGCCCTCTTAAATTTTTTTTTTCTCATAAAGCACATATATTGATGTGTTCACTACAATAGATTATTTAGTGAGTCAACCTAGACATATATAGGGTAACTTCAATAGATAATTTAGTGAGTCAACCTAGACATTATATATATATATATATATATATATATATATATATATATAGATATATATATATATATATATATATATATATATATATATATATATATATGACAAACTCAGAGGAACAGCTTAAACATAGGTGCTGTTATAAAGAAGATAAATTCTTAAATCTATAAATCTGATACAGGGTACAAATACATATGGGTAGGACATTTTACACTGAACTTCCTAAATCAATTAACATAGTACCTACGTGAAAGTATCTATTTTGTTATTTTGTAAGAATATTGTAAGATTGATGATTGTGTTATTAAAGTCAGATGCCGATGTGTCTAAGAGAGAGGTTATGCAGAAACATCAGTTAGCGCGAAAAGGCTCCCCGAATGGTAACATGTCCAGGGGCCCAGGGCCTTGGACGGGTTCCCTCCACCTTCCACCCCTGGTGGCACAGCTAACAACTACAGTGAGACTGGTACCCGCTCATCCCACAAAGGTAACACAGTCATAACGCTACTGCCTTATTATGTGACATTTATATCAAAGCCACAGGAAAACAAAAGTCTTAAAACTTAATGAGTGGTTCATACCAAAATCAAAATGGAAACTCAAATTAAAGTGGCATTCTTCAAAATTTTCATAAACAAGATCTAGGCAGTGTGCTGACTGACTGAGCTACCCGTCAATCATTGTAGGTGGGGCCAGCATAGCTTGTCCGGAGCAAATAATTAATACTAGGCAGAGGCTGTCTTTGCTGTTTCCACTTATTATTTTACTTACTGGAGTATTTATTAGAATCTGAAAATGAAAGGGTAACACAGGGATGGTGACTGTTTGTACGGGAGACCACACCGTGCTAACGCACACAAAAACACGCAAACACACGCTGTGGGACAGACAAGGCCATCTTAACTGCCTACTTTAGAACAGTAAATAAAGCCTCAACTGCGCCCTATAGCCTTTCCTTCAACTGAAAGTGCCTTTTACATAATCACCCAAATCATAATAGAAGTTGAATGGCCTTGTTCGTCCAACAGATAGAAGTGCTGTAGGGGCCATAAAAATTGTGACGCAGACACGTATCTATACAGAAATATAGAAATTCCCAGAAAAACACAAAACTAGTAATTCAAAATATATGTATGGTTTAAAAATATGCAAAAAAAGGACCACCAAAGACACACACAAAAGTCCGAAAATGATAGCTTTAAAATACCGCATTCATGTTAGCAACCAACCTTGAAAATGAATGACTTTACTATATAAGGTCCTTAGTCCCTGTATTTTCCTTTCTTTCTACCCTCGTTACCCAAATCCCCCACTTTTTATTTTTTTTTTCGGAATTCTTTAAGTCTTTACCTTTTTTGAAGTTCTCCTCAGCCTTGGCTTTGAGGATGTTACATTTCATCTGGTCGGGTGGTATGGTGGCGTTACCGGTGGGTACAAACTTGAGTTGGTTGTTAATGAAGGTGTTAACGTCTTTGTGGGGTTTGGGCTGTGGCCGCTCGGGACCTGGGTTGTCCAAACCTTTTAACCGGGCCTGTGCCTGCTCTGATGCCTCTGTGGGAAATTCACACACATTTATTAGTCATGCAGAGATGGCTATTTTGATAAAACATGTAAAAAAGGTGAACTGCTGTAAAAACCCCGCCTATAAGCTGAATTTTTCCTTGGCATTTATTCTTACATGGGTAATATTTCCTTTTATCGTCAGGGGTCAGCTTACAGGCAGGGTTCTTAATACACTAAATTGAATTTATTTTCCAATATTTATTTTATTAATTCTTTTTTTAGAGGGTGGCTTAGAGGCGAGGTTTTTACAGTAATGTTTACGTGTTAATATTGGTTGTTAATTGTCTACCTTCATATACTCCCAGTGCTTACCTTTGATGCTCATTTCAGTGGACGTACTGCCATGAGTGGTGGCTGGTTTTGCCGACATTGTCGAGTGGGTCGAAATGTCCGAGTTTACAGACACCTGGCGGTCGGTGCCCACAGGGCCCTTAATTAAGTTATCAAGGCGCTCCATTGCCGACTCAGGGGAGGCTGCTGAACCCCCCACTGATGCCAGGTCTGGTACATCTGATGACGTGGACGGCTTCAGACTGGTGGGCGTTTTAGGCCTAAGAAAATGGGTATATATAGCATGTTAAAACTATTACACAGCTGTCACATCATGTTGTGAAATTACTGTAAGTAATAACTGTGTGTAAAAGTTGACAGAGTAAAGCTATAAGGATCAAAAGGCCTCATTACTTTAACAATGATACAAGACTTGGTACTTACTCATTGACTGCAGTGACAGTGACTGTTGTGGACCGCAGCTTGTCATTCTTCTCAAATGTTGGGCGGCGGGAATACCGCTGACTGGCCTTCCGCTCAAAGCGGACACTTCGCCTTGTTCGGTTTGACATAGACTGCTGGAACTCTGTTCGGCCACTGTTAAAGGGGAGGGGAGACTATAAATAAGACGGAACAGCCTGTGAACCCACAGGGGGTCTCATATATGGTGGAGTCAAGAGCTCTGGTCAAATATGTCAAGTTATCCCAAATATCTATGTCTAAAATGAATGCTATTTTTTATAAGATGCATAGCATGTGTGGGGATATCAGTTTGAGAGATATACCTAAAATCAAGTACTTTTGATAAATAAAATACACAGAAATGAAGTTTTAAATTTTCTCCAACTGTCAAAATTTTGAAATCTGGCTGTTCCATCAATTGACACACACTCCCTATTGTCTGGTCACTGGCCATTTTATTGAGCTGCTCCCACTACCACCCCACTCTCTAATGGCTCCAGCCAGGCCAAACTTCACAGGAGGCACCCTGCTGGGCAATAAAAATTATCATCTCTCTGTGGATGCGGTATAAGACCTGCTGAGAGGGCCCAGCAGGCCTCCAACTCGTTGGGACACTAACGAAAGTTTCCTCTTTAAGAGGAAGGCAGTCATTTCATGACAACTTGTGAAATTAGACGCAGTTTAATGGGAAGGAAAAGTTATGTTCTACATGTTCAAATTTCTAAATGGCTGTGCACAACGTAGCACTAACACAATCTTGACCTGGTATAAAAGATCTCCCAAAACTTACCTGAATCTAAATCGTGAGCCGAGGCGGATGAAGTTCTGTCGCTGACCAGGTTGTTGAGGGCCCTTAAGGCGGAAGAAGGCATGGTGTTCTACAGCACACTTCCACAAGTGTTTACAGGCCTTCTCATGCAACAGCCGGAACACAAACGTATGCTCCTGCTCGTTACCCTGAAATGTACCAAGTATCAATCAAGGATCAGCCATGTAGCTGAAGCTGTCAGAGATACAATACATTCAACCGTAAAACCGCAAACCCTGCCGAGCAAGCCACCTCTGAGCTCTTAAAACTGTGATTATGATTCTTACATGCTGGCAAATTTTCTCCCGACTTTCACAGACTCATGATAAAACGTCATGATATTTTCAGACTCCATGACACGCAGGAACGCTGGGTCTGTTTGTGTTTAGTCTTATTCTTACTAATTCTAACGTTTCTACTACTCACCTGCTCATCGTCCTCGACCACCTTTAACGTCAACTTCTTCTTTTTAAATTCTAATTTGGTTATTTTTGGCCTGTGAAGGAAACAAGAAGTACCAACATTACCATCACTGACATCCATCACAGTAACATTTATCAGTATTTTACTTTTAGCTAAGCATATGCCTAACTAGAAGGCCACACTTTTTGAAATCATTTGGGTAACGTGCTCGCCCAACCTGGCAAGTCCAGAACCAAATCCAAAATAAAAATACATTTGGAAAAATCTACTTTTTCCTTTTTTATTTTGATGAAAATCTACACTGGTTATCTACCAATGTAGATGGCGACAGAAGAATATCAATAAAAGTCAGACAATTTATCAACTTTAAGTAACTTGAGTCACTTACCAGAAGAAGAGACCTATTTTGGTGGTATCCTCGAAAACAAGCACTCCCGTAGGTGTCAGGCCCAGGCTGTAGTTGCACTGATCCTTGCCCTGTGGATGACAAACCCCAACCCCTCATGTATAAAGGACACCAGCTTAATACACAGCCCTGTGGATGACAAACCCCAACCCCTCATGTATAAAGGACACCAGCTTAATACACAGCCCTGTGGATGACAAACCCCCAACCCCTCATGTATAAAGGACACCAGCTTAATACACAGCCCTGTGGATGACGAACCCCAACCCCTCATGTATAAAGGACACCAGCTTAATACACAGCCCTGTGGATGACAAACCCCAACCCCTCATGTATAAAGGACACCAGCTTAATACACAGCCCTGTGGATGACGAACCCCAACCCCTCATGTATAAAGGACACCAGCTTAATACACAGCCCTGTGGATGACAAACCCCAACCCCTCATGTATAAAGGACACCAGCTTAATACACAGCCCTGTGGATGACAAACCCCAACACCTCATGTATAAAGGACACCAGCTTAATACACAGCAGCTATACAGGCCTACATGTAGCCGAGATATACATATAGCAGAGATATTACTTATTGGTCAAAAAGATAATACACTAGTTACAGGTAACCCAAGATTATGGACATATTCTCCAAGGAAATTAGCATGATTCAATAGAAAAGTCTCTAACAAAGACCAGGAATGAGGCATTTCTGATACAGCATAAGCTGGGTAAGACTACGTGTATATAGTGCTACATTTCTGATACAGCATAAGCTGGGTAAGACTACATGTATATAGTGCTACATTTCTGATACAGCATAAGCTGGGTAAGACTACATGTATATAGTGCTACATTTCTGATACAGCATAAGCTGGGTAAGACTACATGTATATAGTGCTACATTTCTGATACAGCATAAGCTGGGTAAGACTCCATGTATTTAGTGCTACATTTCTGATACAGCATAAGCTGGGTAAGACTACATGTATATAGTGCTACATTTCTGATACAGCATAAGCTGGGTAAGACTACGTGTATATAGTGCTACATTTCTGATACAGCATAAGCTGGGTAAGACTACATGTATATAGTGCTACATTTCTGATACAGCATAAGCTGGGTAAGACTACATGTATATAGTGCTACATTTCTGATACAGTATAAGCTGGGTAAGACTACATGTATATAGTGCTACATGTAACACAACATGAATGTTTTAGACTGTAGAAGACAAGGAACAATAGTCTTGTGAATACAATCAAACATGTCTTTTACTCTTCTTTTCTTTTTGTGATATAGAGTGTCTATCCTGTCCATATTATACAAAAACTCAGTAGGCCACGTAAATTATTCTAATGTGTTATTCAAACAGGGGGACCAGGACCCTTTCTTTTTACACATCCTACACTGAGTAAAAGAGACTTACCTGTACGATGTGCATGTCCACACCGTACATCTCCAACCACTTAGCTTTGTTAAGGTAGCTCAACTCGGCCTGGGCCGGCGTCAACCCCCTGTAAAACAGTCACAGGGTAACATCAGCTTTATTTCAACTGTGTACAATCTACATGTACTGTATAGAGATGTCACTCATGATCAACAAAAGACAAAAAGCAGAAAATGTTATCAGTTTTGCCATTTTTTCATTGAATTTACATACTGTGCAATCCGATAGAGAAATTTCAAAGAATGTGTAGGGAATTAAAAAATAATGGCCAGACAATCTAAAAAAGTACGATTCCTACTTGAGTGATTTAAACTTTTCGAGGATGGCTATTTCTAGGTCCTCCGTCTGTTCGGGAACAAATCTGAACTCGGAGATTACGCCCGGCGTGTGTTCCTGTTCTTCATAGTCTCCAAGTTCAGCTGTAACCATGACAATAATATCAACATCACCACATGTAAATCTGAGATGTGTTCAAGTGTATTTATACAGGTACCATATATATCCCCGTGTATAAGCAGCTTACATGCAGCTTACCTTCAGTATATGCCCCTGCGGCTTATAGTATCAGCCTAAAGACGGCTTATAGGAGGGTATTAACCACTATAGAACAGTACATTTTGTACTAAATGTATATTTTTTGAGTCACATGTGCGGCTTATGCCTGGGTGCAGTGTGGCTTTTAAATAGGTGCAGCTTATAAGCCAGGATTTACAGTGTTACATCTATATACCATAAACCTGACTGCTGTTTGTAACCACTTCATCCAGGATGCAGCTTATACCGGTAGGTGGAGTTTTACATACATATTGACTACAGTAAAGAATGACAGCCTTTTATAGGTGGAGTTTTACATACCTATATAGACTACAGTAAAGAATGACAGCCTTTTATAGGTGGAGTTTTACATACATATATAGACTACAGTAAAGAATGACAGCCTTTTATAGGTGGAGTTTTACATACCTATATAGACTACAGTAAGGAATGACAGCCTTTATAGGTGGAGTTTTACATACCTATATAGACTACAGTAAGGAATGACAGCCTTTTATAGGTGGAGTTTTACATACCTATATAGACTACAGTAAGGAATGACAGCCTTTTATAGGTGGAGTTTTACATACATATATAGACTACAGTAAGGAATGACAGCCTTTTATAGGTGGAGTTTTACATACCTACCGTATTCTCCCGCGTAGAAGACGCGCTACGCGTATAGGACGCACCCTAAACTCAGCAGAGGCATTTTCACGTATAAGACGCACCTCTTAGGGCTCAATTTTGTAAATCCAGTACATTTCTATAGTAAAATTACCCCTCGTATAAGACGCACCCCAAACTTGAAAAAATCCTATAAGACCCCCCAGGCATTTGTTTGGCGTAGAGGACGCGTCTTATACGCGGGAGTTTACGGTATATAGACTACAGTAAGGAATGACAGCCTTTTATAGGTGGAGTTTTACATACCTATATAGACTACAGTAAGGAATGACAGCCTTTTATAGGTGGAGTTTTACATACCTATATAGACTACAGTAAGGAATGACAGCCTTTTATAGGTGGAGTTTTACATACCTATATAGACTACAGTAAGGAATGACAGCCTTTTATAGGTGGAGTTTTACATACCTATATAGACTACAGTAAGGAATGACAGCCTTTATAGGTGGAGTTTTACATACAGCGGGGCTTATAACATAAAAGGAGTTATCAAGTCAGGGAGTGGTTTATATATTATACGTCATAACTAGCAGTATGACTACGTCATAACCAGCAGTATAACAGCTTATAGTACAGTACTGGCACAAATAAACACCAAGGTCTCAAATAAGATCCAGACTCGAATAACTACCTGGATAGTAGGAAGGTATGAGAAATAGCAACAACAAAAAATGATAATGACTTCATCTTATGACCAGGGTTTGACGGTATGTCTCAAAACCATTTTCCCTGTGTGCATTTTTCTCTTTTCCCTGTTTTTCTTTTTTCTTTGATAAAATGTTTTGTCATTTTCCATGTGTGGTTGAGACCCAGAGAGAGCCCCATGCCCATGTACGTACATACAGGGAGACTGGTACAGCAGGTGGCACACAGATGGGACATGCTGAATAAGATGACAACATACAAAAACCTAGAATCATTATAATATATGGCTAAATCATGTGGCGCCCCCGGGCAGCATCCCTGACTACTGAGTCAGGACTAACATGGACCTGTCATCTAGGTAAGTACAGTGGGCGTCCTCCACACCCAGGTCACTGTATAATGTACACCGACCCGCTGTGTTCTCTCTTTTAGCTTCTGGAGTGATTATTTTTAAACTGATGATCTGATATAATACCATGTAACCCTGCATTGGGGAATTATAAAACCCAGCTTATAAACCACAGTTCATACGCGCAGTGTTATGGCAGCAAATTTAACATCCCCCCCCCCTCAAAAGAAAAAGTCAAATTAACTTTAATTCTCGTCCTTACACGCCTTCATAGAATCCAAATTGAACTCATAATGTCATCCGATCTATGTACACAAAGTCTTCAGCCTACGCAAGAACCTTTAAGTACATAACCAAATCACTTGACCCAGGAGTACTGGAACTGATTATCTTTGTGAAACTCCGTTGCCATGGTACTGGTTTTCTTAAAGAGGGGAAGCCAGTAGTAGACTTCAATACTTATTATTCATTTGTTTTTGATGATGAGGACACAAGACTGTAAAACACAGAGGATCAACATTGACTTGATATTATCTGTTTCTCAGAAGGCAACTGTAGCCTTGGCCTTAACGATTCATCATTCACAAGAGACACCTCTACATCCCCCTTACAACCACCACACCGCTCTGTGGACTCTATCACTGACTCTATAGCGCTGACCCGGGATACATTATTAACCAATCAGATCATTCCCTGTATTCACTGCAGACTTTTTGGGTACATTATGTAACACCTGGTACCCATCATGCTGGTTCTTATCAGTGCTTATCTTACACTCCATAAATAACCAACCCTTAAGCTGCTTTAACACAGTAAGATGGGGCACTGACCTCCTAGGTGTGCTACATACATTGGAACCCATACATTAATACCATGGAGCTCATGGCACCTACATACGGACTTCAAGGTAAAACAGCCCATTAACCCTGTAACATGGCCAAACAGTGCTGAAATATTTAATGTTATGTGAAGTACAAAAGTACTCGGATGGCTCGTCACTGTTTCGCCCTTGGTTATAAGTTGGGTGTTATACACAAATCAGACCTCAGGTGCGCCTTATAGGATGGCCCTGAGTTGGGGGTGGCTAAAACGTAAGGTATATATTGCAGGGATGAAAGTCACAGAACACGAAAATCCCTGAAATGACCCAATATTAGCCCAAAGGCCTGGCCTTTTATATGAATGTATAGGGCCTTGTAACCTCAAAATCCCTGAAATCAGGGAAATCCCTTAAGACTTTCATCCGTGATATTGTATAGAACAGTACATAACCTTATTTTTAAGAAATTGATCATAAGCTACGACTACCACTGATGGCATTTCTCTCAATTCAGGATGTCTCATACGCGGATGGGGGGGGGGGGTACTACGGTAATCCTTGAAATTTACATCTATTCTATTGCACCTACCAGGCACATACAATGTACATGGTATTAGTAACCAGTCCTAAACGCAGGTTTTAACACCTGCCTTTTATATTATCAACCCTACACTCTCAGACATACTTTCTTAAGTGCCTCTCTCCTTATGTCTTGGGAGGGGGGGGGTCTATTAGCAGTATCACAAATCAAATCTAAACTTATTTACCTGTGCAGCGGAATTAATTGACTAGGGTGTCAAAATAATCAGCTAATAGGTGGATGCTCCATTGAGGAAGTACATAGCAAAAGCTATAGCATGCTATGTTTGTTTATAGCACTCCATCACATTTTTCCCTTTACTAACTGGCTAACCTACAATACAATATACTACCGGCTATATTGGGTATACTTACATTGTAAAGCGAGTGCGCACATTTCGACCAGCGTATCGAACGCAGCTACCTCCAGTTTCCCAACAAGGACATCTTGTTTCAGTTGTAAAAAGAACTGGTACCTACAGGACAGAAACAGAACAAATGGTTGTAGCAATTTACTCTATACTTTCTGCATGCATATGTATTATCTGAATCTATATACTGATCGGATTTTTTTGGAGGGGTTGGGGGAGTTAAAAATGTACTTGATCTTACAAAAATATCACAACCTCCTCCAAACATAGTTGTTATAAATGTCCCTCGCAGATCTGCGAAATCCTTTAGGACCAAAATAGTAGCAAATGCTACAAGTGTAGGAGAAATCACATCCCTGTGTACATTAGGTAAATACAAACTGTGCTGGTTAACCAGGTTAGTGCAGTGAGATAGGGCTCTGTTAGCACACTTCTCCATGTCCCCTAGTCACTGATCAGGCCTGCTAGGTAGTACAGATAGGCAGATTACACACACGGACCTCTCTATCTACCCTTCCTATCTCAGTCAACAACAGTCTATGTAAACCACTGCTTCTCAATCCCCGGGATTACCTGGCATCGGAAACAAAGATGGGGCCCGTGAAAATCACTCATTGGCTGACTTGGGGAACGTGCGATAAATGGCTTCAACAATTCTGTGACCCTTAATCCCCACTCATAACAGTACATTTATTTTTTTGGTTCAATTATTTTCACCCTCCCACTCCCCACATTGCCTGGACAAATGTTTAGCCTATTGACAATTCGTTACAAAATCCAAATACTGCACCAAAACGTTGGTCATTAAATGCATTAATCAATTCTTTATGAGAAGAATAACGTTATTATGCAGCCTTACCGTGTGAGTTCCTCGCGGAGGTTATTAGGCTCGGACGAATAAAACTTCACCCGTAGCCGGAATGTGTAAGGGGGCCCAACTGCAATAAAACATAACACAGTCAGGTACACAGTTTACAACTGCATGTTACAGGTACATAACTCTGTATAACATGAAGTGCTGCCATGGACATGAATCTGAAATGGACAGAGTGCCTCGTACTAGTGTTAATTGATCAGTAGGACCTGTAAAGGACATTGATTTGTGAGTCATTGCAGTGCTTTATATTTGTATTTTCATTAAAAGGGTTAGTAACCATAGCAAAGTCTGTTATAATAATGCAACCTTCCAAGAAGATGGTTGGCACAACTAGTGCCACATCAGTTTATGATGTTTTATACTGCCATGTAACTCCATATCAACATGTACATAAAACACCTATCCATTTGTCACCCCCCCCCCAATATGTCATATATATGGCCATAACGCACAGCTCCCAGTCAGCATTGGGGATGGGGGAAGGGGTTTGGCTATGTGCATGATACTAATGGAGCCTCAGTACCAGACTAGATAGTTCCATGGTTATGGAGTATGACATGAGTCTGGCCCTCAGCAATGCACCTCATCCTGCCTCACTACCACCATGTGTGACCTGGAAATACTCTACGGCGCATGCGTCAAGACCATTTGTGTTAGTGTCATAAGAAGCCGCTAGGTGGGTTGGGGGTAATCAGGTGGTGGGGTGTGAGGAATGCCAACACCGAGATATGGTAAACACAGAACATGGTATAAACTGTCCTCTAATACTCGAACCCCCTCATAGCCTCGTACTGCTGTACAACACTGAGATATGGTAAACACAGAACATGGTATAAACTGTCCTCTATTACTCTAACCCCCTCATAGCCCCATACTGCTTTACAACACTGAGATATGGTAAACACAGAACATGGTATAAACTGTCCTCTATTACTCGAACCCCCTCATAGCTCTGTACTGCTGTACAACACTGAGATATGGTATACACAGAACATGGTATAAACTGTCCTCTATTACTCTAACCCCCTCATAGCCCCATACTGCTGTACAACACTGAGATATGGTAAACACAGAACATGGTATAAACTGTCCTCTAATACTCGAACCCCCTCATAGCTCCGTACTGCTGTACAACACTGAGATATGGTAAACACAGAACATGGTATAAACTGTCCTCTAATACTCGAACCCCCTCATAGCTCTGTACTGCTGTACAACACTGAGATATGGTATACACAGAACATGGTATAAACTGTCCTCTAATACTCGAACCCCCTCAAAGCCCCTTACTGCTGTACAACACTGAGATATGGTAAACACAGAACATGGTATAAACTGTCCTCTATTACTCGAACCCCCTCAAAGCCCCTTACTGCTGTACAACACTGAGATATGGTATACACAGAACATGGTATAAACTGTCCTCTATTACTCTAACCCCCTCATAGCTCCGTACTGCTGTACAACACTGAGATACGGTATACACAGAACATGGTATAAACTGTCCTCTAATACTCGAACCCCCTCATAGCTCTGTACTGCTGTACAACACTGAGATATGGTATACACAGAACATGGTATAAACGGTCCTCTATTACTCTAACCCCCTCATAGCCCCGTACTGCTGTACAACACTGAGATATGGTAAACACAGAACATGGTATAAACTGTCCTCTAATACTCGAACCCCCTCATAGCCCCATACTGCTTTACAACACTGAGATATGGTAAACACAGAACATGGTATAAACTGTCCTCTAATACTCGAACCCCCTCATAGCCCCATACTGCTGTACAACACTGAGATATGGTAAACACAGAACATGGTATAAACTGTCCTCTAATACTCGAACCCCCTCATAGCTCTGTACTGCTGTACAACACTGAGATATGGTATACACAGAACATGGTATAAACTGTCCTCTAATACTCGAACCCCCTCATAGCTCTGTACTGCTGTACAACACTGAGATATGGTAAACACAGAACATGGTATAACCCTTACAGGGTTGATGTAGTCTCAAAGGTTTTGGGAAAATTCACAAATGCAAAGCTGGAGAGTAATTTACTGAATTGATGGATGACGGCTACTAAGGAACATGAACATTCGGGCATCATGTGCTTCTTGAAGGGTTAACTAAAGTGAGGTGATGGGAATGATCCCTATCTAGAATCATAACATCTCAAGTAACACACTGGTAACTATTTGTGTTATTTTCATATCTGTTAAACAGACCAACAACTATTTCTTTTTATGTTTTGAGGGTCTTTGCAGAATTGGCTATGACGCTTGTCATCATTTGACGCACAACCGAGGTACAAATACATTTCAAAACATGTTTGCCCTTGAAATCAAACTTACATTAACATGGGAAGGGGGCATTATAAGCCATGTCTATAAGTTAACAGAATCTGCTCAGATATACACAACGATCCTGATCTATCATGAGAGATGGGCGGTGTACACGTAATTTTCACAAGTCTGGACTTTCTGTTTCCTCCAGTACTGTCTCCACCAACTGTTTGCCTCAGCCCTGTAATGCTGCTACAAAGGTAACAGTAAGTTGAAGTGAGATCAGCCACCACCCCGTGCTGCGCAGTGTAAACCATGACCACTCCCTGACCCACTCCCACAAACTCACATCCAGCTTCTTTTTACCCTTTCTGGCCTTGTTCCTACCCGGTCCTCAGTCACGACACTACATCCTTAGTCACCATGCTGCATCAGTACAGACTGGACAGTAGCAGTGCAGAACTACATCCTTGCATCATGTTGACTCTCATTGCTTGATACACTCCCAAAGGGTCGCCACAGTGCATCAAAATAGCACCAGTGATTCATGCCGCCAACCCAAACCAACTGTGCAATATCAAAATGGTGTCGATCTGCAATTTCTGTGTCCTCAAATGGCATATCAAACTGATGTGCATGAATTAAACTTTATTTTGTATGAAATAAAGATGGAGCCACTTTTCAATTGATCTGCACTTGTGGGACATAAGTCTGTCACTCAATGAAAAAGTACCATATTGCTTAGGCCGAAATACCCGCCTGCTCACAGGCAGGATCCAAGATGTATACAAGTCTATAGTGGCACAAACACATGGCTAGTCTGAACTAAGTACTCACTTTCAGTTCCTGGAAATTGTCCCTCCTATTCACAAACATGTAGTTTTCATGTACATCAGCTTATATTGACTGAAACATGAGATATATCCAATAAATGTGACATGTTTATCTTGAGCTTAGATATCACTACCTCAATGGCCTCCATTGGCAACATGCTGGGGTGCTACCTGGTGTTAGCCTGCTCTTGAAACATAGGGCTAACCAACCAAGAATAGTGTAGTCTTTTTGGCACAAGGTGGCTACATACACCTGGCTTCAAGATGGCCGACAATGATTTGGAGTTAGGGAGGGAGATTTGAAAATTACCTGGATTATTAATTATCACAAGTATTTCAAATGCTTTGTGTATTGTGAATCTTTGGATATACACTGAGGGAAGTGTTGGTGGAAGCATTGGACCTGACAGTAAGTACTTCTGTGAGAACTGGGCACTCTGCCAATCTGGCAGAGTAGATAAGACTACCAACAGACACCTTTGGATCCTGCCTGTGAGCAGGCAGGTATTTCGGCCTACACATTGCTGTGCACCTATACCTGTGTGTAATAGTAGTGTGCCCTGGTTCAGAACCTTCACGGTGTGAGATGGTGGCTAATTCTGCCATGTGTTAATATATGCCTAATGCACCTTATACACGGGGTACTACAGTGCATCTAAACCACACAAACCAAGAGTGGGGACACAGAGGTATGTTTATATGTGACCACAAGACAGATGGGTTGTAGGGATCAGGTTCCATAGCACTTACTACTGCTAGTTCTCTCCCTACACACCAGGGGGCAGTATGGTGGTGCAGGATAGCAGAGTGCCTGACGCTTATCGGTTTGGACGGGCACTACCACGGCGCTTATTCAAGAGCTAGTTTTTAGTGCTTAAGATATATGACCCTATAACCCTGGCGCTCACTCAAATCCTGGAGGTTAAATGGGGCAATCGGTATCCATGTACTGTTCTACCATTTTCTCTCTATTACTGTGTTTGTGCCTCTTATGTCATTATTTTCCATGTCCCACTATGGACCTGTCTGCATGACCCACCACTACATATATCGGTATGAACTGATACAAGGAATAGAACCATTCGCATACCAGTCTGCCTGTCTTACCAATATAACTTTAATATCAGTATTAATGTTGATTACACTCTAAAGTTATGTGATCCTACCTTTGACCTACCCCAGTATTATGATCATCCACGACAACGACATTGACAGTGGACATAGTTCTAATGCCCCCTATACATAGAAGGCCTCATGCTATCGTGGTATATGTATACTTTAACAATAGCTGATATCTATCTGGGCTCTGCTCATCCTATCCCTTGTATATTAACCTTGAATACCAACCACATTCCACAACTTCTATTCTGTGCCCATTTTATCACTTCCCTTCAAAAATGACATTCCATCCTATTTCACGGCCAAGTGCACACTCAAAGAGTTAGGCCGACCTGAATTGGGATAAGAGACATCACACAGACATCCAATAAACCCATCCAACACTTAGGGGCTTTACCTCGCAACCCCCCCCCCCCCCTCCCCTTCTCAACATACTGTAATCACATTTGAATTCACTGTATACAAATTTTTGCGGATTTCACGGAAATTAAAAGTCAGTGAATTTATGTATTCAGCAAATATTTTTGCACTTAATTAACCCAAAGGTTATGACCCCATTTCCACCCTCTCTCACCCCATAGGCCCACCCGACCTCACCACACAATGTCTGAGACAAGCTGATTATAGTTCATCCCACAATCACATGCCATCATCTATTACTTGTATTATTCATACCTAGAAAAATATGCATATTAATGTAAAAAGTGTATTCTAGTTTAAAGAAATTATTTTATCACCAGTAGCCTATGCATTGGAAGTATTTTGTTTGTCAGTGAATTTATGTTCAAGCGAATTAGCCTTTTGTCACGTTACAGCGAAAATTTAGACAAGCAGAAATATCTGTGATTATTTACAGTAGTTAGACTGCTGCTAGCTAGTATAGGTAACTTGATGCCCGTGTAAAGTCTATGTGTAGACTGACCATCTGGCCTGTACAAGACCTGTAGTGTAGGGTCCCATCAAGCACTCAATGGCAACGGATGCATATTGGCCTGTATAAGCGACCGGGCCATATTTATTTCAAATAGGCTCTACCCCCGGCGCCTATTCAAGACCAGCACTTATTAGAAACTTAAATTATAGCACATTTTGAAATTTCAACACCCCGAGGGTAACTGGTCCCTGACTCGACCACTAGGCATGTTGGTACCTTAAGTCGACCATCCCGCCTTATTTCAAGTTATTTTCAAAATATAATAGGATTCTTGGTGTCAAGTGCAGGGTATTCATATTGTAGTTAATGGTGCAAAGTCAACTGAGGCCATATGCTATCTGATAGAAGCTAACCAAGGGTGGTTGACTTAAGGTACCAACATACCTAGTGGTCGAGTCAGGGGCGAGTTACCCTATACCCCCCAGCACTTATTCAAGACCTGGCACTTATACAGGTCAATACGGTACACACATTCATGTTAGGGCAATCAATGTCTTTCTTGCCATGATACTGCGCTGAAAAGATACGTTATCAAAGTTTAACCCACGATTCTGGCTTAGATCGTGCTTTTTTGGTCATAACCCAGTTCTGTTATCAGGGTTTAATCATTATAGCATTTCCTTCAATTCAGGATGCGCTTTATAATCGTGTAGCTTGTATGTAGTCGATACCATGTAGTCTTTATTTATTCATTTACCCCCCCCCCCCGCTGGGGTATGAAGCGTGGGTTGTGACTAAGGTAGGCAGAGGGTGCATCTTACACCTGGGGTATGAAGCGTGGGTTGTGACTAAGGTAGGCAGAGGGTGCATCTTACACCTGGGGTATGAAGAGTGGGTTGTGACTATGGTAGGCAGAGGGTGCATCTTACACCTGGGGTATGAAGAGCGGGTTGTGACTAAGGTAGGCAGAGGGTGCATCTTACACCTGGGGTATGAAGAGCGGGTTGTGACTAAGGTAGGCAGAGGGTGCATCTTACACCTGGGGTATGAAGAGTGGGTTGTGACTAAGGTAGGCAGAGGGTGCATCTTACACCTGGGGTATGAAGAGTGGGTTGTGACTAAGGTAGGCAGAGGGTGCATCTTACACCTGGGGTATGAAGAGTGGGTTGTGACTAAGGTAGGCAGAGGGTGCATCTTACACCTGGGGTATGAAGAGCGGGTTGTGACTAAGGTAGGCAGAGGGTGCATCTTACACCTGGGGTATGAAGAGCGGGTTGTGACTAAGGTAGGCAGAGGGTGCATCTTACACCTGGGGTATGAAGAGTGGGTTGTGACTAAGGTAGGCAGAGGGTGCATCTTACACCTGGGGTATGAAGAGCGGGTTGTGACTAAGGTAGGCAGAGGGTGCATCTTACACCTGGGGTATGAAGAGCGGGTTGTGACTAAGGTAGGCAGAGGGTGAATCTTACACCTGGGGTATGAAGAGCGGGTTGTGACTAAGGTAGGCAGAGGGTGCATCTTACACCTGGGGTATGAAGAGTGGGTTGTGACTAAGGTAGGCAGAGGGTGCATCTTACACCTGGGGTATGAAGAGTGGGTTGTGACTAAGGTAGGCAGAGGGTGCATCTTACACCTGGGGTATGAAGAGTGGGTTGTGACTAAGGTAGGCAGAGGGTGCATCTTACACCTGGGGTATGAAGAGCGGGTTGTGACTAAGGTAGGCAGAGGGTGCATCTTACACCTGGGGTATGAAGAGCGGGTTGTGACTAAGGTAGGCAGAGGGTGCATCTTACACCTGGGGTATATAACAAAAACACCTGGGTATATAAACCCCAGTATACGAGCATAGACGGACACAGGTGTTGAAAACAAACCTAAAGCATCCTCAATTTTTCCCTGAGGTGTAAACTAGATCTTGCTGATGTAAAGCCTTTGAAAGAGTTTGGGAGGTGTATCTCCCAACAGCCGAGTCTTAGATACAGATAAACCAACGGATGTTAGCTCTGTTGATGCAAGACACCTGACTTTTTATTAAACTAACATACCACGAAGAGAACTGATACATGTGTTGATAGAAACAAGCAACAGCCCACACTACAGTACCTAACTATAAAATAGAAATTTACACTTTCTGCATTAGATGCCCTTTTGTACATTGGAGGTGATACACTTACGAGTATCTCCACCCCCTTTCTTCATCATATCAAACTTCAAATCTTACTAAAAATGTGCAAGATTCTAATTGATGTAAATGTATATATCGGGTGTATATGCTTCTATGGGGCACAGGCTATGGTACCTTTGTGTATCATCTTTAATACAGTACATGGGAGCCTGGGATCAAAGGCTGCTAGAGATGGTCACGTGACTGCTGCAGGGCGTGGACCCAGCATGTGACTCCTTCCCTCCATGGTTGTCTTCACGCTGCTTAATGAGGTGTTGGAAGGAGCAGGGCACGAAGAATACCCTGGGAGGATTACCTCCTCACATACACACCAATTATCCACTTATAACTTGATGACTGGGGCGTATGGTGTCTATACTCATGTGTGTGGCGGGGGGGGGGGGGTGTTTAGGAAGAAGTCGAGAATATCGTGTTACATCTGGACAAATTATTCAAAATAACATTTAAGGCACCATGATCAAATCCGTTTTTCTTAAGGGAGTGGTCATTATTTATCAAGAGGGGGGGGGTTGAGGGGGGCGTAAAAATTTCAGACCCCTCCCGAGGGGGGCTAAAGAATTTACCCTCTTTTTAGCAAAAAAGACAGTGCGCTACTATAGATCAAATATAGGGCAGCAATGTGCATTGCTCGTAACTCGAAAAGAAATAAATCAATAGCCTTGAGCAAGTCTAGCTTGTGGTCTGACATCAGCACTCTCTCACCCAGGTTATTGGCACCACCAAGCCACTATTCGCATAACTCCTGCCAAAACTGCCCCATTCGCACCACACTGCCAAAAAGGTGGGAAAGTTGATACATGGATCAACATTATATACCTTCACCATTGAAGGCAAAAAGCGTGTTATGGTCGCCAACCAACTGACTCTGTAGAATATAGACAATTACTCAAAATTTATAATAGTTGGTACTGAAATACCTTTTCTGCAAGACCCCTACATCTCCTCTTTTAATGGCACTACAAAGTCATTAAGTAATTCTGCCTCTTATATTTAAAATTTCTATCTTTTTTTAAACTTATTCGCACCACCAAAATGACTGAAAATGAGGGGACCCATAGTCGTCTCCTATAACTCTTTTCGAGTTAATGAGGGCTGTTAGCTTAATTACAGGACTTGGAGGAACTAATAGAGGACGACCAGGTCGTGTGTCGGGGGCGTGATGTGTTTGAGGGGTAGAGGCGGATTCCACACAGCTGCCTGACACTTCAACATAATCACCTCTCGTGTCTTCAGCATGGGAGATATTTTAAGTATGGTAGTTGCTACTGATGGGACGTGGGTGCAAGTTCAAATACAGTCCATGTTTATGAGAGGGGCACAACGTGCTGTGTCCTGCAGCTCCTGCCATGTATCTGCGTAAATGTACATCACCAACTCTCTGGTCAAAAAAGAGGGATGGCCCTTTTCCCTACCAATTTAGTATCATTCGATTAGGAAGTATGATTTGAAGGAGAATCTAATGTGGCACATAGAAATTCTTACCAAAATGAGACGGGGTGCATGCACCTCTGCAGTCATACAGGATACAAGATGGGTATAGCATGATTTTCCTGTTCTTAAGAGTACCACTGAGGGTAATGGGGGTTAGTTGAAATTTTAGAAAGGGGGCTTCCCTCTCCAGGTGTAGAGCTTCCTCCAGGTGGGAGACCTGGACCTGGAGGTACACCTGAGGGGAGGGTGTGGCTGACAAGGTGGTGGCCCAGGGGTACCCAGGGGTGGTAGGAGGTGCAGAGTGTATGTAATGGGTGAGGGTGGGACTAGAGCTGGGAGGGAGGTAATAAGACAGGGTGGAAGGGGCCATGTCCAGAAACTTCTGGGTATCACTTAGATCAAACCCTAGGTTCTTAAGTGGTTACCATAGTAACCAGTTGTAAGTTCAGGAACCATGGTGCTGGTTAGTTACAGTACAGGATTAATGTAGGTCTAGGTGCTGTCTGGTCTACAATCTAGGGTAGAGGGTGGGTGGGGTTTGTGGTGATCCATCTCTGTCTCTATACATCACTATAACCCTGTTGTGTGCAGCTATTTGGGATAACTAGTTTTTTCCCCCTCCATCCTCTCCCCCATGGCATCCACTTGATCCAACTCCATACAGTTACATGCATCCATGCCGTGCACAACAATTGGGGTTTGAGCTGTTATACTCTCATGTTTCTCATTAAGTATGTTGTTGTCTTAAGCCCAGCGCAAACAGTACGGATTGGACGAGGACCAGACGCAGACTGGACGCTAATCAAGTCCCGTCTGTGCTGTTTGCAGGAATTTCAGACGCAGACCGGACGGAGATTCAGCGTCCAGTCTGCGTCTGGAGGAAATCTGGAATATCAAACAATGTTAGATATTTACGGATGCATCACGGACGGTCCGTGGAATGGTAGGCTGATAACAGTGGGCATTTCTCACAGACTGGGACAGGAGGGGGGTTGCAGACTGGACACAGACTACCACCCTAATCTAACCACAATCTGGTCTGCCTCCGATCTGCGTCGGGTCCGAGCACTGTTTGTATGTTTGCGCCGGCCTTTAGTGCCGTAAGAAGGTAAAAGGCCAGCTGGTGCTGTTAGACTGCAGGTTAAAAGGCCAGCTGGTGCTGTTAGACTACAGTTTAAAAGGCCCTGCTATACTGCAGGTTAAAAGGGCAGCTAGTGCTGCTAGACTGCAGGTTAAAAGGGCAGCTGGTGCTGCTAGACTGCAGGTTAAAAGGCCAGCTGGTGCTGCTAGACTGCAGGTTAAAAGGCCAGCTGGTGCTGCTAGACTGCAGGTTAAAAGGCCAGCTGGTGCTGCTAGACTGCAGGTTAAAAGGCCAGCTGGTGCTGCTTGACTGCAGGTTAAAAGGCCAGCTGGTGCTGCTAGACTGCAGGTTAAAAGGCCAGCTGGTGCTGCTTGACTGCAGGTTAAAAGGCCAGCTGGTGCTGCTAGACTGCAGGTTCTCAGTGAGGCTTCTCATGCAGCTACATTTTACCTTGCTGGTCAAGATACAGTTACAGCATTCTAACTCTAAGACGACGATGTAAAGTCACTATACATAAGACTTGCAGCTCAGTTCAAGGCTTAGTTAAACGATATGCACCCAGAATAGATTCAGTTTCAAGTCATATTGACCACAACAAAGTCTGTAAGACCCCCAGCTTAACGGATTGTTCATCATACAGCTCTGACATCTGACACCCTCAATGATGACTGAAGGAGAGACGGGAAGGTAATATACCCCAAGCCTTCACAACCCACTACTCACCGTTATCTGACTTTCTAAACACACACCCCACCCATTTATTTGTAAGATAGACTCCTCCACCACCTCCAGTTAGCATCAGCCCACTGTATATATCTATACACACCGAGCTAGGGGCTAACCCCGAACCCTGAAGTGGGCCTTTTATCTATTTACCGTTGATCCCAATGAGTGCTTGGCTTATCTGTTGGTTGGTTAATCTGGTTGGATAATGGCCTTAGTACAGAGACTAATACCTCCTGTGTGTGTCAGTACTGTGCCTTAATCCACAAGAGAAAATCAGTGCACAACCTCAGCCCCTGCACCCACCACAACACAGGTATGACTATTACCGGTATAGGGTATCTAGGCAGTTTGGGGGCAGTTTGAATACAACAGAATAGCTTAATACTGCAAGTACTAATACACAGCTTTCATGTGGCTTAACATAGCATTTCTTGCTGGCCGACAGTTACCAGTAACGCCCTTACCCACGAAACTGACCTGGTTCAATACACAAACCCGTGGTTCCCTGGTAAACGACTAAAAATGTCATCTCTGTATTTCATTTCTTTTTTTAGAATCAGTCAACTTCTTACAGTGAGGGTGGTCAAGGGGTATGTTACTGCCTGATGGTCTACCTTGTAACATGGGCTACAACAAATTGTAAACACACGTCCTATTATAGACCTTAACAAGATGAAGGTAACTATAGGTACACACATCATTTACCAGAGGCTGCCCTGGATGTGACGTGCATTCTAATAAAGGATCTCTGTCCATATCCCACCACTCGGTTTGTCACTACACTTTGTTGTCATTGTTAGCCCTGCCTGTCTAAGGTTTCACTACACTTTGTTATCATTGTTAGCCCTGCCTCTGTCTCAGGTCTCACTACACTTTGTTATCATTGTTATCCCTGCCTCAGTCTCAGGTCTCACTACACTTTGTTATCATTGTTAGCCCTGCCTCAGTCTCAGGTCTCACTACACTTTGTTATCATTGTTATCCCTGCCTCAGTCTCAGGTCTCACTACACTTTGTTATCATTGTTAGCCCTGCCTCAGGTCTCACTACACTTTGTTATCATTGTTATCCCTGCCTCAGTCTCAGGTCTCACTACACTTTGTTATCATTGTTATCCCTGCCTCAGTCTCAGGTCTCACTACACTTTGTTATCATTGTTAGCCCTGCCTCAGTCTCAGGTCTCACTACACTTTGTTATCATTGTTAGCCCTGCCTCAGTCTCAGGTCTCACTACACTTTGTTATCATTGTTATCCCTGCCTCAGTCTCAGGTCTCACTACACTTTGTTATCATTGTTAGCCCTGCCTCTGTATAAGGTCTCACTACACTTTGTTGTTACTGTCACTCTCTACTCTTATGGTCATCTATAGGTACAGCCGGAACATGCACACAGGACAGGTCAAGGGTCAACTCTGACTCAATTGTTCACGTGGTGCCCCTTGGGCATATCACAAGAGCAGCTGGTGAGCGATAATTGGTGGATGTACATGTTGTTGGTATATTTAAGTAGATGTGATGAGCAGTCGTCGTCATGGTTACATGAGTAAACATGGTGTGTGCAGGCACCGTGTCAGGGAATACAACGACCATCCTGTGTAGTAGAAGGGCATGGATAAATTCACCCCCTCCCCCAAATCAACTGTGTGCTGTAGGTCAATTACGTACATGGATGTGTTAATCTCCATAGTGCCGGCATTATAGATTGAGGTGTGGGTGTGTAGCTTGTGGAAAATGTTCCATCTGCTGCACATGCATGATGGACACTTCTATAACTGATACAAAGATTTAACGTGTGATATATATCACATATGGCCCAGGGTCTACTACCCCCCCCCCAATATAAAAATTGGGCATTGTGCATTGAAGCACAGAAGGCTCAGGGTAGGTATCATAAAACCCTCTATCAACCCTGTAGGGTCACAGGAATCAGCACTTGCGAAATATTGACTAATTACTTACAAATAGAGACTATTATCTATACATGTACTGACACCAGTCTGGCATAATCTTCTCTTACTAAACCCCTTGGACCGCTGGCCCCCTGGTGTGCTGGCCCCCCGGACACCTGGCCCCTGGACACTTGGCCCCTGGACACCTGGCCCCCTGGAGACCTAGCCCCTGGACACCTGGCCCCCTAGCCCCCACAGAAAACTTTATCCTTAGCATGCTTAGTTTATTGCTCAGTCCCCAATGCGTTATGTGTATAGCTTGGACACTGTAAACATTGCCCGCTGAAAAAAAGTGCCTCACTTGGTGATTACCCATAGGACTCCATGTGCTAATTTCATTGCCAAAATCTATCTGACCCATAGACCCAATGGTTAAAGAACTTGTAGTCAGTATAGCTCCCAAAAACATGACGTAAGTACAGCAGCTTTTTTCGTAGAGAAAGAAATCACTCACCATAAAGGACAAAATGTTGTCTGTTAGATGAGATTTGAAACTTTCCTTTGGCTTTTGAAAAAAGTGCAAACTAACAGTATATCACTGAATGATTACACCCTAAAGTTGGTGATTACAAATTTGTGGATCTGACTGAAAACCCGGCTCCAATAGCCCAGGGGATACCCTGGGCCAATTTCACTGAATCAACTGTATACATGTAAATTTATATGGAGACATGGGTGGCATGAACTGCAAGCAGTCTTTTTCTATTCCACACACATGTATGCCATTTATCAAAACAAAATGGCCATCTACTATCTGAAATTCCTTGTACTGTAGAATTGTTTGTTTTTGTGTTACTTCTAAATATGTTTATTGGAAACAAACACAGTAACAAAGTTACTGTATTGACCAGGCCCCCAAAGATATATCTAATATATTGGGTGTTCACAACGGACGGTTTCTCTTAGATGTTTTGAAAGCTCAGAATGTTATGTTTCACTGTGGCTGTTGTAGTTGAATTACACTGTACAACGGCCAAAAAAAAAACGGAGACCAAACATACCAATTATACCTAATTTGAGGCTGCTGAATCTAAAAGTGAGGTTGAAAAAATGCCTATTGGCTCTCAATTTTGATATATCCATAGGGTGCCATATATGCTGAAAATCACCTCGGAGGGCAATGATTTCACTACGTTCACCTATATAGTATAGCCCAAACAAGAACTTTATTATGTCATTCCTGGCATTTGTCTGGGTATTATCAATACTGTAATCTCTCGCGTAGAAGATGCAGTGCACTCAGAGATGGAAAAAATGCTAGTGGTTACGTTTTCTTCTCACCGGCTAGTAATGGGGTCTGATGTGGGATGAGCCTGAACATTGTGTACAAGAGACAGGCAAGGCAGTCCCGAACAAGTGTTGTCTAGCTAACGTTTCGAGCATATTTACTACTTTTACTGCATATTACTGAGTTAAAGGATGAATAATTCATTAGATATGGGTTTGTAAATGGTAATCAAAAATTAATAAACCAGCTTTGATGTGAAATTTGGTGTTTGTACAGTTTGCACTAATATCAATTTGGCTACCCAGGATGAAAATGGGCAATTCTAGGTATTATGGGTATCTATAATACTGAAGTGTTATACATGTGACCCTTGTTGGGGTGGTGTTGGTATAGTGGTGGTGTGTAAGCGGCGTTTCCATCAGGGTGGTCAGATTAAAGCAGCAGGTCGGTGGAGAACCTCACTATACCTTAATCTCTCTCGTATAAGGCGCGTCTTATATGCGAGGTTTTAGTACTCCCTGGATCCACAAGGGGGACATCAAGACCTTTCTTTTGATATGTTACACTCCCACTAAGCCATAGTATGACATGGGTTGTTTGGAAGGTTCCTGAGTGCTTTAACTACACATAGCCTTTTTAATTTTCAAAATCCATTCTGTAGAACAAATGTTATGATTTTTTTTTTTTTAAAATCATTTTCTGAAACTCTAGGTGCGTCTTATACGCGAGGTGCGCCTTATACGCGGGAGATTACGGTACATCCAGACCCCTGACCCTGGTTCCACAGGTAGCACAAAGAGGGCTTACTGCCAGACAGCAAGTCACAATGGTACCAAGCACTAACCCTGTAAGGGGTGCACCATGCCTCCAGGGTCAGACCACCACATGCATCATGATGAATGTCACTGTACACCAGAATCTCTAAAAATACTTATTTAGAACCCCTAAAAAATATTATTTTCTATCTATATAATAATGTATAGATCTTTGGAACTTGTAAATCCCAGTAATCAGGAAAAACCCTGAACACTTCCAACCCTGACCAATTCACCAACTGGTACCTCCTGGGTGTTGGCTCTGTGTAAATCCACCCTTCACGGTGCACCAATACTGTACACCAACTGCTGCCTCCTGGATGATACCCACCCTTCATGGTGCACCAATACTGTACACCAACTGCTGCCTCCTGTATGATACCCACCCTTCATGGTGCACCAATACTGTACACCAACTGCTGCCTCCTGTATGATACCCACCCTTCATGGTGCACCAATACTGTACACCAACTGCTGCCTCCTGTATGATACCCACCCTTCATGGTGCACCAATACTGTACATTTAACTGCTGCCTCCTGTATGATACCCACCCTTCATAGTGCACCAATACTGTACACCAACTGCTGCCTCCTGTATGATACCCACCCTTCATGGTGCACCAATACTGTACACCAACTGCTGCCTCCTGTATGATACCCACCCTTCATGGTGCACCAATACTGTACACCAACTGCTGCCTCCTGTATGATACCCACCCTTCATGGTGCACCAATACTGTACACCAACTGCTGCCTCCTGTATGATACCCACCCTTCATGGTGCACCAATACTGTACATTAACTGCTGCCTCCTGTATGATACCCACCCTTCATGGTGCACCAATACTGTATACCAACTGCTGCCTCCTGTATGATACCCACCCTTCATGGTGCACCGATACTGTACACCAACTACTGCCTCCTGTATGATACCCACCCTTCACGGTGCACCAATACTGTACACCAACTGTTGCCTCCTGTATGATACCCACCCTTCCTGGTGCACCAATACTGTACACCAACTGCTGCCTCCTGTATGATACCCACCCTTCATGGTGCACTAACACTGTACACCCAACTCAAGCCTCCTGTATAATACCCACCCTTCACGGTGCACCAATACTGTACACCAACTGCTGCCTCCTGTATGATACCCACCCTTCATGGTGCACAAACACTGTACACCCAACTCAAGCCTCCTGTATGATACCCACCCTTCATGGTGCACCAATACTGTACACCAACTGCTGCCTCCTGTATGATACCCACCCTTCACGGTGCACCAACACCCTACACCAACTGCTGCCTCCTGTATGATACCCACCCTTCATGGTGCACCAATACTGTACTCCAACTGTTGCCTCCTGTATGATACCCACCCTTCATGGTGCACCAATACTGTACACCAACTGCTGCCTCCTGTATGATACCCAACCTTCATGGTGCACCAATACTGTACTCCAACTGCTGCCTCCTGTATGATACCCACCCTTCATGGTGCACCAAATTTACCAATACTGTACACCAACTGCTGCCTCCTGTATGATACCCAACCGTCATGGTGCACCAATACTGTACTCCAACTGCTGCCTCCTGTATGATACCCACCCTTCACGGTGCACCAATACTGTACACCAACTGCTGCCTCCTGTATGATACCCACCCTTCATGGTGCACCAATACTGTACACCAACTGCTGCCTCCTGTATGATACCCACCCTTCATGGTGCACCAATACTGTACATTAACTGCTGCCTCCTGTATGATACCCACCCTTCATGGTGCACCAATACTGTACTCCAACTGCTGCCTCCTGTATGATACCCACCCTTCATGGTGCACCAAATTTACCAATACTGTACACCAACTGCTGCCTCCTGTATGATACCCACCCTTCATGGTGCACCAATACTGTATATTAACTGCTGCCTCCTGTATGATACCCACCCTTCATGGTGCACCAATACTGTACATTAACTGCTGCCTCCTGTATGATACCCACCCTTCATGGTGCACCAATACTGTACACCAACTGCTGCCTCCTGTATGATACCCACCCTTCATGGTGCACCAATACTGTACATTAACTGCTGCCTCCTGTATGATACCCACCCTTCATGGTGCACCAATACTGTACTCCAACTGCTGCCTCCTGTATGATACCCACCCTTCATGGTGCACCAAATTTACCAATACTGTACACCAACTGCTGCCTCCTGTATGATACCCACCCTTCATGGTGCACCAATACTGTATATTAACTGCTGCCTCCTGTATGATACCCATCCTTCACGGTGCACCAATACTGTACACCAACT